>OX457086.1:34767635-35972693 GCA_949752835.1 Empis stercorea | reverse complement strand
AATAATAAATTTTGTTATTTTTGAAATAAATTTATTTACAATTGATTTTTAATCATACAATTTGCAATTAATATTAAAGTTGCAGATTTTAAATATAATAATAGAAATGATTTATTCTGTCAAAAACACATTTCCCTTGTGCAGTGATCTATTTTTTCTCATGTAAAAATATAATATACTATATCGTTCTATTTTTCCTGCACAACGGCATATTTATACTAGGTCCAGAGCTCGATAAAATTTTAAATAATACAGCATTATAAATTTTGTATAAATATAAAGTATAAATATACTAGTATAAATTTTGACAATTAATATTTTTTTATCAAAATTTTAAATTTTTGTGTCAAAATTCAAGAATTACCAAGTTTTACCGCGAGTTCGCACACAGCCTAATTAAAATTAATTTTTGAAATGACATTGAAAACCTACTTTAATCATATATTAATCATAATCATATATTATAATTCATATACATATTATCATATATTTATCCTGTCAATTATTGAAATGCTTTATTATTATTTATTTTAGATACATGGTTGATGCTGCAGATTTAGATAAAATTGAAGCTTCGAGGAACGAACTCCATTCTTTGTTGGATAAGCCCCAATTATCTGGAATTCCAGTTTTAGTTTTGGGAAATAAAAGAGATATTCCTGGATCTTTAGATGAGACTGGGTTGATAGAACGAATGTAAGTAGCTTATAGTAGTAGTTTTCTTCATTACAAGAACTAATTTTTGCTAAGTCGGGACATAGAAAGCCCACTTATTGTGATTAGTGATTTTATTTGCCGTCAATAGTCAATAGTCTTGTCGTGTGGATTTTTATTTTGTATTGTCTAATTATATCGCCTCGTCTAAAAAGTATTGCCATATCACATTTCAAATTATATTACATTTTAAGACTAATTGTGGGTCGATTTGTATTTGATTATGAATGGGGTTTTTTAATAGACAATCGTCGATAAACCAAATATAAGCCCAATCCATCCAGAGGTACCAGAGAAAATCCCAGATGAAAATATTGCCATTCATAATTTCATCCAGACCACTAATTTGAATGTGCTTACCAAATATCAGCCCAAGTTAACTGCTTAATTGAAAATAATGCACCTAATTCGTTATCTGTCGGTAATAAAAATATAGTCGCTGTCAAATATCAATTTTATCAACACTTTGCCTACTAATTTCGCCATTCATCTCGACTCTCGCCTCGACATGCACAATAAGGGCCAAGTTATTGAAAAATGGTAAAGTAACATTAGTAAATGGAAAAGCATATATGGTTATTTCGTATGCAACATTAAATTATTGTTGTGAAACTGGCAATCGAAGATAAATTTTCCTAATTATTTAGGGAAACTAGCATAATTTAATTTTTCTGTTATTAATGCAGCTCTAATGAACATATCAATATTGTCAAACATGTTTGTTATTGATGATGTCAGTTGGTCAACAGACAGAGAAACCTTAGAGAATAATATTCTTAATTCTTCCTGCCCCTGATATTCTTTAGACTTCAGAGAATAATATGCGTTTCTATATGCTAAAAATTACCTTAAATATATATTGAAATAAAAAAAATTATAATTCTATAAATTTCATTTCGATACCTATCCCGATCTAGGTTTCTAGTTTTTAGTATTAAAAAATCACTTTAAGTAATATCATTGATTTTAAATAACTAGATAAATCACCGACGCTGCTTACCTTCCTCAAGATATGCCGCCACATACACCATTTTCGAAAATTTAAAAAAAAATTGAAAATAAGTGAGCAGCAAAATAAATTCTCTCTTTCAGTGAGAAAATAAGAAAAAAATTTATATTCCATTATTGCGTTTTTTCTTTTTTGTTGATTTTTTAAATTTATTATGGCGTTGAGAATTTTTATTTTGCTCTATTTAAGAAAAAATTCATTTTGCGAAGATTAGAAAAATTAAATCTAGAGAATTTTTTTAATTTTCCATATTTTATGTTAGGGAAAATTAATATTTGTCAAGAAATTTTATAATAAATGTTTATAATTTTTTTTACAGGATTTTTGATTTTACCTCATAACATTTAAAAAAAATTATTTTTTGAAACACCTTTAAAAACATTAAGAGACCTTTGCCCAAAAAGTAAGATAAGGTTTTTCGCAGGAGTAGATAACTTGAGCTGTAATTATCGGATTTTGATCTGGTTTTTTGCAAATGGTTGGTAAAAGACCTACCTTTTACACTATGCAGCTTTTTTTAAAAGTTTTTGACCTAGGTTGTCTGGAAATTCAAAATGTTTTTTCATTTCCATACAAAAAAACGTTGCGACCTATATTTTTTCCACAATTTGCATCCAATTTGGATGAAATTTGGAAGACAAGTAGTCTTTATAAAACGAATCTACACCAGGCAGCCTTTTTTCGATTTCGACCTAGGTTGTCGAGAAATTTAAAATGTTTTTTCATTTCCATATAAAAGAAACATGGCGACCTAGATTTTTTCCACAATTTGCATCCATTTTGGGTGAAATTCGGAAGACAAGTAGTCTTAAAAACGAATCTACACTAGGCAGCTGGAATTTTTATTTTTGGCTCTAATTTTGATTTAACGGCAATTATATTTTCAAACTTTGATATGGAATAAAAACTAAACTAAAGAAAATAAATTCATAAAATAAAGTCATTTTTAGCACATTTCCAACCAAATTGTGTAATAGTTCAAATTGGATTTAATTTTTTTTTTTCAAAAAAATTATGGCTTGGCTGGTGTTATGCGCAGCACGCCTAGCTATGCTCTAGCTTAGCTCGTCGGATTGGGGGGGTTCTTAAGCGCTGCCAATAAACCTTACAAAAGTTATTATTTGCGTGCTTTTTTTTTTTTTTAATAACCAAAAAGAATAAAGTTAATTTAAGCAAAAAAAATCGCTAAAGTTGTATAAATACCACGAAAAAAACTTCCCCAAAAAAAATAAAAAAACAAAGGTGGGTTGACTTTTCCACGGCTGCACCAAGGATACCTCTCTATGGAGGACATGACTAGATGGTATGTCATGTTCCGTGCCCTCCTAACCATGGACCTAAAATTTTTGAAAAGAATCATAAACAAAATTATGATTTTCGGCCCCCATACGTAACCTTATGCTGGCTCACATTATCATCTCGGACACCCAGTATTTCCTAGAAATCAGAAATAATAAAATCTACTCCATTTTCATTTTAACAGTGTACATGTAATTCAAAATTGATTTTTATTCAAAAAACTTATAATTTCAAGTGATTGCCTAACTCACTAAAATTTTGTTCTATTTAATTTCTCTTATAATTTTCTACTAAATTTAGTACAGAATTCATTTATTTAAGTTAATTTTAATCAAATTTCTTTTTTTTTTTTTTTAAAGTACAATTTTATTTTTATTCACGTTAATATTACCCAATTGTTTCATTTTTTTTTTTTTTTTTGGTACCGAATTAATTTATTCAAGTTAATTTTAATCAAAATTTTCTTTTTTTAAAACTAGTACAATTTTTTTTTTTTTTTTTTATTTACGTTAATGTTACTCAATTGATTCTCTTTTTAAATTTAATTTTAATTTGGTACAACTTTATTTTTTATTTGAAAGGTTGGTAATTCAATATAATTTCTGTATAGCCGGCAAGAAGTCATACTTAATAATTAATTAATAATTATTCATAATTAATGTTTGCTGCCAAAATAAATTAAATTTTTATTTTTAAGTTTTTTTTTTTATAGTTTATTTTGTTTTTATTTTGGAACAATTTATTTATGTATGTAAGATCATATATATATTTATTTATTTAACATACTTAATTACCTTTATGTTCAGTTTCGTACAGCAGGCCTGTTGACGAATTGCTGAAAAAGAATTTGACCAATATGGAAAAAAACATCAAATACTACTATGACTACTTTAGATTTAACTAATAAAATTTTTCTTTTTTTTATATATAAAAATTGTAATAACTAACCAATTACTTATTAATTAAATTTTTTTTAGAAATAATCTTTAAAATATACAAAAAAATTATATAACCCGCAACAAAGATATTTCGCCACAGCTACTATACGCCAATGTATAAAAAAAATATTCAGCAACATTTCTCCATTTTTTGTTTTCACTCAAAAACAAACACAACCGCAACAATTCTCCGCAACATTTCTCCGCAACATGCCGAAATATATATATATATCACATATTATTAGGAACAGATAAGTACATCTTCTCAATTAAATTTCTTGATCATATGATTTATTTGTTGTTGGGTTTTTTTTTTGATAGAATTTCGAATGTGAGATGAATAAAATGGCTTTCAATAAATAAGACCGGGTACAGTTCCGACAAAAATTAATTGGTCTACACTTAATTTTTTTTTTATATTATATAATACTTTTATATATATTTATATGTATTATAATTAGATATTCTTTTATTTTTATTATTATTTTTTTTTTGATATTTTATTTAGGAATTTTTCGGTTTTTTTTTGTTTTATTGTAACTAAATATTTTTTTTATAGGTACTATACAATATGACACATTTTTTTTTTTAATATTTACACGTATATTCAATAAAATTTAATAATTTTTTCCTTTTTTAGAATTTGTTATTAGTTCTTTTGGTTCTTTTTTTTTTTGTTAACAAGTTTTTATTTTCTTGACCGTGACTGTACGAATTTCAAATTTTAATACCAAATTTAATTATCCAGTTAAATTTCTTTTTGTAATTTAGTTTTATTTTATTTATTTATATTTTTTTTATTAAGATTTTTTTCACATATTTATCTAAGTATATATGTATATATATTTTTCAAATATATTTATATTATATAAATATATATATTCGTGTCCAGGACTGTACAAAAAAATAAATCATCACACTCGATAAAAATTATAGAACCAATTTGATATTTTCGGTTAAATTATTTTGTTTTTTTTATTATTCGCGGTTATTTTTAATAAAGGAATTTCATAATTTGTTTTTCATAAAAAAATAAATAAAGAATTCTTTTAAATTTAAAGTTCTTTAACAAAAAATTTACTTTATAATTTAAAAAAATAGAATTTCGATACAACCGACTGACTTATCCGACTGCACTTTTTGTTGTCTTTTTATATATAATATATAATAAATATTATAAATTATATTATATATAATATGAACAAAATATAAATATACATTTTAAATTAGGTGTACCGACCACCACTAATGAGTTTTACTAACTAATTAAAATTCTAAAAAAATCAAATCAATTATTGAATTGATTGACTTTTTCTTGCAAAAATTTATCGAAACCAGAGTTTTTTAACAATAGAAAAACTGGTTTTCGATAATTCGACAATCAAAATTTATTTGATTATTTATAAAATTTGATTTTGTTACTAAGTAAAATAATTTACTTAGAAATAACAAATCGAAGGGTGTAAATTGGCGAAAACATTTTTTCAAAAAAACCTACCCATTACAATTGGAAGATATGTGTATATTAGTTTCACTCTGTCTCCGTCTGTCCGTCCGTTTACACAAACTTCTACATCTATTAAGATAGAGTAATACAATTTTGACCATAGATAGATGTAATAAAATAATAGGTCCAGTCGAACAAAATTTTCTTCTATCTCTTTTCCCCTCTGAGTTATTCCCTCTCCAAGTTAGAAAATTGGCCATATTGAACATCTCATAACTTTTAAACCAATAAAAATTTTTGAGGTCTGTAAAAGCTATGAGATAGGAAAATCTTTTATCTTATTGTGAAATTAACAAATTTTTTAAAATTTAATTCTTTGATGTATAAAAATACCGTTATCTTCATACAACTTTTTTTAGTTTTTTTAACACCCTGTATTTCCCAAACTGCTTATTATGGAAGGCTGAAATTTATGTACCAAAGAGATATCTAAAAAATAACGAGTCTCTGAAGAAATTGTATCCGTATCTCCCCTCCCCTTTCCGTTGTGGCCCTTCGAAAATCAAAAAATTACATTTTTAATTTACTTGTAAAATTATAACTACACAATATTTTTAAAAACAAATATTGAGAAAACTTTCGAAAATCATATTTCTTTAAAGTGCATTAATTATTAATAAATTATAACATTTGCCTCACACTTATAATTAATCAAAATGCTTAATCATGTAAAGTTTTGCAAAAAACCAACATTTTGCATATTTTTAGGAGCTATATAAATGGAATATTGGATATTATTTCACATTCACATTATGTTAAATTAAAAGCAAAATTACAGAAAACTTAAATGATAAGTTTATATATATTTTCCTGGAATAATAACCATGGAAAGAAAAAAAATTAGTAAAATCAAACAGGAACACATTTCTTACCTATGTATAACCATATAATTTTTTACCCTTCCTTTGTATAGTACATTGAAAATACTACTAAAAAATAATATACACGTATAGGAATTCCCATTGTTTTAGAATAGCTCATAGTTCTACATGAGGCGATTTTGAGGAAATGTGCTTTTGACAAACCCAGGGTTTGTTTATCGTATTTTTTAAACTTACTCTTTTGCCAACATTTTCTTAATTAAAATTTTCAAAAATAATAGAAAATAAGTTTGTAGGAGCCAAATTAAAGAAGTAACTTTTTCCAAAATTTTCTAAAAAAATACTAATTTGAAATTGTTATACAGAAATAGTTCCACTAGTTCCTAATAGGATCATCGGTTGTAAATTGTTATATTCGGTATTATTTTTTGTAACTATATCTCTCTCGTTGTTCTCTATATCCTTTCTTATTTTGGATATAATTTAAATTTTAAATTTCAATATTTTAGAATTTTTTTTTAATTAAATTAAACTAAATTTCAATATTTTAGAATTTTAATTAATTAAACTAAATTTCAATATTTTAGAATTTTTCGTTTTCTATATTCAGAATATTTATAATTTTTTAGGGGTTTAATAGTTTTTTTGTTGAATGTGCTAAAACTCTGTCGAGTAACTTTAAAAAAGTATAAATAGGAAAACTCAATAGCATGTTTAAATAGTAATATTATTAATATTATAATAATGAATAATGAATACTAATAAATAACAAACTTCTACATCTAACTTCAGGATAACTGTAAGCCATGTTATTTTAAAAATACCAACATTATCTATATTACTTTTTAAAGAATTTGCTCAATTTAATATTTACCAATTTTTTTTCATTTTTCATTATAAGTAATATACATTCTATAATTTCTAAAAAATATATACGAGTATGTATGTAGATTAAAAAAATTTCATTCTACCAAAGGTATTTTTTTTAAATGCATTCATTCAGTATAAATTAAACTACGATTGCATATTTGATTTTTTTCCCAAAAATAAGAAAATAGGAAAATATTTAAATTTGAAATTTAAATATAAAATCTTATATCTTTTTGAATGTATATAAGAAAAAACTCATTGCAGGTTGTTAACATTTACAATTCAATCATTGTTATTATTAAAAATTTACTTGAATTATTCTTTTATATTATATAGAATTTATAATGTAACGTCATTATTTCTATTGAATTTATTAACATTACTAAATTTATATATCCTGTTATAATTATTTAAATATTAAATGCTTTGACAATTCTTGATCATAATATAACAAGCCGCTGAATAAATATTATAACGAAGTTAAATATTTCGTCTTTTAATTAGCTCTGTCAACAGGTTATGGGCCCAGAGCTTACGTTTTTCGAAAATATTTAATTTTTATTTCGCAAAATTTAAGATTAATAGCGAACGTTTTAGCACGGAATTATTGAACGTGGAATATTTTATTTAACGTATAATTATTTAATACATTTTTAAATTTAACGCGCAATCTTTTTTATTTGAATTTGACGCGGAATTATTTAAATTAATTTAGTGGCGTAGACGTGTGTTATGTGTAAAATTACACATAACTATAATTTAAGAAAAATCTCGATATTAAACATAAAAATATTGGTAATAAATTTTTTATATACAAAGTATAAAATATTATATTAACAATATCGGTCAACAAAATATTTATTCAAATAAAAAAGTTTAAAATTGTATAATTTCAGTAATAAATAATTATTACACAATAATTGGTTATTATACAATATTTAGAATATCGGTCAAAGTAAAATTAAATCAAAATAAAATTAAATTAATTAAAAAATTTCTGAAAGAAATTATGAATTACATTAATGTAACATAAATTTAGAGAAAAAAAACGAATGTACTTTTCATTTTACATTATTCAATAATTATTTACTAATAAATTAAAAATGTACGAATACGGATTTTGCATACTGTATATACTATGAAAAGCTGAAAATGAAAATTCAATTCTTGAAATTTGTAATATTAGAAATATTATAATATTAGAAATAGTGACGCATAATAGAATTAATACATATGTGGATATTTTGTTACACACATTTTTGTATGTATTGAATATTTTCTTCGTATTATTTTTTTGCGATATATTATATTATATGAGTAATATAATTTTGACTAACGCAAAAAGCTTTTTCTTCAATATTCCTTTGTATGGCATTTTCTTTGTTGTTTTTGGCCCACGTTCCGTTAAGTCTTTTAATTGGCCCGGAGTGCGAGATAGGTCTTCCAATCTTTTTAGTCACTTTCCACAACGAGTAATTTGTTTCCTTGGTGGCCGTTAGGTTACTCGTATAGCTGTTTATTGTTTCTTCTTTGTATTTTTGTATTTCTCTTTTAATTTGCTGGGATCTGTTGTTTAACGTTGTTTTGTCCATTGGATCCCTTGTGAGCTGCCATCTTCTTCTTTCTCTCCTTTTCTGTTTCACCAATTCTAATATTTTCTTCGGATAATTTATACCTTGCTTTCTTTTCTCTAATATTGCTGTGTTGTTCCAAGCTGCTTCTTGTAGGATCTTGTTAAATTTTTCTGTCTCCTCCTCTAGCTGTGTCACGTTATCTATATGTATCTCCAGGTCCAGTTTGTTCAGTATTTCTAGTCTGAATGATTCCCAGTCCGTTGTGTTATTAGATAAAGTTGGTTTGTTCGGTTTTCTTATTATTGTCTCGCTAAGTTTTAATATTACTGCCGAGTGGTCCATATCGTAGTTGTTTTCGACCGTTATGTAGTTGTCCGAAACTTTCTTAAAAATGTAGAAGTCCAGCAGATCAGGCCTCTTGTTTCTGTCGGTTGGCCTAACCATTACCTTTATTGGTCTTGTTAACTTATTTTCATATGAATGCCATTCTACTTTTGCATTGCTTATGGTTTTAGTTAATTCTCTGTAATCCGTTTCCGATTCTACATTTACTTTTAGCTGATTATTGTTTAGCATGTTAACTTTATATTTTATTTTTCCTTCACTTAGCATTCCGTTGACCAACGGATAGTCATTTACGTTGCTCAGGATTACTGGTGGCGGCTTATAATTCCTTACCGCTTTCTTCTTTGATTCAATCTGTTCCTTCTTCTCGTCTTCCTTAACTAGTATACCTACTAATGCTTTTTCACGCTGCATTTATTTTTTCTTTTCCTTCTCATCTTCCTTGACCAGTATACTTTATAATGGTTTTTCACGGTGCATTTCTGGTGATTCCACAGCTTTCCTTTTTTGCTGGGCCTTCTGGTTTTGAGTATCCACTGCGTTTCCTGGGCTGGGCCTGCTGTGGCTTCATTAAGCTCCATTTCACTACTTACAGTATTTCCTTTTTCTGGGCTCTTCATTACGATGCTGTCGATGTTTACCTTGTTAGCTTTCATTCTTTCTATCTCCTCTTTTAGTTCTGCAATTTGATCGCTCATTCTGGCGATAACTTCACTGAGTTGTTCGTTTCGGCTGTTAGCCTTTGTAGTTCCTCAACTAGAACTTTTTCTCTGTTTGCATACTTACGATTTTCTTGCGAGCTTGACCTTGCACTTGTTTATTAGTTTCATTTTGCTGTATTGTCATGCATGGTGGTGACCTCGTAATACCTCCTTTTTTGAATGGATTTATTAATGGTGGGGTATTCTTTGGATCCACAGGATCGCTTATGTTGTTTGTTTGTTTAATTTTCGTTAATTCATTTTCTTTAGCCAAATTCGTTCCGTGTCTATTTCCAGTTTGTCCCGCTGGAAACTTAGTGTTACTAGTATGGGGGTTCGTAACACCAAGCCCGCCAGGATCCGCGGCTACTACTCCTGACGTTTGAGCTGATATCCCAACTCGAGTTGATAAATTTTTTTGTTCCATCTATCATGTTTTTTTTGTCATTTCTCCCGGAGTTTCCGTCTCCGCCCAACCTTACCGATAGTTTCGTACGTACCCTTCGTAGACTGTTGTCCACTCCACGCCCGACGAGCCTAACCGATATACGTATTACTTAGTTATTGCGCTAAGTTCTCGCATTCACCCTCTCTCGTTAGCCTTACTAAGTAAGTTTCCAGAAGACACCCGGCAGATAACTATGTTACCTACCTTCTAGGAGGTGAGAAGAAGGATTTGTTGGCAGATCTGTAGATATAAATCAGAAGGCTTTTCCTAGTTTTCAAATCAGAAGGCTTTTCCTGATTGTTTAAATAGAATTATGAAAATGAAAATATAAATGTAAGCCAAGATGAAAAAGAAAGTGAAACGGAAGATAATGACGTCACTATAATAGAAAACGAAAATTCAACGAGTGAAGATTTAATATGTTCACCTAAAATTAGTAGATCTGGTAGAACAATTAATTTACCAATTAAATATAAAGATTATTCATCACATTTTGCCCTAAATGCAGAAAACTATGTTGATGACGTTCCGGAAAACATTGAAGAAGCACAAAAATCTGAAGATTGGTCAAATTGGAAACTAGCTATTGAAGAAGAACTTGATTGTTTAAATAGAATGAATACGTGGACTTTAACGGAATTACCTGCTGGAAGAAAAGCAATTGGTTTTAAATGGGTTTTCAAGATTAAAAGAAATGCGACAGGTGAAATTGAAAAATATAAAGCTCGACTGGTAGCAAAAGGTTTTGCACAAAAATATGGTTTTGATTATATTGAAACATATTCCTCAGTAGCCAAATTAGTAACGTTGAGAACGTTAATTGCAATTGCAAATCACTATAATTATTATATTGAACAAATGGATGTAAAAAGTGCATTTCTTAATGGTGAATTGAAAGAAGAAATTTATATGTTATCACCAGAAAGTTTTAATAGAAGGAATTTAGTATGTAAACTAAATAAATCTTTATATGGATTAAAACAATCTTCAAGAACGTGGAATGAAAGATTTCATCAATTTATAAAAAATTAAACTTTATTCGCAAAAACGATTAAACTTTATTCGTACAATTTCAGATTATTGTTTATACGTCAAATTTGAGAAAAATATCGTTTTATATATATTATTGTATGTTGATTATTTGTTGATTATTGGTAATGATATGAATGAAATTAAGACTGTTAAAATAAAATTGTCTAGTGAATTTGAGATGAAAGATCTGAAAGAAATAATACAATTTTTGAGAATTAATATAATAAGAGATAAACAAAATGGAATTTTGAAATTAAATCAAAAACAATATTTATTGAACGTGCTGAAAAGATTTAATATGGAAAGCTGTAATGGAATTTCAACGCCTATTGAACAAAATTTGAAATTATTAAAAGAAGATGAATCATTTAAAATTGATAAACCTTATCGTGAATTAATTGGTTGTTTGATGTACGTGATGTCATCTTGTCGTCCTGATTTAAGTATTTCTGTAAACTATTTTAGTAGATTTCAAAACAATTTTGGTGATATTCACTGGCAGCATATTAAAAGGATTTTAAGATATATTAAACAAACTTTAAATTTTTCTTTAATTTTTAGTAGAGATGAAAATGTTGAACCTTTAATTGGATATGCTGATGCTGATTGGGCGAATGACGTGGAAGATCGAAAATCAATCACGGGTTATTTATTTAAAGTATTTGGATGTACAGTTTCTTGGGCCACCAGAAAACAAACTTCAACTTGCTTATCGTCAACTGAAGCTGAATATGTAGCACTTTCTTCAGCAGCTTGTGAAGCAATATGGCTGAAAAATCTACTTCAGGAATTAAACATCAATTTGAATCAACCAGTAAAAATTTATGAAGATAACCAAGCGTGCATAAGTGTATCAAATGATCCAAAAGATCATAAGAGGATGAAACACATTGATGTCAAATACAATTTTATACGAGAAGCAATCGAGGATGATAAAATTAAAGTATTATACATAAGCAGTGCAAATCAAATGGCAGATATTTTAACTAAAGGGTTGGTGGCGAAACAGTTTGAATACTTAAGGAAACTAATTGGAATGAACGCTTGAATTGAAGCGGGGGGTGTTAACATTTACAATTCAATCATTTTTATTATTAAAAATTTACTTGAATTATTCTTTTATATTATATGGAATTTATAATGTAACGTCATTATTTCTATTGAATTTATAAACATTACTAAATTTATATATCCTGTTATAATTATTTAAATATTAAATGCTTTGACAATTCTTGATCATAATATAAAAAGCCGCTGAATAAATATTATAACGAAGTTAAATATTTCGTCTTTTAATTAGCTCTGTCAACACAGGTAACAAATACAAAAAAGGGTCAAGAAACAAGCACAACAATAAACCATCGTAAAATAAAAACAACAACAAAAGCACATAGGAATAATATTCTCAACTTAGTAGAAAACAATTTGAAATTATGTTCATTTACTCAAAATAAAAATTTTGTGTTACACAAAATGTATGTTGCCGATCATTTTGTGTGTGCATATTTTTGAATTGTTATACACACCATGTATAGTATAACAAAACCAAGTATGCCAGATATAATTTTACTTTTTGGGCAAATAAATTAATTAACCGTTGTCCAGTTCAGACGTGTTTTAAATTCGCTCTGCATTTAATTAAATAATTAATATTTACATAATTAATCTTTTTTTTCCGTAAACTCATTACGCAAATTTTAATATATTATATAAACAATTTGGAACATATTTCGCAAAACATAAACAAATAAGTGTAAATATATATTTGCAACCTTGACATTATTCAAAATAATAATTCTGATTCTTATTGCTTATTATAAATTTTTTTTAAATAATTTGGAGTCATATTACAAATTACAGACTTAAAAATTTAAAAAGTGTGTCAAAATTAATTGTTTCCGTCTCATATTATATTTGTGCGGAACTTAATAATTAAAATATTATTGCGGTCAAGTTATTTAAGCAATTTTCTTTCCTGTTTAAGAATTAAATAAATTAATCAACCGAGTTTTGCAATTTCTGCATATTATAATTATTTCCTTATATATTAAATATAATTAAATTTAAATCATCATGGATCATAAGTGTGATTTACCTAATTGCTTAGCCTATGATAACACATCCAAAATGGTCACATGTAGATCATTTTGTAGTAGAAAAATGCATGGATTGTGTCTAGGACCAAAACGTGATTGGATCAACTCTATTGCTGACTCCCATTTCATTTGTGATGACTGCCAAAACATGGACTCTAAATTAAAATGCTTGCACGATCAGTTATCAAGCTGCATTAAAGTACTAAATAATGAGCAAAACATGTTAGTACAAAAAACAAATAATATAATTGGTGTGAACACGGCTAGTTTTGAACATATGGCTAAAAGCTTTGATGAAATTGCAAAGATATGTTTCAGGAGTCTTTCCAACAACAAACAACCTTATTAACGGTATCCTTAAGTTCGTCTAAGATAGAATTAGAGAGCAGCTTAACTGATTCCTTAAACAAATTATCTAATTCTATCATCAGCAAAATAGATGAAGTTATCGAAACAAAATTTAAAAAAATCTGAGATCCATCTATACGCGAACTTCAATCTACATACAAACTGATCACAGCCGAAAATATAGCCCGTTCTTCCGAATTCTCAACAAAAATTGGTTCGTCTTTAAATTGTATTAATGAAACCATTTCTCACAATAACATGGTTATCACAAGAGAACTAAAAAACCATCTGGAACAAGCAAAAGAACTAAGTCTTTCATCTCACTACATATCAACTGCTAATATTCAAGCCGACCATGATGAAGTACATCTTAATTCTCTTCAGGAGGAATTACTTGATAATGGGATATCAGAAGAAGTTGCTGTCTCTACACCGCCCTCTAGTGTATCCTCCGACAGGCGTCTTATTCCACTAACTCCTGAATTATTGCTGCCTGATTCAAGACCGCCATCTCCAACACCAATAAATCTACCATCAACACAATCATCTCTTCCTACATCACCAGGACCATCTATACTATAACCAAGTTCGGCATTACATGGTCCAAAACTGATTGGACTAACCGTTTAAAGAGAATTGAAGCGCTAAATTCAGTTGAGAAAAGCAATAATACTTCTAAAAAAAAGTTAATTGGAATATTCAGGATGTCGCAACTTTCCATATAAAAGGATTTGGCGTGCAAATTAATAAAACCAAGCTTTTAAATTATTTGCAAGACCTACATATTGATGTTATCTCCTGCTCTAAAGTGCAATCGAGATCAAAGAAGGCCAGAGCTAAGAATAATATGACATCGCTGCGGTTACAAATCCCTACCAAATACGAATGGCTTTTCATTAACCCATATAGCTGATTTTTCAAAATAGGCAGTTTACTTATAAAGCTGTGGGTTAATCACACAGCAAAGGCAAACACCACCCTGAAATTAGGTAATAAAAAAAAAAAAAAAATATAGGAATAAATCCACTAATAATAATCAAAACTATAATCTTAAGAATAATAATACTAATAATATTAAATATAGTAATAAAAAAAATACAAGAAATAGTAATAATAATAATATTAATAATAATAATAATGATATTATTAATAATAATAATAATAATTATAGCAATAATACTAGTGTACCTCACACTTACATAGACACTAACATACCACCTACTCTAATCGCGGGAAATTCAAATTTGGTAAACGAAAATAGTACTCACAGCCAAACAAACGCAAATAAATACCATAATTTTATACATACACAAACACTAAATCCAACTCCTTACTTTATTACAATTCCTAATACTACTGATGTTCCCACACATCAACCTAGTTCCTCTTCTTCGCCACCATTTATTGATCCACTTATACCACCAGCTGTTAAACTTGCAAAGCAATCTGTGTCTGAAGATGAAGGGCGGTATATTTTATCTCGCCTCAGAGATAATAGAATTTTTGGCATCATAAGGCTTTATCTTGCTTACCTACATGATCAGCCCAATTCAGTTTGCGTTGAAGGGAAGCCCAAAACAAATGCAATGGTATCCATCGAGCAGGAAGGCTTACCAACTGACTACAAATTTTTATTCGTTTCCATGTCAGTGTGGGCTTTCTCCAGAGGCAGTTAGAAGTGACCTTGAATCATATGCCTCCCATATAAGTACAAAGAGAATTTCATATCTCCAAAGAGCACGAGAGGACACAGATAAATTCTTTCGTCCGATCTTACCAAGAAAATCGCCCTTTTGGTAAACCCTCTCGCCGCAGCCAACCAAACAAACCAATCAGAATTTTTTATCATAACTGCGGCGGGATGAGAGGGAAGGTGAAAAATCTATATATAGACGCAAAATCGTGCTTTTTTGATATCTTAATCTTTACTGAGACATAATCTTTACTCTTATAAGAATGAGGAAATTCTTAGTAATGAATGGACTATTTACAGAAATGACCGTGACTACCAGGCCACAGGTTTGTCTAGAGGAGGTGGTGTTCTCATAGCTGTTCACAATTCTCTATCTCATGTAACTATACCAACTGACCAATCTCAATATTTCGAACATAAATTTATTAAAATAATTATTGATAATAAAAGTACGTATATTGGGGCTGTATATATTCCACCTAATTCTGAAGAAAGAACCTATAATATTTTTCTTGAATCTTTTCAAACAGTAAATTCATCTTTAACGGAAAATGATAGTATTTTTGTTTTTGGGGATTTTAATCGTCCAAACATGTCATTTATTACAGATGAATCCGATAAACAGTTATTACCGGTAAATTTTACCGATGACATCGATTATTCCATTATTGATGCATTTTATAGTACTGATTCACAACAGATCTGTAAAAATCCCAATGATAATGGTAGATGGTTAGATTTAATATTTACTAATACTTATGATAATGTAGTCGTAAGTAAAGCCAGTGATATTGAGAATCTATTCTCAAACACTATTCATCATACAGCAACTGTAGTTGAATTTAATATCACTACAAGTTTTTTTAATAAATCTTATAATAAAAATGTTGTATTCGACTTTCAGAATGCAGATTTTATAAGTATAAATAGTGCCTTAAGTATGATTAACTGGTCCGAATTATGTTTATCTAATGATCTGGATACTATGGTAGACTTTTTCTATAGATCTGTTTTTAATATTATCGAGCTTCATGTTCCAAAAATTATTAAAAAAGATAAGTTATCGGAACCATGGCTAAATAAAGATCTAAGAAGACTACGGAACCGTAGAAATAAACTGTATTGTAAAATAAAAAATGTTACAAACCCTAGTAATTTAATCCATGAGCATAGAGAATTATCACTTGAATTCACAGCAAAATCTCGCGAGTCTTATAATAACTATATAATTAATCTAGGACAAACTTTAATCACGCAACCAAAAACGTTCTTTGATTTCGTAAACATGAAACGTAAATGTTATGGCTATCCATCATCTATGTTCAAAGACGATACCACCTCTTCGTGCCCGCAAGAAATATGTGAATTATTTGCCAATCGATTTCGGGAAGTTTACCGGTCACCGAGTTCTAATACAGCTTTTAACTTCACAAACACCTTCCTTCTGTTATTAATTCATTATCTCTATCACATGATGAAATATACAATGAAATATTAAATTTGGATACAAAAAAAGGTCCTGGCCCAGATCTAATACCACCCAGTTTTCTTTCTAATTGTGCTCAAGAACTAGTATCACCATTAAATCTTATATTTAATAAATCGCTATGACTAGGAATATTTCCGTCTTCTTGGAAATCCTCATATTTAACACCTATTTATAAAAATGGTGATAAGAGCAATATTAATAATTATAGAGGAATTGCTATTTTGTCTAGTATTCCAAAACTCTTTGAAAAAATTGTTTGCAACAAATTATAATCCGTAATTAATCCGTATCTTAATGACCAACAACATGGTTTTAGAAAGGGGCGTTCAACAACAACCAACTTAATGCTTTTTACTTCAGACATACTGTGCAATATGGAGAAGGGTCACCAAATCGATGCTTTGTATACTGATTTCAGCAAAGCGTTTGATCGCGTGGACCATGGCATCCTAATATCTAAACTTCGTAAAATAGGAATTTTTGGTCCATTGCTTAATTGGCTAAAATCTTACCTTGCCAACAGAACACAGTATGTAAAATTCCAAGGTTCTATATCATCTGAAATTTCTGCTGTCTCTGGTGTCCCACAAGGTAGCCATCTAGGTCCTTTGCTCTTCAACATTTTCATAAGTGACCTTTCAGATCATCTAAATGATATTCCACACTTGTTTTATGCAGACGACTTAAAAATCTATCACATTATTAAGTGTTCTTCAGATGCACACTTCTTACAGGCTAAACTTCAAGCACTTGAAAACTGGTGTATTATTAATAAACTGGATCTCAATGTCAGTAAATGTCATTCGATTAGCTTTTCTCGTAAAAGATTATCACTGATTTATGACTACCAGTTATATGGTAAGGATCTTCAACGAGTTTATCACATTTCTGACTTAGGAATTCTGTTAGATGATAAATTAAGCTTTAAAATTCATTATGATAGTATTATTTCTAAGGCAAAAAAACTATTAGGCTTTATTAAACGAAGAGCAAAGGAATTTAAAAATGTATGGGTTACAAAACCCTTTTTTGTTCCTTAGTCCGTCCGATTCTTGACTACGCATCTCCTATCTGGGACACTTTTTTCCAAGTCCACGCTGACAGAATTAAATCTATCCAAAAACAATTTCTTCTCTTCGCATTACGCGACTTACACGATCCCAGTAACTACACAAATTTACCAAGTTATACGGACAGACTTAAACTACTACAGCTAATTCCACTTTCAACAAGACGTAATATACATATATCATGTTTCACATTTGATGTATTAACTTGCAAAATTGATGTTTCTTCCATAACTGATAGAATTAAGTTCAACGATGAAGTTAGGCAAACTAGACATACAACTCTACTTAAAGTGCATTCCCACAATAAAGAATATGCCAAAAATGAGCCCATTGACAGATGTTGCTTTATCTTCAACACTCATAGCTCACATTTCTCACCTCACATATCCAAAACAACTTTCAAAAACAATCTTCTCCGCACTTTACTCTAACACAATTTCTTACACTTGAAAATTCATTAGTTCTTTTTATTATTATAATTATTATCTAAAAATCATTAGTTATAATCTTAAATTTGTATAATCAAATTATTTAAGTGATCACTGTTTAAGTTTATTAATTGTTTGTATTAAGTTTATTTTATTTTATTTTTTAAAATGAATTATTTTATGTATTATTATATTACAAATTGTATTATGCCTTGTTTGGTAAATAAATAAATAAAACCTCTTAATTTAAAAAAAAAATATTGTCTGATGGGGATTTGAACCCGAATGTTGTTTTTCATAATTTTTTTCATACAAATTAGTATATGAAACAAATTAGTTTTATATATATATATGAAACAAATTAGTTTTGTCTTATATATGATTTGATAGCCTTATAAACATCTAAACATATGTACATATACATATATAAAAAGTTAAAAATTAAATAAATTTGTATCAAAAAAATGCTTTAAAAAAATTAGTAAAAAAAATTTTTTCATACATATATGATAAAAACTATTTTCATAAGATAAAAAAACTATTTTTTTTCATATGTTTATATATGACAACAAAATTATGAAAAACAAATCCTGGGTTCAATCCCCGTCAGAGACAATATTTTTTTAAATTATTTTTTCAAATAGAAAAAAATAATTTAAATATAAAAAAAGTAAAATCAAAAATCCTGCAAAAAATAATAATAAACATTCATTATATTTTTTTTTGACAAATTCATATTAATTTTCCCTAATAAAATATGAAAAAATAAAAAAATTCTCTAGATTGAATTTTTCTATTCTTCGCAAAATGAATTTTTTCTTTAAATAAAGCAAAATTAAAATTCACAAGGCCATAAAAACTTAAAACTCAACAAAAACGCAGGCAAAAAAGGATTATAAATAATTTTCTCACTGAGAGAGAGAAATGAAAAAACAATAATGTTTGTTAAAAGCGATACATGCAGGGGGCGCAAATCAAATTTATTAGTCTCACCAATATAACAATATTTTTTTTCAAATGATGATTTATCTAGTTATTTAAAATCAATGGTGATATTCAACTAAAAAATAGTAAACAAGCTAATAATACCACATCAAGATACTTTCCTGTGAAGCTTGAGTAACGATACTTAGTAAGGATAAGTATACCTCTGCTAAGATCTACTTACTCTTACTATTGTTAACCTTTGCTCAACATGCAGAGGAAAGTATGTTGATGATGTAGTGTATTTAAAAAACAGTGTTCTATTTATATTTTTATTTCATACTTTTTTAGAGGGAAAAATATTTTTGGATCGACATAAAAGTTTATTTGACTGACATATTGTTTTAAAACAATTTACGCTGCGATATTTTGAAATTTGAAGTACTTTGACAACTTGGGATGGATTTGTAGTAATTTGACCGCCTCGTGGCCCGCGCTTTGGGCATCCACATGGGTAGGAGCTCAACGTATAAATTTTTTCCTCAGATGTGGTTTTCAAGGCCTGTCATACGATACATAATTTTCTGTCTTTTGGACCCCTATATGGCCTACATTTTTGGACCTTTAATGGCCCAATATTTTTTGTTGATGTTCTTGACTTGTTATATGATAGTCCCACGCGACCTTCGTTTTGGGCTCCCACATGAACAACGGTTCGCTACACAACGAGATACAATTCTTCAAGACCTTTCATTTGATACCCCAGATAAGTTTTCTTGTATGATAGAGTCCCCACATGACAATTATTATTTGTTCCCCACGGACTCTTGCAGACTTATTATTTGTTCCCCACGGACTCTTGCAGATTTGATACACCACATGACTTTTTTGGAACATGGGGTCTCCCTTGTGACCCCTTCCCACCATCACAATAAGGGATTATGGAAGTTTGAAAGAAAATAATAATTTTTCTTCGAAAAGTAACATTAAATGTCTTAATCCTTTTTTAGTTTCTGAACAAAGTATCGAATTTTCAAGAGTAGGTTTTCGACTAAATCAAGCAGACAAAGCATCCTATTTTGCTGCCTAACAATCATATATTTGTTAAATATTTATTGGTTGGTTAAAGTGGTGAGGATTGCCCTTCGCGGGTGATCCTCGAATTAGCACTATAGTGCCGTTTTAAAACAGTCATACTCGTAACCGCTAAGGTTTGGGTTGGTTGGGTTGGTAGGTGTCGTGTTTAAGAACTGTGTGTCAGGTTCGTTGGGCTCAACGACGCTAGATTGCTGAGTTCGGGTAGGCTGTAGCTGCTAAGCGACCGGTGTCTGGCTCTCACCATGTCTTCCCCTCTAGTATATTTTCCTCATTCCACTCTTTTCTTGTTAGAATATTGATACTAAATTTCTTGTTCAGTTCCAATTTAGGGATACTGTAGTCTGTGGATGTTGGGACTAGCTTCCTGTCGATCGTGCCAAGAATGTTACTATGTCCGTACGGTTTTTCCACCCAGTACCCATGTTCTCTGAGTCTGACCGCGCTACTTGTGGCTACACGATTAATATGGAGGTCCAGCGGAAGGAGACAGGATTGCATCCAGCGCATCACTTGGCGTTGTTCTTAATGCTCATGTAATGACATGCACGTCCCTCTCTGAATTTTACCTAGTCTGGTACTGTTGCACTTCTTTCACATCGCCGGCCACCACACTATTGATCCGTATGTGAGTGTACATACGGATCAACATCCATAAAATCATACGCAGTTTAATACGGTGTACATCCATAAAATCATACGCAGTTTAAAGTCCCCATTTTTTACCGAGCATCTTCTTGCAAGAGTATAGGGTTCTGTAGGCTTTCTTAGCTCTATTTTCGTTATTGACTTTCCACCTCAGTTTATAGTCAAGTATCACCCCGAGGTACTTACCGTTAAGGCTATTTGCAGTCTTACTCCATCCAAATTGGGACAGGTGAAGACTGGAATTTTTGTTCTTGTAGTGAAAAGCGCCAGCTCCGTTTTAGCCGGGTTAGGGCCTTTGGCCCATCTGCTAACCCTATCCAGAGCTGTACCCATGTTTCACTCATTATATGGAGGTATTTACCAGAAACTAAAATAACTAGGTCATCGGCACAAGCCACTGCTTGAATTCCCTGTTCTTGTAGAGCTTTAAGTATCTTATTCATTACTAGGGGCCATAATAAGGGAGACAACAACCCGCCTTGAGGTGACCCTTCTGGCAATTCGGCAGTTACCAAGATCCGCTTGGATTTCTCTTGTCTTTAGCATAGTAGATATGCACCTACAGAGAGTTGATTCAACTCCTATGTTGTTCAGGGATTCGAGGTTAGCTACGTTCGTTATGTTGTTAAAAGCACCTTCTATGTCTAGAAAGGTCGGTCGCTAATGTGTATTCTTTATAATGTAAGGATTGCTCAACATTTCTGACCACATCACTTAGCGCAGTTTCGGTGGACTAACGTGTGCAATAGGCGTGTTAAGATTTGCAAAGTGGGGTTATTTCTAGGGTTTTTCTTAACTCGTGCTCGAGTATTCGCTCAATGTTTTTTAACAAGAAAGAGGAGAGGCTTATTGGGCTAAAGTCTTTAGCCGAGTCGTGTCTCCTTTTCCCGGCTTTTGGTATAAAGACAACCTTTACCTTTCTCCACCACTGGAATTTGACTAAGGTAAAGGCTGCCTCTAAATAGATTAATTACCTACGGAATAGTTATTTCTTTGGATTCCTGAAACGTAAGATACCGTCAGGGCCGGCTGATTTGTATGGTGAAAACCGTCAATTGCCCAGGCAATCCTTTCCTTCGATTTGAGTAAGTCGAGCCACTCCGTTGGAAGCTCAGTGATTACATGGTTCTTGTTGTAGCGGGTTCAGGCCTGTAAATGAACCAAACAAAACCGTTATAAAAGCGTAATATATAGAATTAGGTCGGGAGACCAAGGAAGGCGGCTACACTCCGTGGCTTGCGCCATAAGTCGGTTACTTTCAGATTTGTTGGGTGATTGGGGCAGGAGAAAAGGTGCAAAGTGTCGTGAGTTCCTTGGTTACAGTCGGGACAAGTACTGTCGATGCCTGGTATTGTACGTACTTGCTAGCTGCGTAATATATGGCACCAGCCAGACCGGAGTTGTGCCGGAGTAGTTCTTGTTTCTCTAGGCAGTAACGTCTCACTCGCATCCACTTGTGGTGGGCGAGAACCAAGGACTATTCACTTTGCTGGAGGATATGGCTGTGGAGACAGCGTCCTGGTGGATGGTGTTCAGGGCTGCCTTAAAGGAGGTGGGATTCCAGGAAGAGGGGATGGTGGGGTTTTTCTTATCTGTAAAGGATCTAAGGTCTTGACGAATGGCACGTGGAGGGGGATCACGGGTGGTAATGTTGTGGTTGGGGTGGGATGGGTTGTGGTGGGCTAGCAAGAACTGCTCAGTGAGCAGTTCATTGTGTTGCCTGACGGGAAGGATTGACGCTTCGTCATGGAGGTGGTCAGGATGGGTAATGGAGTGGCATCCGGTTGCTATGCGTAGAGCAGTGTTCTGTTTGGTCTGGATTTTTGACCATTGAGTTTGACTCAAGAAAAAGAGGTCCAGACGGGGGCTGCGTAGTTGATGACAGGTCTACCTATGGCTTTGTACGTCGCAATGACGGTTTCTTTGTTCTTACCCCAAGTGGTGCCTACCAGCGCCTTTAGAACCCTGTTTCTACTGTTGCCAGCGTCGCAGATTGCCTTAGCATGTTTGGAGAAGGTGAGGAGGTTGTCAAACGTAACCCCAAGGATTTTAGGATATTTGTGGGTAGGAATGCGTTCATTATCGATATAGATTTCCACCGTATCGTTAACCTCTGGTCCACGAGGTGAACAGTGTGGCTGATGACTTTTGGGAGGTGAGCTGTAATTTCCTCTCCCTGAAGAACGATGCCACTTAAGCCAAATAAGCATTTAGCCTATCAGTGGCATCAGTCACATTAACACCAGATGCAGCTATGGTGCAGTCATCCGCATAAGTGATTAACTTTATGCCAGGTGGTGGAGGGGGAAGCAACGCTAGATATAGATTGAAAAGAATCGGTGAGTACTCCCCCCCCTTGTGGTACCCCCATTTTTAGTTTACGATGCTTGCCACAGCTATTCCTAAATTCTACATACGCGGTTCTGCCATTGATATAGGCCGACAGGACCCTTTTAATGAAGCAGGGAAGTGAGGAGTTTAGGATATCGTGGAGGAGGATAGAGTGGTCGACCGTGTCAAATGCATTGGATAAGTCTAATGCAACGACAACTGTGCGCCAATGTGGTCTGCGGTAGCTTAGACCATCGGCAATATAGGTGGTGAGCTCTGTTAAAGCGGTTGTTGTGCTTCTGTGCTTTCTGAACTCGTGCTGGTGTGAGGCAAGTCCTAGGTGTTGTTGGAGTTGCGGAAACATGAGAGCTTCTAAAATTTTAGCAACGGGAGAAAGCAGGGAGATCGGCCTGTAGGAGGAACCTTCGTTTACGGGTTTGCCAGGTTTCAGAATAGGAATTATTGTGGCAATTTTCCAAACATTAGGGATTGAGTGGTTATCCATGGTGTGGTTGAAGACCATCGTAAGATAGTTTAAACTTGATGAAGGCAGCTTCTTCAACATAACCATGTAGATCCCGTCTGGTCCGTGTGCTTTAGCCTTCTTGATGGCATTTTGCACTTCAAGAACAATGAATGCTGAACCGTGTAGGTCATTCCTGAGCGCTTTCATTCTGCGAAGGGCAGTGCGCAGGGACTTTTCCTTGACAGACGGATGCTCCACAAATTGCCTAGTGAAGTGAGCGGCGCATTTCTTGCTGTTGAGAAAAGAATTGCCGTTGAATTTGATAGCCGTGCGACTTTGGGGGGAGTTTTTCCCAGAAATGCCCTTTATTGTGGACCACAGCTTCTTAGTCCCTAGGGAGCATTACTCCAGGTGTGCCAACCACTGATTACATGGTCACCCGACCTGGTGTCCTCTTCAGCATTTTCAGTGCAACGGGGGAAGTGAGTGTTTATCAGCAACTGCACAGTCTCCGCAGATGAAGCTGTCCACTCTTTCTCCTCACTCTTGAGAAAGAAGAGGTTAGAATGTTCTTTACTAAGGATTTTGGTCAGTCTGGCAGAGTCCCTAGTATTTTCTATGGATTCGCAATATTCTTGCCAGTTTTTACTGTTGGAAGTTCTAATAGCTTTTTTATATTCACGGAGAGGGTCCTAGTAAAGTTGTCACATGCCTAGCCTATAGCAGGCATTATAGGCAACTCTACTATTTTGGTAGATTGTCGTCCCACAACGGGGGACACGACTCTACTACGCTTAATCGGGGAAGCTACTTTGAGTGAGCCGCCCATGGCCTTGGTGTAAACATCTCCGTGGCTATTTCAAAGTCATTAATGGATCTTATATCGTTCTGACAACTTATGTTTGGTAGTGTGACCTGTCAGGCAGTTTTTTTTGTTTTCCTAAAATATAAAAAAAAAAGATTTTATAAAATAAATTTTGAAATTAGCAATATTACCTGATAAATAATTGTCCTGGACCGTCCGATATTGGTGATCCACATCCAGAGGAAGAGGGAAAAATAATAATAATAAACTTGACTCTGGTCAAGTCCTCCATCTTAATTATTATTTTTTTTTTTTATCCGGAGGTGGATGACAAACGTCAGCGCACAAAAAAAAATAAAAGGCTATCTAGTAATTTAAAATTTTCCGTAAAGTAATTAAGAAAAAATATTCCTGTAATAAAAAAAAAAAAAAAACCACTCCGACTCCGTCAAAAATTCAAGATTCGGCAGAAAAAAAAAACATTAAAAATCATCCTGGCAGAAAATTATTTTCATCATCTATTACGTGGTTAGAGTGATAAATTCCATGAGCAGAGCATAGATTATTCGTCGGTGGATGTTCCTGGGAAAAAAGAGGAAGAATTCTGTTTTTTTTTTGTAGCTGTTTGTTCAGCTCTATCTATTAATAATTAAAATTAATAAAATTATTAATTTTAGAGCGGCGTTATCCGGTTTTTTTAATGAAATTATATGTAAAAGAAAGAAAATAAATAGAATTGTCCAAATTAAAATTTAAAATGTTTAGTGTATACTGCCATTTATAAAGAAAATTTTTGTTACTACTCTTTCGAAAATATTTGCATTGTTATTAAAATTTTAGTTAAATTAAAACGAAAAAAGAAATCTATGGTAAAAATCAATCTATTTTAGTTATTAAATTAAGCGTTCCAAAAAAAAAATTTAACTCAAGAAAAATAAAGTGATTGGAATTGATTGCAGGATTATTTTTTCTTTTCAATTTAAGTTAGTATACAAATAAAAAAAGAATTAATTTGATTTTTCATAGTGCTAAACTTAACGCATAAATTTTTTTGTAATTTTTTTTTCTGGTTTTTGGTTTATTGCAATTCTGATATCAATTGTGGAGTTTGGATTTTTTTTTATATTTTTACAATTTTGATAGTAATATAGCGTAGTTTCGACCGGACTCCTTGACATGTCTTGGCTGCACCGGATGAAATAAAAAGGTATGTTCAAAATTTATTATTTTGTAAAATGAAAAATTTAAATGGGAATGAAATCTAAATTCCAAGAATAACGTAATCGATTGCATCATTGGAAAGATATAAAGAAAAAATAATTTAAATTTACAAATTTTATTAAATTCATTTTTTTTAAGTTTACAAACATAAAAATTTAAATTTACAATTTTTATTAAATTCATTTTTTCCAACAATAATAATAAATTGTAATGAATAAATGGAGGTTTAACAGAACTTTTTTTTTATTTATTTAACTATATTAATTTAACATATATATTTAGAAGAAGAATTAATTCTTAAAATGAGCAGTTAAGCTGTTTTGGGAATTGTCGTCGACATGGAGCATTTTTCCTTCCTTGTCCTTTCCTCGTTGCTTTGATCTGAATGTTGGATTGATTGATGGACTTACGCCCCAAATGGCTGAGGACCTAGCCGGACCCAAGAGGAAACCCAATCAATCTTTAGAAATTCCAGTTTTTGAAGAAAAAAAAAATTTGGTCTTGTTTTTTTTGTGTTCAACTACGGTTGGTCACCCTAGACCATTATTGGAAGTTTCACTTTAAAATATTTTCCTCTGAAATATTAGCAGTAACCTGTCAAAGAGGAAACCGAACGACATTACGTTTTTATAAAATTATTGGAACTGGCAAGGCTGTAGGTGATGTTACCAGAACAACCCAATCAATCAAATGGCTGAGGACCTAGCCGGACCCAAGAGGAAACCCAATCAATCTTTAGAAATTCCAGTTTTTGAAGAAAAAAAAAATTTGGTCTTGTTTTTTTTTGTGTTCAACTAAGGTTGGTCACCCTAGACCATTACTGGCAGTTTCACTTTAAAATATTTTCCTCTGAAATATTAGCAGTAACCTGTCAAAGAGGAAACCGAACGACATTACGTTTTTATAAAATTATTGGAACAGGCAAGGCTGTAGGTGATGTTACCAGAACAAGTAATTCCTACATTGCCGCAATTGGTGGCAACTTGAAGTTTTTTTTTATGTTTTGTCGTTCGTTGGTTCCCTCGTCGTCATGGGTTACACATAGCGACCGTTACAGGTTACATATGGCGCCCAAGTATGTGGCTTAAGGATGCACCAATTGTGTCACAATTGGTGCCCAAATAAGCTCCATGCGTTGTTTAAATAGGCTCCTAACACCGGGTGTACCGGCAGTGAATAGTTCGAGAGAAGGAATAATAAACAATTTTGTTTTGGAATTTAGGTTGTCGTGGTAGACGGTTGATCACCCGAACATAAACTGAAGTTCCATCGTATTCCAAGATTTTTTTTACTCATTCTCTTCATTGTTGGCCAGATGTCGGAGGAGAAACGGATCAAATCAGTAACCGTGTGAAGTTCCCTTCGTTGAAATACTCTGTTCGTTCGGTTCGAACCGTTTTTTTTGTAAATGTAAATATACTTTAAAGTTTTTTTTTGTTTCCTGACATTAGAAATTTAGATGGTGGTCCATATATTACTTCTGTCAGTGATTGTTGTGTGTGAGTTAGAAATATTCTGTGGTAGTCCACATTGTAGTCCTCACACGGTAGAGTAAAGTGGTGCTAGTTAGAATTTTTTTTCTTTCGTAGTCGAAAATGATAGTCCTAGGTAGTACACTGTTGTGGAAAATTTTTTTTTTATTATTGCAAGTGAAAACTTTTTTTTTCTGGACTTGGGCTTGACGGATGGAATATTCTGATGTCGTAATCCTTTCCTTACCCTTATTCCTGTCCAATCCTAGTCTTTCGTTCCTTTCCCTTATCCTAAAAATAAATTGCGAAATGTCGACGTCAAATTGTTGAATAAAATATATATCAAAAAAACAGAAACCTTAAATTTTTTTTGATGAGATTCGGGTTACCACAATTCCGATATAAAATTATAAGACTCATACAGAATCAATTAATGGGTAATTTTTTTTGCTTTTCTCAAATCTTATTTTAGTAGTGGCGATTATTATAAATATAAATGCAGTTTTTCTGATTCTATTGAATTTATATGTAGTTGAGAAGAATTAGTCTATGAGAGGTAAATAAGAGTATATACACTGCTGTATATATAAATATATATATATATTCCTAGTGGATAGGGTTACCGTGCATACCTTTATAATACATTTATATTATAAATAAGAAATTTTAAATTTGCGATTTTTTTTGGGAAATTTTTGTGAATATAGTCCGTTTATATTTCATAGATCATTGTAGCAGTATATAGAAGAGGAGGAAACAATTAATTTGGACTTTCGAAGAAAATTATTTATTTTTTTTTTCCATCCATAGGTTAGTTGCTTTAGTTTTAGTATTAAAGTGTATGGGGAATAAAAAAAAAATGGAATTAAAAGAGGAATTTAGAGAATTTTGGTATTATTTCCTTAAGTCTAGGTTACATTAGTTATATTTTGTTTTTAGTTACAATTAATTTTAGTTATAATTATTTTTACCATTAGTGTTATTTATTTAAATGTACTTCAGTGTGATGAGAGTATACTAAAGTTACTTAAATTAACATTGGCAAAATAATTGGTAGCATGATGGCCCGGCTAGCTTAGTCGGTAGAACATGAGAGTCTTTATCTCAGGGTGTGGGACAGCCCCACGTTGATCAATCTTGAATGAAAACGTTGTAAGATAATATTAGAACCGTACCGATATTGATTATATTATTTTATTTAAGTACTTATCTCTATATAAAAAAATAAGCATTTTATTAGTATATTAAAACTTCGTCAATTCTAATATTATTATAGTTAAGTTAGTTGAGTTTTAAAAAATATATATATTATTTTATACGGCTGTAAAGTTAGGGAACTACCACCAATCACCGCAAAATAAAAGAAGAAGAAAAAAACCATTCAGACTCGTATGATCGTTGGGAACGACATACCAGCCTGTTTTGTGACCTGTCAGGCAGTTTTTTTTGTTTTCCTAAAATATAAAAAAAAATTTTTGAAATTAGCAATATTACCTGATAAATAATTGTCCTGGACCGTCCGCTATTGGTGATCCACATCCAGAGGAAGAGGGATAAATAATAGTAATAAACTTGACTCTAGTCAAGTCCTCCATCTTAATTATTATTATTATTTTAATCCGGAGGTGGATGACAAACGTCAGCGCACAAAAAAAAAAAAAAGGGTAGGAAAAGAAAATAAAATTTCCCTTAAAAACTATTCAGGCCAATCTAGTGCGAAAATCCGCCTTCAGGAAAAATTGCCTTTTAATTCGGTTTGGCAGACCGATTGCGAAAAAAAATCTGCATTACGGGAAAATGGTCAGGTTCGCAGTCAAAAATGGGAATAAAGAGTGGCGTGATTTGTTTTTTTGATTTGAGGAGGGAGATTTTGCTTTTCTGATCGAGGAGTCGGTTTTTGAATCTTGTAGCGTGTAGACGCGTACTCAATTGATTTTTTTTGTGTGGTTTTTTTTTAATTGTTTTTTTTTTTGGAAAATTTTTTAAAAGAAATTAGTAATTTTGGCGTTGTTATAATAGTAAAAAATTAGTTACGTTTTTCTAAAAAAAAATTAAGTACAGGAAAATATTAGTTAAACAGAAAGAATTTAATAATTCTTGGAAAATTAAAACAAAAATTAGATGATTATATTCGTAAAATTAATGGTGTCGTAATTTAAAATTTTCCGTAAAGTAATTAGGAAAAAATATTCCTGTAACAAAAAAAAAAAACCACTCCGACTCCGTCAAAAATTTAAGATTCAGCAGAAAAAAAACATTAAAAATCATCCTGGCAGAAAATTATTTTCATCATCTATTACGTGGTTAGAGTGATAAATTCCATGAGCAGAGCAGAGATTATTCGTCGGTGGATGTTCCTGGGAAAAAAGAGGACGAATTCTTTTTTTTTTTTGTCGATGTTTGTTCTGTTTGTAAAGCTGCCAAAAATTAAGCAACTAGTTGCGCGACTAGTTGCGCAACCACGCCACAAACCTATGCAACTTTTTCAGCAACCTTCGTTGCAACCATCAAATAAAAATGTTTTTTTTTTATCTCGCTACCAAAAGAATGTCAAATGTCAAATCAATTATTAAAAAAAAATTTGTGTGAAGTTAAAACTTTATTAGGTATTATTAACACAAAAGTTTTTTAATTTATTTTCACAAAAATTTCTTTTCACTTGTCACTTGTCAAAATTAGTATTTGTGTAAAATTTTTGACACAAATACTAATTTTGACAAGTGACAACAAAATTATACTAATTTTGACAAGTGACAACAAAATTGATAATTCAATTATTTAAAAATTGATATAAACATATGTTTTTTGGCATCAAACGTCATTTAGGTTGCTCAACTGCCCCATATACTAAGCAACTTGCAACCAGCAACCAACGCCACGCCCACAAAAATCAAAATTTTTTGATTTTCTTGCAACCTTCAAAATGGTTGCGCATCCGTTGCACAAACTATGCAACTTTCCAAATTGCGCAACTAGTTGCGCAACAAGTTGCTTAATGTATGGGCAGCATAATAAAATTATTAATTTTAGAGCGGCGTTATCCGGTTTTTTTTATTGAAATTATATCTAAAAGAAAAAAAAATAGAATTGTCCAAATTAAAATTTAAAATGTTTAGTGTATACTGCCATTTATAAAGAAAATTTTTGTTACTACTCTTTCGAAAATATTTGCATTGTTATTAAAATTTTAGTTAAATTGAAAAGAAAAAAGAAATCTATGGTAAAAATCAAGCTATTTTAGTTATTAAATTGAGCGTTCCAAAAAAAAAATTTAACTCAAGAAAAAAAAAGTGATTGGAATTGATTGTAGGATTATTTTTTCTTTTCAATTTAAGTTAGTATACAAATAAAAAAAAGAATTAATTTGATTTTTCATAGTGCTTAACTTAACGCATAAATTTTTTTGTAATTTTTTTTCTGGTTTTTGGTTTATTGCAATTCTGATATCAATTGTGGAGTTTGGAGTTTTTTTTATATTTTTACAATTTTGATAGTAATATAGCGTAATTTCGACCGGACTCCCTGACATGTCTTGGCTGCACCGGATGAAATAAAAAGGTATGTTCAAAATTTATTATTTTGTAAAATGAAAAATTTAAATGGGAATGAAATCTAAATTCCAAGAATAACGTAATCGATTGCATCATTGGAAAGATATAAAGAAAAAATAATTAAAATTTACAAATTTTATTAAATTCATTTTTTTTAAGTTCACAAACATAAAAATTTAAATTTACAATTTTTATTAAATTCATTTTTTCCAATAATAATAATAAATTGTAATGAATAAATGGAGGTTTAACAGAACTTTTTATTAGTTTTTTTTGGGCACCGAATTTATTTAACTATATTAATTTATCATATATATATATTTAAAAGAAGAATTAATTCTTAAAATGAGCAGTTAAGCTTTTTAAGTTAGTAGACTTCCTTGTCCTTTCCTCGTTGATTTGATCTGAATGTTGGATCGATTGGTGGACTTACGCCCCAAATGGCTGAGGACCTAGCCGGACCCAAGAGGAAACCCAACCAATCTTTAGAAATTTAAGTTTTTGAAGAAAAAAAAAATTTGGTCTTGTTTTTTTGTGTTCAACGACGGTTGGTCACCCTAGACCATTACTGGAAGTTTCACTTTAAAATATTTTCCTCTGAAATATTAGCAGTAACCTGTCAAAGAGGAAACCGAACGACATTACGTTTTTATAAAATTATTGGAACTGGCAAGGCTGTAGGTGATGTTACCAGAACAAGTAATTCCTACATTGCCGCAATTGGTTGTAGCTTGGAAGTTTTTTTTTGATGTTTTGTCGTTCGTTGGTTCCCTCGTCGTCATGGGTACTGGTCTCCGTCTAGGCGACCTTCGCTTTTTGTGCACCTAAACCGAACTCATCTTGAGACCACTCTCGTCCGTCTGTCTGTCCGTCTGTCCGTCCGGTGTAAACAATAAAAACCAGTTATTTCACACAGTTAGTGCACACTAAAGTTTATCATAGATACACCGATGGAAAGCTTGATTTATTGAGAACGAGATGCAATTGATAGAAGTTTAAAATTCGACCGGTAGGCGGCGCTATTCGCATTTTTCAAAAACATCTTTTTTCGAATAAAAATGTAATTTTATATAGTAAATGGGCCCCGAAAATTAAGTTTGAACATTCGTTGGAAAGGTATTTACGAGTAAAATACGATGCCAGTAAGTGTATTTCGAATTTCTACCGCTAGAGGCGCTAAATTCTAAAATATATAAAATGTAAATTTTTAAAATATGATTTCCAATACTCAAAAACCCCCAAAAATTAGGTTTAATGTCACATCCGAAAATTTTAAATTCTACCACTAGAGGGTGAAACATATAATTATATTGTTTTTTAAAAAATGTTGACCTTGGTGAATCTTTACCAAAAATGAAGGGAAAGCAAGCCTGGAAAGCTAATATAAACTAAAATAAACCAGACATTCTCATAATCTGATTTTTTGCCACTAGAGGGCAGTAGAATACAAGTAAAAAGTTGTAATTTAATACAGTAAATGTGCACCAAAAATGAAGTGTGACTACTCGTTGGAAAGGTAGTTAAGAGTAGAATACGATGCCATTAACTGTATTTCCAATTTCTACCGCTAGAGGCGCCGAATACTAAAATCGTGTTTTCCAATTGTGAATAAGTTGAATTTAAAAAAGCCCGTAATTATAAAACTACTGATCAGTAGTTAGGCTGCGCGGCATTTTTTTGCAAGCGTCTCCGATTCAGTAATTTGACCTTCCAATTTTTGGACGATCTCGGTATACCGAATCTTATCATCAGCGTTCTTCTCGTGAATTTTGCTTTCGGTTTCATTCCGAACAATCTTGTTCAGAATGAATTTGGTCTTGTTATACTCACAACGGAGAAGGGCACCAGAGCTTCTGTGGTTTTTGGAAGTACCAGGCTTGGTACTTGCCATTCTTGGATTTATCGTAGTACTATGGCTGGTACTGCCGATATTTCCAGGCTCAATTACTATTGGAGAACTATGGCTGGTACTACTGCATGCTCCGTCAGTCTTGCAGGTTTCTTGGCGGCTAGCCAATAGTTCATCCTCTGAGGATGAAACGATAAATTCTTTTTGTTTTTGTTTTTTGTTATTACTCTTTTTTTCCATTTTTGTTCCCACGAGTATGTCCGGAATTAATAGCCCAACGTGGCAGAGCCGACTTACCACGATAAGGCACTTATACAACCGACCTTGCCCGAGCATCGGAGTGAGCTCGTTAACGGCTGGTTGAACCTCCAGCCTTTCAGTCCTCGGCACGGAGCTTACACCACCTTGACGTTTGGTTTTGGATGAGGATAATTGGATAGGAAGAGTGAGAGAATTTTACAGGAGGGATGTGTGTAGGTTTTGGGGACGACGACTGTTGGCTACGTCCGCGAGAACGCATTGCCCAGAGCGAACCCTCTTGATGGACAATGTGACGTATTCTTGGAGGTCTTCGTCTCTTACCGCTAATAATTGTATACCACGTATTCGTTTGATTCTACTCACGCTGTGCACATCGAAATTGTTTCATCATATATTCTGGTGCCTTTATTGCTTCATTAAAACGCTTCATCTCCAGACGGAGCTTATACTATCTTTTATATTGCGATAATGCCACGAAACACAAATTTCGTCTACGAAACACAAATGAAGAATTCTGGAATCAACAAAGCCGAAACACTATTTCCAGTTGCTGCTCTCAGCAAGGAAGATCTTTTCATCTCATTCCGACGCATTTGCCGCACTTCGATGCCGTTTGGGAGTTAGCGGTTAAATCTGCAAAACATCAATTAATGAATTAATAGAACGGTCGCGTGAAACACTTTCACATTCGAAGAACTCAGTACAAACACGGTTATGCCGTAGGTATCAGGCAAGATTTTTCGTCGACAAATTCATTGTCTTGCATACTGCCCTGCACTCAATGGTGGCGGCAAGGGTAATTTCTATCAGTTCTCCAATTACAATAATCTTCCTGCTAGCCACTAACATTATAATTTAAAACAATTAACTCACAGAATTATTAACAAGAATAATCAATAGAATTGCACAGTAAAATCATCTCATCATCGAACGATAATTATTAAAGCTAAAAAAAATTTTTAATTCATTATTATTGGTTTGGTGCAAATTTATTCTCGTCGATTATTTATTAAATCTATATAAAATAAAATAAATTAAATTTATTTTTATTTTTTATTAAATTCATATTAAGGTAAATAAAATTTATATTAAAGTGATTAGAATATTGTTTAAAGTGGTTAAATATTGTAATATTGGTCAAATTAATGAACTTAAAAAAAATATAAATAAAAATAAGTTTTTTAAAAATACTTTACCTTAAAGTAATAATCTATATAAAATAAAATAAATTAAATTTATTTTTATTTTTTATTAAATTCATATTAAGGTAAATAAAATTTATATTAAAGTAATTAGAATATTGTTTAAAGTGGTTAAATATTGTAATATTGGTCAAATTAATGAACTTAAAAAAAATATAAATAAAAATAAGTTTTTTTCAAAATACTTTACCTTAAAGTAATAATCAACTAAAAAATAATAAAAAAGCAAATCATACCACATAAATGTACTTTCGTGTGAGCTTGAGCAACTGTCAACAATAGTAAGGGTAAGTAGACATTAATACTGATAAGGTGTACTTGCCCTTACTATTGTTGACAGTTGCTCAAGCTCACAGGAAAGAACATTTATGTGGTATTATTTGCTTGTTTATTACTTTTTAGTATTATTACTTTAAGGTAAAGTATTTTTAAAAAACTGTTTTGAATTTATATTTTCTATTTTATACTTTTTAGTCGGTCTTAAAAAATGCTTAAATATTTTGATATCTTGGGATGGATTTGTTTGAGCTCCTCATTGCCCACGTTTTCGAATTCCACATTAGGCCGATGTTTTGGGCCTTCCCTGGCCCCCGGTGGCTCACGGAGTAACCCATGTTTCTTATATCTGTTCTTTTCAAGACCTTTCATTTGATGCCCCAGATGTTATTTGTATAATGGGCTTTACATGGCCACATGACCCACGTTTGGGCCCTCCTGTAACCCAGGGTACTTCACGGACTACTGTAATTTAAATGTACTCTTCAAGACCTTTCATTTGAGCCCCACATGACTTTCTATAAAGGGCCCACATGACCCCGTTTTTGGCCCTCGTGTAATCCATGTTGCACCATGGACTACCCTGATTGAAATATACTCTTCAAGACCTGACTTTGTAAAATGGGCCCCAGATAACCCAGTTTTGGAGCCCCGTATAACCGAATCTGCCCCAATTGAGATGTACTTAATACATACCCCACATTATTTTTTGTATGATGGGGCCCACCCGGACTAGCCCCCATTAATATGTCATTTCATATAACACATTTAAAAAAAATGCCGGACATCCGAACTACTGATCAGTAGTTTTATAATTATGGGCTTTTTTTAAATTCAACTACTCTAAATGCATATTTGGAGTATATGTTGCACCCTCTAGCCGCAGAAATTAAAATTATAATTGTGATTTTATGCTACTACTTCCTACCTTTTAGATGCGAAATTAAACCTAATTTTATTGACTATTGGAAATTATACTTTAAAAATTAACGTTTTATATGTTTTAGAGCCTCTAGCGGCAGAATATATATTTCAGCGCCTCCAATGGCAGCAATTTGAAATATTGTTACTGGCATCATATTCTACTCTTAAATACCTTTCCAACGAGTGATCAAACTTAATTTTTAGGAAAATTATTGTTAATAAAGTACTGCAAAATTTTAAAAGGGCATCCTCATGAGATTTACATACACGAAAACCAAACTGGCTGTCACTAAAAAATTTATTTTTATTTAGAAAATTCAAAATTCTTTTTTTCATCGCTTTCTCAAAAATTTTACAGAACGCAGGTAATAAACAAATTGGTCTCTAAATATTTACATCCTTAGGGTTAGATTTTTTATGAACTGGAATAACTTCAGCTATTTTAAGACTATTAAAAAATACTACACAGAAAATGCTCTTATTAAAAATATGTTGCTTGCACATCAACAATATTAAAGGTAATATTTTTTAGGAAAATATTAGAGATCCCATCATCAGTGGTAGAGTTATAATTTTTTAGCTGAATAATTATTTTGTAAATTTCTAAGGAAGTAATAAGCTCAAAAACTAGGCTGTCACTTATATAATTCTCCTCAACAATGTTATCTCCTATAAAAGAAGCATTGCCCATACAGGGTTCTTCCGGGACTAAATTCTTAGATACTGAAACAAAAGACTCATTAAAATGATTAGCAACAGCAATTGGTTCCGAAAAAAAGTTGTTATCATCCTGGATTACTATTTGCCTAGCATCTAACTTATTACGATTTAGTATTTTAATTACTACATTCCACTCGCCTTTAACATTTCCTTTATTTTTTTCTAATTCAGCTAAATAAAATCTCTCTGCATACCAAAATTTCCTGATCAATTCCTTTACAAATTTAATTATAGGCACTTTTAAGCCTAATATTTTGCTGGTGCTTTTTACAATTAATACGTAGAGCATTTTTTTAAAATTAATTTTAAGTAGTAAACCCCTGTCATCCAAGGTTTCAATTTTCTAAATTTTCTAAAATTATTAACTGCAATAGATGTACTATTTTCGACGAAATTTCCTAATATAGCAATAAATTTATCATAAGCTTTAGATGGGTCGGTATCATCAAAAACATAATCCCAAGATTCAAAGCGAAGAGAGTTTTGTTTATCTCTGTAAAAATTAATGTTTTTAACAGGATTGGATTGAATATATTCATTATTTATGCTACCAACATGTAACAAGAGAACTTGTGATACAATGATCAGAAATGCCAAGATCAGCAATAGAGCTAACCTAGATTACAATTTTAGGACATTTTTTAAAAAAAAAATCCCTTATCTTAAAGCTTTTGTCCGTCTGTCTGTCCGTCCGATGTAAACAATAAAAACCAGTTATTTCACATAGTTAATGTACACTCAAGTATATAGTAGATCCACCGATGGAAAGCTTGATTTATTGAGAACCAGATGTATTGAGAGAATTTAAAAATTCAGCCAGTAGGAGGCGCTATTCGCATTTTGCCAAAACATCTTTTTCCGAATAAAATTGTAATTTTATAAGAGTAGAATATGATGCCAGTAACAATATTTCAAATTTCTGCCGCTGGAGGCGCTGCAGTGTATATTCTGCCACTAGGGGCGCTAAAATATATAAAACGTTAATTTTTAAAATATAATTTCCAATAGTCAATGAAATTAGGTTTAATGTCGCATATAAAAGGTAGTAAGTTTCGCATCTAAAAGGTAGTAAGTAGTAGTATAAAATCACAATTACAATTTTAATTTCTGCGGCTAGAGGATGCAACATATACTCCAAATATGCATTTAGAGTAGTTGAATTTAAAAAAAGGCCATAATTATAAAACTACTGATCAGTAGTTCGGCTGCGCCGCATTTTTCTACTTCTAGCAAAAATATGATCAATACAAGCCTGTGAATTATCTGTTATACGAGTAGGTTTGTCAATACAACAATCAACCCATTAGATGCTAACAATAGCAAATAAGTATCTACAAAAGAAGATCTTGTCAGTAAGTCAATGTTTATATCACCTAGAAAAACTAAATTTTTATCTTTTTCACAAAGTAACAAATTTTCGAAATCATCAAGGAAGATATCTTTACTCATAATACTGTCATGAAACCTTATGCACATATAAAAGAGTTTTTTACTTTCCCTTTTATGAATTCACATTTCCAATATATAGGTATATATATATAATATATATATATATATATATATATATATATATATATATATATATATATATATATATATATATATATATGGGGTCCATATATATATATATATCCTCACCTGGCCATAACAATTAAACGGCTTGACCGATTGAGCTCAAATTTGGAAGTTGAGCTCGTGTCATCAAATTCTTGGTGTAAATTTGGGGCCTTTTACCATATAAATTTGGGGCCTTTTTGATGAGGGGGAAGGGAGCTCGGAGGGCCGTTTAATTTTTGAATGTACCATGTGGGGTATCAAATAAAAGGTCTTGACGAAAAAAGGTATTGAAAAACCATGTGGGGTATCAAATGAAAGGTCTTGACGAGTACATATCATTGGACTGTAGTCCGGGGGGCGCCGTGAGTCATGTCGGGCTCAAATCGGGGCAATGTGGGGATCCATAATACAAAAAATCATGTGGGGTATCAAATGAAAGGTCTTGACGAGTACATCTCATTGAGCGGTAGCCCGGGGGGCGCCGTGGGTCATGTCAGGCCCAAAACCGGGGCAATGTAGGGTCCATAATACAAAACCGGGGGCGTATCAACTGAAAGCTTTTGAAGTGTACATCTCAATGGGGAGTATTTCGTGGGGCGCCGTGAGTCATGTAGGGGCTAAAACGGGGGCAATGTTGGGCCCCATTATACAAAAATCATGTGGGGTATCAAATGAAAGGTCTCCAACAGTACATCTAAATGGGCAGTAATCCGGAGGGGGCCTTGAGTCATCTCGGGTCCAAAACGGGGTAATGTGGGGCCCCATTATACAAAAAATCATGTGGGGTATCAAATGAAAGGTCTTGAAGAGGACATCTTGTTGAGTACTCCGAGAGGTACTCTGGGTCTTGTGGGACCCATAATGCAAAAAGACATGAGAGGTATCAAATAAAAGGTATTGAAGAATACATCTCGTTGCGCAGTCCGTTGGGCTTCGTTATTCATGTTAGGACCCAAAACCTGTGTCATGTGGGGGCCCATCTTAAAAAAATCATGTGGAGCATCAAATGAATGGGCTTGAAGAGTAGTCCGAGCAGTACCCTGGGTCATGTGGAGTCAATTATACAAAAAAACATGTGGGGCGCCGGGGGCCATGGAAGGCCCAAAACATCGGCCGCATGTGGAATTCCAAATCGTGGGCCATGAGGAGCTCAAACAAATTATTCCCAAGTTGTCAAAGTATTTAAATATTTTTAGTCTTGTCAAATTAATAAATATTTGACCGACTACAAAGTGTAAAATAAAAAATATAAATAAAAAAAAGTTTTTTAAAAATACTTTCCCTTAAAGAAATATTCAAGTAAAAAGTAATAAACAAGCAAATAATACCTCATCAATGTACTTTCCCGTTGAGTTTGAGCCACTGTCAGCAATAGTAAGGGAAAGTAGACCTTATCAGAATTAATGCCATTTATGAGGACGTCTGCTTACCCTTACTATTGCTGACAGTGGCTAAAACTCAACGAGAAAGTACATTGATGTGGTATTATTTGCTTGTTTATTACTTTTTAGTTGAATATTTCTTTAAGGGAAAGTATTTTTAAAAACTTTTTTTTATTTATATTTTATATTTATATAAAGATAAAAAAAAGTATTTCAAAATTATTATCGTAATACTTTATTTATTGGATTTTATTTGTTTGGTCTTAATTTCCTTTTTCATTTTTGTTATACAAGAAAAGGAAAATATTATAGAAAGATGGAAAATAGTAAAAAAAAATTACCTTCTAACTTTGTTTACAATGAATTAATACTTCTTTCTTCTTTTAAATGTTGAACTATGAAGTATAATCTTATCTTTCTATATCGTAATTTCAAAACTTTAATTGAGTCATATATAGAAAACTAATTTATAAATATGTATTATAAAATAAAATGAGAATAATATAATAAAAATATAATAATTGCTTAATAAAAAAAATAGAGAAATATTTATATAAAAACAAATAAAATAGATTTCATATCTAATAGAGATTTCATATATTTTATAATCGTGATGATAAATCAAAACTAATAATTTTCAGGTTTTGTATTTTCGAAATATAAAAACAAAATCAGGATATATATATAAATATCTCTCTGTCCTTATTTTTTTTAAATCTGTCTATATTATTATGCCTGGTTTAGACAATGGCGAATTTTTTTAAAGGATGGAGATATATATTTATGTATAAGTGCGGTAGAGACAGCAATATCGTCCAGAAATTTTTTTTGGACGTCCAATATTCGAAATTTAATTTCGAATTGGACGTCCAATTATGGCACAAGACGTCGGCTCTCGTCTTGTGCCATAATTGGACGTCCGAAAGATGAGATTTTATAGAAAAACTATAGATGGCGTGAATATTATATATATACAAAATTATATTTTGTCAAATTTAGTTTTTTATTTCAAAGCTAGGTATTCACTTACAAAAAAAAAGTTGGCAAAATTGTGAGCAAAATATCATTAAAAATATGTAAATATAATATAATATAATATAATCATACTGAGTACCATGTGTATATGACAAAGCAAAAACTAAGAAAAAAATTTTGCCCCTGGTAAAATTTTCTATATAAAATCATACTTTTTTTGAACTGAGTACTAAGCTTTAGGTAAAAAAATGGATGAATTATTTTTTTCCAAATAAATTGTTTTTTTTTTCAAATAAATTAATTACATTGTCAAGCAATATTTTTTAGGAATATCAAAAAGTTCCTATAATTTATTTGAATGCCAACTAGATGCTATAAATTTTTGTCTCAGTCTTTCGTGAGGTCAATTTGAACATGCTATCTCGTTCTATTTTGCCTAAGAAATATGAGTTTCGCCATTGGTTAAACCAGGCATTATACATATAATAATATAGATAATAAATATGTGTAATAAATATGTATATAAAATATTATATAAATATTTATATAATAAATTTTCTATGTTTCACGAAAAAAATATAGAGACAGATGAATATTAATATTAATACTGAATATTAATGAAATATATTAAAGAGGAGGAATTTAGAAACCTCTATTAATTTTGTGATATGTTTTTATAAAACAAATATTAAAATAGTATTAAATTAAATTATATTTAATATTTTTTTATATTGAAAACAGTGATGGATACGTATCGCATTACTCGACGAACCACAAATTCGGAAAGCATAGCTGAAAGTTATACTTGTAGTCAAGTATAATATTTTACATCTTAATTGAATATTGAATATAAATATAATATATGTATGTATTTGTTTCTATGTATATTATACATAGTATAAATTATCTAAACTCAATTAAAATGTAAAATATTATACTTGCCTCTACAATGAAATTAATTCAAATTCATGATTATATGAATATGTAGCAAAACTTTTGGTAGAATTTAATAAATTTATTAATACTTGTAACTATACGATTATGAGCTTCGTGGCTCATTTAGAGTTACAAGTTGCAACGATTCAAAATTAAAAAGATTTTTTTCAATTTACGAATGTCAAACTTAACATATTTCAATACCAAAATGTTCCTTTATAAACTCCCCAGGTACAATCTTATCCCTAAAATTCAGTTTCGGCCATTTTGAAATTGTTGAATTTTTAATGAAAAAATTGGGTGAGGAAGGAGCGTCTACTCACAAAAAGTTTATCAAGTCGCTCCTAGACAGGAGCATGTAAGCATGCACTTTGATGGTTAAAAACCAAGTTTTACAACATTGTGTAAGGGCAGCATAATTATTTTAATTTAATTTTTTTTTCAAGTGTCAAAATGCAAAATTTACAAGCACTAATGCCCGGTTTCACAGGAGTTCTAAAAGCGCTTCTAGTGATTTAGATGCGCTTTTAACGCCAATGGTGTTTCACGAGATGTTCGATCTCTTTTAGTGGCTCTTTTAATTTAGATGCCCGATTTCGGGCATCTAAGCACTAAAAGCGCTTGTAAATTTTGCAGTTTGACACTTGAAAAAAAAATTAAATGAAAATTATTATGCTGCCCATACACAATAAAACTTGGTTATACAACTTGGTTAGTAACCATCAAAATGGTTCTAAAAATTTGAAAATTATACCATGTGTGGGGCAGTTGTGCAACCAATTTGATGGTAGACAATAGATTGGAAAAATATCAAAAAATTTGGGCGGAGCTTATGATTAAATTTGTAATTATTTTTATTTTCTACAGTAGAAAATAAAAATATATTCGATGGTTGTAGAAATAGTTGTACAAAAAGTTGTAACGTGTGTGGGGTGGTCTACCGACAAGTTGGACGACTAGTTGTACAAGTACAACCAAGTTGTATTGTGTATGGGCAGCATTATAATATAGAATTATAAACATTAAAATTATTTATAATATTTTTAAAACATAGGTTTTCACCGAACAATATGTTTTTAAATTTGTGAGTAATTTATGTCAAATCGTAATATTTCTCTGAGTAATTTCTATCAAAATGGATTTTAGTTAGATAAAAGCGACAAAAATCTCATGAAACTTCAACATATCTAGATGACTTGTTAAGCGATTCTCGTGAAACCGGACATAAAAGGCTTAGATGGCATCTAAATTAAAAGAGCCACTAAAAAACATCTCGTGAAACACCATTGGCGTTAAAAGCGCCAATCTCTAAATCACTAGAAGCGCTTTTAAAACTCGTGAAACCGTTATATCCGGGAAACGTATCGTTGTTTAGCCCCATTAAATATTTTTTTACTTTTTCGTGTGAAAGATCTATTGATGAAAATGGGAAGTCTGGAAGGGAGTTCAAATGGGGAAAATTTACCTCATCTACCTCTTATGAACTGTTCCTATAGGAACAAAAGCGCCAATCTCTAAAGAAATGATTATTGAATTATCTGCGATTTGGCCATTAAAAGGCATGAAGTTTGGAAATTGGTCAGACTTTCTCTTTAGATTGACAAAATTCTAAAATGATTTAGGATTATTTTTAAGTTTTCTAAAATGATTTAGGATTATTTTCAACTTCATTAATGTAATCATTGTATTTAGTTTTTACTAACGATTTAAAAGTATTGAAATTGTTGATGAAGTTTTGATGTAAGTTTCGTTGTTTTTGTTTTTTGTATACCTTCTCCATGCATTGTTTTTTAGGGCTTTTTTTAAAAAAAAAAATCCCTTATGTTAACGCTTTTCTGTCCTTCTGTCCGTCCGTCTGTCTGTCCGTCCGTTTGTCCGATGTAAACAATAAAAAGCAGTTATTTCTCGTAGTTACTGTACACACAAGTTTATGATAGACCATCCGATAGAAAGCTTGATTTATGGAGAACTAGATATAATTGATATAATTTTGAAATTCGGCCGGTAGGCGGCGCTATTCGCATTTTGCTAAAACATCTTTTTCCGAATAAAAATGTAATTTTATATAGTAAATGGTCACCCAAAATTAAGTTGGACCATTCGTTGGAAAGGTATTTAAGAATACGAAATCAGTAACCATATTTCAAACTTATACCGCTAGAGGCGCTGAATACTAAAATATATAAAATGTTAATTTGAAATTGTGATTTTCAAGAGTCTGTAAGCCCCTACAATTAGGTTTAATGTCGCATATGAAAGTTAGTAAGTAGTAGTATAAAATCAGTTGTTATAACTTTAATTTCTGCCACTAGACGATATAACATACTCAAAATATACAGTAGATAATTTTAAAAAAGCCCATAATTATAAAACTACTGATCAGTAATCCGGCTGCGCGGCATTTTTTATTTCTTAGTTTCTTTAGGTCCTCATTAAACCCATGGTGGGCTATTATCACAGCCTCTAAATTAATTTAATAATAAATTAAATTTTGAGAGGTAGGGTGAAGATATTTTAGTAAAAAATTACATTTCGGGGCTCGAAAACTTTTTATAGCTTGTGTTAAGGGCCTGTCTCTTACCTATCCAACAAAACCAAAAGTAGTTTTTTCCGTGGAGCCCTTGAAAATTTATGGACCCAAACATATTACCTTTTTTTTAGAAGTCCCACTAGCAAATCGTCTTTAGCTCGAAGTCCAGGAAAGTGCTCATATAATTTTTTCTTCCAATATTACCACCAATAGCGTGGTATGTGGTCAGCCATTTCGTGTCCACCCTTTATATATATCGACACCTGCCCATAACTCTTAAACAGCTTGACTGATTTAGCTAATTTGGAAGTTAAGCTCGTGTTATCAGATCTTTGGTACCTATGAATTTGGGGTCTTTTTGATTAGAGGAATGGGGCTCGGGGAGCCACATGTACCAAAAAAATCATGTGGGGTATCAAATGAAAGGTTATGAAGGGTACGTCTCGTTGCGTAGTCCGTTCGGAACCGTGACTCAAGTGTGGATGTGCCACTTTGGGCCCATAAGTACATCTCGTTGGGGCGCACCGTGAGTCAAGTGCAGCCTAAAACCTGTGCTATGGAGGGGCCATCATAAAAAAATTACGTGGGCACCAAATGAAAGGTCTTGTAAAGAACTTCTGCAAAAAACATTGGTTACTCCCGTGGGGAACCCAGGGCCATTAAAGGCCCAAATCGTCTGCCACATGTGGAAGTCCAAATCGTGGGCCATGAGGAGGTCAAACAAATCCATCCCCAGTTGTCAAAGTATTTAAAATAGCTTTAATATAAATTATCTGTCAAATAAATAAATATTTCACCAACTAAAAAGTATGAAATAAAAAATATAAATAAAATTTTTTTTGTAAAAATACTTTCCCTTAATATTAAACTAAAAAATAATAAACAAGCAAATAATACCACATCAAGGTACTTTCCTACAATGGTCATTTATTTTAAATTTCTACCCTTAGAGGCTGAATACCGAAAAAATATATAAAAAGTTAATTTTTAAAATGTGATTTCCAATAGTCAATAAGCCCCAACAATTAGGTTTAATTTCGCATCTGAAAGGTAGTAAGTAGTAGTATAAAATTATAGTTGTTATAATTTTAATTTTTGCGGCATGCATTTACAGTAGTTAAATTAAAAAAAGCTCATAATTCGGCTGCGCGGCATTTTTTAAAATTTAAATGGAACTAATGTTTCCATAAATCTAATTTTTCTTAATATCTTCTTTTATGAGTCGGATAGTAACCGCAATAATCTGCCCGGTATTCGTAATTTACCTGAACGTGCAACAGGCCTTAATAATAGTTTTTTAATAAAATTGATTTAAAAAAAGTTCGTTTGCTAAAAAAAAATCTGAAATACTATGATGTACTATAATTGTAACTTAACTAAAATTGTTAATATTATTAAATACATGATACTAGATAAATAAATTTACTAAAATCTTTTATATATTTTTAGGAATTTGTCTAGTATTCAAGATAGAGAAATATGTTGCTACAGCATTTCTTGCAAAGAAAAAGACAACATTGATATTACATTACAATGGTTAATAGCGCATTCCAAGAGCCACAATCGCTAAAAAATTATTATAAAATCTTATTTTTATGTACTATATTAATTCAAAGTTAAAACTTTATTTCTATTTTGTTCGTAAGATATAATGTTAATTTATAAAATTATATAAAAATATAAAGTTGTGTACTAGTATAAAATAGTATAGTTTTAATAATACGAAGTATGAATTTAGAGTGTATGTATGTAAATTTAAAAATTTTCTACTTCGTTTATCTTTAAGATTATTAAAGTATTCAACTATGTAAATTTTTTTTTTGGACGGAAGAAGGTGAAAATCTCTTAAGACACTGTTCCCGCGCGCGTGGACCAGGGTTGTGAGACTTTAACTCACTAAAAACACCTCCTTCACCCCACCTATTAAAACTAGTCACTTGGACTAACCATTAATTTTAATCTAACTTATTGCTTTGATTGATGTTACCGACCTGTCAGCGTGTTAATACTAACTCAAACGGCTTTGTTCTTTTTAAGCGCCTCGTTAAGTTAGAGTTATCCAGTAGCTTCTGAGCCTCTCTGTTGACGTGATTTTCCAGACGAGTATGATGTTTAGTTGAAAATCGCTTCACCTCATCTGCTACCGTTGGCATACTAAGATCTCTAGGAATATCACAATTGCGAATGTACCAAGGTGCGTTGACGATGTTTCGCAATACCTTATTTTGGAATGTTTGGATTTTATTTACATGTGATTGCTTGGTACAACCCCAAAGTTTTGATTTGATCATCTGACTGTAGAGTAGCACTTTGCAGTGGATTGAAAGTGTAGAGTAACGACCTATAAGCCAGATCATATCTCTGTATCTGCATTCCATCTCGGTTTTTTTCTCTTTTACATGTTCATTCCATTTTAATTTAACGTCCAGTGTTATTCCTAGGTACTTTGCAGTATTTTCTTGTTGTATATTTACTTCGTTTAGCCTTATTGCTTGTAGTCTGTCGATCTTCCTGTTTGTGAAGTTAACGTATACCGATTTGTTCTCGTTTAGTTTAATTTTCCATTTTTTGTCCATCTTGTGATTTTGTCGCTTGCCTCTTGTAAGTGACCCGTCGCGTCGTCTAAGTTATCGCCTAGGGCAATAAGTGCTGTATCGTCGGCAAACGCAGCTGTTGTCACGTTTTCAAGTTCCGGTAAGTCGCTGGTGTATAGTAGGTAAAGTATTGATCCAAGAATACTACCTTGCGGCACTCCTGCTTTTATATCTCTTATTGGTGAATATTCATCTTCTTGCTTTACTCTGTAGTACCTACCTGTTAGGTAAGATGTAATAAGCTCGACATACTGTTTCGGTTGTGTGACAACATTCATGCATTTATGTCGTCATTGCCTAAAAATGCATTATATCGGCAGTGCATTATACTATATCAAAGTTTAAATCAAAACAATAATAAAATACGTCATAGTATTATAAATATTATTGTATACAAATAATACAAACCATAATGACACACTTAAGTTTTTATGTATAAAATGTAGAATAAAGAATAAATAAAAAAGGTAAATAAACCTAAAGTAAATAAATGAAAGCACATAAGCTTTACTAATAATAATAAAGTATAATGCGTCATCAGCAAAATGGGCAATAGCAACATAATTAATGTATGAACTGTTGTTACACAATTTTACCTTTAATTAATAAGAAATATTAATTATTTATATTTATTGAAATATTCTAATATTGCTGAAGAAGCAATATTAGAATATATAAACGGCGAAAAAATGGTATTTCGGGGAGTTCAAATATTGAAGTCTTATACTGAACAGGTTTAGCCTACGGTAAAAGAACTAAATAAAGAACTCTTAAAAACGTTAAACATTAAATGTTTTATTTTAAAAGTATTATATTGAAGAAGTAAAACCAGGAAAAGGAAAATAAGAAGACGATCAGGCCAGAACCAAATATTTAAGGTGAATATAAATACATATAGGGTCATAAATACAACATTGGTGCCGTGACCAATTTTTGGACTACGCTCTAAAAACCGGACTGGATTATGGAATAAAATTTATCGTCGTTATTTTTTTTCTTTTTATTCATAAACAGATACCTCTACTTGCAGTTTTGCATGAGGCATAGTGAACAGGCTTAGGTCTCACTATCTGTTATATAAAAGGAAAGGAAGGAAAAGAAAGTAAATGTCGTCAAAAACGTTAATAGAATTAAAGGAGAAAATAAAAAAATCACCGACCGCTGGACCTAAGCCAATTTCGATCGAAGAATATATGAAAAGGCAAAAAACAACAACAACAACACCAGCAAAATCGATAGAACCAACAAAAACTAGAGGCGGCGAGGCAGCAAGAAGACGAGAGAAAATCAAAGATCTGCACAGGATTTTAAGACTGGGGTGCAGTAAGGAACAGGAGGAATTATTTAAAAAACAAATAAAGGAGCTAAGAAAAGCACAAAGGAAGGAACAAAAGGAGAAAAAGTTGGGAAAAAAAATTTTAATCAGCTGTTTCAAAATTGCATTAAAACAGTTGAGTAAATAGTAGAAAAATTGTAATTTTGCAATATAAAGTAACTTAAAATATTATTCAAAGTAAAAAATATTATTTAAATACAATAGAAATACAAAAAATAGAGAATATACATAATATTAAATTGAAAATCTCAAGCTACATGAGCCAGTATTTTCTTTTAATTATTTTTTCAGAAGAGTTAATATTAATTTTTGAGAGAGGAAATGTTATCATATTTAAGAAATACAATGACTAATAAATAATAATAAACTTAAAGTTATATTTGTATATAAAAAAAAAAAATATTTTTTTTCTCTGAAATTTGTATTAAATTGGAATTTGTTGTATTATCTTCTCTTAGGAATTTTGTCGTTTTCTAATTTCACATGTGGTCTCTCGAAAAAAAAAATACAATTATTTGTAATTATATTATATATTAACTTTATAAATAACTACAACAATATTGGAAGAGAAAATTTTGTCGGGATTTACATTATATTAAATTATAATAAGTAAAGAGTTAAAATTAAAAATAAAATAATTCAAAAGTTGCTCACTGAAATTTAAAGGTTTGAGCTTTAATTAAAGTATAAAATTTTTTTTCTCTCGCAATAAAAATCGTTCTTTAAGCTTGTGCTTTGGGCATAAAAAAAAAATAATACACAAAAAAAAAACTCGTTTTGTGTTATATGCTTAATTATTGAGATTTTTTTTGTATTGGTGTATGTATGCGATACAATAAATGGTCGTTTAGTACATATATATGTTTTGTATTGAGAATATATTATTAAAGCTTTTGTGCATAACACACATGTGTTATATGCATAATTATTGAGAGGTTTTTTTTGTGTTGTATTGGTGTATATATGCGATACAATAAATGGTCGTTTTTGAGCGTACATATGTTTTGTATTGAGAATATATTATTATTTTAAATATTATTTAACCATAGGCGTAGAGGAAAAGGGAGTTTTTTTTGATTCAATAAAAAATTGAATGCGAATTATTTTTATTATTGAATGTTAATGAGTTTTAATAATTGTGGTATTATTTTTACGAAAGTATAGGAATATTCTTAAAATAAAAATAATAATAACAAAATAGTATAGAATTTTAGGTATAATTTGTTGAAAAATTATTTTAATTATTATTTTTGGGTACCATTTAACACATGGCACCAACTACTCGCGGTCAAAAGAAAATATTAGAGGATTCTACTATTTTACCGGAAAACCTTAATTTTGCGGAATTATCATTAATTAAATCCACACCACAGGGTAATTCAGATAATTTAACAAAAAGAAGACGGTCGGTAACTTTTGCGCCGGAAAATTCAGACGACACTATATCAAACGAAAGCGGGTCGGAAACGGAAATTAATTTAAACGCTATTAATTTGAGTTTACGTTCAAATAACGTTGGAAAAAATTCTGAAAATAATAGTAGCGAAAGCGAAGAAGAAGGTGCCGTAGGAATCATACCAGTAGAAAAAATTAATTTAAATAAGGAAAGAAACAAAACTTTGATTAATATTAATAAAAATTTTGACAAATTGGAAATTGATACAAATAGATTATGTATGCAGGGAGCAATTCCACGCACCAATAGCGGCTTACAAATACCTAACGGATTATACGAGGATTTAATGCCACAAAACAACGGATCAGGACACAAAAATAATAGGAGATCAACAAATTTTTTAAACAAGGATAATACATACGATTTCGGTATGACAGCTCCAATGAACGCAACAATGCCCCTAGAAAAAACATATAAAACATTTTTTCAGGGCATTCCAACATTCTGCGGAGAAGGAGATCGTATGAAAATGGATTTACAAAATTTTGTTGCGCTCGCACATGACGCATACTTCAGAACAGACGAATGCGACCGGGCCGCGGTATTAAATCAAATAATTCGAGGAAAATTAAAAGGCAGAGCCGCGGACATTTTTCAGGAGCGAGCCGTTAGTAGCTTTAGAGATTTCAAAGCAATTTTGGAAAACGCATTTATTCCTTACAAGGATTTAACACAATTAAGGCGAGAAATTGAGGAATGTGTACAGATTCCTGATGAATCTGTGGAACAATTTGGAGATCGTGTAGAACGGAAATTAGGATGCTTCAAAATGGCTGCCCGGCACAAATTTCCTAATGGGTTTCAAGGAATAGTACAGGATGCCGAAGAAACTGCACGGAAAACATTTATTAGAGGTTTGCGATCGGAGTCCATCAAACATTACATAATTTCCCAAAATTGTGCTAATGTTGAAGAAACCCTTACAAAAGCAATACGATTTGCTAGGGAATCCTTGGAATTGTTGGGACCACAACAAGCGGAAAAATCAACGGGAAAGGCAATGAATGATACCACAAAACAACTTATGGAAATGATAAAAGAACTGAAACTCGGTTCCAATAATAGAGATAATAGAGACAATAATAGATTATTTAGGCAACAAAATATGCAGCAAGCACCGCAACGAATGAGAGTACCGGTAACAGCAGCTAGGCCAGTAAATAACTCTTACGTGCCAAACAATAACAATGGACAAAGAGTAACTTGTTTCAATTGTGGTAGGATGGGCCATTACAGCAAGGATTGTAGGGCACCTCGCAAAACAGGCGCACCACCAGCTAATAACATACAAAGAGAAAATAAATGGGCACGTATGGAGTGTTATTTATGCAAAAATTCAGGACACATTGCAACTAATTGTCCGTTTAATAAATCAAAAGCACAGGAAGCCACAACTCAACAAAGAATTAACACATTCCGATTAGGACACTGTGAGTGGTGTCAAAGAGAAGGACACAGTGAGTTAACATGTCCAGCACGGCAATACTACCAATCGAAGCAGGGAAACGAGCAAGGGATGAGGTAAAATCCCAACTCTCATCCCCAAACAACGAAGGAAAGGGTGTAAAAAACGGTAACCTCCGCTTAGACCCCTTAGTGACTATGCCTTTGGACATTTCAAACACAAAAAAGGTCACATTATTGGTAGATACAGGGGCTCAAATAAGTTTAATTAAAAAAGAAAAAATAGCTAAGGGGTACCTATAGATCTTAAGGAAAATATATTAATAAATACAATACATAACCAAAGTGCCACTTTGGGCAAGTGCTTTGGAAAATTTTTGACACCAGAAGAAATGAGATGCGAGTTCCAAGTAGTAGGTAGTAATTGCGACCTTCCTGCGGATGGAATTCTCGGAAACGATTTTTTAGCAGAGAACTGTAACATTTTAGGACCACAAAGGACTACATTTTCCCAAAACAAAAGTCAATAAAAATGAATTTTCAATTCCCTTTACGAACCAGAATAATATTGAAGTAAATAGAAAGTTTGAGGAAGTTAAAATCTACAAAACAAAGAGTAACGATAAATTTGAAAATAAAGAAATGAATAGTTTTGATAATAGAAAATTAGAGAGAAATAATGAAATAGAGAGAAATAATGAAGTTAAAATAGAGCAAATTAATAATGATGAAGTAAAAGAAAATATCGAGTTTAAAAAAGGAATTCACTTTGAAATTATGAGAAATAATGATGAAATTAAAAAGGGAAATTTTGAAAAAGGAAAAATGGATAATAGAATTAACGAAGAGTTTGAAATGGTGAAAACTCAAATCCAGAAAACTCAGGAGCTGGCCATAGAGCAGCGGATCTTGAAGTTTTTTCAGGCAACGAGAACAAACCAATTTTAACAAAAGAAAAGGAAAAAGTACAATCCAAGGGAAAATTTTCAGGAGCAGACAACTGCGCTGCGGATCTTGAGTTCTCCCAAGGAAAAGGTGGAAAATCAAAGTTGAAAATAAAGGAAAACGAAATTAAAATACCCGCGAGATCAGAGAAAATTATAGAAGTAGCTGTTAAAGAACAGGGAGAGTTATTAAACATAGGGAAAAATTTGGAAAATGGAATATTCTTAGGGAATTGCATCAGCAAAGTACGAAATGGGAAAATTGCCGTCCCGGTGGTAAACACAACAAATCAGGAACAAATAGTTCCAACTTTCGAACCAACAGTTCACTCGCTAAAATTTTATAATGTACACCCATTAACAAGTTGGGGTAAAGACGAGCGTAAAACACAAAATGAACCAATTTATTATGTAAGATATCTATTCAATCAAGAGAAAACAGACAAAATGGGAATAAAAGAAAGGATTAAAAAATTAAAGGATGTTTTATGTACTTCACAGGATCTAAGCATCGAAGAAATAGAAACACTAGAAAAGATATGTGAAGAATGTCACGACATTTTTCACCTACCCGGAGATAAATTAAGCTGTGTTGAAAACATAACACATTCAATTTCTGTTAAAGCAGATACCAAACCTATAAACAGTCGTCAATTCACAAACATCCCGCCACATTCCAACGAATGATGAATTGCGTCTTAACGGGACTTCAGGGGTTCAAGTGCTTTGTATATCTCGATGACATAGTGATATACGGGAAAAATTTAATAGATCACGATGAAAAATTGCGATGTGTGTTCCAAAGGTTGAGGGAAAATAATCTGAAATTACAACCGGAAAAATGTAAATTTTTAAAAAAAGAAGTAGTATATTTGGGCCATAAAATAACATCAGACGGAGTAATGCCCGATCCAGAAAAAACCAAATGCGTACAGGAACACCCCGTACCTAGTACCACAAAAGAACTTCAATCATTTTTGGGGCTAGTAAACTACTACAGACCTAGTATGCCCAAACTCGCCGACATTGGGGCATCTCTGTATAAAAAGGCAACAAAATCCCAAAAATTTAATTGGACTTCGGAACACCAAATAACATTTGAAAAAATAAAAAAATTATTGGTCGAACCACCATTACTCATGTATCCGGATTTCAAAACGGAATTTAATTTAACTACGGATGCTAGTAATCAAGCACTCGGAGCGGTTTTATCACAAACTCAGACTGGAGAAGATAAAACAATTGCCTACGCTAGTAGAGTATTAGGAAAATCAGAGAAAAATTATGCGACGATAGAAAAGAAGTGCTAGCAATATATTGGGCAATAAAAAACTTCCGGTCATACCTATTGGGAAGAAGTTTCATAGTTTTCACAGATCATAAACCATTAATTAGTGAGTACAATAAAAGAAATCCTGAAGGACGACTAAACCGATGGAAAATTAGGCTTTCGGAATATAAATTTACAATCGAATATAAACCAGGAAAACAAAATGGTAACGCGGACGCACTAAGTCGGATCCCGTGTAGAGAAAACGATACGGAAACAAATCAAATGTAATAACTAGAGCTCAAAAGGCAAAATTAGCGGACAAGGATATGGATAAAACTATTGAGGAAGATGAAGAAGATTCTAACACTGACGAAGAGGATGAGGGTGATGAGGGTAAACCAACTGAGAAATGGTCAAAAAGAATGGAATTAATAGACAAAGAAGAAATCCAAAAAACAATACAACAACATCATGACTCACCTCTTGGCGGTCATATAGGTGTCGTTAAAACTTACAATCGACTAAAGAGACACTATATTTGGAAGAAAATGCTTAAAACAGTAAGGAAGTATATCGAGTCATGCCCAAAATGTCAAAAAACTAAAAGAGGAAGGGTAACGAAAATGTCTATGATGATTACTGATACAGCCAAACGTCCATTTGATAAAGTATATCTAGATATCGTTGGACCTTTCCCAATATCAAATACAGGGAATAAATACATTTTAAGCTTTCAAGACGACTTGACCAAACTACTTGATTGTGTAGCTCTGCCAAACATGGAAGCAACAACAGTAGCCAGAGCATTTTATGATAGGATTATATTAAAATACTCCGCCACACCAAAAAAAATAATTACCGATTAAGGTACCAACTTCACTAGCCAAGTTTTCAGAAATCTTTGCAAAATATTGAAAATTAAAAAAATTGGAAACGACTGCCTACCACCCTCAGTCAAATGGATCGTTGGAAAGAAGACATGGACCATTAGTAGAATATTTAAAGATGATAGTGGAGAAAAATGTGCAAACTTGGGATGAATGGCCAGCAGAAGCAGCTTTTACCCATAATCACACACCGCACGAAGGAACCAAATTTTCACCTTTTTTTGTTCTGTATGGGTTTTGCGATCCACTACCAAAATTTGTAAGTCGGAAAACTGAGCCTCTATATAATTCAGACGACATCAGTAACGTCATCAAATTCAAGCTTCAGAGGATCAGACAATTAGCACGGGAAAACTTAATTAACAGTAAAAATAAGGCAAAATTGTATTATGATAAATGCGAAAAGAATTCGTCATATAAGACAGGTGATAAGGTACTATTGCTAAACCCACAAAAATTAAACAAGCTTAGCTTAACTTGGTTAGGACCATTTGAAGTATTAGAAAATTCAAACGAAAATACAACGATTATAAGGGTTAAGTGTAAAACACGGCGAATACATAATAACCGACTTAAATTATGGCATCAACCTACTACTTTATGACTAGAAAACAAAACATACCTTAATAACAAATTTTCGATCACTAAAGCAAATTTTCATCATGTTATTTTCAGTACTAAGATTTGTCAGGAAGGAAACGCAGGACTTAAAATAAGGAAAATTTACGACACAATGTATCTAATATTATATTTCTCTACACTAATCAACCTGGTACTAACCACACCCTGGAGTATGATGGAACTTGAAAACACAGAAATTGTTTTCGAAAATTTAGGCAATACCATAGAATACAAGGACGAAATCACAATTTATTCTAAATTCACAATAACGAGGGAGGTCGAAATAGAGGAATTCATAAACAAATTATCAAATAAACTAAGCAATACCTGCAACACTGTTTTCAACTCTCAAAATAATAAAAGTTGTAAATTATGGAAGGACGAAATATCATATTGGAGAAACAAAATTATTAAGTTAACAAAAGGACTAAATCATTTCTTCAGTAGGCAAAAACGAGGCGCATTAGACATTATAGGATCAATTTCAAAAGGATTATTTGGAACCATGGATCAAGCAGATTCTGATCGAATCTATAGCACTTTAGATAAATTACAAAAGGATGGGGGGATTATGATTGAATTATTGGATAAACAAACAGCAGCAGTGGCATCAAATTTCGAGTTTATAAAACAAGTTACGGGAAACCTATCAATGCAATCTTTGGAAGTAGAAGAAAAGTTGAACAAATTAACTGACTCAGTAAATGCCAATTTACTCATTTTAAAAGCAGATAACAGGGATTTGTGGGCGGAGTTGGAAATTAATCGAATAGTTATATTTGCATTGGCTGAATTAGAACGATTATACGATTATTTATTAGAACAAGAATCCATAATAATTTCGTTACAACAACATAAAATACATCCATTACTTATAGACTCACAACTATTAACAATTCTAACAAGAAATCTAACTCTGGAAACAGGACATCCACTTTTATATTCATCAGCAGTACTAAACCAACTAGCGAGAGTAAATTTAAAACATCAGAATGGGGAGTTGGGAGTCACCATTAAAATTAGCATTCTACAAAAAAATGAATACACATTATATAAAATATATCCCATATCCAGGAAAAGCAAGGGAAACATAATAATATTAAGACAGGAATGGGATTATTTAGCTAATAATTCGGCGGGGCACTTTCTACACTACACCAACGAAGAGAAAAAGACAGCTTGTCAACAAATAGATACAGATGAAAATAAAGCTTTACAAATTTGTAAGCAACTAAAACCAAAAATTTTGGATTTATCACAACCACACTGCGTCATAAAGCAATTTTTAAAGATGGAATTACTGAAAAACGAAAAGTACGAGTTGTGTCAATATAACGCACTAAGGGAGATAGGACATCACATTGTCCCAATGAAATCAAAAAATACATGGTTATATATGTTCCCACATAAAACACTTTAGTAGCTCTATGTGCAGCACAAACTCACAAAATTGTACTAAAAGAGACCGGTATTCTAACTTTAACAGAAAAATGTACTTTCTTACTAGAACAATTAGAGTTACCCTATGAAATTACAAAAATTGAAGAATTTGGAAAATAATTTTAAATTTGCTAATATAAGTGAAATAGAGCTTAAGGAAAATGAACATGAAATTTCCGTAACGAACATGAAATTTCGTAAAATAACAATGACACCTATATCAAAAGTAATTAAACCCATAAATCCAGAAGAACTTAATAAAGAATTTACAAAGAGAAGCCAATCATTAACAGAACTTCACGGGGACATACAAAGAGCCAAACAAAATCAAGCAAATTGGGATACATTTAAGTTAACCTCAATATCAAATTCGGTGGTATTAAGTTTAGTAATCACAATTTTAATAATATATATAATTGTCACTAAACTCAAACGGAAGACATCAAAGGAAAATAACAGAGATATAGAATTGGGAGAAAGACGAAATAGACCAACAATATCCACACTTATAATACCAACGGAAGAGGTCACAGTTCGACCACCTCGGAATAACCCACCATCTCCACCAAAAACACCAAAATTACCCAGAACCAAAATGGCAAAACCCAGTTCCAAGTTAAATAAATCAATCAGAATGATCCAACAAAGGGATAACACAATGGATGAATATGTAACACCCGAAGTGTTATCATTTAGAGAATAAATAAATAATAATATTACATTGTATTTATAATAAAATAACATTTATCAAAACAAAAAAAAAAAATACATAATAATAGAAATAATCTACATTACGGATAATCTACTAAAATTTAATTTACGGTACGACATCTATTACGCGATAGTATCGTTAAGTCTTTAGCGCAGGTTTAGAAAAGTATTTAGCGCCGGTTTAGTAAAGGTGTGAAACTTAACTACAATAAATTTTAGCAAATATTTTTTTAGAATTAGTAAAGATTATTACCAACTAAGTGTCTTAGATTAAAAGGGGTTTTAGTATTAATTATGTTAAATTATACTTTTAGGAGTAGTAATAATAAAAAATAATTATTTTTAATCAACATAATTTTAGGAATTAATAATAAATTTGAAGGGAGGAATAGGAATTTTTTTATAAGACAAAGAAAATTTTTTTTTACAAGAAAGCCAACAATAAGTGGAATGCAAAAATATATGAAGTGGAATTTATTTTATGAAATAAAACATAATAAATTTAGTTTTTTCAAAATTCATTTTTAATTTTTTTTCCCATTTTTAACATTTTTTTATTACGATTTTTTTTTTTTGAAATTTTTTTTACAATAATTTTTTTTACAACAAAAAAATTCTAATTTTTTTTACATTTATTATTGTAATGCACCCTTCCTAGCTGCAAATATATAAAAAAAAAATCATTTTAATTAATTAAAAAAAAAATTTTATATAATCTTTTTATTTACCGTCTAAAAATATTTCCATCGGAATACGAAATTATATCCACCCGTTTAGGGGGATATACGGCGTGATACAATCCTCGCTGGGAGCCATAATCCCTAAGGAATTCGGCTAGCGTAACGCCGGTGGAAGGTCGCCACGTTTCCACCAGCGACTCCCGAAATCCCTCGGATTGCATATTAGCAACGTCGCACTCGACGAGGCAGTCACCCCCATTGTGGACCGTTGAAACATACTAAAAATAAATAAAAATATTTCATAAAAATTTAAAATAATTTTAACAATAAATAAATTCTTACCCATTTAGGCGTTGGATTATTATTATTATTATTTGTTGAAATTTTTTAGTATTAATTTTTTAAAACGAATTTACTTTACCGCTCAAGGTTTGTAACGAGAATGAAAATTATAAATGTACTTACAAAATAATTAAATCTAAAAATTGCAAAGTTGCAATAATGATATTTTTTTTACTTCAAATTTAAAAAAATTTTTTGATAAAATTATCATGTAACACAAAAAAAAAATAATAATAACGAAATTCAAAATTATAATATATCATATATCACACAAAAATCACATGCACAAAAATACAAAGAAAAACTTAACTTAGCCGAGACACTTTAAATTTTTAGTATCCTAGCTAATAAGTATATGTCAGTTAGTAAGGTCAATAAATTTCCCAGGTTTTAGTTTATAAATAAAGGAAATAATAAATAAGGTCTATTTTATAAAAAATTGGAATAAAAGGAAAAATTCCTTATCCTTATGCTTAAAGCACCACAGAAAGAATGATTATTTATTAGCGCAATTACAAAATTAAATTCCAAATAGCATAATTGTATTTTTTTGTAAAACATTTCAAAAATAAAAAATTATATTTTATATAAAATATTTAAAGGAAAAAAAAAGAGAAATTATGTAAAATTAAATTGAAAATTGAAAGGTATACTATTATACATAATATAAAAATAAAATAAAATGTATACATAATAAAAAAAATAAAAAACATATATAAATTTATAAATATTAAATTATTATTGTTAATTGTTAAATTACATAAATTTTAAAATTTTACAACAAAGTTATATTATTGAAAATTTTAAATTATACCATAAAAATTGTATTAAAATACATATATAAAAATAGTTCTATTATATATTCTATTAAAAAATAAAATTGTAAAAAAAAAAAAAAAAAAAATGTATGCCTAAAATTAAATTGATTAAATTGTAAATTAATAAAAAAAAAATTTTTATATTTTAAACTAGAATTAAGTTGGAAAATTGTGAAAAGGAAAAATTGAGAAAAATTATATAAAAAATATATATATCATGTATAAAATATTAAATAAAAATTGGGAAATAACATTATATAAAAATAAATTATTGAATACTTAACATATTAAAATTATGAAAATTAAAATTATTTAAATATTAAATTATATATTACTATTGGTTTTTTAAAAAATTATATAAAATCAAATTGTTTGAAAATGGAAAATTATATAAAAAATTTAACTAGATTAAGATCAAAATTGTTTATACGTTTTATAATGTTTTTAAATAAAGAACGTTCTAAATTGAAAAATTCATATTGGAAAACTCCGAAATACCATTAACTTAAAAAATATATATATTTTTTATCTTGGGAAAGGGAGGTGTTGTGTGACAACATTCATGCATTTATGTCGTCATTGCCTAAAAATGCATTATATCGGCAGTGCATTATACTATATCAAAGTTTAAATCAAAACAATAATAAAATACGTCATCGTATTATAAATATTATTGTATACAAATAATACAAACCATAATGACACACTTAAGTTTTTATGTATAAAATGTAGAATAAAGAATAAATAAAAAAGGTAAATAAACCTAAAGTAAATAAATGAAAGCACATAAGCTTTACTAATAATAATAAAGTATAATGCGTCATCAGCAAAATGGGCAATAGCAACATAATTAATGTATGAACTGTTGTTACACAATTTTACCTTTAATTAATAAGAAATATTAATTATTTATATTTATTGAAATATTCTAATATTGCTGAAGAAGCAATATTAGAATATATAAACGGCGAAAAAATGGTATTTCGGGGAGTTCAAATATTGAAGTCTTATACTGAACAGGTTTAGCCTACGGTAAAAGAACTAAATAAAGAACTCTTAAAAACGTTAAACATTAAATGTTTTATTTTAAAAGTATTATATTGAAGAAGTAAAACCAGGAAAAGGAAAATAAGAAGACGATCAGGCCAGAACCAAATATTTAAGGTGAATGTAAATACATATAGGGTCATAAATACAACAACATGCGGTTTATTTTATGAATGAGACCTTCGTGCCAGACTTTATCGAAAGCTTGTGCCACGTCTAGAAATAGAGTTGAGCAAATTTGTCTTTCTTCTAGTGCTTTTTCTATGATGTTTGTTATACGATGCACTTGGTCAATTGTAGAGTGTTTTTCTCTAAATCCGAATTGGTGTTTCGGTATAATTCCCTTTCTCTCTATTATAGGCTTCATTCTTAGTAGCAGCAGTTTCTCGTACACTTTCGATATTGTGGCAGTAGTGAAATAGGGGGGCTACTATGAAACTATTCGATCGCCGCGCATATCGAATATTATGCGCAAAATAAGAATTCGATCCGCGTCGAATTACCCTACTATGAAAATTAGATATCGAACAACTTTTTTGACGCTTTATCCGAGACACATTTACAAAAAACATTGGCGCTTTACCATTTTTTATAGGCGCATTGCCATTTTTTTGGGGTATTTAGAATAAAATGATCAGCTGATTGTTTAAAAACATAATTTTTGACATTTATAAATATAAACAAGAAGTTTATTTTGGTAAACTTAAAGTTATTAATTTAATTTTGAACTAAAGAAAGTAAAAAAAAGTATAAAATGGATTTATTGCATTTTGCTTTATATCGAGGAGCATTTAAAAATTTTTTTAGCGATGTTGTCATTTTTTGTTAAATAAATACTCCACTAATAACAAATTGTTTTGAATTTGTTGAAACCCGAAAATAAAAAATTGAAAAAATTTCTTACTTTTATTTAAACTACATTTATTGTTTTTTTTTATTTAATATAATTTATTTACACATTAAATAAATATATTTTTTAATTTAGAAATGCTTACATTTTAAAATAACTACCGGAAATAAATATCCGTCATCAATTTTGCTATCGAATATAAATATCCGTCATCAATTTTGCTATCGAATATAAATATTCGATCGCGCATAAAATGCGCAGGCGCGGCAATTTAACGTTCATGGTAAGGCGGATCATTCGACAGACGTCGAATATTTTTATTTCATAGTAGCAAAATTCGATATTCGATAGGCGCGGCGCGCGCATTTTTTTCATAGTAGCCCCCTAGGTCTATATGATTTAGCTTCCGTTGATTCTTTTCCTGGCTTGTGCAGCATGATGATTTCTGCATACGCTCGGAACATATCTAAGCTTAAACACCGCATTGATGATCTGAGTAAGCTTACAAAGACCTTCACGTGGCAGATGTTTAAGGATCTCACCTGTTATTAGGTCAAAACCTGGAGCTTTTCTTGCTTTTATTATTGCTTTGACTGCCATTTCTGTTTCACTTATGGTTACTGTAGGTATGTCCTCGTGTTGAGCACATAGTCTTCTAATTCAATTTCTTCTTCAATATCATTAGGCTTAAATATTTCTTCTAGATGATTCGCAAAAGTTTCTGCCTTTTCTTTGTTGTTTTTGGCTCACGTTCCGTTAAGTCTTTTAACTGGCCCAGAGTGCGAGATAGGTATTCTAATCTTTTTAGTCGCTTTCCACAACGAGTAATTTGTTTCCTTGGTGGCCGTTAGGTTACTCGTATAGCTGTTTATTGTTTCTTCTTTGTATTTTTGTATTTCTCTTTTAATTTGCTGGGATCTGTTGTTTAACGTTGTTTTGTCCATTGGATCCCTTGTGAGCTGCCATCTTCTTTCTCTCCTTTTCTGTTTCACCAATTCTAATATTTTCTTCGGATAATTTATACCTTGCTTTCTTTTCTCTAGTATTGCTGTGTTGTTCCATGCTGCTTCTTGTAGGATCTTATTAAGTTTTTCTGTCTCCTCCTCTAGCTGTGTCACGTTATCTATATGTATCTCCAGGTCCAGTTTGTTCAGTATTTCTAGTCTGAATGATTCCCAGTCCGTTGTGTTATTAGATAAAATTGGTTTGTTCGGTTTTCTTATTATTGTCTCGCTAAGTGTTAATATTACTGCCGAGTGGTCCGCGTCCATATCGTAGTTGTTTTCGACCGTTATGTAGTTGTCCGAAACTTTCTTAAAAATGTAGAAGTCCAGCAGATCAGGCCTCTTGTTTCTGTCGGTTGGCCAATATGTAGGTTCACCAGTTGATGTAAACTGACATCCGGTATACCTAATTGCTTTTCTTAGCCCTCTGCCTCTAGTAAGTGTAATTCTCGATCCCCAGTCAGTGTGCTTGGCATTGTAGTCGCCTCCTAATATAAATCTGTCTCCCATTAGTTCTATTATTCCTTTAAAAGTTTGATGATCTATTTTACAGCCTGGCGGACAATAGAGTGCTCCCAAGTTGACGTGTTGCTTGATCGAATCAAACTTTATGATGATAAGTTGAACTTCGTCCGTCTGTAAGCAGCTAACTTCGTGTCGTTTATAGTTGTCCTTAACTATGATTGCACTACCTCCCCTAGATCTATTAGAGGGGTGGTCCGATCTGTATATTTTGTAATCTTTTATTCTTAGGTTAGTCTGTGTTGTTAAATGCGACTCTGAGAGAAGGCATATGTCTATACTTTGTACCTTTAGGAATAATTCTAATTCAGCTTTTTTGTTTATAATGCCATTGGCGTTCCATGTGGCAATCCTTTTTATACGTTCCCATTTTGCTTTCTTGGCGTGTACAATCTGCTTTGACCGGCTTCAACCTTATTTAATCTTAAAGAAATCTCATCCATCTTGTTTTGCATGTTTTGTAGGATTTCTATTAATCTTGAATCTGACGGCGTATTCGTATCAGTCGATGTATTCTGTTTTAGTCGATCCGTTCGTGTTTTATCTGCGATGTTCATACGTGCAACTTGAGCGTACGGTGTTCCCTTTTTTATTGTTGCTGTAGCGTGAACATTTGTCGTCTCTGGTTCTCTCGTTGTTTTCCTTGCTGGTTCTCTCGCTGCGTTTCTTCTTTTTTGCAACTCCTTAGCTACTAGGCATCCTCTATAACTAGCAGGGTGTTTTTCCTGACAATTTGCACATTTTGGTTTAGTCATGTTGTCTTTTGTACACTCAATTGTTAAGTGGTTTCCTGCACACTTTACGCATATTGGTCCTCTTTGGCAAAATTTATGGGTATGTCCGAACCTCTGACATCTTTTACATTGCGGAATTATATTACTATTTCTTAGCGCCTCTATTTTGACTTTCATGTGCTGAATAAACTGGATGTTATATATTTTCTTGATGTCCTCCGAGTTATCAAAAGTTAGCATAAATAATGGTAGTTAAATTGTGTTATCTATTCCATTTTTTTTCTGTTTTTTGTATTTGTTGGTTACCTCTATTATTTTAAAACCGTTTTCAGCTAGTTCTGATTTTATTTCTGCTGGATTGCATGTAGGATGCAAGTTCCTAACCATTACCTTTATTGGTCTTGTTAACTTATTTTCATATGAATGCCATTCTACTTTTGCATTGCTTATGGTTTTAGTTAATTCTCTGTAATCCGTTTCCGATTCTACATTTACTTTTAGCTGATTATTGTTTAGCATGTTAACTTTATATTTTATTTTTCCTTCACTTAGCATTCCGTTGACTAACGGATAGTCATTTACGTTGCTCAGGATTACTGGTGGCGGCTTATAATTCCTTACCGCTTTCTTCTTTGATTCGATCTGTTCCTGCTTCTCGTCTTCCTTAACTAGTATACCTACTGATGCTTTTTGACGCTGCATTTCTTTTTTCTTTTCCTTCTTCTCGTCTTCCTTGACCAGTATACTTACTAATGGTTTTTCACGGTGCATTTCTGTTGATTCCACAGCTTTCCTTTTTTTGCTGGGCCTTCTGTTTTTGAGTATCCACTGCGTTTCCTGGGCTGGGCCTGCTGTGGCTTCATTAAGCTCCATTTCAGTACTTACAGTATTTCCTTTTTCTGGGCTCTTCATTTCGATGCTGTTGATGTTTACCTTGTTAGCTTTCAGTTTTTCTATCTCCTCTTTCAGTTCTGCAATTTGATCGCTCATTCTGGCGATAACTGCACTGAGTTGTTCGATTCGGCTGTTAGCCTTTTGTAGTTCCTCAACTAGAACTTTTTCTCTGTTTGCATACTTACTATTTTCTTGCGAGCTTGACCTTGCACTACTACGTGTAGCTATAATTTGTTTATTAGTTTCATTTTGCTGTATTGTCATGCATGGTGGTGACCTCGTAATACCTCCTTTTTTGAATGGATTTATTAATGGTGGGGTATTCTTGGGATCCACAGGATCGCTTATGTTGTTTGTTTGTTTAATTTTCGTTATTTCATTTTCTTTAGCCAAATTCGTTCCGTGTCTATTTCCAATTTGTCCCGCTGGCAACTTAGTGTTACTAGTAAGGGGGTTCGTAACACCAAGCCCGCCAGGAGCCGCGGCTACTACTCCTGACGTTTGAGCTGATATCCCAACTCGAGTTGATAAATTTTTTTGTTCCATCTATCATGTTTTTTTTTGTCATTTCTCCCGGAGTTTCCGTCTCCGCCCAACCTTACCGATAGTTTCGTACGTACCCTTCGTAGACTGTTGTCCACTCCACGCCCGACGAGCCTAACCGATATACGGATTACTTAGTTATTGCGCTAAGTTCTCGCATTCACCCTCTCTCGTTAGCCTTACTAAGTAAGTTTCCAGAAGGCACCCGGCAGATAACTATGTTACCTACCTTCTAAGAGGTGAGAAGTAGGATTTGTTGGCAGATCTGTAGATATGTTGTCACCAATGATTGCAAGTGGACTTTGGCTTTAACTGCTCTAAATAGTTCAATGGACATATTACACCACTTTACTCATTTTTTTATCCAGGGAATTCGTCTTCTACCCCTGCATCTATGCCCGACGATTTTACCATGACTTACCAACTGTAGTAGCTTGTATTTATTCACGCATAACATGCACAAGCTATCTCAACTTTCTTTTTTTTTATTGCAGTTAACAACTGTTTGTTATTGCGCATTCTATTTTAAAACTTCACCGTTTAAAATGTGTTCTCTCCATATTATTTTTAAAATTCTATATAACCACATTTTAAATGCTTCGATTATTCTCATATCGTGTTTTTTTAATTGACATATGACCGCCATTTGAATCACTATTTTTGCTAAAAACAACATTTGGTTTAGTTTAAATTCATGTTCATCCCGTAATCATTGTAGTTTTTATTCCGCTCATTAAGCAATGCTTGTAGATCGTTGACGTTAGCTGCTATAAAATTACTGCGTCATGATCAGCAAATGTGATATTACTTAATAATAACACCGCTGTTTCAAATCGCTTCTTTAAAATTATGCTCTGAATAAACATTAAATAATAGTGCTGATAGAATGCAACGTTGGTTAACACTTTAGCTATTGGGGTGTTGCTTCTTTAATAAATGTATACCAAGCTAATTTTTAGTTGAATTTTGTTTCTAACAAAATCCAATGATTTTTTATTAAACTTTTATTTACACGAATTCATTTTTTTTACAGTAAATATAATTTTTATTTACAGGAACTATATTTTATTTACAGGAACTATATTTTATTTACTTTACAGGAACTATAATTTTTATTATGTAGGTTGTCGTATCAAAATTGCAATAAACAAAAACTTATTTTAAATACTGTATTGTTGTCTAAATATTATTTGATTTTACGTTAACTCAAATTTATTTTGATACGTACAACTAAAAACAAGATCCAGAAATTCCAGTGATGCCAATTAAAAAATGACAGGCGTGCTAGACTTAGTCCGTGTCAGTGCTAAAATAGTGCTAGATGATAAAATTTAAGTTATAAATGCAAAGCGCTAAGCTAAAAACAAATGCAAAATTTAGTTATTATTCAAAATCAAACGAATTCATTTTATTTTCAAACATAAACGATACACATAAACAATAAACATAAAATATATACCTATATCTTTAGTTGATACACATACGATACACATAAACAATAAACATAAAATATATACCTATATCTTTAGTTGTTATTAATATATGTTATTAATATTAATATATGACATATATAAATATATAAACATATATGTCATATAATATAATATATTTACATATGTCATATAAAAATTTACAAAACAAAATAATTTAAATTATTAAATACCAAAAATATTGCAGAATATTATTGAATTAAAAATCATATGTAATGTCATATAAATAACTACGAATTTGAGGAACAATTGAAAATATTTTACATTTTATATAAAATGGTGAAATTGATTGATAAAAAACATTGACATAAAAAATTTCTTCGAAAGTACCTGTTCTTTTTTATTTTTCAGTATAGACATTACCTAAAATTAATAATTATTAATTATTAAAAATTATAAAAAACCATAAAATTATGTACATACTTGAAAAAATCACTTAAGTGAATATATGAATATTGAAAAACTATAGTTCAATTACATTTTTTTTGAAAAATACATTCATAGTAAATTTATCAAAACTTAAAATTAGCAATTATTATTCCCAAGAATTTTATCTTTAAGATATATATAATATTGTAAGTTCACCCATGAATGAATTAATTCTTGTGGGATGAAAGCATATCTATAAAAGATAAAATCAAGGAACTTCCAACTTTTTACACAAAAAATTATGGAGAATGAATTTTTGTATAAAAAAAAATACAATTTCAAAAATGACAGGCCACTTTACTTCCCCCGTATTGCGTATTTAAAATTTTTTATTGGAAGTTAATGCAATGTTTTTTTTATTCAGTAGTTATATATTTTTTATTTCAAAAATTATTTTTATTACGTTGTAAAAATATATATTTTTATAATTTTAAAACAGTTGAATATTTATTTTTTATCAATACAACTTTTTTTTTCAACAAAATTAAAGATTTTTTAACGTCGAGCGAACTTTATACACACTACTGTTATAACTGTAAACTGTTTCAGTTTCAGTTCAGTTCTCAGTTGCAGTTGGTTTTTCATTTTTAAACTTCATGTTTATTTTTCATTCCGTTGCCGTTTGAATTTTTTAACATTTAATTTGAAAGACCCTCAAAGCAGGAGGAAAAGAATTTCCCCACATATCCACCATAACGAAACGAACGATACATAAACGGTCAGTAAATATTCCAATAAAACGAAACCAGAAATTTGAAATCAAAAAAATTTCAGAAAATTATATGGAAAACTCAAAAGTGCTAAAATGAGAGCTAAATTATATCAGTAGTGCTAGAATTGCACCTAAGTGCAATTTCAAAAATTATAGTGCTAGGAGTCAACGAAAAGTACTAGAACTAGCACCGAAGTGCTAGGTTTGGCACCACTGGAAACTACTGATGCTGAGCGAGGAAAAAGAATGAGTTTTTTTATTATATATAATTTACTTTTTTCAGGCAAGTTTACACGCGCTTACCTTTTATAATTTTAATATGCGAGATTACACGAGTGATTCAGCCGCCACAGCACTCCCTCACCAGTGAACAACGTGAACGCTAATTCAAACGTTTTGGTTTAATAATTTGTCTTCCAGTTCTGTTAATTACTGGCGGTATAATTTTTACTTGAGGCACAGGATTGATTGTTACTTTTTTAATCGCTTAAATTCATTTATGACTGAATTATTTTGATCTGCAATTTTATTTGTATGTAGTTTGTTGTCTGTCGACGTCATTAATTTGCGTTCTTCATTATTTTTCATTCCGTTGCCGTTTGTCATGATAATACGGTTTAAGACGATTTAATGAAATATTAACATTTTTGTTTTTTATAAACAGTGAAATAACTTTCTGAGCGATCAATGATTTTAAATGGACCTTCGTATGGCGATTGCCACGGCGTTTTTACGGAGTCAGTACGCACAAAAGCGTGCGAACAGTTCTTTAATTCTCTAAAAACGAATACACTTTCCTTAATATGACGATCAGGTGGTGAAGGCGATAATTGTGTAATTTGATCCTTAAGTCGTATTAAAAAATTATTTTGTGGTTCTGGAGAACCTCTTGGATCTATAAAATCGCCGGGTAGACGAATTGTCTCACCGTATACCAATTCAGCTGCCGAAGTTTCGAAATCTTCACGATATGCAGCTCGTAGACCTAATAGTACCGTGGGTAAAATTTGTGTCCATTCTATTCGGTTGTGACATTTTATTGCCGCCTTTACCGTGCGGTGCCACCTCTCTGTAAAACCGTTCGCTTGTGGATTGTATGGCGTTGTACGTTTAGCTTTGAAACCTGAGAGCTTGGATAATTCTTTGTAAAGTTCGCTTTCGAACTGCCTGCCCTGATCCGTTACTATAGCCAAGGGTGTACCAAAACGACTTATCCAACCGCTGTATAAAGCGAATGCAACGGTTTCCGCACGAATATCAGGAATTGGTATAGCCTCCGGCCAACGCGAATAACGATCAATTATTGTTAGACAGTAGCGCTGTCCCTCGGAAATCGTAAGTGGTCCGATAATGTCCATATGAATTTTCATCATCCATATGAAATCGCTTACTAACCATGGGGAAGTTTCCGATTGGTTTTTTAACGTGTCGTGAAATTTTTTTTTTTTTGGCACGCTAAACACGATTGCGCTAGCTGCCTCACGTCCTTATTTATTGATTTCCAGGTGAATTTTTGCTTGACCGCTTTTACCGATGCGCGTATACCAATATGCTATAACCCATGAATATTATTGAATATACGCTTACGAAAAGGTTGTGGCACGTATGGCCTGGCAATACCTGTGGAACAATCACAAAAAATTTGTAAGTCAGAGCATGGAATTGATATTTTTTTGAAACTAAGACCTGGACTATTTTGCATTAGTTCTTTTAATTCGTTATCGTCTGTCTGAGCAGTTGCTAATTCTGAAAAATCTATGGTATAGATATTTCTTCGATATGCGAAAGACAATCCGCGACCGTGTTGTCTTTACCAGCAATATGTCTGATGTCTGTAGTAAATTGCTCTATGAAATCTAAATGACGTAGTTGACGTGGTGAAGCCTTCTCCGAATTTTGCTGAAACGCGAATGTGAGCGGCTTATGATCAGTATAAAGGATAAACTGTCGAGCTTCTAAAATGTATCTAAAGTGTTTAATGGAAGCATACGCTGCCAGTAGCTCGCGATCATACGCACTATACCGTTATTGAGTATCCGTCAACTTAACCGCAAAAAATCCTAATGGTTTAAAAACGTCATCGCCTTTTTGCTGAACTACAGCTCCAATAGCCTTATCTGATGCGTCAACCATGATTACGAGCTCTGCGTTCGGTGACGGATGTGCTAGCGTACATGCCTCTGCTAACTGTTTTTTTGCTAATTTGAATGCCCTTACCGCGTCTTCTGACCAATTAATAATTGTTTTATCATTCCTTTTAGATCCTTTAAGAAAATTATTTAAAATGCCTTGTTTTTCTGCCGCGCTCGGAACAAATCTACGATAAAAATTAATCATACCTAAGAACCTCCGCAAACTGCGTACTGCCTCAGGTTGTTTAAAGTAATTGATTACTTTAACCCGGTCTGGTGACAGTCTAACAGCATCACAGTCTACAGAATGACCTAAAAATTGCACTACTGGTTGCATGAAGATGCATTTGCTAACGTTTAATACTAACCCGTTTTGCTCGAAACGTTTGAAAATTTGCTCAAGATGATTAAGGTGTTCTTCCTCTGATTTTGACGTCACCAATACATCATCTATGTATGGAAATGCAAAATTAAATCCCTTTAATACCGCGTGAATGAATCTTTGGAATGTTTGTGCAGCGTTCCGAAGACCAAACGTCATACGATTAAATTCAAATAACCCGAAAGGTGTACTTATAGTTTTTGGAATATCTGACTTTTGGTGGTATGCCTTTACTAAATCTAAAACTGATAAAAATTTACAACCGTGAAGTTGGTGAGTGAAATCTTGCAAGAACGGTATGGGATAACGATCTGAAACCGTTTTGTGGTTTAAACTGCGATAATCTCCACATGGTCTCCATTCACCATTTCTCTATTTGATAAGGTGCAGTGGACTGGACCAAGGACTATCAGATGGTTTACAATATCCCTGTTCTATTAGGTATTCAAATTCTTCTTTTGCTATGTTAAATTTTTCTACAGAGACACGACGAGATTTTGCTGCGACCGGTGGACCTACGGTTTCTATATGATGTGTCACCTTATGTAAAACCGGTTTAATGTTAAACTTTTCAACTGTAATTTCTTTGTATTTTAATGACAGTTTGTAAACGCTAGCATTAATATCTTGCGAAATTGTCGTAATATTTGTGGATAACCCATAAGTTTAGTGTTCCGACGGTATTTATTTGTGTACGAGGGTCTATCAGTTTTTTTCTTTTAATATCAACTAATATTCCAAATGTATGCAGAAAATCCGCGCCTATAATAGGTTTTGCTACGTCAGCTATAATAAAATACCAGTCAAACTTTCTACGTAACTCGAGCTCTAGGGTAAGAAGTTTTCTACCGTAAGTTTTTATATTTGACGAGTTAGCTGCATAAAGAGCTAAACCTGTGTTAAAATTTGATTTCTCGAATGCGGTAGGTGGTATAACCGATAAGTCCGCGCCACTGTCTATTAAAAATTTTAATTTTGTAGCCGGATCAAAAATAAATAAACGACAATTGTTTAGGCTCACATTACACGTCGCTATATGTAATGGGCCTAATGATTTTCCGATTTCTGATATTTGCATGGTGGGTTACATTTCTTTGCGTTAGCACCAAACTTATAGTGGTACAAGCAAAATTGATACTCTTTTTTACCCGTACCATGCTTGTGCTTAGATGAGCTTGAACCATTGCGTGAATTAGAATTATTTCGATTAAATGCACGACCTCTACCGGAATTATTGTCATCATACTTATTTAAACGGTTAATTATTTCGTCAACTTTACTCTCTAAATTAGATGGAGGTGATTTAATCGATGCGATATTATTGTTTGAAATTGACCAGACCGAGTTTGGGTTAAATGTCTCTAATATTTTGTCCGCCACGCTGGCTAATTCGTCCAAATTTCCGGTGCTAGCAAGCAGCTTGTAACAGGATGAGTAATTTTGTTCCAAAAAAAAATTACCACCTGTTAGCTATAAGGTAAGTCGGAGGAGGTAACTTCGGAGTTCTAGTGAAGTGGGCGCCAGGTCTAGGGTGACCAACAGCGCATCACAAATATAACGCTAGACCAAAATTTCTGTTACTAGAACTCCTTGGACCACTGGGATTTCCTCCTAAGTGTGCCAGCTATGCTCAGCCTGTGGGGCGTGAGTCGACCAGTGATCCAAACGGCAATCAATACTACAATACGATGATGCTCTCACTAATAAGCATTTTCACCACAGAAAATCGTTAAAGTGAAGCACCATCGTTTAAGGAACAAGGAGAGAGAAGGACAAGAAATCAATTGCGATCCATCCTGGGAGTAAGGTCAAATTAGCCAATCATTATTCAAAAAAAATCAGTGGAAAGAAAAGAGAAAGAAAATCAATCCACAACACAGCCCAGCAGCAACCTCTACAAAATAATAAAAATTTTGGAATTTAAAAAAAAAAATAAGTAAAATTCCAATTAAATTATAATAAATAAAAATTCGATTAATTTTGTTTTTATAACAAGCTGTTGTTTTTGGTTTTTTTTATTTTATTATAAAAAAAAATTAAAATATATTTATATATATATTAAACAAAATATGTGGTGTACGTACGATACTTTAATATTTAATATACTTTAAAACAATTTTCTCTGCCTAGTTCTATCAAATTTAATTATCAATAAATAACACAAAAATAATTACAATTTTACTTTACAAAAAAACTACTTTATTTTACCAAAAACATTACTAATAAATTAACAAAAACTAAGTAAAAGCTACCAAATAAATAAATTTAATCGTACACCACAAATAAATTAATTAAATAACAAAAGAAGTACAGTACCTTGTAAAAACTGCTTCCTGCTCCGGCATGCCAGGACGGGAACCAGCTACCTGTACCTACACAACAATGAATAAAAAAAAACCACAAAAAAAACACAAAATTTTAAATTAAAAAAAAAACAAATTTTTCTCATTTCGAAAAAACTATTGTTTCCTCGATCGCGTGATCTCTTGACTTTCGGAATCAAAATATGACCCGCAAGGACAACAAAGGTTGTTTATTGTTTTCTGTTCCGAAAATCAAGAGACCGCAGCGCTGACGGAATTTCTATGACATGGCTACCAACCTAACACCATTTCCAATTCAGCCGTCTGCTGAATCTGGAATCTGGATTGTGACAAGTGACAAGCTAAATAAATAAGAAATAAATAAATATAAATTAAGATGGACACATTATTAAGGTATTTTCTTTTCGCTTGTAATTTTTTTAATAATATTTTTATTTTTAGACAATAAAGAATACCAAAATTTTACACGGTGTCACAAAACAGACCTATCTGGAGCTTAGCGTTCCAGATAAGCCTGGAAAACACCGACTTGTCACCTTCCAGATGTCTATAATAATACTACTATTGATAATCTAAATAATAAATAACCTATACTAATTATAAATTTACCTAAGAAACAACTAATTCTCTAACTAATAATTAAATAATTAAATATAATCATAATCACCCATAATAAATAACAAAAAAAAATTTTAACTATTCTTACAACTGACTAATACTAATAAATTTAACTAACAATAAATAATAACCAACAGAAAAATAACTAATGTATAATACTACTTACTCTAATTACCTAATTCATTAAGGTTGGTAGCCAATACTACGATAATACTAATAAATAACAAGAACTAACCCTAATTACTTATGTGTATAATCAATAATAATAACTACTTACTAACAAATAATAATAAAAAAAAATTTAACTATACTAAATAATACTAACTACATATAAGTGTAAATTAACTAATACTAACGAACTAATCATAATACTAACTAACAACCAAAATTCAAAAAAAATATAAATAAATAAATAAATAACAATCAATTGAAAATATCACAGGTGGTAATTTTATTATCTGAGTCAACGTGGGGCTGTCCCACACCCTGATCAGTCTCATGCTCTACCGACTGAGCTAGCCGGGCAATTAATTGTATATTTTCCAATCAATCATTATTTTTCATTTCTTTTTCTTTTCTTTTTCCTCCTTTTCCTTTTAAACCAATATTTTATTACTATGCTAATTTTATTTTCCTCTAAATCTAATTTATCTAAGCTAATTGTCTTTATCTGAACCAATGTGGAGTAACTCTTAGATATGAGCTCTGAACAGAGGAACAAAGTTACAGAATTCTTACCCATTACAACTGGTTGTTTTGGGTCATCTACCAACAGCAACACTTTTAAGTCCTCTGTTGGGGTAACCTGCTCTTTATCGAAAGTTTCAGATACCTTTGGAGATAATTCGCTCTCTACTGCATTAGTTTTCGAAACCTTCAGTATAGTCAATTTCTTCAATTCCCCATGTTCTGCAATTGAAGCTGAATTTGTAATGGCAGGTTGAAAATTTAATAAATTTTCAAGTGCTGCGGAACTACCTTCTGATATAATTTTATGTGGTGAATGAATTAAGGAACGTAACAATGGTATCGCTCCATTGTCCCACAGGAATTGTTGATCTTCTGAACAACCTTCAGATAGATTCCATAATATACCACATGCATGTGTTACTAAGGTTAAACTTTCTGATTTCAGATGTTTTAATAATATAACGAAACCCTTACGTTGCCGAAAATTGGTACGATAATCTTCCCTAGTAGCAATTTGACTAGACACATTCCTTAGAATTCCACTTGCAATTTCAGTTATTTTCAAGGTTTTACTAGGCCCTTCATCCGATAACAGGTCAACTAGAAATGATAATGCACCTTCAACAGAAAACAGCTCCACTTTATTTGTTTTATTATGCGCTGAGAAACTCCATAAAACAGATAATACTGCGTTTAAGGACATTTCATTAGTAGTCTTCATGGCAGCTTTAGCCAAGGCTGTGACAATCCCCATTCCACTTAATGCGGCTTTCATCTTATAATCAGATTGCCACGATAAATTATGCAAGACACTTGCGATTACTGGGAGAAAGTCATCGGGTGAGGAATCTAGTTGCTCCACTAGAGGTTCGATAATTTCTTTATTTAAACAAAGTAATGCTTTATTGTTACCATTACCACATGTTAAATTAGCTAATACCATTAAGGCATAACGGCGTAAGGAATTGCAACATTGATCTTTTGGTTTAGGACCATGAGCTGCATGATCTAAATATACTAAACCTGCAATTGATTGTAATGCACCCAATTGACACATTAGAGGACGATTCTTTACGTCAAAACTAAATTTCATTAGACTCGCAATTGAGGCCAATGGATGACGATATAAATCCTCTGCAATAGCTTCACCACCACTTTGTAGAAAAGCTTTTAAAGAGCAACAATAGTCCACTATTTGTTCCATTGAACTTAATAATGTTGCCTCACGTCTACCCGCCTCCTCATCTGGATTGCCAGCTACAAAATTATTTAAAGCCATTGCAGTAATTTTAACAAAAAAAAAATTGTAACTAAATTACAAAAAAAACTCTTCAAAACCAATCGCCATCGCAAAATTAATAAATTAAATAAATAACAAATAGTGTAAATGATCGACAAAAAAAAATAATTCTACACTAATGGAACTAAACTACAAAAAAAAACGACTAATAATTATAAATAGGGTAAATATAAATAACACTAATTGTATAAAAGGACTAATACTAAATACGACTACCAAAAAATAATTTAATAAATAACAATAATTGTAAATGAACCAGAAAAAAACGACACCTAATATAAATAATATTACCCCAAAAAAACTAAACTAATACTAACGAATATTGTAAAAATAAGCAAAAACTAACAAATATTGTATAATAATAAAAAAAAAGACAAAAAAAATTTTTTAAATAAACAAAACACTACTCGTTTTCAATTTTTTTTCTCAAATTTTTCTCTCCGTCAGCGCTCGCTCGACCGAGGAACCAATAGCACAAGAAAAATTATAAAACAAAAAAAAAATCAAAATGAAATATCGCCACCCCAAAAAAAAATCCAAAAAAAAAAAAAAAATAAAAAAAAAACCAAAATTCAATAACAAAAATCCAATTTTACTGAACAAATTTTTCAACACCCCAGAATGGATGCACTCTGGACTTCTTTTTATAATGGACTGGGGGAAGGGAAAGGGTTAGGGTAGGAATAGGGTTAAGGAGATGGGAAACTTCAATGAGAAATATTCCCCCAACACTACAAAAAATATCTTTGGCCGTCCCAATTCACACAAAGTTCAACCTACGTTGAACACAAAAACACAAACATGCTAGGACCCCCTTTTAGACTACTAAAAGCGGGTGTCTAACTAGCGGACGGACACTTTGGGGAGGATACGTCAAGGACCACCTTAACGCAATATCTAACCCCCCAAAATAAATAATACAAAGGACACTGGTAGGACAGGTAATGGACAACCAAAACCCTTAACTAACTACCAGCACAAAAACTAAATTGGAACAACCTCCGACGTTCCCCATAGGTAAGGAAGAGTACCACCCACGGAAGGGGAAGACGTTGCAGTATTGATCGCCACTCCATCCGACTTAAGCAACCTCAGATGGAGATTTCAAAAAAATCGATGTTGAAACATAAATTTTCATAATATATAATGATTGATGATCTTCATCATAAAAATTAATTTCAACATCAATAATTAAAATTTTCAAAATTGCCGAAAAAGTTTGGGCGCCAATTATAACAGGATGAGTAATTTTGTTCCAAAAAAAATTACCACCTGTTAGCTATAAGGTAAGTCGGAGGAGGTAACTTCGGAGTTCTAGTGAAGTGGGCGCCAGGTCTAGGGTGACCAACTGCGCATCACAAATATAACGCTAGACCAAAATTTCTGTTACTAGAACTCCTTGGACCACTGGGATTTCCTCCTAAGTGTGCCAGCTATGCTCAGCCTGTGGGGCGTGAGTCGACCAGTGATCCAAACGGCAATCAATACTACAATACGATGATGCTCTCACTAATAAAAATTTTCACCACAGAAAATCGTTAAAGTGAAGCACCATCGTTTAAGGAACAAGGAGAGAGAAGGACAAGAAATCCATTGCGATCCATCCTGGGAGTAAGGTCAAATTAGCCAATCATTATTCAAAAAAAATCAGTGGAAAGAAAAGAGAAAGAAAATCAATCCACAACACAGCCCAGCAGCAACCTCTACAAAATAATAAAAATTTTGGAATTTAAAAAAAAAAATAAGTAAAATTCCAATTAAATTATAATAAATAAAAATTCGATTAATTTTGTTTTTATAACAAGCTGTTGTTTTTTGGTTTTTTTTATTTTATTATAAAAAAAAATTAAAATATATTTATATATATATTAAACAAAATATGTGGTGTACGTACGATACTTTATATTTAATATACTTAAAAAAAAATTTTCTCTGCCTAGTTCTATCAAATTTAATTATCAATAAATAACACAAAAATAATTACAATTTTACTTTACAAAAAACTACTTTATTTTACCAAAAACATTACTAATAAATTAACAAAAACTAAGCAAAAGCAACCAAATAAATAAATTTAATCGTACACCACAAATAAATTAATTAAATAACAAAAGAAGTACAGTACCTTGTAAAAACTGCTTCCTGCTCCGGCATGCCAGGACGGGAACCAGCTACCTGTACCTACACAACAATGAATAAAAAGAAACCACAAAAAAAAACACAAAATTTTAAATTAAAAAAAAAACGTTGACGCTGTCCCTGACGCTACTCTGCTCTGGCTTTAATGTTGCGAATTGGAGTTATTCTCGTTGGCTGCTATTTTTTTTTCTCTGGAATGGTTTTCCTTTTCTTTTCCTGGTCGGCAATTAATTCTTGTGGTTCTTATATTTGGGTAATAGTATATTGGTACGGGTGCAACACAACCCCCAAGGATCGGATACACTCAAATTTTTTATAAATAGCACAATTATTAATAGTGTTTATTTCCGTACCGGACGCAAATTATTATTATAAATAATTAGATTTTTGTTTAAAAAAAATCATTTATATTTAATTTTCATAAATTAATTTTTATCTCTATATTTTTTTTTTCTCGTCTCTTCAATTTTCCTTTAATTTATTTTCCAATAAAATTCCGCAAAAATTCAAAGGAATATATAATTTTTCAAAAAACAACAAAATTTCAAAATTCAAATTCAATCTAAAAAAAATTTTCCGATCGCCGCAACCAAATTTTTCTTTCGACTCCCCGAAACAATCAATTTTTTCAAATTTTTCTCATTTCGAAAAAACTATTGTTTCCTCGATCGCGTGATCTCTTGACTTTCGGAATCAAAATATGACCCGCAAGGACAACAAAGGTTGTTTATTGTTTTCTGTTCCGAAAATCAAGAGACCGCAGCGCTGACGGAATTTCTATGACATGGCTACCAACCTAACACCATTTCCAATTCAGCCGTCTGCTGAATCTGGAATCTGGATTGTGACAAGTGACAAGCTAAATAAATAAGAAATAAATAAATATAAATTAAGATGGACACATTATTAAGGTATTTTCTTTTCGCTTGTAATTTTTTTAATAATATTTTTATTTTTAGACAATAAAGAATACCAAAATTTTACACGGTGTCACAAGCTAATACTGCTTGTGCTTGTTGTGGTAGTCTTTGCATCCATAAAGTTTTTAGTACCGACTCGGATAATTCGAAATCGTTTGTCGATCGCATTTGACGTAATCATTGACTTGGCTTAAGATCGCCCAATTCTACGCCTTTTAAAAGTTTGAGTAAACGCTGATCTTCTGACTCAGATAAACTTTCGATTAACGCGTTGCGAAGTGTAATATACTTGTCTGCGATGGGTGGTCTTTCGACTACATCACTAACAAGTTGCAGCATATTTTCGTGTAATAATATTTAGTATTGTCCGTCTGAATATTGCTTGTAACGAACTGTGCCTCTAAATGTGCGAACCACAATTTGGGATTGGCACGCCAAAAAGGTGGTGGTTTAATAGCCACTCTTTCCACGTGTTTATTATCTCTGGTAGCATTATCGACCGAACTACCTGCCTTTTGTGTCAACGGTTGTTCACTAGTATTTGTTGCCGTACCTGATTTACCCATCATTTTAATTTTAGAATTCATAATTCCTTTCTGACTATCATCACTACTTTCTGGATCACTCATTATAAATTATGTTCGTGTGTGGATACTGAACAATTATGAATACCAACAATTTATTTTTGTAGTATAAAAATATATATTATAATATTACAAAAACAATTTTTTAATTTACGATTAAATAATCGAATGAGTTAAACTTAATAGAAAATCAAATTATCACGTTGAATCCTATTAATATTACGTTAAATATTTTTTTGGTAATTTTATTAATAAAATAATTTTTAAATGATGATTTCAAATTGTATTGTAGACTTAATTTTCTACTAATTAATATTAAACTTTACACGTTTTACTTTAAAATTATATTTTTAAATTGTGTTACTAATGAAATGTTAAATTATAATTGTAATAAGAATCTTAATTTAACTTATTTAATTAATTTTTTGACATGTTATAATAGGTGCAATATTAATCACCATATTTGTTTAGCGATAAAATATAAAATTTTAAATTGTATTTTAATATTTGTTTTGAAAAATAATTTAAATTCAAAATACGTAAATGCGATAATGCGATAATTTCAATCGATAATTTCGATGCTAATTTTTAAATTCTTTTTTATATTATAATACTATAATTCTACTCAATATAATTTTTAAAATAATATAATTTAAATATTTATTCAATTTATTCAATGTAATATAAATATATATACTATTTGTAAAATATAAATGTATTCTTTCCAACCTTAATTCCATTCAGATGCATTTGATTGTTGATAATTGTTGATAACTGTTGAATGCTGGTATTCAATATTTTGTTATTACGTGTTGAATATTTTGTTGGTTAAGTTGAATTTTGGGACCATGTGATTTTGAAATGGCCGTTGAAATAACTATTGTATATATATATGTTGTTCTGGAATGTTGCGACGCTATTTTGCTTGAAATTTCATTTCTATAAAGTTAATTTTTTTGACGAATTTCTTGATAATTCCGTTGAAACTTGAAACTGTTTAATTTTTCTGCGATTTTTGATTTGTGATGAAATTCTTGATTTGTATTCTTCTAATGTCGGGGTCACCAATTTTAGCTATTGGGTGGCTTCTTCAATAAATGTACACCAAGCTAATTTTCAGTTGAATTTTGTTTCTAACAAAATCCAATGATTTTTTATTAATCTTTTATTTACAGGAATTCATTTTTTTTACAGTAACTATAATTTTTATTTACAGGAACTATATTTTATTTACAGGAACTATATTTTATTTACTTTACAGGAACTATAATTTCTATTATGTAGGTTGTCGTATCAAAATTGAAATAAACAAAAACTTATTTTAAATACTGTATTGTTGTCTAAATAATTATTATTTGATTTTACGTTAAAGGCTGATTTTCATTGCAATGCTAATCAAAAAACCCATTTTCATTATTAGAAATTTTTAATCTTTTGCAGAAAACTAGAAAGAGATAGATATAAAAATATTGTATAAGGCAGAACGAGACAGCGTCATTAATTGTGCTTCCAGCCATTAGATGTCACTAATATTTTCATGGTTAAATATTTGACAGAATATAATAATTATTTGTCTATTCATTAAAAAAAATAAATATTTTTGTAAACTTTGTGTCAATTAATTTTTAATTAAGCTAAGTATTTACTTCCACAAAAAAAACCGACAAAGTTGTGAGCAAAATATCATTTTAAAAAAATTTGTCCTAAAACACCTGTTTGGTATCGAAACCACGTCATATGTGAATATGACAAAGTAACAACTAAGCAAAAAATTTTACACCTTTGGAAAATTTTCTACATAAAATTATACTTTTTTTTTAATTGAGTACTAAGTACATACCTAGCTTTAATTAAAAATTAATTTGCAAAAAAAAAACACTTTGATCATTCATATTTCTGACATTCATATCTTTTTCATATGACAATCACATCTTTTTATAGGAAAGTATCTCAGCCGACATACTTTGCTATAAAAAGACGCCAATGTAAAATTTTATACTATAAAAAGATCTGATTGTCAAATTATTTGCCATAAAAAAGATATGAATGCCAAATAATTTTTTTTAAAAAGATGATCTTATCTCTCTATCACACAACTAATATATATGTATCTCGCATCCCGTTCTGGTCGAAGACTTCTAGTTTTTTGTAATGAAAATCGAAATATTTTGTAATGAAAATCAGCCTTAACTCAAATTAGTTTTATACGTACAACTAAAAATAAGATCCAGAAACTACTGATGCTGAGCGAGGAAAAAGAATGAGTTTTTTTATTATATATAATTTACTTTTTCAGGCAAGTTTACACGCGCTTAGCTTTTATAATTTTAATAGGCGAGATTACACGAGTGACTCAGCCTCCACAACACCTTTTGGGATATCGATGTATTTAATAATTCCTACATCTTTGCAATCCAAACTTTGATTTTTAAGAATTTCAAACAGCGTTTTCAGACGTGAATATCTACATTCATGTCCATGCATCTTTGGGTGATGGAATTAAAAGTAAATAATGCATCTCGCATACCCAAAGCATTTCTGAAGCCAAACTGAGAATCATTAATGTCCAATTCACGAATTTTATAAATTCTATCACGAATTATTTTCAGAAATAACTTAAAAGAGTAACACATCTGGCTAATGGTTCTATAATCGGAACGCAGATCCATTTGATTTTTTTGGTGAAAGCGTAAATGCCGACGTTAACCAATCTAATTGAATAATACCATACCAGTGTCATATCAAAGAATATATAATAATAAAGAAGTCGCATCTAGATCAAATTGGAATTTTTCAATTTTTCTTCGCGGGTCATAAAACATTGGAACCCGCTCTCTCATTATATGCTGTACATATTATTCTGAAATTTTTTTAAAAAAAATTTGTGGCTTAAAATAACATTACAAATTAGGTCGAGAATTAACGCCTTGCATATTCATTATTAAGTGAATTAATCGCTATTTCGCCTTAATTCCTATGGCGGCAATTCATGGCTCCAAATTTGTAATTACATATAGTAATAAAAATAGATTTCAGAGATGTACAGGCGCAGGGTTTTGCTTAATTGGTCAATTTTTTTAATCGCTATTTCCCAAATAATTTAATTTCTTGCAATGTTATGCATGTTATGCTAAAAATTGAATTAATTATATATACACACATATACAGGGTGGACATGAAATGGCTCATCGACGATATACCACGCTATTGGTGGTAGTATTGGATGAAAAAAATTATATGAGCACTTTCCTGGAGGCCCCACTTCGAGCTAACGACGATTTGCTAGTGGGTGGGACCTCTAAAACAAAGTAGTATCAAGTGTGGGTCTATAACTTTTCAAGGGTTTTTGGTATTGCTGAATAGGTAATAGACAGGCCCTTAACACAAGCTATAAAGAGTTTTCGTAGCTTCAGGGGTTTGGAACCTACATGCCCCGAAATGTGAATTTTCTTTGAAATAAAAAGACAATTACTAATGAAAACTACCAAAAAATTATGGTTAAACCAAATTATTTTTATTTATTTTAATTATACATATATCACTAATTCAATTCTTATTTTTCTAACAGTTTTGCACTCTGTCTTCTTTATTCTCTCTGTCTTAATACATTAATAATTCATATAAATTCAATAACTTCTACGTCACGCTTTGATGCCTCTCCGTTCTTTCGCCGCTTTCAGTTCGTATCTGTAATTATAATTAATACATCGTGAATATACAAATACATTCAGTAGATTTCAATATTAAACGATACTAAATAAATCATGTCTAAACCTGTCTGTCATGCTTGATCTAATTATTCCCCTAATGGCTTTACACATACAAACACACACTTACACATACAATTTTGCTACAGTTCATTTATACACGCACATATAATTGCGTCACATAGCCTTAACTCCTGGTAATGCATCACAAAGACGACTGACATACTGCTAATGCGTCACAAAGACGACTTATTTCAAGTAATGCATCACAAAGACGACTTACATACTGTTAATGCGTCACAAAGACGACTTACGTACTGTTATTGCGTCACAAAGACAACTTACATCCATCCTTACATTTAATTTATAAATCACCTTAAAAGCTATATTAATTACAATTAAAACCTACCTTCAATATTATTATTGTCCTAAAAAGCTCTTCATCCAATTTTACATCAAACAATTAATTATACTAATAACCAAAAACACTACAAAAATACTTCAAAACCTATAAACCTACTTCGCTCTATTCTACTTTTAACCCTACAAACTTAACCCTATTAGAATATTTACCCTTAAAATCGTAACTGCTAATCGCATCTGACAACTCGGCCATCCTGAATTAACAATCGTCCTCGATTGATTTCTTCCTCATTGAATCCTAGAAACTCCTCTTCATCCTTAGCCGATTCAGTTTCAGATTCTGTTTCAGTTTCCGTTTCAAAATGTTCCCCAGAAACCCATGGCTTCATGTTGTCCACCCCCTCAACGTCCTCATATTTTTTACCTAAACTCAGAGAACTTTGTAATTCGCTCACGACATATCGGTCGTTAGGTAATACTTTCTTGATCCTAAACGGCCCTTTATATTTCGGCACCAACTTTTTGCTTTGTCCCTCTCCAGCCACGCTCTTCCGCACTACCATTAAATCACCCGGTTTATATTGACGTGCTGGTTTTCGGTGTCTGTGAAATCTTGATTTTTGTTTTATCTGAGCAGTTTTGCTACTTTCTCAGGCATTTGATGAACATCTTCTACACACGTAGCATCCAACTGTATTTCGGCTGTCAATTGTGCATCTGCAGGCGCTCTGGGTCTATAACCAAACAACAATTCAGTGGCAGTTTGCATGATTGTAGCATGCACAGTGTTATTTATAGCGAATTGTATTTTATTCAAATCCCTGTCCCATTGACCATTCTCATTCGCCGATGTAGCTAAACAACTCAAAATACTAGAATTAAACCTCTCCGCTTGTCCATTAGCCCTTGGAGTAGCTACAGCATTTTGAATATGTTTAATTCCGTAATGTTCGCAAAATTTTGCAAAAGCATGCGAAGTACAACCTGTACCTTTATCCGTTATAATACGTGTTGGTGTACCATATACGTCTATAATTTTACTCAAAAAGTTAAGAACTGGCTGAGTTTTTGTTGATTTTACCGCTGACAATAACATAAATTTCGTGAAACTTTCAACAACAACTATCAAGTACATATTTTTCCTGGTCGACTTCACGAAAGGCCCCAAATGATCCATATGTATAGTATGAAACGGTACTATGTTTTTTTGAATTGGATGCAACATACCTGGTTGTTTACCTTTGGGCTTTTTATGATAAATACATGGGATGCAATTCTTTATATATTTATGTACGTAACCACGCGTTTGGGGGAACCAATAATTCTCGCAAATTTTCTGCAGTCTTCTCCAAAGCAAAATGGCCGAACTCATCATGACACAATCGGACAATTTCTCTTCTCATATTTCTTGGTAGCAGCCACTTTTTTCCCGTCGATGTATTTCTATAAATACGGCCATCCTTTATACTATAGTCTTTATGCACACTTTTCTCATATGCTGTCACTGGGCTTTTAAGTAGAACCTCGTTAATCAATTTAATTTTTTCATCAGTAAGCTGACTTGCCAAAACCAAATCTGCCACCTCAATTCTAAGTATAGTTGGTTCTTCCATTTCAGTAATACCTTCAACCGGATTCCTACTTAATGTATCTACGTGTGCCATTTTTATACCCGCTCTATATTCAACTGTGAAAGTGAACTCCTGTAATAATAGCCACCACCTAGCTATTCGTGGTATCAATTCCATTTTAGTAGCAGCTGTTTTAATTGCATTACAATCAGTTACCACCTTAAAGTTCAAATCCAATAAATAAACCCTAAATTTCTTTAGACACTCAACCACTGCAAAGTTTCCAATTCGTGGGAATGGTAATTTTGTTCAGGGCCTATTGTTTGTCTACTGTAGTATGCTACAGGGTGCAATTTATTTTCTAAATTTCTTTGTAATAAAATACCCGCCACGCCAACCTTGCTAGCATCGGTATGAACTTCTGTCAATGCTTCTGGATTGTATATTGCCAAAACTGGTCGTTCAGACAAAATTGTTTTTAATTTGTCAAAAGATTGTTGTTGACTTTCTTTCGATACCCATGTAGCATCTTTTCTAACTAGCATTGTCAATGGTCGCGTTAGTTGTGCATAATTTTTTATAAAATGTCTGAAGAAGCCTGTAAGACCTAAAAACTGACGTACTTGTCGCACGGTGGTTGGAGCGGGAAATTCTTTTACACACATACTCTTTTCCAAACCTGGTTTAATGCCTGGCTCACTTACTTCAAAACCCAAATAATTAACCGATGTTTGAAAGAAATTTTTTTGGATTAAATGTTAAATTATTTTGTTGTGTAGTCTGTAAAATTTTGTCTAATTTCTGCATTCCTTCTTCAACTTCTTTTGAAGGTATCAAAATATCGTCCAGATATATCAGCGCAACCGTTCCTCTTAATGGCCCATATAAGTCATTGATCGTTCGCTGGAACTTGCTTGGTGCCGTTGAAATACCAAACGGTGTTCGATTGAACTCGTATTGACCATCACACGTCACAAAAGCTGTTAAATATCTGGATTTCTCTTCCACGGGGATCTGATAGTAACCGCTCATCATGTCTAGCGTAGTAAAATATTTATAGCCATATTATTGATCTAACTGATCGGCCAATCGCGGCAATCGATATCGATCCTGTCTAATTTTGGAATTTAATTTCCTATAATCTATACATAATCTATAATCTCCGTTTTTCTTTTTCACTAACAACACAGGTGATGAAAATGGCGAATTGGATTCCCCTCACTATTCCACATTCCAATAATTTACCAACTATGGTTTTTACTTTTTCTCGGTCTGACGGAGACATACGATATGGCCTATACGACACACTACCATCTTGAACCAATTCTATTTTTAACTCCGCCAGATCCGTGCAGCCAATCTCTTTAATATTTGAAGCAAAACATTTCTCATACTTCGTCAGAAGTTCCTTCAACTGTTCACGTTGACGCTCCGTAAGTCCACTACCAATATTTAGTTTTTCAATCTTTTCCTGAACAAGTTCAACCATAGCCGGTGTCTGACTTTCATCCAGATTATCAGAAATCGTTTTACATTCTTTACCCCGTACAAAAATATCTTTTGGATGGACAATAACATCGTGCTTCGTCGTATTTACTACTGGTATGACACATTGGCCCCGGTCGCATATATTAACCACACATATCGACACACAACATTCATTATTTACCTCAGATCTTATACTGGAATTTAAAAATACATTCCCCAAATAATCAGCTTTACAGATTATATTGCATATATACATTGATGGTATAACTGTTTCTTCCTTCACCCATATTGGAATAGTTACCGGTGGCAACTCGGCGACATTAACTGGTAAAACGTCACATAAATTTTGTTCATAAATTCTCAATATGTCTGAATTTTTATGTACTACTATATGCGATTGTTCAGTAAACGGTTGCCCAATAATTGCAGATATATTTTGTGATACATTTGGTACAACAAGAAAATCTGTTGACCCTTCCGCCTGATATACTCTAACCTTAACATTACTAACCTGACCCAGCGTCAAAATACTCCCACCTCCAAAACCCTTTATAACAAATGGGATACTGTCATGATGTAAATTTAATTTCATAAAGTCATTATTCCGTATAGTGTTACAATTTGCCCCAAAATCAATATAGGCCCTCAATTCGACATTATTAATTATAGCCTCAACAAAAAATTTATCACCTTTGTTGACTGTATCACTCAAGCTTAGAATTTGTTTTGATGTGTCCTGTCTATAGCCGCGATTGCACTCTCCAGCATGTTGTATATTGCACTTGTCGCATCTTTTCTTCTTAGGACATGCCGTCGTTGGTGACTGTCTGACCTTGGTTGAACTTTATTACCGAAATTATTTCCTTGTGCTCGATAACTATTTGGTACATGTCGAAAATTGTTTTGCACAGACCGATAATTTGGACTTCTGTTGTAATTCAATGGTCTCAACATCGTATTTCTATATTCGGCTCTCTCGTCTCTTACAGTCTAGAGGAACTTCAACAATTTTTCAGGATCCTCATAATTTCCTACTCGAGCTGCATTCTGTAGCTGAACATCCGCCATACCTGCTATGACACACGAAACTGCTTTCACACCACTTAACTCACAAGCATTTATTAATGCCATTTTCTCATAAAAATATTGGGTCATAGTTTCCCCTGGCCTTTTATTTCTTTTTAGCATCTCGTTCAACAAATAGGCATAGTCTATTTGGTCCGGAAATGCCTTATTTAATTTTTGCTTCCACTCAAGCCATGTATAGTTAATGGATGTCAAAATCTCGTACCAAGTCTTTGCCAATCCACGCAACTTGACTGTGGCACTATATATTGTGGTCATCTCGTCCCATCCATATATTTCCCGCAACTCCTCGACTTTACTTATCCACCTGTGTATATTTTGTTTTTTATCATCTGGATAAAAAACAGGAATTGCATCAGCACCTAAAGTAGTTTTTAGGGCTTTAAAAAAAAAAATCCCTTATGTTAACGTTTTTCTGTCCGTCCGTCTGTCTGTCCGTCGGTCTGTCTGTCAGCCCATGATTATAAAACTATTTTAAAATTCGGCCGGTAGACGGCGCTATTCACATTTTTCCAAAACATCTTTTTCCGAATAAAAATGGAATTTTATATAGTAAATGTGCACCAAAAATTAAGTTTGACCACTCGCTGGAAAGGTATTTAAGAGTAGAATACGATGTCAGTAACCATATTTCAGATTTATACCACTAGAGGCGCTGAATGGTAAATATATATAAAATGTTAATTTTTAAAGTGGCATTTCCAATAGTCAATAAGCCCCTAAAATTAAGTTTAATGTCGCATCTGAAAGGTAGAAGTAGTAGTATAAAATCACAGTTGTTATAATTTCAGTTTCAGCTTCTAGAGGGCGTCACATATAATTATAATGTTTTTTAAAAATGAGATTTAACTTGGTTAATCTTTACCAAAAATGAAGGGAGAGCAAGCGCAGAAAAGCTAATTAAACAAATCAGATAATCCCATAGTCTGATTTTTTCCCAGTAAAGGCCAGTAAAATACAAGTAAAAACTTGTAATTTAATCTAGTAAATGTGCACCGAAAATTAAGTGTGACTATTCGTTGGAAAGGTAATTAAAAGTAGAACACGATGCCAGTAACCGTATTTCAAATTTCTACCGATAAAATATATAAAATATTAAATTTAAAAAGGCGATTTCCAATAGTCAATAAACCCCAAAAATTAGGTTTAATATCGCATATGAAAGGTAGTATAAAGGCACAGTTATTATAATTTTAGTTTCTGCCACTAGAGGGTGCAACATAATACTCAAAATATTCATTTACAGTAGATAATTTAAAAAAAGCCCATGATTATAAAACTACAGTAGTAGAGCTGTGCGGGTTCTCCCGGTCCGTTTTGCACAGACGGTAACCCTAAATTTTCTATGTGTTACAGACAAACCCCTAAATTTGCGGAACGTGCTAATAAAATGTGCTAAATGGGCGTGTTGGTGTGTGTGTGTATTTTGTGTTGGTGTGTGTGAATTTTGAGAGGATTTGTGTGTTGGTGTGTGTGAATTTTGAGAGGATTTGTGTGTTGGTGTGTGTATTTTGAGAGGATTTGTGTGATGGTGTGTGTATTTTGAGAGGATTTGTGTGTCGGTGTGTGTATTTTGAGAGTATTTGTATGTATTAGTATGAATTTGTGAGAGATAAGGTTTGTGAAATGTGCTAATGGAATGTGCTAAATGTTTGTGATTGGTTGTTGGAGTATAATGTTTGCGAAATGTGCTAATGGAATGTGCTAAATGTGTGTGATTGGCTGTTGGGGTTTTTGCAAGTATTTGAGTGTGTGAGTGGGTTAATTGAGTGAGGAGAAAAGTGGTGGTTGAGAGTGTGTGAGGGGAAAAGTTGTAGTTGAGTGTGCGTGAGTAGATTAATTTTATTTTGGGGTTCATTTACTGGAGAGTTGTAGTTGAGTGTGCGTGAGTGGGTTAATTTTATTTTTGGTTTGTTTACTGTGATAGTGGTGAAAAAAGCTACTTTATGGTTGGGACATTTGGTTAGTTTACTGTGATGGTGAAGATATGGTTTATTGTTGCGGCAGTAAATAACATAAGGAATTCCTTTGCTTAATAATTTCGTACATATGTTTGTTATCATGACTAAAAAAAAGTGCTAAAATTCTCAAGATGTAGGTACATAGGTCAACAAACGTTCATAAAATTATAAATCAAAATAAGAACTCTTAATCTTTTTTTGTAGAGTGTTATCAGGAGCAAAATTTCTTATGGTTTGAAAATAAAAATTGTATAAAATGTTGAAATAAATCTTAGAATGTACATAGGTTAACATAGGTCAACATGAGTGGCAAAAAATAATGAAATGATTATCTCTGTACCTTTTTTTGGAGTTTGTTAACAGGAGCAAAATTTAAAAAAATACCATTTTAATTTACTTAGAAAAATTATATTTATTATATACTACATATTTTATATTTTGATTTAATTTCAGCATGTTCCACTATTATTACATCTAAATTAGATACATCATAATAGCTTCTTTTCATGCCGGTTATTGGTCTAGATCCATCCTTTTTTGGAATTTATTCCACCATTGCATTGTAAAATTGTCACTGTTGTAAAATTGTGCCAGTGCCAAATGTAATAATTTTTTTGTATATTAATTTTTCTTGGTTTGTTTATTTTTTATTCACGTTTTACAAAAAGAAAAAATCGGTTTTGCAAGATAAGAAAAATATTGATAACAATTCAAAATTTATTCAATATTATATTCTAAAAGTTCCCACTAATTGTAGACTTTTGTGTACCGCGGGTATCAAAAATGTGCTACTTGTATCATAGAATATAAAATACTTAGTTTTAAGTCAAGGTTATTAATTGGAATTTATAAATTTTGTAGTGTGGATAAAAAATCTAAGGGCGTAAAAACACATATAGTTGCGAATGAAATAACTGTTGATGATTATTTAGAGTAAATATTAAACAAAATAAAATGATCACACAAAATCTAATTCGATCAAAATCTCATAATGTATACACTATAAAACAAACCAAAATCGCATTGAATCCATATGATGATAAGAGAGCATTAATTGTAAACTCACATAATACTTTACCTTGGGGGGCATTATAGCTTAAGAACTAGCACATTAATGTAGATAATATATATATACAATAAATTGGTTTTATTATTATTATATTATAAATTTATTTCTAATATACTAATTTTTATTTAAGTAAAACATATACATACTATAAAATACTTTAATTTAAGTAAAACATATACTATGAAATAAAAGAGTTTGATTGATAGGAATTAAAGTAAAGATGTATAGAATTAAAAAATAAATAAAAATTTTTTTTTGTAATATACAGATTGTATTTAAGTAAAACATACACTTTTGAAATAATTTAATCTATTAAATAATAATGTTTTTAAATTAATTAAAACACATACTATGAAATAAAAGAGTTTGATTTATAAGAACTAAAGTAAAGATGTGATTATATTGGAATTAATAAATAAATAAAAAGAAATATTTTGAAATACCAAATTTTTTGTTTTATTTATCAAAAAAACTTATATATATATATATATATATTGTTTTTTAATTGCTACATAACTTTTTTTAGTTTAAATTAGTAAAATATTTTTTTTATTACCACCTCATATATACCAAAAACAAAATAAAACTAATAATATATTTATTTTTTCTAAAACAAAATTTATTTACATAAATAATATAAATTTTTTTATTGTATATTTTTTGTGCAAACATATAATAATATGGTGAAGATAAGACGTTAACATTACGTCTAATTTATTATGACCTAGTAATAGATTTCATGGTCATTATTATTATTGTTTGATAAGAAAAATTATTGTTTTGTTTGATGATAAGAATTTTATTAACAAAATTAAAGAGTTTGATTTATAAGAACTAAAGTAAAGATGTGATTATATTGGAATTAATAAATAAATAAAAAGAAATATTTTAAAATACCAAATTGTTTGTTTTATTTATCAAAAAACTTATATATATATATATTGTTTTTTAATTGCTACATAACATTTTTTAGTTTAAATTAGTAAAATATTTTTTTTATTACCACCTCATATATACCAAAAACAAAATAAAACTAATAATATATTTATTTTTTCTAAAACAAAATTTATTTACATAAATAATATAAATTTTTTTTATTGTATATTTTGTTTGCAAACATATAATAATATTGGTGAAGATAAGACGTTAACATTACGTCTAATTTATTATGACCTAGTAATAGATTTCATGGTCATTATTATTATTGTTTGATAAGAAAAATTATTGTTCTGTTTGATGGTAAGGATTTCATTAACAAAATTATTGTTTTGTTTGTGATGTAGGGAGGAATTCCCATGTTGATGATAAGAGTTCAACATTACGCTAATATTATTTTTAAAAGTTATATATATAGTTATCACTGTTTTGTTTTTTCTATAAAACTAATTTATTTGCTTTTATTTTAATCAATTGCTGTGACGTAGTGAGGAATTCCTTCAAATAAATAAGAATATACAATGCTTTGTAATAATTTTTTTTATTTTTTAAATATATATACATATAAATAAATTATAATACATCTGTTTTATTTATCCACGAATTGTGTTGTGATGGAAATCCAAGCCATTTAACAAACACCATATTACCTTTTGTTTTTATTATTTTCTCAACTAGATAAAGATTTGGATATTTGACTTTATTTAGTTCGACTCCATAAAATGCTCCTTTTATAGGATGACCCAAATAGTCTTCTAAAAGGTATGTTGTAGGATTTGTTATCTGAACTTTTATTATTTTGAAAATCTCAGTTGTCCAGTTAGGTGTGTATCCTTTTTCAAAAACATGTTTATGTTTGCTAATACGTACAAAATCTCCAACCATTAGTTTCTCTACATATATTATATATTTTAATATTGGAATATGTTGTTGAAAGCAATTTTTTTTCCTTATCAATATTGACGTCACAGGGTCGCATTTTAATAGTACTATGTTTACTGTGGTTATATTCATAAACTAATTTTTTTACTTTAGCAACCCACCGATAAGAACCGCTCATGCTAAATTCTTTCCACATTTTCCCCTTTAAAGATCTATTGAATCGTTCAACTATTGATGCTTTTAATATACTATATGTTGAATAGTGATTAATGTTATATTTTGTGATGAGCGTTTGAAAAGTCTGTTGTGTTGTAATCTTTCCTGTAAAATTATATTCACCTTTTATTATTTATTCCTGGTTTGGCTTTTCTTTGATAACTTCTTTAGTTTGATATACAACTTTAATGACTACTTTTAATCAACTGTTAAATAAAACGTAATTTATTTAGTTTAAAAAGTTCTTCATTGAGTTTTCTTTACTGTAGGCTTTACCTGTTCAGTGATAGAATTCAATATTTGAACTCTCCGAAATACCAATTTTCAGCCGTTTATATATTCTAATATTGCTTCTTCAGCAATATTAGAATATTTCAATAAATATAATTAATTAATATTTCTTATTAATTAAAGGTAAAATTGTGCAACAACAGTTCATACATTAATTATGTTGCTATTGCCCATTGTGCTGATAACGCATTATACTTTATTATTATTATTAGGAAAGCTTATGTGCTTTCGTTTATTTACTTTAGGTTTATTTACCTTTTATTTATGGTTTGTTCTACATTTTATACATAATAACTTAAATGTGTCATTATGGTTTGTATTGTTTGTAAACAATAATATTTATAATACGATGACGTATTTTATTATTGTTTTCGTTTTCATTATTTATTACAATGCGCTATCGACACAATGACGACATAAATGCATGAAATGTTGTCACACAACACCTCCCTCTTCCAAGATAAAAAATATCTATATTTTTTAATTTAATGGTATTTCAGAGTTTTCAAACATGAATTTCCAAATTTAGAACATTCTTTATTTAAAAACAGTATAAAACAATTTTGATCTTAATCTAGTTACATTAATTTTTTTTTTTTTATAATTTTAATTTTTTAAGTATTCGATAATTTATATTCTATATATATATGAACATATAATTTTTCTCAATTTTTCAACTTAATTCTAGTTTAAAAAATTCAATTTATATATTTTTATAATTCTTATATATATAGTATCATAAATTTTCTTACAAATTTATCAAGTTATAAATTCTAAATTTTTCAACTTTTTTAAAAAAAAATATTTTTTTTCTTAAATTATTCAATTACTTATTTCCATTCTTCTTATACTTTGTTTTTAAAAAACCGAATTATGCACTCTCAACCATTTGTTAAGAAAATTTACCTATCCTTAAGGGATTAGGCTCGGTCGTTTCCCTAACAATTTGCTTACAAATTTTCTATTTTTATATAATTAAATTTCAATAAATTTATCATTTTGTTTCTAACTGTTACTTTATTATTATTTTAATTTTATAATTTTCATTTTTATATTAAACAATATTTTCCATTCAATTACATATTACATTTATCATTTCTTAATTTTTCTAATTTAACTTTTCACAATTTTAATTTTTATTTAAAAAATTTATAATTTTAAAAAGTTTATATTTTACAATTTTTCATTTTTTATTTCTTTATTTTTACCATTTTCTTTAATAATTACAATTTATTACTATTTTTCAATTTCCTTTAACAATTTTCATATCAATATACATTTTTAATTCATTTTTCTTTAATACATTTACAAATTTTATGTATATACATTATACATACGTATACCTCCCATTTTAAAAAAAAATTAAATTTTTTAATTTAATTTTATATAATATTATTTTTTTTTTTTATAAGCCAAATAGTTTTACTTAGTTCGTAATAAACTAAAAAAAATTTTAATTACCTTCCTTTTTTTTCTCTCTTATAATCTCTTTTACTCCAATCTCACAAAAAAAAATATCCTTTTAAAAAAAATGTTTTACTAAAAAAAAAACAATTATGCTAATATCCAGTTTTGGAATTTAATTTTGTAATAAGTAATCATTCTTTCTGTGGTGTTTTTAAAAAATTTTTTTTTTTTTTTAAATAAATTTATTCTTACGTTATAGGTACATACACAACTTAGTAAGTATACCTCGTTAAAAAAAATCCTACATTCTCTCTATTTACTTAAACCCCCTTTTTTTCATTTTAACTTTCCTTTTATTAAGGGTTAATCCTAAATTTATGTTAGTTTTATTAAAAATTTCTTATTTTATTACTACTCCTAAAAATATAATTTAATCTAATTAATACTAAACCCTTTTAATCTAAGACACTTAGTTGGTAATAATCTTTACTAAAGAAAATTTCCAAATTTTAGAACTCAATTTTTAATGTTGTCTTTACTAATACTAAAAAAATATATTTGCTAAACTTTATTGTAGCTAAGTTTCACACCTTTACTAAACCTGCGCTAAAGACTTAACGATACTATCGCGTAATAGATGTCGTACCGTAATTTAAATTTTAGTAGATTATCCGTAATGTAGATTATTTCTGTTATTATGTATTTTTTTTTTTTTATTTATTGTATCCTGTTTTTAGGCATATTTACGGAAGTATTTATAGTTCCGTTGTTTTATAACCGGGAACGTACGTACATTAATATCTTGTATAATTTTTTCATTATTTTCTAAATATTTTTCAAAACATTGCAATGTTTTGGTTTGCAATAATTGTCCTTGTATATTCTCTAGTCTATTAACAATAACCACATTTGCATATACATGAGCCGGTATTTCATGTTCGTTAAAAATTTTGTTGGTTTGACCTTCAATTTTCTTATTATTTATTGATTTTAAATTACTGATTTCAATTAGATTATTTTCATTATTATTAACTTTGTTTAATTCAACATAATAATTTACTTTATTATCTTTAAATACTTCAAATTCCTCATTACGAACTTCATTTTTTACTTCTTTAATTTCTTCAATATTATTTTTATCTTCTTTATAAACATCAATTTTATTGGCTTCATTTTCAATTTTTTCTTCTTTAAACAAATCCTTAATTTCTAATTTCATTTCTTCTAATTTTGTATCAGTAACATGATCAGTAAAACTTTTGATTGTATTAATTACATCAATTTTTCCATTTCGTCCTTTACTTAATAATTCTCCTTTTTCTTCTATAATTTTCTCCACTCTTTTAATTATGTCTTTATTTTCTTCATTTAATTTTCCATTTTTCCCTTGGGAATTTTCAAGATCCGCAGCACTGTTGTCTGCTCCTGATGAATTTTCCTTGGCTATGATTTTATTTTTTAAAATTGGTTTTATCTCCCGCCCTTGAAAAAGTACAAGATCCGCTGCTCTGTGGTCAGCTCTTGATTTTTCTGGTTGTGAGTATCCACCAACTTCAAACTCCTCGTTACTTCTATTATCCTTCTGTCCCTTTTCAAAAATTTTTCTTTTTTCTAATTTTTCAAAAAATACGCTTTCTTTAAATTCGATATTTCTCTTTACTTCACTGTTATCTATTTTTTCAAAACTATTAATTTCTTTAGTTTTATTATTTCTCTCCATTTTTCGTAACTTAATTTCTTCGAGTTCTGTATATATTTCTGTATTATTTCTAAAAGTCGTATTACTCTGATTACTTAAGGGAATTGAAACTTCATTTTTATTATTTTTCATTATGGAAAAATCCAAAGTTCTATAATTTCTCAAGCTTGTATCATGTAGTAACGCATTTTCATTTAAATCTTCATTAATTTTATCTTCCTTCAATAAATTTATTTGAGCTCCAGTATCTACTAAAAATGTGACTTGTTCATCGTTGGTGATGTCCAACGGCATAGCTACTAGGGGCTCGTACCAACGATTTCTCATTGATACACCCTCCTTCTTAAAACTACGGGATGAAAATTGGGTTTTTAATCCATCCCTCTTTCGTTTCCCTGATTAGCTTGATAATTTTGACGTGCTGGACATGTTAATTATGTATGTCCTTCTCTTTGACACCAGTTGCAGTTTGCTAATCTAAATGAACTGACACTGTGTGTTGTTACCTCTTCACATGCCTTTTCCTTATTAAATGGACAGTTAGTTGCAATGTGTCCCGTATTTTTGTATAAATAACACTCCATACGTGCCCATTTATTTTCTCTTTGTATGTTATTAGTTGGTGGCGCGCCTGTTTTGCGAGGTGTCTCTATTATCTCTATTGTCTCTATTATCTCTATTATTGGAATCGAATTTCAGTTCTTTTATCATTTCCATAAGTTGTTTTGTGGTGTCATTCATTGCCTTTTCCATTGATTTTTCCGCTTGTTGTGGTCCCAACAATTCCAAGGATTCCCTAGCAAATCGTATTGCTTTTGTAAGGGTTTCTTCAATATTAGCACAATTTTGGGAAATTATGTAATGTTTAATGGATTCCGATCGCAAACCTCTAATAAATGTTTTCCGTGCAGTTTCTTCGGCATCCTGTATGATTCCTTGAAACCCACTAGGAAATTTGTGCCTGGCGGCCATTTTAAAACATCCTAATTTTCGTTCTACCCGATCTCCAAATTGTTCCACAGATTCATCAGGAATCTGTACACATTCCTCAATTTCTCGCCTTAATTGTGTTAAATCCTTGTAAGGAATAAATGCGTTTTCCAAAATTGCTTTGAAATCTCTAAAGCTACTAACGGCTCGCTCCTGAAAAATATCCGCGGCTCTGCCTTTTAATTTTCCTCGAATTATTTGATTTAATACCGCGGCCCGGTCGCATTCATCTGTTCTGAAGTATGCGTCATGTGCGAGCGCAACAAAATTTTGTAAATCCAGTATCATACGATCTCCTTCTCCGCAGAATGTTGGAATGCCCTGAAAAAATGTTTTATATGTTTTTTCTAGGGGCATTGTTGTGTTCATTGGAGCTGTCATACCGAAATCGTATGTATTATCCTTGTTTAAAAAATTTGTTGATCTCCTATTATTTTTGTGTCCTGATCCGTTGTTTGGTGGCATTAGATCCTCGTATAATCCGTTGGGTATTTGTAAGCCGCTATTGGTGCGTGGAATTGCTCCCTGCGTACATAGTCTATTTGTATCCATTTCCAATTTGTCAAATTTTTTATTAATATTAAGTAATGTTTCGTTTCTTTCCTTATTTAAATTAATGTTTTCTACTGGTATGCCTCCTACGGCACCTTCTTCTTCGCCCTCGCTGGTAGTACTTTCAGTATTTTCTCTGATATTACTTGAATGTATGCTTAAATTAAAATTAATTTCTGTTTCCGCCCCGCTTTCGTCTGAATTTTCCGGCGCAAAAGTTACCGACCGCCTTCGTTTTGTTAAATTATTTGAATTACCCTGTGGTGTGGATTTTATCAGTGATAATTCCGCAAAATTAAGGTTTTCCGGTAAAATAGTAGAATCCTCTAGTATTTTCTTTTGTCCGCGAGTAGTTGGTGCCATGTGTTAAATGGTACCAAAAAATAAGTAAAAGGTACTAAAAGAAAACTCCTTTTTTCCCTACGCCTATGGCTAAAAATTATTGTAAATTAAATTTACTCTCAAAACAAACAGTTATACAGTAGCATACATATACACCAATACAACACAAAAAAAATTCTCTCATAAATTATGTATGCATATAGCATATGCGCAAAAGCTTTAAAGATTCTTCTTTGTATTGCATTTATTTTATGTAGCTAAAAAAAAGAGGTGTATCCCTAACCTAACTAAAGTATTGTATTTATGCAGCAAGGTGTATTTGTAACTATGTGAGAAGAACGAGAAAATTTGATTTTAAGTAAAGCTTAAATTTTCTTTTATTAGTGAGCAACAATAAAGAATTTTCTAACAGAAAAAATGTATGATTTTATGTATTTTTGTATAATGGCAATAAATTGTATTCAATTTTATTTTTTGTTAAAAGACATTTTTAATTTTATTTTTTGTTAAAAGACATTTTTAATTTTATTTTTTGTTAAAAGACATTTTTAATTTTATTTTTTGTTAAAAGACATTTTTAATTTTATTTTTTGTTAAAAGACATTTTTAATTTTACTCATCATATCTCCTAAATATTATAACATTCCCTCTCTCTATTATTATATTAATATTTTCATTTAATATTATTATTAAGAAATATTGCGAGTAATAACTAGAGATACTTAACATAATTGTTTTTGTACTTAAAAATTCTATCTCATATATTACTATTACATTGAAATAATTTGCTTTTTATTTTATTATTCTGTTTGTTTTTTTTTTTTATATATATTATTATGTGCTTCTTCCGCTACTTTACAAATATTTGAAAAAAATTTCTCGAATTTTTTCTTTTCCGATTTTTCTTCCGCTGTTCCGATCTCTGCTTCCTTTTTAATTCCTTAATTTTGTGGTTGAAAATTTCTTCCTGGTCTTGACTGCATCCCAATCGCAGTATCCGGTGTAATTCATTTATCTCCTCTCTTCGTTGTGCCGCTTCTCCTCCTCTTTTTCTTAATATCTCCTCTTGCGGTATTTTTTTGTTTTACCGGCGGCCGCAATGCTTGTCTTCTTTTATACTCTTCCAAATTAATTGGCTTTGGTCCCGCTGTTGGTTCTTTTTTGATTTTGTCCTTTATTATTTCCAACGTTGACATTTGTTGTGACATTAATTACAGGTAAAAAAAATTTTATTATTTTTTTTCCAAAACAGTGAGGCCAAGCCCGTTCACTATATCCTCAGGCAGTGCCTGTTGAGGGTTTTGGAAAAACCTCAACAGGCACTGCCGCAATGCTTGTCTTCTTGAGGATATAGTGAACGGTTGAGGGTTTTTTTATTATAGTGAACGGTTGAGGGTTTTTTTATTATTATTATACATGTAGACCCAGTTTTTTTTGAAGAGTACTCCAAAAATTGGTCACGGCACCAATGTTGTGTTGTAATCCTGTAAAATTATATTCACCTTTTATTATTTATTCCTGGTTTGGCCTTATCGTCTCTTAATAGAGCTTTTCTTTGATAACTTCTTTAGTTTGATATACAACTTTAATGACTACTTTTAATCAACTGTTAAATAAAACGTAATTTATTTAGTTTAAAAAGTTCTTTATTGAGTTTTCTTTACTGTAGGCTTTACCTGTTCAGTGATAGAATTCAATATTTCAACTCTCCGAATACCAATTTTCTCTCCGAATACCAATTTTCAGCCGTTTATATATTCTAATATTGCTTCAGCAATATTAGAATATTTCAATAAATATAATTAATTAATATTTCTTATTAATTAAAGGTAAAATTGTGCAACAACAGTTCATACATTAATTATGTTGCTATTGCCCATTGTGCTGATAACGCATTATACTTTATTATTATTATTAGGAAAGCTTATGTGCTTTCGTTTATTTACTTTAGGTTTATTTACCTTTTATTTATGGTTTGTTCTACATTTTATACATAATAACTTAAATGTGTCATTATGGTTTGTATTGTTTGTAAACAATAATATTTATAATACGATGACGCATTTTATTATTGTTTTCATTTTGACCAATCTCAATACTTTTCTTATATATAGCAACCATTTCTTCTACTTCAACATAAGATTGATCCATATTTTCTTTAAAATCATAATATTCAGCTTTAAGTCCAGCTATTTGTTTATCTATATACGGTAATAGCTTTTAAGAATGAAGGTGTTTCATATAATGAATTTGTATTGGTGTGTGATTTTTCGACTGGTGTGGAAGTTTTTTGATTTTTGAATACCCTTATCTCTTTTTTTAATTGTAATTGCTTTGGTTCTTGCTTAATTTGGATTTTGTGTGGTTTTACAACCTCAACAAAATCTTTCAAAGGTTTACTGATAGATTTAAAAGTATTTTCTAAGGCTGCATCCGCACTAAATCTTCCGCTCTTTAAAATTTTTATATTTTTCACTTATGGCTTTCCTAGTTCTTATAATATCCTTAATTAATTTTCGATCCATATTATTTTTTATTTCCTATGTTGGGTTAGAGGTCTGATATCAACAGATATTGCAACAGATGTGTTTTGATTTAAATAGGTAACAGGTAACAGGTAATAGCTAACAGGTAACAGCTAAAAGCTAACAGGTAACAGCTAACAGGTAACAGCTAACAGCTAACACGTTGTTTTCATTAATCAAATGTAGTTATTGTTTTTAATGATGACCAATCTAATGCTTTGGTATTTTGGTATTTTAAAATATTTCTTTTTATTTATTTATTAATTCCAATATAATCACATCTTTACTTTAGTTCTTATAAATCAAACTCTTTTATTTCATAGTATGTGTTTTACTTAATTTAAAAACATTATTATTCAATAGATTAAATTATTTCAAAAGTGTATGTTTTACTTAAATACAATCTGTATATTACAACAAAAAATTTTTTATTAATTTTTTAATTCTTTATAATCACATCTTTACTTTAATTCTTATCAATCAAACTCTTTTATTTCATGGTATATGTTTTACTTAAATTAAAGTATTTTATAGTATGTATATGTTTTATTTAAATAAAAATCAGTATATTATAAATAAATTATTAATGTTCACGCAAAATTTATAATATAATAATAATAAAACCAGTTTATTGTATATATATTATCTACATTAATGTGTTAGTTCTTAAGCTATAATGCCCCCAAGGTAAAGTTTACAATTAATGCTCTCTTATCATGATTGGATTCAATGCGATTTTGGTTTGTTTTATAGTGTATACATTATGAGATTTTGATCGAATTAGATTTTGTGTGATCATTTTATTTTGTTTAATATTTAAGCACTCTAAATAATCATCAACAGTTATTTCATTAGCAACTATATGTCTTTTTACGCCCTTAGATTTTTTTATTTTATCCACACTACAAAATTTATAAATTCCAATTAATAACCTTGACTTAAAACTAAGTATTTTATATTCTATGATACAAGTAGCACATTTTTGATACCCGCGGTACACAAAAGTCTATAATTACTGGGAACTTTTAGAATATAATATTGAATAAATTTTGAATTGTTATCAATATTTTTCTTATCTTGCAAAACCGATTTTTTCTTTTTGTAAAACGTGAATAAAAAATAAATAAACCTAAATTAATGTAAATTAATATACAAAAAATTATTACATTTGGCACTGGCACAATTTTACAACAGTGACAATTTTACAATGCAATGGTGGAATAAATTCCAAAAAAGGATGGATCTAGATCACTACATGTTTTCGATTGCAGAAAGACCAATAACCGGCATGATGCATCTAATTTATATGTAATAATAGCGGAACATGCTGAAATTAAATCAAAATATAAAATATGTAGTATATAATAAATATAATTTTTCTAAGTAAATTAAAATGGTATTTTTTTAAATTTTGCACCTGTTAACAAACTCCAAAAAAGGTAGATATAATCATTTCATTATTTTTTTCCACTCATGTTGACCTATGTTAACCTACGTACATTCTAAGATTTATTTCAACATTTTATACAAGTTTTTTTTCAAACCATAAGAAATTTTGCTCCTGATAACAAACTCCAAAAAAAGATGAGTTCTTATTTTGATTTATTATTTTATGAACGTTTGTTGACCTATGTACATCTTGAGAATTTTAGCACTTTTTTTTTTAGTTATGATAGCAAACTTTTGTAAGAAATTATTAGGAAAAATTTTAACAACAAAAGGAGTTTACATTTTATGTAAAAAATAATTTCAGAATCATAAGATTTTTAATATCCTCCCACCCCAACAATAATATTTATTTTTAATTTTCAAAACAAAACCTATTTTCTAGCTTTGATAAGGAAAAATTTTAACAACAAAAGGAGTTTACATTTTATGTAAAAAATAATTTCAGAATCATAATAAAATCAGTTCATAAACAGTTAACATTAGTTTTTACAATTCTTTATAATATAATTTTTTAAAAAAATGTCACAGTGGTTAAATTCAAGAAATATTAAAAAAAATATAAATGAAAAATGTAATAAAGTCTTGCTGCCTGAGAAGAAAATTCCAACATTACAACATTTGGCACTGGCACAATTTTACAACAGTGACAATTTTACAATGCAATGGTGGAATAAATTCCAAAAAAGGATGGATCTAGATCACTACATGTTTTCGATTGCCGAAAGACCAATAACCGGCATGAAAAGAAGCTATTATGATGTATCTAATTTAGATGTAATAATAGCGGAACATGCTGAAATTAAATCAAAATATAAAATATGTAGTATATAATAAATATAATTTTTCTAAGTAAATTAAAATGGTATTTTTTAAAATTTTGCTCCTGATAACAAACTCCAAAAAAAGGGATAATCATTTTATTATTTTTTTCCACTCATGTTGACCTATGTTACATTCTAAGATTTAATTCAACATTTTATACAATTTTTATTTTCAAACCATTAGAAATTTTGCTCCTGATAACAAACTCCAAAAAAAAAAAGATGAGTTCTTATTTTGATTTATTATTGTATGAACGTTTGTTGACCTATGTACATCTTGAGAATTTTAGCGCTCTTTTTTAGTCATGATAACAAACATATGTACGAAATTATTAAGCAAAGGAATTCCTTATGTTATTTACTGCCGCAACAATAAACCATATCTTCACCATCACAGTAAACCAACCAAATGTCCCAACCATAAAGTAGTTTTTTTCTCCACCATCACAGTAAACAAACCAAAAATAAAATTAACCTACTCACGCACACTCAACTACAACTCTCCAGTAAACGAACCAAAAACAAAATTAATCTACTCACGCACACTCAACTACAACTTTTCCCCTCACACACTCTCAACCACAACTTTTCTCCTCACTCAATTAACCCACTCACACACTCAAATACTTGCAAAAACCCCAACAGCCAATCACACACATTTAGCACATTCCATTAGCACATTTCGCAAACATTATACTCCAACAACCAATCACAAACATTTAGCACATTCCATTAGCACATTTCACAAACCTTATCTCTCACAAATTCATACTAATACATACAAATACTCTCAAAATACACACACCAACACACAAATCCTCTCAAAATACACACACCATCACACAAATCCTCTCAAAATACACACACCAACACACAAATCCTCTCAAAATTCACACACACCAACACAAAATACACACACACACCAACACGCCCATTTAGCACATTTTATTAGCACGTTCCGCAAATTTCGGGGTTTGTCTGTCGCACATAGAAAATTCAGGGTTGTCCAAAAATGAGCGGGGGAACCCGCACAGCTCCTCTACTACCATCGATTACTTCATTTAAAAGTTGTTTAGTTCATGTAAATTCATCCACACAATGGGCGAATTTAGTTTGTAAATCCGTCATGTCGGTAATACAATTAAGATTCTTTAATTCATTAATAATTTTATTTAAATTATTTGTATTATCCGATGAACACTTGTCCATTAATGAATCAAACTTTTGGTATTAGCTTCGAACGTGGATTTAACTTTCTTTATAGATGAATAAGTATTATCATGATTAAATTGTAATTTGGATAGTATTGCTTCATTAATTGTTGATATATTATCTGAAAGTGCATCATAATTATTAAAATTTTTCTCAACTTTATTTGAAACATTTTCAATGTTTGTTGATTGAGCTTTACAAGTTTTAGCAATTTTATCCATTTGACAACATAACTCGTCAACATGTTGCAATATTGATTTATTATGCTCTTCCAACTTAAGAGCTTTTTGTTCAGCTATTACTGATTTTTTGTTAAACTTGCAATCATGTCGGAGAGATCCTGTAATAAATGATTGTTTGTTTTTATTGCTAGCATTAAGTGTGAGAGTTTTATTTCTCTGCACTCGCTGCAAAAAAATAAAAAAGCTTGTTTATGCTCATTAAAAATCTTAATGCAAGTTCTAGTAAGACCAATACATTGTGGATGGTATACTTTTCCACAAATACCATTACAGGCAACAGGCCCGGCTCAACATAATATGCAGACCATGCCGATCTAAAGGGCGCCTTTCCTCTTTCGATTTAAATAAATATATATTATTCATTTTTTTTTTATTAGTAAAAAATTGTGAAGAAAGTGTATGACGGTACTTATCTTGAGGAAATTAAATTTCGTACTAGGATCACCATATTTCACACAATAAAAATGAAACCATCAAAACCATGATATTTTAATCGAGAAAATTCCCGACAGGATTATTTAAGCTACAAACCTAATTTTCTTATTAGTAAAAAATTGTAAGAGTTATCACTAATATAATTGATAAATATCAATAGATATTTAATTCTACGTTCTTTCTATGTAGATTTAATTCAAACAAAAAGGGCGCAAAAAAAAATTTGCATAGCGCGCATAGAACCATAGAGCCGGCGCTGACAGGCAATTATGTCAGGTGTATCAGAGCTGTTAATTAATGCACAGTGAATACTATTGCACTTCTGCATATTCGAAATTAAATATGTAGTAGCTTTTAAATTAAATAATATATATTAAATACTTATATGTATATATTTATAAATATATTTATATTTGTAATTATATTTTAATTGAATTTAATGAATTATTGACAAATTATGATTAAATTATACGTGTATTAAGTTCAAAGTCCACTCTCATAAGAAGCATGTGTAATTAAATAAAAAAAAGTTTATAATTAACTATAACGTGTCAATTTAATATAAAAGAGGTTTAATAAAAGTTAAAAAAAAGTATCCATTATTATTATCAAAATTAAAATTAAAATAAAACTTGCGATAAAAACCAAAATCACCACGAGTATTAGAATTCTAGTAAATAAATTTAAAAATTGTAAAACAATTAGATTAAACTTTCACTTAGCTAATGCCAAACACGTCCACTCGCGATTATTGATGTGGTTATTGATGAGGGTGTGAAAGATACCCCCAACTGTTGCAGCAATTCTTCCCCATCCTTTCCCAAGCAACTTATCCGCTATCTAACAGCGCAAAATAATTTTTGTTGCCAATTTTTATCTTCATAAAGGGACGATTATCCCTTTCAGATCTTATATAAGTTGCTTTTAACGCTCTCTGGATCTGCTTCCTAACGCCAAAATGTTTTTATGCCCTAACTCTAACTACCTTAAATTTTTGTAACTTATCTAATTTATCATATTCTTCTAACCCATCTAATTTATTTAATTTATTTTTAGGAGGTAACTTGGAACTTACATCTAATTTAAACCTAGTGTCCTTCTGGACCACGGAGGTCAACGGAAACGGGAGTTTGGGTTCCTCCAGGTTCCCATTCCCGCGTAACCGTTTCCCTGGACAGTAACTGGCCTACATTTGGGGCATTTATTGACATAAGTGTTTTTCATCCCACACTTATAACAGAAAATTTTTAATGGACAAGGACAATCACGGAATGTATGACCTATGTCATCACAATTATAACAGAGAGTTAAATTATTATTTTCATTTTCAGCGCTATTGAATAAATTAGAACGGACATTCTCGGATGGTTGACCAGACAAAATTTCTAACGGACTACACGAAGAATTCTTTTGTTTTTGACTTTGGACTAGAATTTCAGGTACGTGTGTTTTAATTTCTGTTTCGGACTCTAATTCATTTATATAATTTCTCCTAGGACGAATTTGATCTTCCGCCGTCTCACCTATTTCCCTCCAGTTACGTTCTAATTTACGACACATCTTGTCTAGTTGGCTCAAGGTGACCACGTTTTGTAGAACCAACGCCTTTTTATAGCTAGGGAACAAATTATACCGGAGACGGCTCAAAAATTCATCGTCCGAGATCTCCTGCTGGAGACGCAATCGCAGACCCTCCATATCCAACCGGTAATCCATCATCCGCTTCACATCACCATCCACCTCGCCTTCGTCAAACTCCACTTTCATTGCCGATTTCAGCTGGGACCAAGACGCGTGTGGATTCCTCCGGATGAACTGCCAATACCAGATGTCGGCTCTTCCTTTTAGTAGCTGGTTGATGGCTAGTACCAAGCTCTCTACTGGATAGCTGTCCCGCCACGCAAGAATTTCCACAAGTAATAAAAATTCAGACAGCGGCAACATTTTCCCAGTTCCGTCGAACTGAATCCGCCAATTTGACACTGGATTGCGACGATGGACATTATCGACAAGTAACTCTACATTTTCGTCGTCACTGCTATTTACTTCTATTCTCGTTCTAGGGGGAACACCAGTAGGCGGTACCGCGGCCAGTTCATCCGCCGGCGGATGGAATTGCCGGTAGTCATCCCTTACAGCTCCAATAAGATTTGACTGTCGTTCTCTGCGTAGTTCATGCTCAACCGCTGGAATTGGTCGCGCATTTCCTGGATCTGCTGCTGCTGTACTGCTAATGCTTTTTCCAGTTCCTGTATCCGCTGACGCTCATAGTTCTGCGCGGATTGTTTCGGTAATGAGTAACCCAAATTTGGTGAAAATTTTTGACGATTGTTGTTTCTATTGTAGTCAGTACGGCCAGAATTTGTATTAGTTCGTCGACGATGGCAGACTTTTGGGACCCGAAACCTGTGGAATATCCAACGGCCGCACCCCTTCTGCTTGCAGATCCGAGAATACGTCAGCCCTTCGCTCCGCTGGTTTTCCCATTGGGGTTACCTTTGGTGTCGTTCCGGTAGCCCCAAGAATTGGATGTCCAAGTATGGTGAGCGGTGCAGCTAATGGACGGACCGATTCATCATCCTCATCAATCGCCTCTAGTTGGGATTCTGAAGTTGCAGGTAAATTTGATGTACTTTGTTTTTGTTTATATTGACGCAACTTTTCTAAATTCTCTTGCAGTTCACAAATTCCTTTCCTGATCGCTCCGGCGGAACTCGGTTGAACATTCTTCAATCGGTTTAAGCGATCCCATACGTGGAAGCTTTTTGTGGTGGCGATATCTAGAGCGTTGAAATTACCATCTCGAATGCCGTTGATAATCAATGCTGGTACACCTTCGATCTTCGCTTCACAGATATTCAGTTCGCCCGATCTGGAATTACTGCTACAGGTAATCGTCGTTTTTGTTTATTCTCCAAATCCAGAGCCAACCTCAAATGAGAATATTTATCTGTTTCAATTTCAGAGGGAACATATAGATGCCAGATTTTCAGTTCATAGCTTAGTTCATCCTCGTCCAGCAGAACTGGATCTATGACATGGCGAAAACTATCCATGATATTTATTTATTTATTTTTTCTAATGCAATACTAATAATAACTAAACTAATATACTAGCTACTACTAATGATAATAATAAATAATTGAATAATTTATTGTAAATGTAAATAATAATTCAAAAAAAAATGTTATACCTAATCACTAATACTATTGTAAATTAAACCTAGAATAAATAAAAAATAATAAATATGTAAACCCGACTTACAAAAAAACTTAAATAACAATCAGTGTATAAAATAACAACAAATTGGTAAATATAAATAACAAAAATTGTAAATATAAATACCACAAAAATTGTAAATATAAATAACAAAAAATCTGTAAATATAAATAACACTGATTGTAACTAACTTCTAATAATAACAATTAACTAATATTACCAAATCCGAACTATACTAAATGATAATCAGAACTCCGAACCATAGTTGCTATGTGATAATATTTTTAAATAAGTTCAGGTTTTTTGTGGCTTTTACTTTTATTTCGTTTATGTGATCTTTCCATGTAAGTTTGTTGTCGAATGTTAATCCTAGGAATTTGTGTTTATTGGTATATTTTATTATACAATTATCCAGGTATACATTTGGGAAGCTAATATTTTTTCTTTTTCTGGTCATTGCGACAGTTTTTTCTTGTGAAAAGGTAAATCCAGTGTTATTGGACAAAGATTCAAGACTTTTAAGTGCAGCTTTTCTTGAGCATTTTTAATATTTTTTTCGCTAATAAAAATTAATAAATCGTCACAATATAAAGCGAATTTTATTGGTTGTTGTAGATTTTCCAATACTGTATTTATGATTATAAGAAATAGGGTGACACTTAGAACCGATCCTTGGGGTATACCGTCCTCCAATTGCTTCTCGCTTGAAATTATGTTAGCAATAGATACTTGAAATGTTCGATTTTTGAGAAAATTACAAACAAATTTAATTAAATGTCCTTTAATGCCCTTTTTTACCATTTCTTCAATTATTTTATACTTCCATACAGTATCGTAAGCTTTTTTAATATAAAAAAAGATTGATAAAAGGATATTATTTTTGGTAAAAGATTCCATTATTTCCGATTCGAGGTATATAAGGTTATCGAGTTTACTTCTATTTTTTCTGAAACGAGACTGGAAACAATTTAATTTATCGTGCGTTTCTAAAAACCATTGCAGCCTTTTATTAATAATCCGTTCCAGAATTTTGCAAAGGCAATTGGTTAAAGATATCGGTCTATAATTATTAACATATTTGGGATCTTGTGACACCATGTTTTTGTTGTTAATTTATAACTAAAAATAAATACTTAAAATAGTTATTAAGATACGAAAGGAAATTATAAAGAAAATTACCATTTATTTGTTTACGCCCTGTGCAACATGACGTCTATTATATATATACCGGCTTGTCATATTCCAGATGTCAGCAGACGGCTGAATTAAAATTTTTTTCTGTAGGTTGGTAGTCATGTTAGTATTGGTTCGAAATTCCCGTCAGCGCTGCGGTCTCTTGATTTTCGGATCAAAACAATAGACAACCTTTGTTGCCCTTGTGGGCCATGTTTTGATTCCGAAAGTCAAGGGATCGCGTGATCGAGGAAACAATAGTTTTTCGAAATGGAAAATTTTTGAAAAAATTGATTGTTTCTGGTAGTCGGAAAAGAATTTTGTTACCGATCGGTCGGATTTTTTGGGGGAGATTTTTTTTGTTTTGACAAAGTTTTTTTTGGGAAAATTTTTTTTTTTTAAATTCGTTTGGAGGATTGTTGCGAGAAATACAAATTGCTTAGTTGTAGCAAAGTAAAAGTATAAGAAAAAAAAATAAGCCAAGAAACATTTAAAAATTAAATAAACCGAGAAACAATTAAAAATTTTGACTTAGAATTTGTGGTGAAAAAAAAAGTTTAGAAAAAGAAAACGATTCCCAAGAAAACTAGAAAAAACAAACAAAAAAAAAATATTCGCGGATAAAATTAGTGAAATTAAATTTTGATAATAGAAAAAAGAATAGAAAAAGATAAAGAAATAGCAGAAGAAAAAAAAATTATCTAAATAGTTTTTGTAAAGGTAATCGTCCAAACTCTCCATTAAATCGGCATTGTGGTGTGATCCACAAATTTCACCAGAGAAAAAAATAGAGGAAGAATAAGAAAATTAAAGTAATAGCAGAGCAGCGGCGGCAGCGTCCATCGACATTTTGAATTTTTTTTGTTGTTCTGGTTGTTTTTTTTTGTGTAAATTTTTGGTTAAAATTGTAGGTACAGGTTGCTGGTTCCCGTGCTGACATGTCGGAGCAGGAAGCAGTTTACCAGGTACTGTAAAATTGTTTATTTAAATTTATTGGTGGTGTACGATTAAAATTATTTATATTAGTTGCTTTTGCTTTGTTTTTTTTGTATTAAATTATTAGTAAATTTTTTTTGTAAAGTAATTTTTTTTTGTAAAGTAATTTTTTTTAATTAAGTAATTTTTTTTGTGTTATTTATTAATAATTTATTTAATAGAATTAGCTAGAGATAAAAATTTTTTTTAAAGCATATTAAGTAGCAAATATTACGTACACCACATATATATATATATTTTTAATTTATTAATTATATCTAAATATATTTCTTTAAATTTTTTTTTTTATAAAATAAAAACAAAAAAACAACCGCCTTATAAGAAAAAAAAATTTAATCGTTTTTTTTATTTAATATAATTTATTTGGAAATTTAATTATTTTTTTTTGAAATTTCCAAAAATTTTTATTATTTGGTATAAAGAGTGGCTGCTGTGTTGGGTTGCTGATCGCTGTGTTGTGGTTTGATTTTTTTTTCTTTTTCGTTGATTTTTTTTTTGTAATGGCTGGCTGATTTTTCAGTAACTTCCCCAGGATGGATCGCAAAGGATTTCTTGTCCTTCTCTCTCCTTATTCCTTAAGCGAGGGTGCTTCACTCTAAAGATTTTTTTTGTGAAAATCTTTATTAGTGAAAGCATCATCGTATTGTAGTATTGATTGCCGTTTGGATCACTGGTCGACTCACGCCCCACAGGCTGAGCATAGCTGGCACCCTTAGGAGGAAATCCCAGTGGTCCAAGGAGTTCTAGTAATAGAAATTTTGGTCTAGCGTTATATTTGTGATGCGCTGTTGGTCACCCTAGACCTGGCGCCCACTTCACTAGAACTCCGAAGTTACCTCCTCCGACTTACCTAAAAGTTAGCAGGTGGTAATTTTTTTTTGGAAAATTATCATATTGTTACAATTGGCGCCCAAAACGTGGCCTACGGATGCACCAATTCCTGTTACAATCTTTTCCTTTTCTAAGAATTCCAATTTTCTTGAAAAACTTCTTTTAAGTAAATTTGATTGTATAAATCTAACAGATGTTGCAGATCAGCTGTAGTCATATTTTTGATCATATCATAATGTATAAGATCTGGTCCAGCAGAAGATCCACTACATTTAGCTATGGCATGATGCAGTTCTGGAATTGTAATTGGAGAGTTATATGATGCATTTTCTTCTGGGGGTATTTCAATTTCTTTAGTTTCTACCATTCTTTTATAGTTTAAAAATGTTTCTGAATAGATTTCATTACTAGATATTTTTGAAAAAGAGTTTGCTATTGCTTCGATGTAAGTAATTGATCTTCTACAATTAATGAAGTAATGTTTTGTGATTTGTTTTTTCCGTGAATGCTTCTAATTTTTTGAAATATTTCTGATGGAGGTGTATTACTTGTTATATTATTAATATAGTCTTCCCATGATTTTTTCTTATAGTGTCTAATAATTTTTCTAGCTTTGTATCTGGCAGATATAAAATTCTTATAATCGTTGATATCCATAGATCTTTTATATTTTCTTAAAAATTTTTTCTTGGTTTTATAATTTCTTGTATTTCGTTATTCCACCAAGGTACTGTTTTATGTTTAGGACTATTTGGTGATATTGGTATACTTTTTTCAGCTGATTTTTTAATTTGAGAAGTAATATAGTTTTCGTATTCATTTATATTTACATATGATATAGTTGTATTGTTACTTAAATTTAAATTTTGTCTAAAAAGTTGCAAATTCGCTTTTTTTATCAAAAAATTTTTCCTGGTAGAATTGTTAATTTCATTCGTAACTGCAGGTATAATTATTGGATGATGGTCGCTACTATGTAAATCATAGTCAACATACCAGTCAAAATAATTTGGAATTATTGGGCTCGCTATTGTCAAATCAATTGAACTATGTGTCTTATAGGCTAAACTGAAATAAGTTGGGTCGCCGTTGTTTAAAATGTTTAAGTTATTAGACTCTATTATTGATTCAATTATCTGTCCCCTAGAATCATTTTTAGTGGATCCGCATAGACGATTATGGCAATTAAAATCACCAACGATCATATATGGGCAGTCAAATTGAATTATGATATTTTCAATATATGAACGATTTATTTTATCATTTCCAGGTAGGTATATGTTGCAAATTATAAATTTTATTGGATAGAAGACTAGAACTGCTACTACTTGTAAATTAGAGTTAATTGGTATATCAGTACAATTAAATGAATTATTTACAAACACAACTACTCCTCCATTAGAGACTGTAGTACTAAATTTGTTTTTATTTAAAATTTGGTAATTTTTTAAATTTGGAATGTGGTTGTGTAAAGTCTGCCGTAGAATTCCGTTTCTCACCAAGCAAACTTCACGAAGTCGCACTGAAAAACAATAGCCGTTGGCCGAATGTTATGACTACAGTGGACTTCTATTAGCTTCAGTGGACTTCTATTTGATAGGTTTTTAAGGTTTCTTCTTTGTTTAGCCAGTAGCAGATAAAGGCAATTGAAACACTCAAAAGTTCAAGTTGAAGTAATTTCTTTATTAAAAACCCATTTCTTTTATATCCTAAAATTACATTGATTCTTATGGCTAATGGTTATTTTGCTATTTCAGCAAAAATATACTTATGTGGAAATATTCAATATTTAATTATTATTTATTATAAAGTTATTTACCTTTAAATTGCATATACATAAATATATATATTTACACCTAAAGGGGGTCGGGGTGGGGATTCTACAGGGTAGGCATTTGTATCCTAGGGTATAAATGTTGCAACTGTAGAAGTTCCTAGCCAAGTGCCTGCATTACCTCCTCGTGGTGGCCCATTGAACTGTGCCCATAATAAACATGGACACAGACCGAATTTGCAGTGCGCGACCAAGCCAATGGTGTTACACGTACCGTGCCGAGGGCTGCGTGGCTGAGGGTGAGCTCAGTCGATAACGGTGTACTCCGGATACCAGGCGACCTCCGGTTTTAACCAGCCTTACCATGGTATCGGACCTCTGCCATGGTGGACTCTACTTTGTCGCGAAACTCGTGGGAACAGATATGGAAAAGAATAATAACAAACAACAACAAAAAATCAACAAAGGAACAACAAACAAGACAACAGCAACGATTCAAAACAACGCAACGACAACAACTACAACAACTACAACATCAACAACAAGGGCAATCCCAAACGCACCGATAGCATCTGCAATGACAGAGGCCGCTTATGCAGGCTCCTTACTTGCTGATGCTATTGAGATGATAGAGAGAACACGACTAGGCGATACAGATAATGACGCCAGTGATATTGATATTGCAACGGAAGACGAGAGCGATTACCTAGTGTCCTCTGACAACGACAACGTCACCGTGATTGATAATACGCCAACCTCCGACGCGGAAGAAAAAGAAAGCAAAGCGTCAAGCGGTTCACAAGTGAAGCCCAGGATGTCGTGTGGTGCGGCTAGAAAGAAGCTGAAGAGAATCATCTCCACAGGTATCCCGTACTATGAAGCAAGGGCTAAGTCGGACAAAGGGTACGAGGATATGTTAGCACGGAAAGCATCCGGCTCTGTGTATGAAACGCAATAGATCGGACGGTAGCACGCTACCGATGACTACAAAGAGGAACAAAGTTCATACACAGAGCAAGCTAACGTACAGCGAAGTTGCTAGTACTACCAAAGTAGGTATACTACCACGGCAATATCCTGTGCGGGCGCTCAGCAAAGAAGAGGCAAGAAAAGTTCAAAGGTCAATCTTGAACGCCATGGACGAATTGCCCAGAGGCACCCATGTACGCTTCCTTGGATCGACACGCAAACCCGGATGGGTATAAATAAATTGCGCTGATGATGCTAGTAAGCAATGGCTGAATCAAACTATTAAAAAAATCAAGCCCTACAAAGAGGCGGATTTAGTGTTAGTAGAAGGCAGAGATCTTCCTGGTCACGCGGTTTTTTCGGGGTTCTTTCCTGATGAAGATAATCTTCATGAGGAGAGGATCCTGGACCGACTGGACAGACAGAACGATGGCCTGCATACCCGGAATTGGAGGATTCTGAAGAGGACATCTAATGAGAAGGGCCACCGTTTGGTTCTCTCAATAGATGACGCCTCTGCAAGAGTTATTCAAGGCATGGATTGCAGACCATGGTTCGGTCTAGACAAGATAGATCTCCGTCTAAGAATCCGTGCTGGTGGAATAAGCAGGAAAGAAGAAGAGATAAAAATAACAAAAAGTAAGGTACAGCAAGGTGAAGTACAGGCGGTTCAGGGAGCACCTGTGCCAATACCAGCTGTTTCAGGTATACGGAAGGAAGAAGGTGAGAAAAAGATAACAACACCCATGCCAACGCTAGTAGAAGTGGTTAAGTCGGCATCGGAACCAGTACCCTCTACCAGCGGAGTAAATAAGAAAATGTTCAGGCCACCTCTTAAGGCTGATAGTAATAGGGAACAAAAAGAAGGAAGGCACGATAGAGAGAGGCGGACAGACCATCGTAGGAGATCCCCTCGTAAAGAAGCGCCCAGAAGAAGGTCTAAATCAAAAGATAGGAAAGATGGTTGGCGAAGAGTGGAACACGGCAGGCCGGCACGACTTGATCCCTCCAGTCGTTATAGAAGGAGAGAGGCGTCTCGGAGCCCACCCAACCATAGGCGCAGCAGGGCGAACTCTAGGAGTCCCCCTCCAAGAAGGAGATAAAGGATGTCCTGGAAGTGCATCCAGGCAAACCTGCAGCACGCCAAAGCTGCATCAGCAACACTCAGCTGCAGGTTTGTAAAAGAAGACGCTAACATAGCGCTCATCCAGGAACCCTGGCTTGCAAATGGTAAGATATGTGGGCTAGGAGTGTCCGGAGGTAAGTTACTTTACGATAATACAAACTCGAGACCAAGAGCTTGCATTTTATTTAATAAAGAAACTAATTACGTTCCAATTACAGAATTCTGTCAACAGGACGTAGTAGCGGCAATAACTGAACCAAAAGGCGAGTTGGAGAACATCATAGTATGTTCTGCATACTTTGCTGCGAATCAACAATGCCCTCCACCTGAATTAATAGGACTGCTACTCTTCGCGAAAAGGAAGAAAATGCAGCTATTGGTTGGATGTGACGACAATGCTCATCATACCAATTGGGGTAGCACGGACATTAATATTAGGGGTGAGTCATTACTTGATTTTATTACTAGCTATAATCTCTCGGTAGCAAATTCGGGTAATGAGCCAACATTCGTTAATAGAATAAGGAATGAGGTGCTAGATCTAACAATAACAACCCCTTTCTTATCGAATAAGATAATTAATTGGCACGTCTCAGATGAGCCATTTTGTTCGGACCACAAACACATTAGGTTCGATATAGTAGGAGTAGGCCCCCTATCGATTACGTACCGCCCCAAAAAGAAAACTAACTGGTCGTCATTTAAAGCCGACTTAGGAAGTAAAATAGAGGCGATCCCGGACAAAATTAAAGATATTGAGGACCTAGAAGATGCTGCTATGATGATGAAAACGGCGATCATAGGAGCCTTTGAAGAAAACTGCACAATGCGCACAAAGCGCAGTAATAGACAGGTAAATTGGTGGAATAACAATCTCTCCGACCTTAGAACTAAGGTTAGGAGACTGTTCAATAAGGCGAAAAACAAGAGTCCACAAGAATGGGAAATTTACACGACGGCTCTCACGGAATACAATCGGGAGATTAAAAAAGCAAAAAAAGCCTCGTTTCAGACGTTCTGCGAACAAATATACGAACTTCCAGTAGCAGCACGTATCCACAAGGTGTTAGCAAATAAAAATCCGGGCGCCATAGGACTCCTCAAAGGGGAAAATGGTCGCTATGCCGAATCAAAAGCGGAAACTTTAAAAATACTATTAGATTCACACTTCCCTGGAGCTGCAACACTAGAAAATGACAACAATGCTACCAGCATTTCCCAAAGAAGACCTCAAAAAGAAGACTGGAAACTGGCAGCTAAGATCATCAGCCCAGAGCGGTCAAATGGGCAATCAACACTTTTAAACCCTTCAAATCAGCAGGACCAGATGAAATATTCCCGGCCCTCTTACAAGAAGGAGGAGAAAAACTAATACTAATACTAACAAGGCTTTTTAAAGCTAGCTTAGTGTTTGGTCACATACCAAAAGCATGGGCACAGGTAAAAGTGGTATTCATACCCAAAGCAAACAAAAGGCTGAACGGCGACCCAAAAAATCTACGACCCATCAGCCTATCATCATTCGTATTGAAAACACTAGAGAAAGTGATTGAGAGATACCTGAGAGATACAATTCTGGCAAATAATCCCCTTCACAAAAATCAATACGCATATCAATCAGGTAAATCCACAGAGATGGCTCTTCTAAATCTAACGGAAAAGATTGATAGTAGCTTTCATGGATATTGAAGGGGCTTTCAACAACACTTCTCATATGTCAATGATAGACGCATTGAGATGTAGGGGAGTAAGCAACGCAAAATGTAAATGGACGGAATCCATGTTAAAGAGCAGGATAATAGAACTCTCTCTGGGTGAAGAGAAGATGAAGGCAACAACCAATCGGGGATGTCCACAAGGTGGTGTTCTATCGCCCCTTCTTTGGTCACTAGTAGTAGATAAATTACTAGATAAGCTGCAGAGGGCAGGCTTCGATTGTCAAGGATGCAGAGGGCAGGCTTCGATTGTCCGCATGTAGAATAGTCCAAAGATGGTGTGAAAAGGAGGAGCTGAAAGTCAACCCTAATAAAACCATAATTGTCCCATTCAGCAATAAACACAATGTGGCCCAACTGAGGAAACCAATGCTGTTTGGGAAAGAAATAGAGTTTTCTGAAGAAGCAAAATTCCTAGGAGTGACACTGGACCGTAAGCTAAAATGGAACGTTCACCTAGAGAAAACTCTAAAAAAAGCGCAACTTTCACTGTGGACCTGCAGAAGGATCTGTGGGAAAACATGGGGGCTGCAACCAAAAATAGCCAACTGGATGTACCTATCAATAGTACGACCAGTTATAACCTATGCTGCGGTGGTTTGGTGGCGGAAAGTATCCCAACTAAACATCAGGAAGAAACTCGAAAAACTACAAAGAGTAGCATGCCTGAACATCACTGGAGCTATGCAGACAACACCAACGGTAGCGATGGAAGTACTGCTCAACTTGGCCCCTCTACATCTAGCAATTGAAGAAGAAGCCAAATTCGGAGCGCTGAGAATACTAGGATCTAGTAACACGGACACTCAGAAATTGAAAAGTCATCCCGCAATCATCCAAGCAACAGGCAACATTCCGAATATAAATATGCCGAAGGATGATTGTAATATTATTTATGATTTCTACAAACCATTCAAGGTAATGTTTCCGGGCAGGAACAACTGGGAAGCCACACGACCCTCGGAAACGGAGCTAGAATGGTATAAAGACGGATCAAAAACAGAAGGAGTTGGATCCGGTGTCTACGGAAAGAGGCCAAGGTGTAAAATATCAAAAAGCCTAGGCACCCTCGCAACAGTCTTCCAGGCAGCAGTTCATGCAATTCAATTATGCGCGGAAGAAAACATACGCAGAAGATACAAGAACAAGACGATAACAATCTTCTGGGACAGTCAAGTGGCTCTCAAAGCCCTGAACTCTAACCAGCTGAAATCGAAGCTAATAGGCGAATGTTTAAACACGCTAAAAGCTCTGGCAGCTAGAAATAGGTTAATTCTTTCGTGGATCGCGGCGCATGTTGGATTTGACGGAAACGAAGAAGCAGACCTCTTAGCGAAAGAAGGCGCGAGTACACCACTCTTTGGTCCAGAACCATTTTGTGGTGTACCACGATGCCTAACAAAACTACAAATTAAAACTAACACTTTTCTTTCTTTTTCAGATAGTTGGAGGAACAATGACGGGCCTAGACACTCGAAGCTCTTCATACAGGGCCCATCAAAAAAGAAGGCAACATAGCTACTAAAGTGCAGTAGAAGAAGAACCAGAACACTGGTGGGCTTCCTGACTGGACACTGTGGACTCAAGAAGCATCTACACATAATAGGGCTAAGTCAAGAACGATTGTGTAGATTCTGTGAATATGAGGACGAAAAAGCGGAGCATATACTGTGCGAATGTGAAGCCCTACTATATAAGATGCTAATACACTTCGGCAGCTATACCATCTCCCCATCGGAATCATGGAACCTTTCGTTGACAAGACTGTACAACTTCATTGTCAGTACTGGTCTGTCAAACGATTAAGAAAGAAAAACAAAAGGGTAGTTACAATAAGCCAATGGCTGAAGTGACCAGGCAGAACTCTGCCGACCTGAATCTGAAAACTAACTAACACCTAATTTCATATATATATTTATGCATATAGCACGTGTTTTAATTAATTTATTATTTATATTTTAAATATAAATATTTCCACATTTGTTTACAATATATTTAATTTAACTAACCTTACGCAATATATACAGTATTTTCATTTACTTTTATGTTTACAATTATTATATATTAATAAGAATAACATTTTTATTTTATTTTATAATGTACTATAGTGTGGGAGATTTCTAACTCCTTCGCAGCACCCTTCCCAGCGGGAAAGGAGGAATCTTATGGTAAAAAGTTCCTTCTTTCCAACTGTCACCTAGAACAAATTCTTTTGTAATTTTACAATTTTACGCATTATATATATATATTTATTCAACTTTTTTTTCTTCTTTTTTTTTCAAAAATTTTATTGAATTATTTCTTTGTTAAATTATTTTGTTTCATTACCTTTTTTTATCCTGTTTTATTTTATTTTCTATTGTATTTATTATCAATATGTTTAAGAAAATTTATCAAAAATTTATTTAGCTTATCTTAACTATATTTATTATTAGATTTAAATGATCTAGTTTATTCTACTTATTAATTTATTTTATATATATAGGTTTCCAGGCGTCCCCTTCCCCCTTAACAAATTTTTTACTTTTCTAATACTATTGCTAGATATACGTAATATGGTTTTAATCTATTTTTATGCACTATCATTTTCTTATTTTCCGTTTTTATTTCGCAGGTAACTCCTGTGCTACTTATAACTTCGTATGGTCCAATGTATATTGGATCTAATTTTTTCCTATTTTCATTTCTTAATAAAACTAAACTAACTACTTCATAGTTACTATCTTTAACTCTAAAATCCTTATCATACCTAGTTTTTCTATCCTGTTTCTTTTTAAAGTAATGTTTCCCCAGCATCTCTATGTGCTATTTGTAATTTATTTTTCAAATCTATTATAAAATCTTCATAATTGTACACTGGCTGTACATTTCTTAATAAGCTTGAAGGTAGTTAACATTGCTTTCCGTATATTAATTCCTATAGTGTATATTCTGTTTCTGAATGTACTGATGTATTACGTATAACAGAATGTGTAGTATGGCAACTGTTATGTGTAAAAATATACACATAACTAAAATTAAGAAAAATCTTGAATAAAATATATACAAAATTATATTAACAATATCGGTAAAATTTTTATTGACATAAAAAAGTACAAATTGTAAAAAAAAAACTTAGTAATAACTTATAAAAATATATTACACAATAATTGTTTATTATACAATATTTAGAATATCGGTCAAAGTAAAATTAAATCAAAATAAAATTAAATTAATTATATCGGTCAAAAATAAAAAATGCTTGTTCGCCATTTTTGTCGAATAAGCAAAATTAAATTCTAATTCAAATATTCAATGACGAAATTTACGTAAAATAATTAATAATACATTGATTTGTATTTCTTACGCAATTTTGTTTACTATAAACAAATTTGTGTATAAAAGTCATGGATTTTAATTGGAAAATTGTCATTATTATTTATTATTGTCATAAATTAAAGTTGGAACTAAGAAATAAATATTTGAAAATTATAAAACCAGTTTTTTAAAATGTGCATTGCATATATTAAAAGGTAAATATAAAAGGAATTTATGTTAGAACATAACATATGGCGCAGCCGGTAGGATGCTGCAAATATAAATATTATATATAAAATATTATATAACAAATGGCGCAGCCGGTAAACAAGAAAGTACGATTTTCTTGTAAAAAGAATCTACGCCAGTAGATTGCAAAAAATAATATATAATAGAATACCATTCATAAACACTCTGAGTAGCTTTTCAAGCAAAAAGGGTTAAGCAAAGAGCATTTTAATAATACACCGCTTTTGTTTTATAGATGGAAAAAGAAATTAGAGAAAATAAAAAAGCAAGACCTAAACCCATAACAATATAAGAATATCGTAGAAGGCACCAACTAAAATCCAACAACAATTTAAAGTATGCTAAAGTATAAAACAACAGCAGAAAACTAATAAGAGAAGGGTCTGCATTATTGACTCTAATAATAATAGAAAAAACAATAATAATAATAATAATGGAAGGACGGAAAATAGCTGTATTACGTTGCTACGAGAATTAATTAATAAATAAATATGTAAAATAAATTTATAATAATACATTTTTTTTTAAATTAATTAAAGTTATAATACGATGGTTAATAAATAAAAAGAATTTATAATAAAAAAGTAATAAGAAAAAAAAATTAAAATTGTAATAATTTTAAAAAAGAAATGAAAATTGTAATGATAAATTTGTAAAAAAAATTTTTTTTACATATATATGTATATGACAGATAGCAAAATTTTTTAAATTATATTATGATATATTTTCATTTCACTTGCAATTATTCAATTTCTTAGGCTCCGCTAAATTTTGACAAATTATTGGAGATTTTCCCTGTTTTTTGAAAAAAAAATGTTTTTATAAACATTAGTATATTTATTTATTTTTTTTTGGAAAGGTTCTATTCAGGATTGTTTAATTTAATTATTCGTTAGCATTTATGTCGAATGAAAATAATAAACCAAGTAGGTTTAATAGATTTGTAGATTCCATATCGTTTATAAATAGTAGTCCGTCTATTTCGGTGAGTTTAGGGGAGACCAGGATTGTCGAAATTAATAATCCCATTGCCTCCACCCCACAAATACCAGAAGAAGTACCGGGTACTATATAGTGTAAATAAAAAGAAAGTAACTTTCAGTGAGGTAGGAACACCATCTAGGAAGGTGTGCAACAAAATAAAACGGGATCAAATTTATAGGTATAATACAAGGAGTAGAGCTAATTTATTGAATAATCCGTTAGAAAAGATTAGTTTTAGAAAAAGTATGGAAAATATGGAAGAAAACGCGCAGGGGGATAACGAACAAATAATGGAAAACGAATTACGACCAAACGAACCATTGACCACTGAAGAAAATCAAGGAATATTACCAAGGACGATACAGAATAACTTTTGTAACATTGACAATAAATATCATTTAAGGAATAATATGACTTTACCTTTGAGCACAATATATCCCACATATTTAGCGGGAGTGCCATTATATTCAGCTGAGGGCGACAGGAGGGTTTTAGAATTACAAAGCTTCTTAGAATTAGCACAAGAAGCATACTACAGGACGGACGACATAGACAAAGGTACAGTGTTGAGGCAACTAATTCGTGGAAAATTAAGAGGAAGAGCAGCGGAATTATTTCAGGACAGGACAGTAACACTGTTCGAGGAATTTAAAGAAATTTTAGAGGAAAATTTCATAGCAAGGAAAAATATAGCACAATTAAAAACGGAATTGGAAAGTTGTTTTCAAACAATAGACGAGTCGGTCAATACTTTTGGCGACCGTCTAAAAAGGAAATAGCATTGCTTAAAATTACGGATTCAAAGGAAATATTTAGTAGAACCAGGATCAATGTTACAGGATGCAGAAGAAACTGCGCAACGAATATTTATAAGAGGGCTGCGGTCGGAATCGGAATCTATTAAGCAATACGTTTTGGGACAAAATTATAGGAGATTGGAGGATCTCCTTCGAGGAGCCAGGTTATTTGCGGAGCAATTACAACAAGTTGCACCCATAAGGACACAAAATAATAATATGGACAGTACAATGTTCCAACAAATGTTCAAAAAATATATGGCAATGTGTCTAAATGAAAATAGAGGAGGATCAGGATTAAATAACCGTCCTCAATTTAATAATAATAATAATAATAATAATAATAGAAATAATAATAATAATAACAATAATAATAATAATTATAATAGGAATACCTATAATAATAATAGCAGGAATAATCAACAAAATATTAATAATAATAATAACAGAAATAATTTTGGAAATAATAACAGAAATAACTTTAATAATAACTTTAACAATTATAATGGAAATATTAATAACAGATTTGATAGCAGAAATGGTTACAATAATAATAATAACAATAATAATCGAAACAATTATAATAATAACAGTAACAACAATAGTAATAATAATTATAATATGAATAATAACAACGGTAATAATAATTATAACTCCGGTACTAATAATACTAATGCAAGGCCAAGGAATAATGGAGCAATAACATGCTATAAATGTGGTCAACCAGGTCACATTAGCAGGGACTGTGGTATACAAAACAGCACAGCAAATCCCGTAATAAATTGCACCATTTGTGGAAATACGGAACATTAAAAAAACAAGGAACATTATGCCTCAAATTGTAATACGCAAAGTTTGCCAACCACAATTCTCTATACAATAAGAGAAGTCAAATGCGAATGGTGTGGAAGCCCAGCTCATACAGAACTTAATTGTGAAAAGAAACAATTGTATCAAGTACATCAACAATTTAAGTCGGGAAACGAAGGAGGAATGACACAAAATTCCTCAAGTCATTCCTAATTAATACAAAAGAGGTAGGCTCGGAAATATTGAAATCCAAGTCTAACGTAATCGAGACGTTACCATTGGAAATAAATAATAAAAAGGAAGTTATAGAAAGTTTAAAAAACGAATTTTTAAATAAAATAGATTTGGAGAATATTAGAGTAGAAGTTTAACAATTACTGGTTATTGTCCTCCACAACTGTTTCTTCATCAACTTTTTTCAACTCTTCCTTCAATTTTTCAGTAACTTCTACTCTAATATTCTCCAAATCTATTTTATTTAAAAATTCGTTTTTTAAACTTTCTATAACTTCCTTTTTATGAAAAAATATGATACAAATTAAAACAAAGGAAGTGATAGAAAATTTAAAAAACGAGTTTTTAAATAAAATAGATTTTGAGAAAATTAGAAAAGAAGTTACGAAGAAAGTTTATGAAGGAACAGTTATTAAAGAAAATGAAGAAACTAAAGAGGAAATTATGCGAAAAACAAAGGAAGAAGAAATTACAATACAAGACCGTTCAAAGCATGGTATTTTAGAACCAAAACAGAAGTTAGATGTTCCAACTACATTAGAAAATACAAATGAAGCTGATATACCTTTTACAAATAATGGAAAAAATATTACTGAGAATAAATTAGGTGAAATGAAATTACAAATTAACAATTGTTTTAAAAAAGAAAAAGAAGATGAATATGAAGTTAATAAAATTAAGGTACATAATAATATTGAAGAAAATGGAGAAATGAGAAATGAAATACGAAATGAAATTCGTAGTGATGAAGTTGAAGAAATTAATGATAATTATGATAATGAAATAAACAAAGTTAATAGTAATGAAAAGAATTTAAAGAAACAGAATTTATTGAAAATCAGTAATTGTAAACTAATACAAACTAATGAAGGTATTAAAAAAAGTAATAACGAACATAAAACACCACGTCACGTATACGCAAACGTAGTTATTGTAAATAGAGTAGAGATTCCGCAAGTAAAAACCAAAACACTAAATCATAGTTTTGGAAAAACAATATTAGAAAATAAAGAATCAATGCGAAACAAAGTAATAAATAAATTAACAACGCAATTAAAAGACTTTAATCCACGTACGTTCCCTAGTGTAATACAAAGGAACTACAAGTACTTTCGTAAACATGCCTAAAATCAGACATTATAAGCGCAGGGTACATAGTAACAATAAAATGGTATCAAATCCCCGGACTTATTCCTTTAGAATTTAAATAAACCAATTCTAGAGTAGAAAATTCAGCTAAAAAACAATTTTTTTTTCTAAAAAGTTTTTATAAAATATTAGTATAGATTACGTTAAAAAATTGCATAATTTTAGGTGTAAAACAAAATTTTTATTTATGAAAAATGTAACATGGAAATTTCAATTACTAATAATTTTGTCTGTTAATTTGAGGAAATGAAGGAAGGATTTATTTTTAAATAGAATGTATTTTGTTATATACATATACATATATATATAAAAAATAATAATTAAAAAAAAGTAAATAAATCAAATAAAAGAAAAAAATGTGATAAAAGGGGAAGGAAGTGGAAGAATATTAATTAAAAATGATTAAAACTAGTTTGATTTAAATAAATGGAAAAATGTTTTCTAAATTATATTAAAGTAATGAAAATTAAGAGAAATATGTATGTAATATTGGTCAAAAAATAAAAATGAAGAAATATTTTAAGTAAAATTGTTTAAAAATAAGAATGAAGAATTATTATTTAATGAAAATGAAGAAATATTTAAAAAGAAATATGTAAAGTTGTTTAAAGAATTATTTAATATTGTAAAGGAAGAAATATGTAAAGTTGTTTAAAGAATTATTTAATATTGTAAAGGAAGAAATATGTAAAGTTGTTTAAAATGAAAATGAAGAATTATTTAATATTGTTTAAAATAAAAATGAAGAAATATGAATATTATTGAAATGAAAAAATGAATGAGAATTATATTTAAAGTTGTATATTCAATATTGTTCTAAAATGAGAAAATGAAGAATTGTTTAAAGTTTTATATTTAAAAATTGAAGATGAAAAATGAAAATTGTATATTAATGTTTGTATTATGTTGTGAAAGGAAAATATTGCTTAATATTAATAAGAAAATAAAGAAAATTGAAGAATTGTTTAAAAATAGAGACAATGAATTGTAAAATGATTAAAAACTAAATTGAAATGAAGAATTGAGATATAAAATGTAAATTTGTTATGAAAAGAATTGGAAAAGTTATGATCATAAAATTATAGAAATTAAATTGAAAATATTGAAATAAGATTGTATAAATTTAATACATAAATGTTTTAGGGAAACGGCCGAGCATAATCTCTTAAAGATAGGTGAAATTTCTTAACCTATTGTTAAGAGTGTATAATTCGGTTTTTAAAATAAGAATATTATATTTTTAGTATGTAAGTTAAGTCAGAACAATAATGATAATGTACAATGAACAATATGACAACCAAATAAAGCAAACTTTTTTCGGAATTTAAATTTTTTTTCCTTGAAGGTGATGTTCTCTTCAAGAACAACCCCTTCAAGTTTCTTAAAAGGAGAGGAATGTTATGTGTAAAAATATACACATAACTAAAATTAAGAAAAATCTTGAATATATACAAATTATATTAACAATATCGGTCAAATATTTATTCACATAAAAAAGTACAAATTGTAAAAAAAAAACTTAGTAATAACTTATAAAAATTTATTACACAATAATTGTTTATTATACAATATTTAGAATATCGGTCAAAGTAAAATTAAATCAAAATAAAATTAAATTAATTATATCGGCCAAAAATAAAAAATGCTTGGTCGACATTTTTGTCGAATAAGCAAAATTAAATTCTAATTAAAATATTCGATGACGAAATTTACGTAAAATAATTAATAATACATTGATTTGTATTTCTTACGCAATTTTGTTTACTATAAACAAATTTGTGTATTAAAGTCATGGATTTTAATTGGAAAATTGCCATTATTATTCTGACTATTCTATTGATTAAGCCATTCCTTTTTGAATAAGCGCTTGTTTCAATAGTTATAGTAATAAAGAATAAAGTAAAATATTGAAACTGTAAATTGTAAATTAAAGTTGGAACTAAGAAATAAATATTTGAAAATTATAAAACCAGTTTTTAAAAGGTGCATTGCATATATTAAAAGGTAAATATAAAAGGAATTTATGTTAGAACATAACACAACCATTTATCCCAATCTGTATGGTTTTCAGTTTCGTATGTCCTGAGATACGCTCATAGTACCTTATGTGAATTTTCTAAAGCTCCTATAATTTCATGGTGATATGCTATAGAGAACAGTTGTTCTATTTTTAACATTTTACACATGTCCTTAAAAACATGACTCATTAATTCCGTTCCTTGATCGGAAACTATTTTCTTTGGAATACCATATTTTAATATGAAGTGTTCTACGAGTCCTTTTTCTACAGTATTAGCTTCTTTGTTTCTAAGAGGTATATTTTCAATCTTTTCATATTTATATGTTTATTTCTTTGACAAGATTCGCAATGTTTTACAAATGTTGTGATATTGTGACACCCAGAAAAATTTTAAATGAAAAAATTAAATTAGAAAAAATATATATATAAATATTATGATGATGCGAGAGCCGGTGTGTTTGTTTTTGTTTCCGGTGGAGGGATTCAGTGTTTTGTTTGTAGGTTAGTTGTATATTATCGTTAAGTTATTAGTTGTGATGTCACGTATAGATGTCGTGGTGCGTGGTGATGGTGAATTTTTAATTTCTTTGTTTCGAAAATCAAAAAAAAACAAATGATGCTCTTGATTTGACCCTAATTTTCATACGGAGTGTAGTTCCTGTCGTCGTCCTGTTCCCGTGAACATCTCGTCATCGTGGGAGAATGAATTTTGTAGATTTTTTTTTGTTTAATTAGTTATTGATTTTAATTTTGGTATGTTAATGTAGAGTTGAGTTTAAATTTCATTTTGTAGATTGCGAAAAAAAAAATTTTTTTTCTATTTTGTTAGTACCATTCTTTTTAGGTGTTTCTGATCCTGACATGTCCGGAGCAGTTCCACCCCACCGGGTAGAAGGTACGTGGTGTTTTTTTGGTTGTTTTTTTTTGTAAAATTTATATTTCGATAAATGTAACATTTATATTTCGATAACTTTATTAAATTTAATTTTTGAAAATTTAATAAAAATTATCAAAAACCAAAAGAATTGGAAATTGATTAATAAAAAAAAATTATTAGAATTTGTTATAGACGAAAATCAAATTTGGTATTATTTTATTTAGTGTTATTTGGTTTTTTTGGTTAGGTTAGCGGCGGATCGTCGGGAAATGTATAATTTGGGTATATACATTATTGTTGAAATTAATTTTTGTTGTGTTTCCATGACGGAATAACTCGGAACATTGAGTGATCCGGAGTAAGCAGGATTTTCCTTTTCGTTATTTTTCTTCAATCCATCGTTGGTTATGAGGTAATCAATGTAATGGATTGAAGGAGGATTTCGTTGTTGATATGATGGTTAGATGGATCATTGGCGAACCACGCCCCAAAGACTTTGCTAAGCCAGCAATAAGGAGGAAATCCCAATGATTCCGAAGTTGGAAGAAATAAAAATTCGGTCTGGTTTTTTTGTGATTGAGGCTAGGTCACTCAGACCTGGCGCCCAACGCTTCCAACTTCCGAACCCTTCTCCTCCGAACCTATATTCAGTTAACGAATCAATATAATTCTATTTCGTTACAATATCTTCCTGCATTCCTGTCCAGAAATATTTGCATTTTATATTTTTTATCATACGATTTATTCCTGCATGTCCACTAGTTGGTAATATATGATAATCGTTAAGTAATAGTTTTTTCATCCCTGGGTCAGTAATCCTTATCAATTCTTTCATTATGTGCAAATATTTCATTCAATTTTTTCTTTATATTATTAATATTATTTTGTCGACGGCCGTCTGATAATTTTAATAACTCTCCCTTCGTAATATATAATTTTTTCAATTTTAATGGACCAGTGATTTTCTGCACGTCCCTCCATAACAATCTGCCGAATGTCACGGATTGGTCTGTAGTGCTATCTTTTGGTCTAATCATTATAATACAATTCCTTTTTGGAATGTAAGCTAATATTTTATTTGGACCCAATATAATATCCTGTTGATTTTTTAATTTATTTATTTCTTCATCAAAACTATCTACTATTTTTAACTCAACTAGTTTTAACCCTTCTGGTGGTGGTTGTAATAATTCTTTTTTAATTTATTCATCCGTTTCTTTTGGTATGTCAATTTGTTCCTCATTTGTTTTTGTTTTCGATCTAGTCGTTACTGCTATAACTAAAATTTTTAAATCGTCAGATGTAATTTTTACTCTACTTAATGCATCTGCTGTGCAATTTTCTTTTCCTGGTGAATATTCTACATAAAAATTATATTCTTCCAGTAAAAGTCTAAATTTAGTTAATCTAGATGAAGGTTCTTTTAATGAAAATAAATAGACTAATGGTCTATGATCATGATCAGTTAAAATTTTAAATCGTCTTCCGAAAAGATGTGGTCGATAATGTTTAATAGCCCATACTATGGCTAATAATTCTTTTTCTATTGTACTATAATTTTTCTCAGCGTTATTTAAAGTTTTACTAGCATATGCTATTGGTCTATCATCATTAGTACTGCTAGTACTGCTCCTAGAGCAAACCCTGATGCGTCAGTTCGCAAAATGAATTCTTCGTCAAAGTTTGGAAATTGTAAAATTTTTGGACTTATTAAAATTTCTTTTATAGTTTCGAAAGCTTCTATACAATCTTTAGTAAAATTAAATTTAGCATATTTTTTTAATAATTTATTTAGTGGAAGGTTATTGAAGCGAAACTTGGAATAAATTTTCTATAATAATTTGCAAATGCAACAAATCTCCGAACTTCGTCTGCATTGCTTGGTTGTGGAAAATTTTTAATTGCGTTTGATTTTGTTGGATCAGGCAAAATGCCTCTCTCCGAAATAATGTGGCCTAAATATAGTACTTCTTTCCTCAGAAAACTACATTTACCAGGATGAATTTTTAAATTGACGTCCCTAAGTCGTTGAAAAACGTCTATTAAATTTTTATTATGCGATTCTGAACTATTTCCAAAAATTATCAAATCGTCTAAATATACAAAACATCTTGAATATGTTAAACCTGACATTGCTACTGACATCATTCGTGAAAATGCACTGGGTGAAATTTTCAAACCCATTGGCAAACGTGTTAATTGAAAATGTCCGTTTTCCGTCCAAAATGCGGTACACGGTCTCCTGTCTTTGTCTAGCTCCATTTGGTAATATCCCTGACTAAGATAGTTGAAAATTATGTTGCACCACCTACCATATCATATATATCTGTGATATTTGGTAGTGGAAATTTATCATCTTCTATAATATCGTTAACTTTCCGATAGTCAATGACCATTCGAAATTTCTGTAATCTTGTGACAGGATCTTTTTTCTTTGGTACAATTAGTACAGGTGAATTCCAAGCCGAAACTGATGGTTCAGCTATTTTATTTTTTAACATTTTGTCTATTTCTTCCTTTATATTTTGTTTTTGTGTATGCGGTATTCTATATGGTTTAGTATACTTTGGTGTAATTCCTTCTTTTATTTTAATATTTGCTGTCCCAATATTTGTCACTGTCAGTTCATCTCCGTCTAAATGAAAAATGTCGTTAAATTTTGTACAGATTGTCTGTATACATTTATTTTCCTCAATATTTAATGTGTCATAATTAATTTCTTTTAAGTTTGTATTCGTGTAATAGACGCTTCTTTCGATAGTTCGTAATTTAATATATAATGTTCGTTTACACTAAAGGATTCGGGTTCAATCCATTTTAATTTTACTTCTTTTTCTCGTGTATTTAAAATTTTTCTTGGTATTTTACCATTTATGGGTTTGGATATAGATCCAGCCATGAAAACCCCCTTACATAATTCCGTTTGATAGAATATGCGTTCATTTTGAAATTTTGTATCTAACCAATATGTAGATTCACATCGTGGTGAAAGTGATTGTATTTAAATTTTCTTTATTTAGTATAGGTAAAATTACCTTTTTATTTTCTATTGTCAATTCGAGATAAAAAATTTCTAAATTTATTTTAGCTTGAAAGTCCTTTAAGAAATTTACTCCCAAAATACCATGTACTGGTACGGGAAAATTATCCGAAACTACGTGAAAATCATATTTAACATTTACTGATTTAAAATTTAATTGGTTAGTACAAGTTCCTAATGTCTCTAAATGTCCTGAAATTCCTTGAATTGTCGTTATTTTATCGCTTTGTAAAATGTTTTCACCCCTACACCTGTCCTTAAAGGTGCATATAGATGCTCCTGTGTCTACTAAAAATGTTGTAGTTATGTTATTTGTTTTTACTTCTACATAAAGTCCGTTTGTCATACCTGCTGTATAAATAATGTCCTTGATATTACCTAATTCGTATATTCCCCTACCGATTGGTTGGTTTCCCCCTCGGTGAGCTGTTCGTTTCCCGTTTCGGTTATCGCTAGGAATCTAGAGTTGTCCGTATTGGGTGTTCTATTATTATTATAATTTGGCCTGTAATTTTGTGAATTATAATTATAATTTCTATTCCGGTTTCCGTTAAAATTCCGGTTGGTATTGGTATTTCTATTCCCATTATTATTTCTATTATAATTGTTATTATTAGAATTTCCATTGTTATTATAATTATTAAAACTATTATGTGGCCTTCTAATATTTTGATTTTGGCCATTATTATAATGTCGTCTATTATTATTATTATTATTATTGTTATAATTACTATTTTGGTTATTATTATAATTCCGGTTGTTATTATTGTATTGGTGGGAATTTCGGTTCCTGTTGTTGTCTACGTATCTCACAACTTCCGAATTCCTTTCCGTACCTGGATCCAATTCCAATAAATGTTTTATGGCAGTATCGAAATCGATATGCCTAGCACTGTCCAATATAATTTTGTACCGTTCGCTTACTCCCTTTTTTACAAATGCCAGTACCGGGATTTAGCTAATCAAATTTTTGGAGGAGAGTTGTGAGAGAGTGTGAAAATAGAGAAAAACGATTTTGCTAACGTTTTTGCCCATTCCCACTCCCAAAATTTACTCGACAATGTTTTTCTTGTCGAGAAATTTTGGGAGTGGGAATTAATATACATTTTATATAGAATTGTGTCAATTGTGTTTGGAGCATATTGTAACAGTATGATAATTTTCCAAAAAAAAAAAATTACCACCTGCTAGCTGAAGGTAAGTCGGAGGAGGTAACTTCGGAGTTCTAGTGAAGTGGGCGCACGGTCTAGGGGGACCAACAGCGCATCACAAGAAAACGCTAGACCAAAATTTGTATACTAGAACTCCTTGGACCACTGCGATTTCCTCCTAAGTTTTGCCAGCTTTGCTCAGTCTATGGGGCGTGAGTCGACCAGTGATCCAAACGGCAATCAATACAACAATACGATGATGCTTTCACTAATAGAGATTTTCACAAAACAAAAATCTTTAAAGTGAAGCACCATCGTTTAGGGAATGAGGAGAGAAAAGGACAAGAAATCCATGCGATCCATCCTGGGAGTATGGTAAAATTAGCCAATCATTATTCAAAAAAATTCAAGGGAAAGAAAAGAGAAAAAAAATCAATCCACAACACAGCCCAGCAGCAACCTCTACAAAATAATAAAAATTTTGGAATTTTTTTAAAAAAAATAAGTAAAATTCCAATGAAATTATAATAAATAAAAATTCGATTAATTTTATTTTTATAACAAGCGGTTGTTTGTGGGTTTTTTTATTTTATTATAATATAAAAAAATTAAAATATTTTTATATATAGATTAAACAAAATATGTGGTGTACGTAAAATACTTTAATATTTAATATACTTTTAAAAATTTTCTCTGCCTAGTTCTATCAAATTTAATTATCAATAAATAACACAAAAATAATTACAATTTTACTTTACAAAAAAAACTACTTTATTTTACCAAAAACATTACTAATAAATTAACAAAAAAATAAGCAAAACAACCAAATAAATTAATTTAATCGTACACCACAAATAATAAATAATTTAAATAACAAATTTACAGTACCTGAAGTAAACTGCTTCCTGCTCCGGCATGCCAGGACGGGAACCAGCTACCTGTACCTACTTTTAAAAAAAATTTATACAATAAAAACAACACCAAAAACAACAAAAAAAAAAACGCTGCGCCGCTGCTCTGCCTTGACGTTCAGTTGACAAGACTAATATTTTTTTTTTTTTTATAAGTTGTTTTTGTTGGTTTTCTAGACTGGATCGGAACGGTGCACTTATTTTAATATTTAAATTCTGACCTTATATCAATTTTTGTTCTCCTTTTTTTTCCTTCTTTTAGATTTTTTTTTTAATGAGTCAATAATATTTTTGGTTTTTTGGTTTTTTTGTTTGTATCTAAGATATAATAACATATTTATTATTTGTGAAATTATATTGCCCTTTAACAAAAAATATACTAGGGCTTTTTTTTCCTAGTGATTTTGGAACATTTCAGTTTTTTAATCTCCACTATATTCAATTGTAACTTGTAAAATCCCTATTGGGTATTTTGGACAATATTTTAAGTATACTTTTGTTTTAGATTAATTAAAAAAAATCGCGAAAGGCCACTTAATTGTTTTTTTTTCACGCCCGTTCTAAATAATTTTTTTTTCTATCTTATTTTCTTTCTTAATTATGATCAAATTTTTATTTCTTTTTTTTCGCCTTGATTTAATTTAAAATAACCTTCCAAAAAAATACAAAATAAAAACTTTGGACAACCAGAGGCGGTCTTAAACATGTATTAGGCGCTTTCGCTTCTTTACAAGCCTCGCACAAAGAAATGTAAGTTGTTATTTCATTTCGCATTCTTGGCCAAAAATACATGCGCTGAATTTTTTCTATAGTTTTATCCACCCCCGAGTGTGCTGACATAGGATCATCATGGAAGTGTTGGATCACGCCGGCTCTTAACGCAGGAGGCACCCACAATTTCCAAACGGGAAGATCTGTAAGTTGATGTTCTCGAAAATGTTGCCGTTTGAAAATGACACCATCCACGATTTTAATGTGTGGGAATTTACCATGATTATTGGCGAAAATGTTCACGTGGCGTTGATATGCAGGGTCTTGAAATGCCGGATCCTTGGAGTAGGCAATATTGATTTCTTTCAACTGGACGGTCATCTCGTCGATTTCTCCACGAGATAACGCGTCCGCCACAATATTGTCGCTGCCCTTCCGGTGTTCAATTTTGATATCAAAACCCTGAAGTTTCAACCTCCAACGCGCCAACCGACCCGCCAAATCCTTTTGGTTCATCAACCACTTTAGGCTGGCATGGTCGGTAATCACAGTAAATTCCGTCCCCTCAATGTAAGGTCGGAATTTTTTTATGCTTAGTACCGCTGCGAGGCATTCTAATTCCGTCCCGCTGTAGTTTTTTGGAGCGGAATTTAATTTCTGGGACATGAACGCTATGGGATGTTCATGCCCCGCTTCATTCGTTTGGAATAGAACACCTCCGACACCGGTCTTCGACGCATCACATTGTACGGAGAACCGACGATTAAAAACGGGATTTACGAGTACGGGGGCCTGCGTTAAGGCCAGTTTCAGAGCGAGGAATGCTGCCTCAGCGGCATAATTCCACTTGTCCGGATTTTTCCCCTTCAATAAATCCGTAAAAGGCGCTGCAACTTCCGCGTAATTCTTAATGAACCGATTATACCATCCAGTCATGCCCAAAAACCGTCTGATCTGTCGCACAGTTTTTGGCCTCGGAAAGTTTTGGATGGCGTCGATCTTTTCAGGGTCCGGTTTAATGCCTTCGTGGTCAATAATATGACCTAAATATTTAGTTTCGGTCTGGCACAATCGGCTTTTCTCGATGTTAATGGTTAGTTCAGCTTCCCTCAAACACCTTGCTACTTTACTCAAGAGCTCCATGTGGGTGTCAAAGTCTTCCGAGAGGATCAAAAGATCATCAAGGTAAAAGACATCCTCATGAAGCTCGTAAGGGATAACTTTATCCATAAGCTTGCAAAGTGTTTTCGGGAGTTGGACAAACCGAAAGGCATTCGTTTGAAATGGTACAACCCACAACCGGGGACGATGAATGCGGTTTTGTCTCTGGATTTCTCCTCCAGTTCAACCTGCCAAAACGCCATTTTAAGTTCTAAACTTGATATATATTTGGTTTTTTTGACCCTACTGAAAATGGAATTGATGTGAGGAAGTGGGTAGGCATCACTCTTGGTGACGGCATTCACCTTGCGGGCGTCAATATACAACCTTAGGGTGCCGTTTGCTTTTTTCACCAAAGCCAAGGGGCGATGCCCATGCACTTCGAATCTCTTCGATTATATCCTGCTCTAGCATTTTATCTAATTCTAAATCTAATAATTTTTGCATAGGCAGAGATAATGGATACGGACGGACAACCTGAGGTTTCGCATCTCCAACGTCGATTTCGTGTTTAAGAATCGTAGTTTTCCTCAGACCAGATGTGCTAAACGACGGAAACGAATCGATCATTTCGTGAAGCCTTTGTTGTTGGTCAATATTCAACTTATGCATTTCTTTATCATCATTAGTTAATTCAGATATTTCTAGATTTTTAAACGGAATCGCATTAAAAGCGTCCCAAAAATCCATTCCTAAAATCATGGACCTTTGAATGGAGGGGATCAGAAAAAATTTGATGGTTTTTGTCACGCCATTTTAAATAATGTTCAGGAATACGTAACCGATGACACCTTGAGAGGATTCGGACGAGGGCGGTAGCTTGGTTGCCTCCAGTTTCCCAAACCAGCTTTGGAGTTTCCCTGAAGGTTGCCGGGATGACACCTTGGACACCTATTAACGTAAGTATTTTTGAAACCACAGCGATAACAAAATACCTTTAATGGTTGGGGACAATCTCGAAATAGATGTCCCAAATCATCGCAATTAAATAAATAACATATGTATTTTTGTCGGCAGGTACGACAGTGGCGGACGGAACTCCCGGATGGAATTTATTATCTTGGGCGGACAGGACTTCTTTAATTGTAGCGGACGGACTTGGCGGTTCTGGCAGATTGGACTTTTGGAGCGCCGGATTTTTAAGTATGTAATTTGAGTCAACGTTCTCCTCCAACTCATGGACATACATTCTACGGGGACGAACTTGGTCCTCGGCTGACTCACCAATTTCCCTCCACTTCCTTTCCAGTCCCTTACAAACTCTATCCAACTGATTAAGGGTTACAATATTTTCCAAAATTATATAAAAGCCTTTTCAGAAAGTCATCGTCGGAAATTTCGTGCGTCAGACGAAGACGAAGTCCCTCCATATCCATTCGGAAGTCAGAAAATTTTTCCCGAGAACGTTGCTTCCTGGCTTCCATCAACCGTTTGACATCACCATCATCCTCCCCATCATCGAACTCAATTTTCATGGCCGTTTTCAGGTTGGACCATGACGTGTTCGAATGCCTCCGAATATATTGCCAGTACCAGGTCTCGGCACGGCCGTGAAGGAGCTGATTAATCGACAACACCAAACCTTCCAACGGATATCCATCTCCCTTGGCCAAAGTTTCAATCCGGAAGATGAACTCCGCTAGCGACAGAGCTTCGCCCGAACCATCAAATCGAACCCGCCAGTTAGAACTGGATTACGACGCCTAAAATGTTCAGGGAGGCGGTCGTCAGGCTCATCGTCGGTATCACTGAGTGGAAAGGGAGCGACATTTGATGGTTCCCTCACTGGCCTCCCCCCGCTCAGTGGTGGCATTACAGACGGTGGATAGCTACGAACAGGAGCAACAAACCGGGGCGCTGCAGCTGGTTCCGAAAGATGTTGTCGAGCTACCAGCGCTTGGAGTTCGGCGATTTGTTGCCGCTGTTCTTCGAGCAGACTGGACATAGCGGCAATTTGCGTGTGATCGAACTGGGTTGCAGAGGCTATCACAGATCTATCATGAGGTAAGTGGACGCTTTGACGTTTCGATTGATTCTTAAACCGTTTTCCTATTCTTACACATGAACCAGTTTTTTTAACGGCACCTGTGGGCCACCGAATTGATGACCCTTGTATCAAAGTGGGGTCAGAATGCGGCGAATTGTAGGAGGAGCTCAGCTGACTAACTCCCTTCCGAGAGGTCATCAACGTCGCACCAGAATCAGAAGAGGGGTGGCCGGCCAATATTGTCGGAGCTGGAATAAGCGGCTGTTTCGGCAACACCCCCTTCTTACCAGTCTGATTGGCAACGGCGCCCACAGGCGGCAGCGGAAATTGGTCAAGGGGTGGACCTATAGCTCCCTCCCGTTCGTCGATCACCGTCAACCTCCCATCCTCGAATGGTCCGAGCCAAGAATACGAATGGTCCGAGCCAAGCATCTGTGCGGTGATGAACTGTTGTTCTGCAATTCGAGTGAGCTCCGATTTGAGTTCACCTATAATTCGCCGCACCGATTCCAGTAATCCTTACGAGCCGACTTTAATCGATATAATCGATTTTTCACGTGCTGAATTTTGTTGCTGCTCGGAGCAACAGATCTTCATCCGTTTCACGAATACCATCACTGACCAGCGAGTGACAGGCAGCGGCTTTGCTTTCGCAAAGAACGAGTTCAGCGGCAGGATCTGGAATGCTAGATTCTGGTGGACGACGACCCATACGTTGCTCGCGCTCTAAGGCGGTGCACAATTGAGCGTACTTACTCTGGGCGTTGCCCGACGACCCTAACAACCCACGCAGCTCTAATTCATATTGAATTTCGTCGGGATCTAACCTGGCTGGATCCATGGTTTTTTTTCAGATATTAAATTTTATTTTCCGACCAACTATTTATAATAATTTTTTTTTCTAATTGTAGAATATCACCCGCATACAAATTATGGAGTGTACCTACCGGCAGCTTAATCGTGATATTTTTATACGTTAAAGTGGTTTTTTTTTGTTTTTTAATAATTAACAAATATTCTAAACTTCTACTACTATTTAACTACAAAATAAATAAATTAATAAATAACAATTAATGTAAATAATCAAATAATTTTAAAAACTATTTATTATAATTATTGAAAAATAAATAACATTAATTGTAAATTTACTAACTACTTTCAACAAAAAACATAATTTAAGTAAATACCAATGATTGTAAAAATAAATAATAATAACCCTACACCTTATATAAATAATCTAAAAAAAACACTCTAATAATTATAAATAGTGTAAAATAATAATAACCTAATTGTAAAAAAGGACTAATACTAAATACGACTACAAATAATTTAATAAATAACAATAATTGTAAATGAACGAGAGATAGAAAAATACACCTAATATAACTAATATTACCAAAAACTAACTACTAACGAATATCGTAAAAATAAATATATAACTAACAACTATTGTATAAATAAATAAGAGAAAAAAAAACTATACCCAACTACTAAATTTTATTTTTATTTTCTATATGTTCTATATTTTTTTTTTCAAAATTTATCTCTCCGTCAGCGCTTGATCGAGGAACCAATAGGAAAAAAAATTATTCAACAAAAATCAAAAAAAACGAAGAGAAAAAAAACAAATCCAAAAATTTTCAAAAATATCTTTATTTTACTGTTAATTTAGAAAACTCCCCAGAATGGATGCTCTCTGGACTTCTTTTTATAATGGACTGGGAAGGGAAAGGGTAAGGTAGGAATAGGGTTAGGGAGAAAGGAAACTTCAATGAGGAATACTCCCCCAACACTACAAAAAAAATATTTGGTCGTCCCAATTCACACAAAGTTCAACCTTACGTTGAACACAAAAACACACACATGCTCGGACCCCCTTTTAGAATATTAAAAGCGGGTGTCTAACTAGCTGACGGACATTTTGGGGAGGATACGACAAGGACCACCTTATCGCAGTTTCTAACCCCCCAAAATAAATAAACAAAGGACACTGGTAGGACAGGTAATGGACAACCAAAACCCTTATCTAACTACCAGACAAAAATAAATTGGAACAACCTCCGATCCTCCTCATAGGGAAGGAAGAATACCACCCACGGAAGGGGAAGACGTTGCGGTATTGATCGCCCCTCCATCCGACTTAAGCAACCTCAGATGGAGATTTCCACAAAAAAAAAATTTTTAATAAGCCACAAATTTTGGACATCTATAAGTCCCAATATTTGGGCGCCAATTGTAACAGTATGATAATTTCCAAAAAAAAAAATTACCACCTGCTAGCTGAAGGTAAGTCGGAGGAGGTAACTTCGGAGTTCTAGTGAAGTGGGCGCCAGGTCTAGGGTGACCAACAGCGCATCACAAGAAAAACGCTAGACCAAAATTTCTATTACTAGAACTCCTTGGACCACTGCGATTTCCTCCTAAGTTTTGCCAGCTTTGCTCAGTCTATGGGGCGTGAGTCGACCAGTGATCCAAACGGCAATCAATACAACAATACGATGATGCTTTCACTAATAGAGATTTTCACAAAAAAAAAATCTTTAAAGTGAAGCACCATCGTTTAGGGAATGAGGAGAGAAAAGGACAAGAAATCCATGCGATCCATCCTGGGAGTATGGTAAAATTAGCCAATCATTATTCAAAAAAATTCAAGGGAAAGAAAAGAGAAAAAAAATCAATCCACAACACAGCCCAGCAGCAACCTCTACAAAATAATAAAAATTTTGGAATTTTTTAAAAAAAAATAAGTAAAATTCCAATTAAATTATAATAAATAAAAATTCGATTAATTTTATTTTTATAACAAGCGGTTGTTTGTGGGTTTTTTTATTTTATTATAATATAAAAAAATTAAAATATTTTTATATATAGATTAAACAAAATATGTGGTGTACGTAAAATACTTTAATATTTAATATACTTTTAAAAAATGTCTCTGCCTAGTTCTATCAAATTCAATTATCAATAAATAACACAAAAATAGTTACAATTTTACTTTACAAAAAAAACTACTTTATTTTACCAAAAACATTACTAATAAATTAACAAAAAAACTAAGCAAAAGCAACCAAATAAATTAATTTAATCGTACACCACAAATAATAAATAATTTATATAACAAATTTACAGTACCTGAAGTAAACTGCTTCCTGCTCCGGCATGCCAGGATGGGAACCAGCTACCTGTACCTACACTTTAAAAAAAAATTTATACAAAAAAAACAACAACAAAAACAACAAAAAAATAAAAAAAACGCTGCGCCGCTGCTCTGCCTCGACGTTCAGTTGACAAGACTAATAATTTTTTTTTATAAGTTGTTTTTGTTGGTTTTCTAGACTGGATCGGAACGGTGCACTTATTTTAATATTTAAATTCTGACCTTATATCAATTTTCGTTCTCCTTTTAAAGCCTCTAAAGATGTAATTCATATTGTAACATATAATTCAACATATATTTAACAAAAAAACATAATTTAGATGACTTTTTTATGCCAATTTTTTTAACAATTGCTTAATTTTTATAAAGAAAAATTAACATTAAACACTTAATTCAGCTAAATTTAAAGTTTCTAGAGATGTAATTCATAATTTAACATATAATTCAACATATATTTAACAAAAAAACATAATTTAGTTGACTTTTTTATGCCAATTTTTTTAACAATTTCTTAATGTTTATAAAGAAAATTAATTTATGTTTCTAAAGATGTTAATCATAATTTAACATATAATTCAACATATATTTAACAAAAAAACATAATTTAGTTGACTAAACATGTTAATCATAATTTAACATATAATTCAACATATATCTAACAAAAAAAACATAATTTATTGACTATATCCCAATTTTTTTAACAATTTCTTAATTTTTATAGAGAACAATTTAAAATAACAACTTTATTCTGCTAAACTTATGTTTCCAAACATGTTAATCATAATTTAACATATAATTCAACATATAATTAACAAAAAAACATAATTTAGTATACTCTTTTATGCCAATTTTTTTAACAATTTCTTAATTTTTATAAAGAAAAATTAAAAATAAGTACTTAATTCAGCTAAATTTAAAGTTTCTAAACAAACGCTAGACCAAAATTTCTATTACTAGAACTCCTTGGACCACTGCGATTTCCTCCTAAGTTTTGCCAGCTTTGCTCAGTCTATGGGGCGTGAGTCGACCAGTGATCCAAACGGCAATCAATACAACAATACGATGATGCTTTCACTAATAGAGATTTTCACAAAAAAAAAAATCTTTAAAGTGAAGCACCATCGTTTAGGGAATGAGGAGAGAAAAGGACAAGAAATCCATGCGATCCATCCTGGGAGTATGGTAAAATTAGCCAATCATTATTCAAAAAAATTCAAGGGAAAGAAAAGAGAAAAAAAATCAATCCACAACACAGCCCAGCAGCAACCTCTACAAAATAATAAAAATTTTGGAATTTTTTAAAAAAAAATAAGTAAAATTCCAATTAAATTATAATAAATAAAAATTCGATTAATTTTATTTTTATAACAAGCGGTTGTTTGTGGGTTTTTTTATTTTATTATAATATAAAAAAATTAAAATATTTTTATATATAGATTAAACAAAATATGTGGTGTACGTAAAATACTTTAATATTTAATATACTTTTAAAAATTTTCTCTGCCTAGTTCTATCAAATTCAATTATCAATAAATAACACAAAAATAGTTACAATTTTACTTTACAAAAAAAACTACTTTATTTTACCAAAAACATTACTAATAAATTAACAAAAAAACTAAGCAAAAGCAACCAAATAAATTAATTTAATCGTACACCACAAATAATAAATAATTTAAATAACAAATTTACAGTACCTGAAGTAAACTGCTTCCTGCTCCGGCATGCCAGGATGGGAACCAGCTACCTGTACCTACACTTTAAAAAAAAATTTATACAAAAAACAACAACAAAAACAACAAGAAAATAAAAAAAACGCTGCGCCGCTGCTCTGCCTCGACGTTCAGTTGACAAGACTAATAATTTTTTTTTATAAGTTGTTTTTGTTGGTTTTCTAGACTGGATCGGAACGGTGCACTTATTTTAATATTTAAATTCTGACCTTATATCAATTTTCGTTCTCCTTTTAAAGCTTCTAAAGATGTAATTCATATTTTAACATATAATTCAACATATATTTAACAAAAAAACATAATTTAGATGACTTTTTATGCCAATTTTTTTAACAATTGCTTAATTTTTATAAAGAAAAATTAACATTAAACACTTAATTCAGCTAAATTTAAAGTTTCTAGAGATGTAATTCATAATTTAACATATAATTCAACATATATTTAACAAAAAAACATAATTTAGTTGACTTTTTTATGCCAATTTTTTTAACAATTTCTTAATGTTTATAAAGAAAATTAATTTATGTTTTTAAAGATGTTAATCATAATTTAACATATAATTCAACATATATTTAACAAAAAAACATAATTTAGTTGACTAAACATGTTAATCATAATTTAACATATAATTCAACATATATCTAACAAAAAAAACATAATTTATTGACTATATCCCAATTTTTTTAACAATTTCTTAATTTTTATAGAGAACAATTTAAAATAACAACTTTATTTTTATAGAGAACAATTTAAAATAACAACTTTATTCTGCTAAACTTATGTTTCCAAACATGTTAATCATAATTTAACATATAATTCAACATATAATTAACAAAAAAACATAATTTAGTATACTCTTTTATGCCAATTTTTTTAACAATTTCTTAATTTTTATAAAGAAAAATTAAAAATAAGTACTTAATTCAGCTAAATTTAAAGTTTCTAAACATGTTAATGATAATTTAACACATTGAAGGCGGGTGAAGTGAATTCACGTTTTTTATTTTTCAACCGTTTGAGACGGGTAACGTTAATTCACGTTTTTTATATTTCAAGCAACATTGTAGAACCGTTTATATTCAATTCAATGTTATATTTACTTTACAAAGTTATAAAATTGCAAAATCATATGCGGGAATTCAGGCTATATGCTTTTCATCACATACCGTCTTCTATGTGTTAACATATAATTCCATATTTATTTAACAACAAATCATAATTTAGTTGACTTTTTAATTAATGCCAATTTTCGTAACAATTTCCTAATTTTTATAAAGAAAAATTAAAAATAACAACTTAATTCAGCTAGATTTATGTTTCTAAACATTTTAATAATAATTTAACATATAATTCAACATATATTTAACAAAAAAACATAATTTAGTTGACTTTTTTATGCCAATTTTTTTAACAATTTCTTAATGTTTATAAAGAAAATTTATTTATGTTTCTAAACATGTTAATCATAATTTAACATATAATTCAACATATATTTAACAAAAAAACATAATTTATTGACTTTTATCCCAATTTTTTTAACAATTTCTTAATTTTTATAAAGCAAAATTTAAAATAACAACTTTATTCTGCTAAACTTATGTTTCCAAACATGTTAATCATAATTTAACATATAATTCAACATATATTTAACAAAAAAACATAATTTAGTATACTCTTTTATGCCAATTTTTTTAACAATTTCTTAATTTTTATAAAGAAAAATTAAAAATAAGTACTTAATTCAGCTAAATTTAAAGTTTCTAAACATGTTAATGATAATTTAACACATTGAAGGCGGGTGAAGTGAATTCACGTTTTTTATTTTTCAACCGTTTGAGACGGGTAACGTTAATTCACGTTTTTTATATTTCAAGCAACATTGTAGAACCGTTTATATTCAATTCAATGTTATATTTACTTTACAAAGTTATAAAATTGCAAAATCATATGCGGGAATTCAGGCTATATGCTTTTCATCACATACCGTCTTCTATGTGTTAACATATAATTCCATATTTATTTAACAACAAAACATAATTTATTTGACTTTTTAATTAATGCCAATTTTCGTAACAATTTCCTAATTTTTATAAAGAAAAATTAAAAATAACAACTTAATTCAGCTAGATTTATGTTCCTAAACATGTTAATCATAATTTAACATATATTTAAAAAAAACATAATTTAGTTGATTTCTTTATGGCAATTTTTTTAACAATTTCTTAATTTTTATAAAGAAAAATTAAAAATAACAACTTAATTCAGCTAAATTTATGTTTCTAAACATTTTAATAATAATTTAACATATAATTCAACATATATTTAACAAAAAAACATAATTTAGTTGACTTTTTTATGCCAATTTTTTTAACAATTTCTTAATGTTTATAAAGAAAATTTATTTATTTTTCTAAACATGTTAATCATAATTTAACATATAATTCAACATATATTTAACAAAAAAAACATAACTTAGTTGACTAAACATGTTAATCATAATTTAACATATAATTCAACATATATCTAACAAAAAAAACATAATTTATTGACTTTTATCCCAATTTTTTTAACAATTTCTTAATTTTTATAAAGCAAAATTTAAAATAACAACTTTATTCTGCTAAACTTATGTTTCCAAACATGTTAATCATAATTTAACATATAATTCAACATATATTTAACAAAAAAACATAATTTAGTATACTCTTTTATGCCAATTTTTTTAACAATTTCTTAATTTTTATAAAGAAAAATTAAAAATAATAACTTAATTCAGCTAAATTTAAAGTTTCTAAACATTGTGACACCGTGTATATTGTTATATATATATTTTCCTAAAAAGAAAATAAAAAATTATTAAATTAAAATAATTAGAAAAATTACCTGGTTGAGTTGTTTATATCGTCCATTCTTATGTCATTTGTATGCCGGCTTGTCACATCGCAGATGTCAGTCAGTGGACAGGCGCGGAGGTAAATTTGATTAGGTGTGTAGCCATATTGTAGTTATTCGAAATTCCCGTCAGCGCTGCGGTCTCTTGATTTTCGGATCAAAACAAGAGACAACCTTTGTTGCCCTTGTGGGCCATGTTTTGATTCCGAAGGTCAAGAGATCGCGTGATCGAGGAAACAATAGGTTTTCGAAATGAGAAAAATTTGAAAAATTTATTGTTTTCGGGGAGTCGAAGAAAAATTTTGTGCCGGACGGTCGGACATTTTTCTTGGTTTTTTTGTTTTTTTTTTGTTTTTGAATTAAATTTTGTTTGAAATTTTTTTTTTAATTGGGAGATTTTGATTTTGTATTTTTTTTTAAATTAAATCACAGTGGAGAGAGAAAAAAAAAACTTAATAATAAATTTAAGAAAAAAAAAAATTAAGAAAATTTGGACATTAAATTTTGTGTTTTGAGAAAAAAAATAGGATTATATTATTATGAAAATTAGAAATACAAAAAAAAAAAAATAAAAAAAATAAAAAGGAAAATTTTATTATATTATTTCCTAATCCATTAAACCGCGTCCGGCACGGTCCTAAAGAAAAAAACTTTAATAAATTAGTGAAAATATATATAGACAAATATCTATAGACACAAATATATGTAACATAAAAAAATAAATAAATAGAAGAAGAAACCAAAAAATCCAGAACTGATCCAGAACAATTTGTTATCCTACCAAGGACCACCTAGAACCATTAGCCAAGAAGAAAAGAAAAGAACATCAAATTTCAACGATTCCTTGACGTCGGAGCAGCGCGGCGGCAACAACGTCAACGTTGTTTTTTGTTAAAAATTTGTTTTGGTGGTTGTTTTTTTTAATAATTGTAGTGTAGGTACAGGTTGCTGGTTCCCGTCCTGGCATGCCGGAGCAGGAAGCAGGTATTACCAGGTACTGTGATTTTTGTTATTTAATTAAGTTATTTTGTGGTGTACGATTAAAATTATTTATATTAGTTGCTTTTGCTTTGTTTTTTTTGTATTAAATTATTAGTAATTTTTTTTTTAATAAAGTAATTTTTTTTTAGTAAAGTAATTTTTTTTTGTGTTATTTATTGATAATTTATTTAATAGAATTAGATAGAGAGAAATTTTTTATATTAATTATATTAGATGTATTACGTACACCACATAAATATATTTTTTTTATTTATATATAAATATATTTCCTTAAAATTTTTATTTTGTTAATAAAAACCAAAAAACAACCGCCTTATAAGAAAAAAAAATTAATCGTTTTTTTTATTTAATATGATTTATTTGGAAATTTAATTATTTTTTTTTGAAATTTCCAAAAAAAAATTTTTTGTTATTTTGTAGAGGTTGTTGCTGCTGGTTGTGTTTTATTTTTGTTGTTCTAGCTGGTGAAATGGCTGGCTGATTTCTGAAATTTCCCAGGATGGATCGCCTTGGATTTCTTGTCCTTGTCTCTCCTTATTCCTTAGACGATGGTGCTTCACTTTAAAAATTTTCTGTGGTGAAAATTTTTATTAGTGAAGTCATCGTATTGTTGTATTTATTGCCGTTTGGATCACTGGTCGACTCACGCCCCACAGGCTGAGCGTAGCTGGCACACTTAGGAGGAAATTCCAGTGGTCCAAGGAGTTCTAGTAATAGAAATTTTGGTCTAGCGTTTTTCTTGTGATGCACTGTTGGTCACCCTAGACCTGGCGCCCACTTCACTAGAACTCCGAAGTTACCTCCTCCGACTTACCTTAAGCTAACAGGTGTTAATTTTTTTTTGACGAAAATTACTCTCGTGTTACAACATGTTAAGATAATTTAACACATTGAAGACGGGTGAAATGAATTCACGTTTTTTATTTTTCAACCGTTTGAGACGGGTAACGTTAATTTACGATTTTTAAGTTTTAAAGCAACATTGTAGAACCGTTTATATTCAATTCAATGTTATATTTACTTTAAAAAGTTATAAAATTTCAAAATCATATGCGGGAATTCAGGCTATATGCTTTTCATCACATACCGTCTTCAATGTGTTAACATATAATTCCATATTTATTTAACAACAAACATTTTTCTTAATAGGAAATATATCTAAGACATAATAACATATTTATTATTTGTGAAATTATATTGCCCTTTAACAAAAAATATACTAGGGTTTTTTTTCCTAGTTATTTTGGAACATTTCAGTTTTTTAATCTCCACTATATTCAATTGTAACTTGTAAAATCCCTATTGGGTATTTTAGACAATATTTTAACTTTACTTTTGTTTTAGATGAATTAAAAAAAATCGCGACAGGCCACTTAATTGTTTTTTTTTCACGCCCGTTCTAAATAATTTTTTTTTTCTATCTTATTTCCTTTCTTAAATTTATGATCAAATTTTTGTTTCTTTTTTTTTCGCGTTGATTTAATTTAAAAAAACCTTCCAAAAAAATACAAAATAAAAATCTCCAAAATACACATAAAAAAGTACAAAACCAAAAATTCATTCCAAAAACAAAAAAAAATGTCCGACCGCAACCAAATTTTTTCTCGACTCCCCGAAACAATCAAAATTTTTTCAAATTTTTCATTTCGAAAAAACTATTGTTTCCCCGATCACGCGATCTCTTGACTTTCGGAATCAAAACATGGCCCAGAAGGGCAACAAAGGTTGTCTATTGTTTTCTGTTCCGAAAATCAAGAGACCGCAGCGCTGACGGGAATTTCGAAACCTATCAATATGGCTACCCACCTAACCAATTTTACCTCCGCGCCTGTCCACTGACTGACATCTGAGATGTGACAAGCCGGCATACAACTAATATAAAAATGGACGATATGTACACAAATAAAAGGTAATTCTTTCAATTATTTTATTTTGATAAATTTTTATATCTTTTTAGGAAATTATATATTAAAAAAAAATTACACGGTGTCACAATATTTTAATAGAATTTTTTTTTAGAGTTTTTTATTTATTATTAACCCTTAAACTGCTAACATATTTTAATAACAAAAACTGATAAGGTGTGTCCAATGGACCGATATGAAATAATTAAGAATTTTGCTTTAGAAAATATTTTTATTTTAATATTATTTTAAAAATAATTTTGTTAAAGATAAATTAACAAAATTAAATAAACGATCTAGGAATTTTATTAGACAAAAAACTAAATATCAGTTTACATATTGATAAAATTCAGTCAACGGGTCGCAAAATGTGGAGCTTCATTAAAAGGAGATCAAGGAAGTTTGATGATCCTTATATAACTAAAACATTATATTGTTCCTTAGTCCGTCCAATTCTGGAATATGGTAGCGTTATATGGAATCCCCACCTTATCAAATATATCAAAAATATTGAATCAATTCAGAAACAATTTTTGTTATTAGCTTTGAGAAGTCTTAATTGGAATAATAATACAAATTCATATCAGTTACCTGCTTACGAGAAGAGACTAAAATTATTAAATCTACATACACTCTAGTGACTAGAATATCGTAGAAATATGGCGGATGCAGTTTTCGCTTTTGATTTAATCAATAACAATATAGATTGTTTCCAATTAAAACAGACGATTAGAATAAACACAAACTGCCGAAACTTAAGGAACATTAATTTTCTACTTGTGGATAGGCATAGGACAAATTATGCTAACAACGAACCTATTACAAGAATCAGCAGAAGGTTTAATGAATTCAACTCTTATTATGCACCAAATATCAGTAGAATAAGTTATAAAAACAGCATGAAGAATGGAAGAAGTCATGAATAATACTATGTCTATTATTAATATGCACTCATTTCTTTTAAAATTTTCATTGTAAATCATGTTATAATATTGTAGGTATAAATTTAGATTTAAAATATGTCTGTAATTAGATATCAATAAATAAATAAATAAATAAAAACGAAATTATTAAAATAGTTCTACTATTATAACAAAAATATATCTTTAAGTTAAATTAACAAAATATGAAAGAAGAGTCCACTGGACCCCCATTAACAGTTTAAGGGTTAATATTGTTATAATGGTAGGTAAATATTGTATAGAATGATAATTTTTTTTTTTTAAATAATAAATTTCTCAATTAATTTTTTTCTAAGGCTCCCAAAGAAAATCAAAAAAATTGATGATTGAATTGAATAAAAACACTTTATTTTATTATTTTAGTTGTCAAATTCTCTCTTTCAAGTTTCGAAATTTAGTTTCGAAACAACTTTTCTCCCATTTTTACCAAAATCGTTTTTTCTCGACTAGGGAGTTTGAGTTTTTTAAGAAATTTAAATGGGAGTAACTCCCAAGAATAGCTAAATCCCTGTACAGTACTCTTAGATTATTGGCTGCTGTTAGTGCTGGTCTTTCCGACTAGCTTTGTGTACTGACCTCTAATTCGGTCATCCTTGATATTAGACTTTCGATGTCGGTTATAAATTCCCGCATCGGTCTATTTCCTTGGCGTGTATTGCCTACCTTTGTTTGTATTATTTCTATGGATTCTTTACATCCACATTTTGATTTTATTTGCTTTTTTAATTCGGAGAAATCTGTAGTAGTTATTGTTCCCAATTCAGTTAGTGCCTTCCCTTGAATTTTGCACTTAATCAAAAATTTTACCAAAATTGGTTTATCTTCCGTTTTCAATAAGTCTTAGTAAAATTCTATACCATTCAAAAAATCTCTGATTTTCTCTTCTCTGGTATCTTCCCTTTCAATTATTAATGATGGTAGCTTTTGTGCTACATTGAAATTCAAACTGGCCATTTTTATTTCTCCTTTTATATCAGTATTCTCTGTATCGCTTTCTTCTTCTTCTCCACTATTTTCAGTAATAGTTTTGTCTAAAAATTCCTTGGACTTTTTATCTAAAATATCCGTTACAGCTACGTAGACTTTCAAATTTTTCTTTATGAACAAGTGCTAAATCCTTGTCTTCCTTATATAATTCTCGCCAACTATTGCTACAGGTTTCCTTTACATTTTCAACATACGCTAATTTTTGTAGTTGCGACGTATAATCTCTATTCGGTGTTTTTTTTAAATGTTAATTAATTTTTCCAAATTGTTTATTTCTATTTTATTTCTATTTCTAGAGAGATAAATTTGTCTCTTTATTTTCTTATCAAGGTATTCTTTGGCTTTTGTCCATACAAAATATAATGCTACAACTATTACAACAATAATAATAATTAATTGTAAGTCAGAGTATATTCTGAGCTCATTTTTTGGGTTGTTATTGTAGTTGTACCTGCATTATTGTTTATAAACACCTCTTCTTGTTTTGAGCTCTTTTGCCCCATTTTGGTATATAAATAATATTAATTAAAAGAAAATTTTTAAATATATATATTTTTATATAGTTTATATATTTGTTTTTATATGATTTTTAGTTATTACGAAATTTTATGTTTTTAACCCTAATAAACTTTTATGACTCTTGAATATATATTTTTTTTCTTATTAGTTTTTATATATTTGTATATATTTAATAATTTCAATGTCTAAACAAAAATTTTTTTTTCCCATATATATTTCTTTATTGAGTTTTATTCATATCTGATATATATATATATATATATTTTTTTTTATTTATTTATTTTAGTACAATATTTTTTTTTGAAAATACATTCAAAAAAATTTCATATATATTTATGTTTAATTTTATAATTGATATATATTTTTATAGTTTTTATTTTATTAATATATATACTTTTACATTTTTATTTTTAGAACGTATTTAAATTCATTTTCGTTGGTGGTGGATCGATAGATGGTGATGACGCTGATTTTGATGCGGATTGTCTTTTTCTATATTCCTCGATGCCGATTGGTCGTGGGCCAGCTTTCGGATTTTTCAACAGTTCTTCTAATTTCTCTCCTGGCAGGATTGCAATGTAAAGTCTGCTGTAGAATTCCGTTTCTCACCAAGCAAACTTCACGAAGTCGCACTGAAAAACAATAGCCGTTGGCCGAATGTTATGACTTCAGTGGACTTCTATTTGCTTCAGTGGACTTCTATTTGATAGGTTTTTAAGGTTTCTTCATTGTTTACCGAGTAGCAGCTAAAGGCAATTGAAACACTCAAAAGTTCAAGTTGAAGTAATTTCTTTATTAAAAACCCATTTCTTTTATATCCTAAAATTACATTGATTCTTATGGCTAATGGTTATTTTGCTATTTCAGCAAAAATATACTTATGTGGAAATATTCAATATTTAATTATTATTTATTATAAAGTTATTTACCTTTAAATTGCATATACATAAATATATATATTTACACCTAATTTCATATATATATATATGCATATAGCACGTGTTTTAATTAATTTATTATTTATATTTTGAATATAAATATTTCCACATTTGTTTACAATATATTTAATTTAACTAACCTTACGCAATATATAAAGTATTTTCATTTACTTTTATGTTTACAATTATTATTAATTAATAAGAATAACATTCTTATTTTATTTTATAATGTACTATAGTGTGGGAGATTTCTAACTCCTTCACAGTTGAAATCAAATTTTGTTTCTTGTAAGCAAAATATAAAAGAGTTATATTTATTTACTAATAGGTAAAATTCATTCATATCACTATAAAATCCATTGCAGTTCCACTGAATTATATTATATTTATTATTGATCATCAGAATCGGGATCAGTTTGCATTTCCTCTGAAATGCTTGTTGTATCTATTTTATTTGTATTTCTGGTATAAGTTTTAGATTTTTAAGTTTTATTTTGTTCCTTTTTGTATTAAAGCTATTTTTGAGAGTTTTAAAGGCAAAATTTTAAGATTTTCTGTTAAAGGTTTATTATAGCTATTGTTACCTGAAACAAATGGAATTTTTGCGATTGTGTTGGTGTTGATTGGAGTTTTGGTATCATCAAAAGAGATTGGTGTTATTAGAGATGCATTTTTGTTAATAGCTGAATTAATTGAAATTTGTTCTACATTATTTTTCACCTTATTGTTATTTGAGGTTGATGGTTGTTCTCATTTGTGAATTGAGTTGTTGTTTGAGAATTTTGCTCAGTAATTATAGTATTATAATTACAAGAGACTTTGTTTATATTAGAGTTGGTAACTTGTGAAAATGATCGATCAAAAACAGTAGGGTTTCTCTCTCTATATCTTCGGGCGGCCTCTTTGATGTCCATTTTTTCGATTATCTTAATGATAATCGAAAAAATGGACATCAAAGCATTTCATTTCACGGTTGCATTTCACGGTCTCTTTAGAATTTCGGACAATTTTTTTAGAAAGAATGGTGTGGCTTAAGGCAGTTAATTCATTTTGGTGTATTTTCACATTTGGTTGTACCATCAATCAGGTGGAATTTTTCTCCGCAAATCGAACACATTCTCTCTAGTTTACAATTTGTGGTTAAATGTCCAAAATGTAGGCAGTTGAAGCATCGGAGGAGTGAAGGAATATACGGACGAAGTCTAAATTTTTGGTATCCAGCTTCGATATATTCTGGATAGTCGGTTGTTGTAAAAGTGCAAATATATAAATTTCCTTCTTCTATTTGGTTAGTTTCTTTGTTTTTAAATATCATTCTTCTAAAGTCTTTAACAAATTGATCTTTTAAATTTTCTAAAATATATTCTTTTTCTAAATAGTTAAATTCTGGGCAGTAAGCAACAGCTTTTGTTTGATTTAATGTTGGATGCTCAAGTATATTTATATTTATATTGTTGTCGAGGTTTTTTAATTGTATTAATTAGAAGGATTTTCATTCATAGAAGTAGAAGGACCTGTCAATTCAACAACATCAGGACTGTTTAGAATTTCTGCTCTTATTTCTTCCAAATCAACTTCCTCCGGCGGGTACAACTTGTCAACCACAAAGTTATCTTCCAATTCTGTGATTTCCTCAAAGTTAAAACAATTTGGTGCATTTTGCGAGTCATAAACGAATGGAGGATTTATAGTGCCATAAATATTCTCCAACAAATCATAATACGGACAAATATTTAGTATGTGATCTAAAAAGAAGCCAACATAAAACTTTACAAAACATACTTGTTAAAATGTAAATATTTCAGTTACCTTTTACAAATCCTTTTTCTACACCTTGTCCAGTATTGTTTTCCAATTCTAATGCAGTGGAGTATTGCTTAGGCAGTAGCTTTATTTTGCATTTTAATTGCATATCAGTAGTATTTCTAATATTCAGCTCCTTTAATACATTTGTATAAAATATTGTTGCTGTTGGTTTCTGAGAAAAAAAAATTATTATTATTTGTTAGAGAGAAATTATTTACAAAAATATACAAAATATTTATATAGGTAAAAAAATGCTTATTTCCAACTCTAAATCCTGTTGAATGACACCGACTAAATGTTCTAGAATTTTTATAGTCTCATCATTTGACCATTTTGTTGTGGACACTCTCTTCTTTTTTATATTCATAATATCAATTTTAACTTTAAACTTTTCTTTCTTAAACTTCCGTTTGCTTTTATTACACGGTTTTAGTCTTTTTAATTAACACCAATTTTATTTATTTTAATTTGTTAACACCAATTTTAATAGATACACCAAATTTAATTTTTATACACACCATAATTTAAACAAAATTGTTTAAATTATTTCAGTGCTACCAAATTACATAAATGTAAAATAAATGTCAAAACATGAAATAATCAGTGCTGCCAGACATAAAATATAAAAAAAATATCAAATATCTCAGACACCAAAAACAGGTGTTCACGTAATTTAAAAAATAAATATCAAAATATCTAAATATCCAGAAAAAAATTTAGGTTGTGAAGAGCTTTTATAAAAAAAACTACATTATCCGTTCTGTCCTTCATCACTGGTATGCTGCTTAGTGCTTCACTGGAGTAAGCTTTTTTCGGTCGAGGGTTTCTTTTTTTTTCCTTGTACTGCTCTGGGTTTGTTTGATGTAATACACCACCAATGAACTATTTTGATTTTTATTATATTTTATATATTATGATTAATTATCTAAATTTATGACCGTGCCGGACGCAGTAATTTTTTTGTTAGATGTTGGGTTTTTTTTTGTTTTTATTAGATATTTAATATTATGCATATATTCACTATATGATTATTGTTAGGACTAATTTTTTTTATGGTTATTTAGATGTCAAGAAAATTTTGATTCCGCCTTGACCCTTTTTTTTTTTTTAAATTCACAGTTTAATGAATAAACACTTCACAGGTTTTAATTTCTTTCCCAAAAAAAAATTTTATATTGGTTAATCCAATATCTTCCTTACAAACACTACCACGACATTTTAATTTAAAAAAAATTTCACAAAAAAAAATTTCCAAAACTTTAAAATAAATTCCTCCTTGTCCGGCTCCAAAATTTTTTATTTCTTATCCGGCTTCAAAATTTTATTCCGACGACCCAATTTTTTTCAAATATTATAAATTACTAAATTTTTAAGTTTATTAATCATTTTCTTACATTTTATTTAATATATCCCTGAAAATTTTATTTATTAATTTTATTTTTAGTTTTATACATATATATTTGACAATATACATATACATAATTAACTTATAGAAAAATAAATATATTATATATAAATGGAATGTCCAGTGGACGGTTCGAAAAAATTGCAGCGGAAATTATTTATAGCTATCACTATCACGAAGTCCAGTGGAATTTGCCATTGTCAAATTTGGTTAAAACAATTTCGAAAACAGCTATGAAGTGTCAATTTAATTGTTTAGGTATATTCAATTTTTTTAAATTTAATTATAAGTTTTTTTTGGGTTAATTCTAATAAATTTATTGAAAATCTGCCCTTTTATGTATTTAATTCCCTGACACAAAGAGGAAATCTTTCTATAAACGTTCTTCAGTTGTCAATTTTTGATAATTTTATTTAAATTGTTCAATTTATTTAAATCTAAACGACATTCTTGAATAATTACAAATTGTGCAAAAAATTATACTTTTTGAGATTTATATTTAAAAAAATTTTTTACTTTTCTTTTCAAATTGTTAATATAAATTTCGAATTACCAATAAATAGCAAACATACAAAAATAATAGAATTAACTTATTTCTTATCCATTGTTGTTGAGGTTACTAATGTTTTTTAAAATTTTGAAAATATTTAAAATTACTACTTCAACTAATTTTTTACACTTTCATAAATCTCCGTCACGATTTTCGTGAAAATGAACTTTTCTAACCTTAAAATATTAAGAATAGCAAATTCCACTGGAATCTAATTTCGAAAAAATCACTTCGTGATAGCAAAAAGTCCAGTGGAGGGAAATTTCCAGTGGACTTCAGGAGTGTGTTCAATGGAACGATATAGAAATATGAATAAGACATAAATATAAAAATTTGAAGCCACGCCGGGAATAGTTGTCTCTTTTTTTGCTAGCCGAATTGTCAAAATTAATAAATCGCAAATAAGAGCCGGACTAGGTTTTTACAATTCGGACAGCAGTTTTCAAAGAGATAAAATTTTTTTTTTTGAAAAATACATGTAAAGATCATCCGAAGGAATATTTTAGGTCGCGCAACGATAATTATCCAAATGGAAAGTAAAATAGAGTAATTTTGTTTAGCTAGTTAATATTTTTAATTTATATTGAGACTCCTAAAATTAAAAAAATTGGCTAGCCCTGTAAATCTAAAATCAGCTGTTATAATATTTGTCAAATAATAATTTGACACTTGTTCGATCAAAAGGAAAGAGAACTACCAAAATCGTGGCTTCATAACAATTTTTCAATTTATTAAAATTTTAATGTGTTAAAAAGAGAGGGAACATTTATGCTCCTTCCATATAATTCTAATTCGTTGCTTCAATATACCGCAGAAAGTGGCACAAAGCCACTTTATGCAGCTTTTTGTCGTTCATTGCAACAGCGCCGAGTCAGTAAATGCCAGTATTACCACCACGGTTGCCAACTGGGTTGTTTTGACCTAAAATTCCCAGGTTTTCCAAAAAAATTCGAAATTGTATCGCAAACGCGATACAAATTTGATGTTTCGTTCCGGTTGAAGAAAAAACGGAACAGAACGCATCGTCGGACGCTTTATGACATGACAATTAGAAAAAGCTTTATGACAAGCTTTAAGCTTTATGACATGACAATTAGAAAACGTCAATCTAATCAATCCATGTGTTTAATTCATTCGCTTTCTTGAATTGTCCAGTATATGGTGTTTATCATGTTCATGTAATAAGTAATAAATAGGAAATTGCGATTTAATTTAATTCACTTTGTATTATTATTGTAAGTAATTATTATTATTATAAAAATATTTAATATTAAAATTGTAAGTTATTGCTTTAGTCACAATGAAAAACATAAATGAAAAGATAAGGAGTAAAGAAAAAGCTGTATACTTTACATCATTCCAGTCCAAGTGGTTGATAAATGACGACTATAGGAAATGGCTTTTAAAAGAAAATGAGTACACAGTAAAGTGTAAATTGTGCCAAATACTATTTACAATTAAATATGATGGAGAAAAAGCTCTTAAAAGTCATGTTAAAACATATCGTCATCAAAATAATCTTAATGCTCAAACCTCTAGTCAAATGGACGCAAAAGGAAGAACAGAAAATGTTAGTATTGTGTGTACCAAAACAAAAAAAAATATAATTTTAAAAACTAATTTTTTTATTACTTCACTTTTTACAATTTACATAAAAATTTTTTTAATGTTCCTATAATTAATTTGTGATTTATTGATAATACTATTACAATAGTAATAAATGAACTTTGTTATTTTTTATTTATTTTTAAGGAACTTGAATTTAATAAAAAAAAATTAAATTTTTTATTTAATATATTTTTCTTTTAATTTTAAAAAAAAATTGACTTTTTCCGGTGAGTTTTTAAAATATGTCGGGGTATAGTCCCCTATAATTTTTTTTCTCCGGGTGGAGTAAGTTGAAGAGTTGGCATCCCTGATTACCACGCACTAAGTCGTTCAGTTCAAAAAGCGCCACGTCGTTTTTAGCATTTTATGGCACCTGTAAAATAGCGTCGCCAAAATAGCGACGCTTATAATTGACATTTATTGGATTCCCAACATAAATTCTGTCTTGCATGACAGGCCCAATACATGTCACTAGTATGCCTGGGGTAATTTAAAATGTATTAGAAAGAAAGAGATAAGTATACAATATTTTTCAAAATAAAATATTTCATTGTATGCGATGGTTAAGACCCTGGTAACTATTACAAAAACCAAAAAAAACTTATATTTTTTTTATATCTTTTTTATTCAGTGTCACACAGCAATGTATGGTGTTAGTGTTGTGTAAAAAAAATTGTAAATTTTTTTAATTACATGTTGTTCAGTCATATTTAACTTATAATTATTGTTATAAAATTTTATTGATTCCTTTTAAATGTATTTTATTAGTTTTTAAATAAAAAATAGTGATGTTCATATATAATATGAACTTTTTATCCGCAAAGACAAAATGCATACACGTCTTGTTAGACAAACCCAAGAATCGTCATGAATAACAGAGCCAGGACATATCATGCTAGACACACCCAAGACATGTCATGCAGGACAAACCCACGACATGTCATGCATGACGACTTGTGACATTTGTATGGCGATGTCAGCAGTCTGTCGTGGGTCTGTCTTAAAGACATGTCTTTGGTGATTCATGGGTATGTCATTGAAGACATGTTTGCTGGGTTGTCAATAGTCATTCAAAAAACAGCTTAGAAACAAAAAAAATAGGGCTTGGAAAAAATACTTAAAGTTAAAAACGAGTGAAGCATATCTTGAATTCGTTAATTTCCATAATACGTTTAAAATTCTGTTGGATAGCAATTATAATAACTATCTAATTAATATGGCTGCTCAAATCAAAACTAATCCTAAATCCTTTTGGAAGTTTGTTAATTCTAAAAGAAAGTCAGATCAATTTCCGAATTTCATGACATTTCAAGGACAATCTACAAAGGATCCGATACTTATTTCAAAATACTTTAAAGATTTCTTCTCTAGTTCATATTCTGATACTCCTTTTATAGTTGATGAATCAAATTTTCAATATATGCATAGTTATCCAGAGATGCCCCTATCATCACTCAATTTCTCAGTTCAACAGGTAAAAAAATACATGGAAAAACTGAGTAATGATACATTTCCAGGTCCAGATAATGTACCTGAATCCATTCTTAAGAACTGTGCAAATTCTTTAGCATCTCCACTGAGAATTCTATTTAATAAATCTTTAAATAGTGGGCAATTTCCAGAATTTTGGAAAACATCGTTTATTAGACCTGTCCACAAAAAGGATTCAAAAAATGATATTACCAATTATAGACCTATTGCTAAACTGTCTAGCATTCCTAAGTTATTTGAGCTAATGATTTATGATTCCATCTATAGTTACTGTTCAGGACTATTAGTACCTAATCAACACGGTTTCATGAAAAATAGATCCACTGTAACCAACTTAGTTGAATCATGTTCTTCTTTCCTCACTAATATGGAGGCTGGGTATCAGACTGATGTCATCTATACTGATTTAAGTAAAGCTTTCGATCTGTTACCTCATAGTGTAATATGCTTTAAACTAAAAAAATTAGGTTTTCCTGATTTCTTAATTAAGTGGATAAATTCATATCTGATAAATAGAAAATATTGTGTTAAATTTAGATCTGAAATTTCAGAACCCTATTATGCCAACTCTGGTGTCCCACAGGGAAGTCATTTAGGTCCATTTATTTTCATTTTCTCAATTAATGACGTTACTTCTGTAATCAAGTATAGTAAATTGGGAATTTACGCCGATGATATGAAAATCCATAAAAAGATAAGTTCCTTAAATGATGCTATTACACTACAAAAGGACCTAGACTCTTATAAAAGCTGGTGTAATATTAATAATTTATCATTAAATGTTGATAAGTGTGCAATAATTAGTTACAGTCGTCGTAAAACACCAGTGATTTCAAATTATACTTTTGATAATGTTATTATCAATAGAGTTACTCACTAGAGTTACTCGCAAAATGACTTTTAAATTGCACTTCGATACCATAATTGGTAAAGCAAATTCAATGTTGGGTTTCATCAAGCGATGGTCTAAGGAATTTGAGGATCCATATATCCTTAAATCTTTATTTACTTCTCTTGTTAGGCCTTGAGTATGCTAGCCAAGTTTGGTCTCCCTATTATCGGGACCATATAGAGAGATTCGAATCAGTGCAAAAAAAATTTCTTAGATACGCTTTACGTAACTTAAATTGGTTAAACCCAGTGATATTACCTCCATACAAGGACAGGTTAAATCTCTTGCAGCTAAAATCCCTAGAATCAAGGAGACTAATTGCGGACATTCTATTTATAATTCAAGTTAATAATGGCCAGATCAACTCTGAGTATATCAAAAACCAAGTTGTTACGCATTTAAATCATAGTACTCGGTTTCGGTCGGAAAATATATTTCGAGAAATATTCCACCGTACGAACTATGGTAAATTTGAACCAATTAATAGAATGTTCAAGGTTATTAACAACTATAAAAGTCACATAAACCTTTCTTTTTCCAAAGAAAAAAATAAGAAAAATTTAATTATACACGTGTCATAATATTTGTTATTGACTTAGTTTTTTTTTTTTTAAGCTAACTATATAGTTTTTAATTAATTTTTTAATATTATTTCTTTTGACGTAGTTTCATTTTAACTTTGAAACTTAATTTTTATTTTATTTTTAATATTACAAATCTTTTTATTATATAATTATCAATATTTTATTTTATATAATAATTTTGTAATTTAACTATAATTTTACTTTAAGTTATCAATATGTTGTAATATGTTTGTACTAAACGTAAATAAATAAATAAATAAATAAATAAATAGAGATTTTTATTGGATTTAACCCACTGAGAACTGCCGTATATAGAAACGCTTAAGTACTCTGTTGGTATCGAAATAACAACCCCAGCAACCAAATGTGAAATATTTGTGACAAAATGTCACAAAAAAATGTGAATTGTCGACAAAAAATTGTCACAATACGGTGGAAAAATTATGACTGTGGTTTACCCGAATTGCGACATTTTTATGACATTTTGGTCGGAAAAAGTGTGACATTTTTGTGGAAAAAATTGTCACAGTTTTGTGAACAAATTTTTGACATTTGTGTGAACCAATTTGTCACAGTTTTGTGAACAAATTTTTGACATTTTTGTGAACCAATTTGTCACAGTTTTGTGAAAATATTTGTCACAATTATGTGCGTATTTTTGTCACATTAATGTAAGAAATTTTGTGACATTAATGTGAACATGAACATAATTAGTATTATATTCTAAGCTAATAAAATTTTGTAGATGTTTCAGTATTTATTTATTTCTTTTTATTTCCTTAATTATGTATATACATAAATAAATATAGTTATAATATAAAATATTCATTGTACTTATGTTGTCTAATAATATTATAAAACATATGTATATTTAGAAACAAAGACATTGTAAATTCAGTCATTATTAACTATTAAAATAATTTTTTGAAAAAACAATTAATTCACTTTACTTATTCTAAAGTAATACTATAAAAAACATATAAATTCATAAAATATTAAAAAAAAATCACTAAAATTAAATATTATCATTTTTCTGCGTTGTCTGATAAAATTGTACTGCCTTTATTAAATATTATCATTTTTCTGCGTTGTCTGATAAAATTGTACTGCCTTATGTATAGTAATATTTCACAATGAAAACTAATTACACTCTACTTAGTCTTACCGTTTGCACGTTTAGCCATCCATGTTATGCATGTTTACAAATTTTTCATAAAAAATGTCACAAAAATTAGACAAAACAATGCTAAAAAAATTTCTGACTACTGGGGATTTAGTTTGAAAAAAAATTCACAATTTTTTGTCGCGAAATGGCCACAAAAGTGTGATAAAAAATGTGATCATATTTTAATTAACAATTTTGTGACTTTTTTTTTACATTTTTTTTGTGACAAAAGGATTCACAAAAATTTCAACAATTTTGTCACATTTCGTTGTGACAAAAAATATTCACAAAATTGTGCACAAAAATGTCACAAAAATTCCACAAAAAAATGTGGTCACAGTTTCTGGCTGCTGGGGAATATATAAAAATATAATGTCCGAGTGAGATAGAAGATAATAAAAGTATTTTCTCGATTTTATATAAACTCTTCAGCCTGACACCCCAACAAAAATTCTGTCTTGCATGACCGACCCAAGACATGTCACTAGTATGTCTAGGGTAATTTAAAATGCGTTAGAAAGAAAGAGATAGGTATACAATATTTTTCGAAATAAAATATTTCGTTATATGCGATGGTAAGGCCTCTGGTGACTATTACAAAAACTAAAAAAAAATTCTATTTTTTGTATATCTTTTTTATTCAGTGTCAGACAGTAATGTATTGTATTTGTCTTGCGGAAAAAAATCGTGAATTTCTTTAATTAAATTTTTTTCAGTCATATTTTGACTTATATAATTCTTGTTAAAAGTTTTTATTGATTAGTTTTAAATGTATTTTATTAGTTTTTAAATAAAAAATAGTAATTTTCATATATAATATGAATTTCTTTTCCACAAGGACAAACATAATACACGTCTAGCCAGACAAACCCAAGACACGTCATGCAAGACAGACCCAAGACATGTCATGCAAGACACACCCAAGACATGTCATGCAAGACAAACCCAAGTATGTCATGCATGACGACTTGTGACATTTGTATGGCGATGTCAGCAGTCTGTCTTGGGTCTGTCTTAAAGACATGTCTTGGGTGATTCATGGGTATGTCATTGAAGACATGTTTGCTGGGACGAAACCAATTTTCACCCAATTCGTATGGATGGGACGAAAATTCTACGCCCCAAGCGGATAATTGCTGGAAACAAAATAAAACTGTCAGAGAAAAACAATATTTGTCTTTAAATAGTGATTGTAGAGTATTTTTAATGTGTATATTTTGTATACTTAATTTGCAATTAAATTGTGTTTTAAATAGTAATAATAATAAATTGCATTTTTAGTTTAAAATATTTTTTTTCTCGTGGAATTGCAGATGAATTTCTTTTGGAATTTTATGAAAAAAAAAATTATGTATGTATGTATAATAAAACCAGACAAAAAATGCATGGCAATTCTAATATATCTCAAATTTATTAATTATTTTCAGAAATACATGTTCTAACTGAATAAAACCTAGAAAATACTGGACTGGCAAAATGGATGATAGACGAGCTCATTGGCAAATTATTTTTTTTAATTATAATTATAATTAATATAATGAAAGTATTTAATTTAATATGCAACTATTTAAGTTCCAACATTTTAATCAAATTTAAAAAAATAATTATTTAATGTATACTAATTATATAATATAACTAACTTTATATTGAATAATTGTGGTAAATTGTAAATACTATGTGATAAAATTATGTATAGTAATAGTAGTTAAATATAAATTTGTATTTATACGAAGTAATATTTATATCATAAATTAAAAAATAACAAATATTATACTTTTATATTAATTAAGAAATAATATCGAATGTAAAATTAAATTAATTAATATTATATTCAATTTCAATTAAAAATATTTTTAATTTTTTTCATTTTCACTAAAAAACAAAGCATATTCACCCTTATTACCGTAGTCGCTTCGCCAGTCGATACCAGTCGACTCTCATGAATTGGTATTACCATACTCGCTTTTTCTCTCGCTGGCGAAATAATTATCGACTGGGCGACTCTAAATGGTAATACCGTACTCGCTGTCGATTCGATTGTAGTCGATATCAGTCGATAATTCAAAAAAATTAATTTTGGAAAAACCTTAATTTAAAAATAAATTTAGGTATAATTTTAAATTTCCTTTTAATGACGTGGTTTTTTTATGAATTAGAATTTATCAAGAAAATTTCTCCTTTGGAATTACCGGAAAAAAAAAGAATTAAAATTGATTTATAGATTACATAAATTTTTATCTATAAAATTAATTTTAATTCTTTTTTTTCAGGTAATTCTAAAGGAGAAATTTTCTTGATATATTCTAATTCATAAAAAAACCACGTCATTAAAATGAAATGGATTTTTAATTTTTGGCTTGAAGCATTAAAATTTTTTTATTAAATATTAATTGCTTAATTTGAAAAAAGAATTCGAATAAATAGACAAACTGTCAAATAAATTAACAAATTATGAAAAAATGACTGTGCTGCCAATACAGAAAAGAAAAAATATACGCGTCCTGCCGTGTTTCTCAATTGAGAGTCACCTAAAAGCGAAGCGAGTACCATCATACCAAACATAATCTCAATCGAATCGACTGTCGAATCGACTGTCGAATCGACTGGCGACTGGCGTATCGACTGGCGAAGCGACTGCGGTAATAAGGATGATTCCAATATGAACATTCTTTGAGCCACCTGCCGTAAAATAAATAAACTACAATACCCAACACGATACCTACGCGTCAGTACCTACGTCAGCGGAACTGGCCTGTGTGTTTGCACTTATATACCAACGCGTATGCCTGACACGATACATACCCCAGCAGCTAGAAACTGTGATCACAATTTTTTGTGGATTTTTTGTGACATTTTTGTTGAACATTTTTTGAATTTTTTTTGTCACAATAAAATGTGACAAAAAGATGACAAAATTGTTGAAGTTTTTGTGAATCCTTTTGTCACAAAAAAAATGTGAAAAAAATGCCACAACATTGTCAAATAAAATGTGATCACATTATTTTATCACACTTTTGTGTTCATTTCGCGACAAAAAATTGTGAAGTTTTTTTCAAACAAAATCCACAGTAGTCAGAAATTTGTTTAACATTTTTGTGTCAATTTTTTGTGACATTTTTGATGCAAAATGTAAACATGCATAACGTGCATGACTAAACGTGCAAACGGTAAGAGTAAGACTAAGTAGTGTGTAATTAGTTTTCATTGTGAAAGTGCGCAGTTTATTTAAATAATTAAATTAAAATTAATTTATCTCTTTTGTTTTATGTAAGTCGTTTTATATACGTTTTAAGTAATGTAAAAAAATATACATTACTTGTTTTCAAATAGGTAAGAAATTAAGACTTTGGAGTAGACAATATAAAAATAAAATAAAAAAAATATTTTATTTTTTATTTTTCAGATACAGTGAAAATTACACCAAGATTTTTCAGAAGACGATGCGCTAAAGGCAGTACAATATTATCAGAAAACACAGAAAAATCATAATATTTAATTTTAGTGATTTTTTTTTTCAAATTTTATTAATATATATTCTTTTTATAGTATTTATTACTTTAGAATAAGTAAAATGAATTAATTTTTTAAAAAAAATATTATTTAAATAGTTAAAAATGTATGAATTTACAATGTCTTTCTTTTTAAATGTACATATTTTTTATAATATTATTAGACAACATATAAGTACAATGAATATTTTATATTATAACTTTATTTATTTATGTATACATAATTACGGAAATAAAAAGAAATAAATAAATACTGAAACATCTACAAAATGTTATTAATTTAGAATATAATACTAATTGGAACACAAAAATATTCAAAAAATATGTTCACATTAATGTCACAAAACTTCTTAAATAAATGTGACAAAAATTCGCGCATAATTGTGACACATATTTTAACATACATGTGACAAAATTTCTTACATTAATGTGACAAAATTTCTCACATAAATGCGACAAATTCAACCATAAAAATGTGACAAATTCAACCACATTCTTGTCACATTTTGTTCAACAAAAATGTGACCCCAGATGTGACAATTGCCGTCAACTAGACTCACATTTTCGCCACATTTTTGTGACAATTTTTTGGCGACAATTCACAATTTTTTGTGGCATTTTTGTCACAATATTGTGACATTTGGCTATTGGGGACTCTCCCATGGCAAAAACACAGGCCACTTCCGCTGACGTTGGTACTGACGCGTAGGTACCGTGTTGGGTATTGTAGTTTATTTATTTTACGGCAGGTGGCTCAAAGAATGTTCATATTGGAATTTGCTGTTTTTATTGAAAATGAAAAATTGAATATATTTTTAATTTTTTTTATTATTTATTATTAATTTATTTAATATTACATATACGGTATTGGATATTAGATTTTATTTATTTATTTATTAACCAAAACAAGGTACAATACTTAGATTTATAAATTAACAATTTAATATATAAAAATTAAGAAAAAAAAAAAAAAATAACAATATAAAGTTAATTCAAATTTAATATTAACTATAATAAACAATAATAATAGAAATCTAACATTAATGACTAATTTTTTATAAAATTTACTAAAAAAAAATTACAATTTAATTTACTTTTTAAAATGTTAACTTATAAAATTTAACATTAAAGAAATTTATGTATGTACAATGTACCCATAATTTAGAAAATAAAATTGCATTTATTTCGCCTACATATGACCGCTTCCCTCTCTGTTGTTATATATTGGTTACATGATTAGGGTAGGGATAGCTGTCAAAATTCTCGCATGAAAATATGAAAGTAAATGTAAATCAAAAAGAATTTGACGTTCGAGTTTTAGTGCTTAAAATAGTGCTATAAGTACATATATAATCTAAATGCGGTCTTACACAGCGCGGCTGTACGCTATTTTTTTACAGTAAATGGACGCGGTATTCTCTGGCGCAGCGCTGAACATTGAACACATTCCAGAATAACCCCTAATATTTAAAGAAAAAAATGAAACTTATTGTTGTTTAAATTGAAAAATAATTTCGTAAATTTGAGAATTCCAGAATTGTATAAATATGTGCATTTTACCCGGCAAAATTGCAGCATTTTTTGCTCTGAAGAATAGACCTGTTTCTTATTTTACTAAATGGATCAATCTGATTTCAGATTTGAAAGAATCTAGTCGATCTACAGATTTAAATAAGAAACACAAAATTCAATATGTTTCGGAAAGCCAAAATGTCTATACAAAAACAATTAAATTAAACACACCAAAAATATAATTATAAAAACTTTTCTAATTCTTATTGTTTAATTCGTGATTTGTAAGAAAAATGTCAGGCTGTTAATATAAATTATAATGAATAATGCTATGTTAATGACATAAAATAAATACAAATTCTTCTAAAACTAAATTTTTTTTGGTTGTGAACGCTATTTTATTAATTCGTAAATGTAACGTAAACTACTTTTCAAAATTAGATCGCTTTTGCGAAGTGTTTTTGAACGCCAAGCTCAACACGCAAGTGTTTCTATATTTGTGAATCGTACACGTAAAATGTATTCTATTTTAATACGTCTACGATACGCCGTTTATAGAGGGATGTGACTTTTGTCAGAAATTGAAATTGTAGCTAAAGTTCTCTTATTATTCATCATGGCTGCAGATCAGGTGCAATTTCAGCAGCTATTAAATTTGCTATTATCGGCAGATAACGAAATACGGCAACAAGCAGAAGTATGTAAATCTTATATTTTAATTTGTTAATTTGATTTAGCTCTTAATAGTGTTCTTTTAGGACACTTATAACAATTTGGCTCGTGATGTTAAAGTAGCCCATCTCTTGGCTTCTATTTATAATGGACAGTTACCCGAAGAAGTGCGTTTAATAGCCGCTGTTGTTTTAAGACGACTTTTTGCGTCCGATTTTTATGAGCTTTATACAGAGGTAATGATTATTTTGATTAAGTTGTCGCTTTTCGGCCATGCGTACTAAATGAATATATACATATATATATATACTATATATAAATATATATTATATATGATATCGTTGCCAGATTTTTTCCACGACGAACCGGTACAAAAAAACAAATTTTAATAAAGTTAGAAAACCTGGAAAATTTATTATAAAAAAAATTTACAATTTCAATAAAAAAGCATAAAATAAATAACATAGGAACATAAAATTCTAAATTAATAACAAAATGTATACACATATATATATTTAATAAAATAAACCCTGAAATATATATATATCAGCGGCTCACAATTTCGCCAACAGTAGTGGCGTGTGCAACTTATTTGAAATATAGGAAAAACAACGCATGAGATCAGTATTCTTTATAAAACATCGCATGAAACTAGGTATTTTGCGTTCACATTAGGTGTGTTTTTTATTTAAATCTATAGATCGATCAGATTTTTTTTTAATCTGAAATCAGACTAATCTGCCTTGTCGAATAAAAAACAGGTTTCAGATTTTTCAGATTAAAAATTTAGCCGTGCTACCAGATAGTAACGAAAAACAATAAAAAAAACAGGCTGGCCACTTCTGAATTACTTAATTGTCCAATTATATTATTATGTCTTACTATGTTTTGAAGTGTTTTCATTAACACTTTCATCCTCTAACTCTATTAATTCTTCTAAATTATATTCCATTTCTTCAAAAAAAAAAACACTTCTTTTTAGTATCAATAAACGTCATAAAGAAAACATATTTTAAACTTAGATAATAGAATATAAGAATACGCTGTATTATAAATTTAGTTAAGTACTTTTGCATACATAGAAATTTGACTGCTTATGTAGTGGTTTGCGCATTGAAGTAGAATAATTGTAGAAAGGGGAGTTATAAAGAGGGACAAGTGGCTGGAATATATTTTAAAAAATAATAGTATTAGTATTTTTAATAAAACTGTATATTATTAATCACAATTTGATTTTTTATATAAAAATATTTCATAAACATGAACTTAAATATCTAACAATTCAGTTCTTTGAATACAACAATTTCTATTAAAAAAATTTCTATATTGGCTCCCAATATCTCCTTAATTTATTTCTTTACTATTTTCCCACGCATAGTTTCGCTATTTTCTTTTTGGAAATGTTAAAATAAACAATAAAATTATATAAAAATTATGCTCATAATTTATAACGTACTCCCTCATAAACGAAAAACGCATGTCACTGAAAACTACCCTAGCCTAATTCTGATTGGTTAAAATTTTCATCACAAAAAAATATAAAATATATTTTTTTAAATTATTAACTTTTCTAAAATAAACTTTAACTTATGTTTCAAGAAATAGTATAATATGGCTTTTGCCAATTAAATTTATATATTTCTATAATCATATATCACCCATAAAAAGATATTCCAGTAGAATGAAGATATGCTTTGTATTCACATAATTAAACACTACGCTTGATATTTATTTTAAGATTAATAATTCCACTTCTCTATTAATTTAGTAATTTTTAATTATAATTCTTAATTTCTCTTCAAAAACAAATTTTTAATTAATAAATTTCAATTTTTTCAAGCACAATTATTTTTCATATAAATTTGAAAAATTTAAACAGTTGCCGTTCTAACAACAAAAATAGTAAAATAAATTGTACTGTTATAAAATAAAATAAAATAATAAGGTACTAGTTTGTTTACAAAATGTACACAAAATTAAAATTTATTAATTTTTAATTATTATAACAAGAAAATTAATGTTTTTAATAAAGAAAAATCAATATCAACCTTTATTGTGTACAGAGAAATGCGTATTAATATGTTTCATATAACAAATTAATTTATTTTTATATGAATTTATTGAAGTTAAAATTAATTATACCGTTTTCATTATTATTTACATTATACCTGCGCTAATTATAAAATATATTAATCCAAGAACAATAGATATAACTAAATTTAAAAATAAATAAGATTCCCAATATATTTGTCAATATAAAATTTTTACAATTGAACATTTTTAGGAAAATACGAAGGGCGCCTTTAATAAAATAAAATAATGTCCTTAAATTCAATATAATTTTAGCTATATTTATATTAAAATATGAATTTAGAACCAAAATTAAATTTACCCATATAATATTTTTTTTTTACTTCAAATATTTCAACTGTACCTTTTACGTTTTTTATATTAATTTTATATTAACGGCTACTCTTCTAGTCAACCATATTTATATTTAGAGGGAGTGAGAAAGACCTATGCGGGCTTTTTCAAGTGGGAAAGAGCAAAAAAAGTACTTCAATAGAAAATTCATTTTATAGTGTAAAATTACTAATACAGCGCATCCTTATATTCTATTATCTAAGATTTTAAATTGAAGTCAGCTAAAATTTAAAATGTAAAATTTTTAGTGAAGTTAGCTAGAAACAGAAATCTGAGAAAATTGTCAGATAAAAAAAATCAATTGATTAATCTTAGATTGGAATAAAAAACGCATTCAGATATTGATCAGATTAATCTGAGCGGAATAAAAAACACTTTCAGATTAACCAGATTGATCAGATTAATCTGAGCAGGAATAAAAAACACCTATTGTACAATTTTTGATCAGACAAAAAATGGCATGAAATGTTTTATGAAAAATCTGATAATGTAAAGGCACTTTAAGTAATAAAAATATAAGCCAGCCTGGATATAGCAGTCTCTTTCTTTTCACCACCGAACTGTCAAAATTAATAAATCGCGAATAAGAGCCGGACTGGGATTTTTAAGTTCGGGCAGCAATTTTTAAAAGTTTTTTTTTGAAAAATACAATTACAAAATATCCTAAAGAATATTTTATTTCGCGCAACAATAATTATATAAACGGAAAAGTTTAGCTAGTTAATATTTTCTTTGAAATATTTAGTAATAATTAGTGTCCATGTACGCTTTAACATAGTTAATACCTACATCCACTTATTTTTCATCTCAAAATTATGATGATATCTGGTAAAAAATTGCACAAATGTTTTTTGTTTTAATAAAATAAATTTAAAATTAAAAAATCTAAAAGTAAATCTAAAATCAGCTGTTATAATATTTTTCGTATTGTTAATTTGACATTTCGGTGGTGAAAAGAAAGAGAACTATCGAAATCGTGGCTTCATAAACAATTTTTCAATATATTAAAATTTGTGTTAAAAAGAGAGGGAACATTTATGCTCCTTCCATATATGTATTTCTAATTCGTTGGGCGAGTGTATAACTTAGCTTAGAGTAAATAAACAGGAGATGCTATAGAAAATAAAGTATGTCCGAATGTTTTGTGGGAGGAAAAGATATTGTTCATACAATTTCGTCAATATCAGGCAATCTGACAGCGATTCCACCCAATCTGACAGCAAAATTACATACAATCTAAAAATTTTGACATAAAAAACTGTGAGGAAACTGCTTGTAGAGGCAAAAGTATACTATAGCATCTCCTGGTATTATATACTCTAAGGTGTATAAACACCTGCATGATTCCTCTTTTGATAATAATCGGCGCGTTTAGCACGGTCTAGCACATCTAGCGCGGCAAAGAGCTGCACTAGATAGAACCACAAAAATTAAGTAGGCGTTTAGTGAAATTTTTCGCTAAATATCACTTCGCTGGTGATTCACAATGCGCAACGCTGCGCAAATCAACGGAACGCAAATCAAAGTTAAAAAGTTAAACTATATGAAAACAATACTTCTGTTTACAATGAAGAAAGCCGGACACGACGCGACGCGCAGCGAAGCAAAAGTTGGCCAAATTCCAACTTTAACGATAATCAACGCGAGTAAATTTATAAAAAATTTATAACAGGTTTATAAAAAAAAGTTATTAACCCTGCTAATGAAGTTTTCGTAAAACTAACCCAGCAGGCCAATGCACATTTTATGTATTATTATGTATTAGTAGTTATATCGTATTTTGTCATAATACATAAAATTATTTTAAACATGCCAACTTCATTCTATTCTCTGTGCCACAATGAAAGAAAAAACTAGTGCAATATTAAAAAAAGAAAGTGCAATATTAAAATTAAAGACAATGTAAAAAAAATTATTATACCGTCGCTTTGCTTTGCGCTGGCTTCGATTTGTATTGAAGAAATTACATTGTGAATCAGCTATAAAACACACACTTTTTCAATATTCCTGACAACAAAAATTGCTGCTCTACCTAGCATAAAGTTTTTCTTCTAAATAAAACTCAAGCGCTCGAAAAAAGTTATCGTTAATAGAAAAGTATAAAAATGTGGCAATTGATTGTTCTCGATTCTATGAATAGTTTTTATTTCTGCCGTTTCCCAATACAAATTTTCTATTATTCTGAGTAGCGATTCAAAGTGCTTGCGATGTGAGAAAACTGGAAGTTTCCCTTCATGTTCGAAAATGGTAAATTTGTCATTTTCATCAGACGATACTAGTGCCGATAATTTTCGTGCTCTCTGTTTTATTAGTCAGATAAAATTCTCCATACCAAAATTCTTATTTATATATTAATTTTTTTATATTGAATTTTTGTATGGCGATTATCTAGATCTAGAAGACAGTAGATTATGGAAATTTTACATTATAAATAATATTTTTGTTTATTTGTATATTTTAATATTTTTGTATAAATTGAAATGTAATCTTTTCGGTCGTATTAATATTTTTCAACTCTGAATAGCGATTCCAACTACGTTCCGCAAATTTCCTTGACTCTGTTCTCGCAAATTTCGAATACTCCCAACTTGGCGCAACTAACGTATCCTTTCGAAAATGGTGCAACGCATTTTTTTTAAAAGTTATATTTGTTTTAATGTAGTTTATTTTTCAAAAACATAATTATAACAATTTATTTTATATATAAAATAATAAACATTGTACAGAAAAATGTACAGAGGTAAATTAAGCTAATATGAAAAATTAAAAAAAGAATATTTAAGTTGATTATTGCGTTGAAAATGTGGTATAATTTTATAAACCTTTGTATATAAAATTACATAGTACTATGACTTGAGTCGATTTTTTTATAAATGGCAATGGCAAAAGTACTAACTAAAATCATTGTTTATATATCTTATAGTTCTCCAATCAAGGCATTTTTGGAGTCCATCGATTAGTATTGGGTTGAAAATTTTGCTATTGATTTCACACATGTCCTATCAAAAGAGCTTTAGAAATGTAAATCAATATAAAATTTTCGAATTTATAATTTTGTTTTCTCTCAGCATCATTTAAATAATATATTATTTTTCCATATTTGGAAAGGTTATTAATTTATCTATACAAAAGTAGAAGGTAGTACATTGTTTCATTTCATATTTTATTAGTTATTAACGATAAATTAAACATCATCGTTCTTCGTTCTTTTGAAAAACTATTTCTTTTGGCAAAAATTGAAAATTAGAATTTATTTATGAATAAAGCACGGCGCAGAATGTGAGCGCTAACTTTAAGTAATTGTTTTTTTCTCTAGCGTAAAAGCTAAAGCCAAAGAAAATGCTGGAGTTGAAAAATGTATTAATATATGCACAAAACAGCTCCTTAACCCAACTGTCTATTAAAACTAGTCACCTGGACTAACCATTAATTTTAGCCTGATTTTTAATTTTTGTTACCTAATTTGTACCATGTCTGCACTAATTCAAACGACTTTGTTCTTTTCAGTCGTCTCGTTAAGTTAGAGTTATTCAATAACTTATGTAAATTATTAAAATTCTAGAACATTCTAAAACATTCTAGAAAAAAATCTTCCCGCTAACAATATATCAGTGGAAATAACCCAAAAGTGGTTAACTCAAAAAACTCATTTTTGGGAAATCTTATTTCATTTTAAAATAACATGTTTGAATTTATTTTGTAGAAAAGACTATTTGGTTGATAGACATTCAAGTTACTCAAATTTGAGTTAAGCGCTTTTGGGTTATTTCACTGATATTTTTCAATTTACGAAAAATATTTTTCAATTCTTAAATTCATTGTGAAAACTAAAATTTTTCACATACGCATATAGATTTTTTTTCTATATATTTTCTTCCCCGCTTACGTTCCTGTACCCACTTGAATAAGAAAATAACAAAAAAAAAAATTACAATAAGGAAATATACATTTGCCATTTGAAATTGTTTCACTTATTCAGATATAGATGGCCCTGCTAGCCCAAAAATTGATTTATGTCCTTACTATATTTTAGTTAACACTTTTACCACGGCCATTTATAAAAAAAATTGACTCAAGTGATAATACATATATAACATAAATAAAAAAAAATCGTCATAAAAAATTCATATTATAAATTATTCATATAAATATGAATTTTTGTATGGCGAGTTTTTTCTGACTATATGAAATAGGACACGAGAATCCTCGCCACTAGTGTTGCCTGATAAAAATAACAAATTTCCCATTTTCGAACATGAAAGGAAATGTTCGAGTTTTCACACAACTCGCAAGCACTTAAATTGTATTGCGTATGCTTTTTCTCAGAATTTTTTACTAATAATATATTGTGTTTAAATTGCTAAAAGCCTTTTCAAAGTCAATAAAACAGCTGTGGACAACTACGCTAATTTTATAACATTTTTGCGGCAACTTGAAGGTTGCAGCTTGTAAAACCAAATTGTGAGTCGCTTATATCCTCTTCTAATCTGCTATAAATTCTATTGTGTGTAACCATTGATTTTAAATAACTAGATAAATCACCGACGCTGCATACTTTCGTCACAGGTGTCGCCACATACATCATTTTCAGAAATTTGAAAAATAAATTGAAAATATGTTCTCTTTCAGTGAGGAAATAAGAAAAAATGTATATTCCTTTATTGCGTTTTTTCTTTTTTGTTGATTTTTTAAGCCATATAATTTTTATTTTTATTTTATGTTAGTGAAAATTAATATTTGTCAAGAAATTTTATAATGAATGTTTATTATTTTTTTACAGGATTTTTGTTTTTACTTTATTATATTTAAAAAAATTTATTTTTTGAAAAACCTTTAAAAAAAATATTGTCTCTGATAAGAATTGAACCCGAATGTTATTTTTCATAATTTTTTTCATACAAATATATGAAAAAAATTAGTTTTGTCTTGTAGGTATATGATTTGATAACCTTATAAACATTTAAACATATGTACATATACATATATATATAATTGAAAATTAAAAATTAAATTAATTTGTTTAAGAATGCTTTTAAAAAAAATAAGTAAAAAAAAAGTTATTTAAAAAAATATCGTCCCTGATTGGAATTGAACCATACAAATATAAATATATGAAAAATATGAAGCAAAATTAATCCTGCCTTATGAATATTGATATTACAACGATGGCAGATTCTTCCCTTATTCGCATAATAGAATATGTATATATTTATTATATATGTGTGTAATATCATTATGTAATTAATATGCATCACTCATAAGACAAGCCAATTTTACTTTCCCTTTTATGAATTCACACTTCCAGTATATATATATATATATATATACAATATATATATATATATATACAATATATATATATATATATATACAGTTGCTCACAAAAGTATCCGGCCACTTTTTTTATTCAATAGAATTAATGTTAGACATTAAGTTTTAAATATCAGAAAACAAATAATTAATTTTTTTTAACATTATTTATTCTTGTAATTTATAATCCAATCATAGAAATATCAAAATTAAATATACTTCAGAAAAAATCGACAACCAAACAATTAAGTTCATAATTCGGAAATGCAATTTTTCTCGAATGAAGCACTATTTGGACACTATTTGGTGACTTAACTTACTTTGGGGAAGTGCCCCGTATGCATACACACTTAGTGGCCGACTTTAGTGTCAATTGTTTTATGAGTTCAGACAGCTATGTAAGTTTTTCTGATAATTAATTCATTTTTCTAATATGTTTTTCTAGTATTATAAAGTGCATTAGTAAAGGCTTTTTAAAGCCAATATTAAAAAAAATACTTAATTGAAAATTAAGTGAAAAATATTAAATATTTTGAATCAAGTAGGGTGGCCGGATACTTTTGTGAGCAACTGTATATATATGTCGGTATGACGGTATCTCCTCACCTGGCCATAACTCTTAAACGGCTTGACCGATTGAGCTCAAATTTGGAAGTTGAGCTCGTGCCATCAAAGGCTTGGTACCCTAGTACTTTGGGGCCGGAGGGCCATTTAATTTTTGAATGTACCAAAAACCATGTGGGGTATCAAATGAAAGGTCTTGACGAGTACATCTCATTGGACGGTAGTCCGGGGGGCCCCGTGGGTCATATCGGGCCCAAATCGGGGCAATGTGGGGCTCCATAATACAAAAAATCATGTGGGGTATCAAATGAAAGGTCTTGACGAGTACATCTCATTGAGCGGTAGCCCGGGGGCCGCCGTGGGCCATGTCGGGCTCAAAACGGGGGCAATGTTGGGCCCTATAATACAAAAAATCTTGTGGGGTATCAAATGAAAGGTCTTGACGAGTACATCTCATTGAGCGGCAGTCTGGGGGGCGCCGTGGGTAATGTCAGGCCCAAAACGGGTCAATGTGGGGTCCATAATACAAAAAAACATGTGGGGTATCAAATGCAAGGTCTTGACGAGCACATCACATTGGGTGGTAGTCCGGGGCGCCGTGGGTCATGTCGGGCCCAAAACGGGGGCAATGTTGGGCCCTGTAATACAAAAAATCATATGGGGTATCAAATGAAGGGTCTTGAAGAGTAGATCTCAATGGGTGGTAGTCCGGGGATTGCCGTGGGTCAAGTGGGGCCCAAAATCAAAAAAAGCATTTTGGGTATCAAATGAAAGGTCGTGAAGAGTACATCTTGTTGCTTAGTCCATAGGTCAAACGGGCCCAAAATCAGTTAACAGAAAATGAAATTGTTAAATGTTAAAATTAACAGAAAATTTCAAATGCTTGGATTCTTTTATCTAGGTCTTTTGTGACTGTCCACGTTTCCGATCCATACAGTACCATTGGCCACACATAGCATTTTAATAATCTTTCTTTCAGCTCAAGGTTTAATTCACTTCTGAGGAAAACATTTTTCATATTATTAAATGCTATTCTCCCCTGTTCTATTCTAGATGTTATTTCTGTATTATTTCTGGAGTCATTATCTATTATTGTCCCTAAATGTTTGAGTTTTTTCCACCTTTTCAATGTCTTGACTTTCCAGCTTTCATTTATAGTTACTTTTTGAGAATATCATGTGTTTGGTCTTCTTGATATTGATGCTAAACCCATATTTTTTACAGCTTATGTTCAGCTTGTGTAGCATGTGTTGTAAGCCCCAGGATGTGTCAGCTAACAGTACCGTATCATCTGCAAATTTTATGTTATTTACTAGCACACCATCGATTTTAATACCTATGTTCAGTTCTTTTGTAGACTCATTGAAAATGTGCTCAGCATATGCATTAAATAACATAGGAGATTGTATACAGCCTTGTCTTACTCCTTTTTTAATCTCTAGTTCTTCAGACATTCCATCTGCTGTGCTGATTACTGCTGATTGGCCCCCAACATAAATTTTCTATGATTCTTAATTCCTTGCTATCTCAAAATTTTCTATGATTCTTAAATCCTTGCTATCTAATATTCATTTCTCTGCTACACTGGACTATGATGTTGAAGATCGCGTGTCCCCAGTGCTCTCCTGAACCCAAACTGTGTGTCACTTATATCTGTTTCAACTTTACTATATATTCCTCCATGTAGAAAAAGGACATACGCAGGGGTCACCAATATGAACTTACCAGAATGAATAGTTTCAGTAATTATAATAAGATCACCAAATTTAATAATTGAGGAGTGATCAAAGGTGTTGCTTTTTGCTTTCTGAATTATAAGGATACCTTTAGCTTGGTCGTAATAATCTCAGGTCGCATAAATAATACATCTTTAAAGTCTAATCATTGACTGACTTTATTTAATTAATTCAATGGGTTTTTATACAAAGATTATAAGCTGAAAATTGGGTTTTTTACAAGCAGGTATGATAAAAATACAGGTAATATTATCTAACAGCTAAAATTAATGCCCAAAAAGTCTTCGTACGGCACAGTATTTTGTAATCTGCATTCTAATTAGCATCAAATTCAGAACAGAAAAGTTATATATTAATTTAGTGGACAATTTATAACAATTAAAAAAAAAATTGTTTTGAGTGATTAAGTTTCCCATGCGGAATTAATCATGGACCGTGTGAAGGAAAAAGTATTATTGTACAACTAAATCAAGCCTAAATCATATCAGAAATTGGAAATATAGTACATCGAAGCAAATCCAACATTCAAAGTTTTATTAAAACGAAAAATACGATAGTCAATAAAGCAAGATCTGGTCGTCCAAAAACGCTAACTACTCGAAAAGAGCACACAGTATCAAAGGCTATCGACAATAATCCTAGGATAAGTGCTCCAAAAGTATGCTCAACGATTGAACAAGCATTAAAAAAAATATGTCTACAAACTGTTCGTAATATACTAAAAAAAACATGGGTACAATCTACGAATAAGAAATATATGGAAGGAGCATAAATGTTCCCTTTCTTTTTAACACATTAACATTTTAATTTATTTGTTTATGAAGCCACAATTTCGATAGTTCTCTTTCTTTTCACCACCGAACTGTCAAATTAATAATATGAAAAATATTATAACAGCTGATTTTAGATTTACAGGGCTGGCTTATTTTTTTAATTTTAAGAGTCTCAATATAAATTAAATATATGAACTAGCTAAACAAAATTACTCTATTTTACTTTCCATTTGTATAATTGCGACCTAAAATATTCCTTAGGATGATCTTTACATGTATTTTTCAAAAAAAAAAATATTTTATCTCCTTAAAAATTGCTGCCCGAATTAAAAAAAACCTAGTTCGGCTCTTATTTGTGATTTATTAATTTTGACAGTTCGGTGGTGAAAAGAAAGAGACTACTATATCCAGGCTGGCTTCAATTTTTATTACTTATACTCCTTCCATATATTCTAATTCGTTTTTTTATCTTTAGATTTTTTAGATTTTTATCTCATCAGTTGTACCGTCTTTCGTTTTCACTACTGCCGACTGGTTCCAGTACAGACAATATTCATATCTTTTTCGTCTACATTTTTCTTCCTCAAAATATCGACTAATTTATCATTACTCTTATTGTGATATTTGCTATAGTCGATAGTCTGGTCGTGTCGATTTTTATTTTGTATTGCCTAATTACATCGCCTCATCTAAAAATCATTCCCATCTCATATTTCAAATTATATTAACTGGTATGTGTCAAGATAAATATTTCGGGACGCTCACTATACATTATACGTTATATCAGCCCTAATAAAAATAAAAAAATTAACATTTGCTATGAATTTCTTATATAAGCAAAAAAAACTAACTATTTTCGAAATTTTAATATTATAAGAATTTTACTTAAATGAACGAATACCACCAAAACTATTTATTATAAAATTATACAATACAAACTCATTCGCAAACAATGCAAAAAAAGTGTACGCGTTTTTCTAATGCGAACAAAAAAGAAAAGCTTTTTGTTATGAATATAAAATTCTATTCATAAATTTAAAATTTTATATGGATAGTTGGAAAGCTGTGTTTAATTTATCGTTAATAACTAATAAAATATGAAATGAAAAAATATACTACCATTGATTTTAAATAACTAGATAAATCATCATTTGAAAAAAAAAATTGTTATATTGGTGAGACAGGGGGCGCATGTATCGCTTTTAAGAAACATTATTTTTTCATTTCTCTGAGTGAGAAAATTATTTGTATTTTTTGCGTTTTTGTTGAGTTTAAAGTTTTTATGGGCTTGAGAATTTTAATTTTGCTTATTTAAAGAAAAAAATCATTTTGCGAAGAATAGAAAAATTCAATCTAGAGAATTTTTTTATTTTTTCATATTTTATGTTAGGGAAAATTAATATTTGTCAAAAAAATTTGTAATGACAGTTTATTATTTTTTTTACAGGATTTTTGATTTTATTTTTTTATATATAAATTTTTTTGTCTTTTTGAAAAAAATAATTTAAAAAAAAAATATTGTCTGACCGAGTTTTTATTTTTCATAAGTTTTTTGTCATATGTAAACATGAAAAATAAATAAATTTTATCTTATGAATGATAACCATGTAAATAAATATTGTGTACAATATGTATACATATATGAAATTCAATTTTTCTTAAAAATGCTTTAAAAAAAAATTAATTTAAAAGAAATTATTTAAAAAAAAATTTTGTCTGTCGGGGATTGAACTACAATGCTATTTTTCAAAAAATGTAAACATATGAAAAAATTGTCTTGTCTTATGAATGAATCATATAATCTTAATTATTTATATACATAGTATCAAGACAATACAAAATAAAAATCGACACGACCAGACTATCGACTATCGACAGCAAATAAAATCGCCACTCACAATAAGGGGGCGTATTTTTATATGTATAGTTTCATTTCGAATTTTTCAATTTCTAGGCTTTTCAGCTTACCAGCTCGAAACAAAATCCACATTCCAGGTTGCAATATTGAATTTTTTGGATATTTGCTTTCTGTTGTCATTACTACAGCTGCTGCTGATGTTATTGTTCGTGGTAATATCAGCATTGTTTCTAGTGTAATATCTAAGTGATGTAATTGCTGACGTTGTTATTCATGTTACTCATAATGTTGTTCTTAATGTTATGTTTTTTATATTGTTGACATTGATTTGATGTGTACTAGGGAAAAAATTACTGAGGTGGTTTCATTGCCTTCTTCATACATATTTTTTTAATAATTAAATTTGTTTTCTAGTTTATTTTTTAATAGTTTGTCTTAATTGTTATCCGTGGACACAAAATATTCATAATAACAAAATATTTAATTTTATTGTTTTAGCTGCCGTCGGAATCTCAGAAACAGCTCTTGCAACAAATAACATTAGCCATTCAACAAGACGTGTCCTCAGACCTTCGTCGTAAGATTTGTGAAGTTGTTGCGGAAGTAGCACGAAATTTAATTGATGAAGATGGAAATAATCAGTGGCCAGATTTTTTGCAGTTTCTGTTTCAATGCGCAAATTCCTTAACACCCCAACTGCAAGAATCTGCTTTAAGAATATTTGCTTCTGTTCCAGGAATATTTGGTAATCAGGAGACAATATATATAGACCTGATAAAACAAATGCTGGAGAAATGCTTGAATCAATCTTCAAACATTGATGTCAGATGTCAATGTGTTAGGGCAATTGGAGCATTTATCTTATTGCATGAAAAAGATAATACTATTCAAAAACATTTCCAAGATCTCCTACCCGGAATGATAGCAGTAATCGCTGAAAGTGTTGAATTACAGGACGATCAAAGTCTTATTAAATTACTAATTGATATAACGGAAAGCAGTCCTAAATTTTTACGTCCACAACTTGAATATATTTTTGAGATGTCTATGAAAATATTTAGTAGTCCTGAAGTTGAAGACCAATGGCGGCATTTAGTGCTTGAAGTAATGGTATGTGTTTATAAAATTAAAAAAAAAATCCAACAAAGAAAATTTACATCTACCTAAATGACAATCAATAAATCTTACTTTTTCTATGTCTACTTAATATTTTTGGGGAATTTTATGTCTAACAAATTGTAATTAACTATTAGCGCACATTAATTTGTACATGAAAGCTTAAACTTTTGTATGTATAGAAATCTATTGTACTGTCTCTTTATTCGATTTTTTTGATAAATGGCCATGGAAAAAGGGTACTCTCACTTGATTCGATTTTTTTTGTTAAATAGCCATGGAAAACTAAAATAAAGCTACGACAAAAATCAAAAAAACAATTCGCGCGTGATCTGATGCGAATCGAGGCCTGAGCCGCCTGACTGTCAGAGTAAATTGTGATAGATTTAGTTTAGGGCTTTTTTTTTAAAAAAAAAAATCTTATGTTAACCCTTTTCTGCCCGTCTGTCCGTCCGTCTGTCCGATGTAAACAATAAAAACCAGTTATTTCACATAGTTAGTGTCCACACAAGTTAAAGATACGCACACCAGTAGAAAGTTTGATTTATTGAGAACCAGATGTAACTGATAGTATTTTAAAATTCAGCCGGTAGGCGGTACTTTTCACATTTTGCCAAAACACCTTGCCGGTAACCGTATTTTAAATTTCTACCGCTAGAGGCGCAGAATATTAAAATATATAAAATGTTAATATGTAAAATGTGATTTCCAATATTCAATAAGCCTCAAAAATTAGGTTTAATGTCGCATTTGAAAGGTAGTAAGTAGTAGTATAAAACCACACTTGTTATAATTTTAATTTCTGCCAATAGAGGGCGTAAGGTATAATTATAATGTTTTTTAAAAATGTTATTTGACTTGGTGAATCTTCACCAAAAATGAAGGAAAAGCAAGCGCAGGAGATCTAATCTAAAATAAAACAAATCAGACATTCTCATAGTCTCATTTTTTGCCACTAGAAGGCAGTAAGATACATGTAAAAACTAAAAATTTGTAGTAAATGTGCACCAAATGGCAGTAAGATACAAGTGTTGTTGTTTACTAATGGTACGGATTTTTTGGCCTAAGCCATCATTCCACGAGCTGTCCAGTATAAGTGCGTTATACAATTACTTTGCTTCCTGGCCTCCTCCAGTGCGGTACATCGATGTAGATGCCCTTCATCTTGTGGCTCTTGTAGGTTACATAGATTACAATTATCTGAGTCAACTATACCAATACGTTTTGAGTGTGATGCCAGGCAGCTGTGTCCAGTTTTTAGCCTAAATTGCGCTACTGCCTCTCTTCTGGGTGCTTGTTCAATGGTGTTGTAATATTTACATATGTTTTCGTAGCGTTTTCCCACCATTAGTTCTTTATGTTCCGCTTTTTCGTTATTTATAAGATGTTTTTTAATATTTAAAAGTCTGGCTTCGATAGATTGTGTTTGTGGTGCTCTACCTACTATTTTAGCTCCTTTTTTTACCAGTTGATATGCTTGTTGATTACCCGCTATATTTGTATGAGCTGGAACCCATTGAAAGATGATGTTATGCCCTCGTTGTTGTAGTGCAGAATGGATTTTTCGGATATCTTTTGCGGTAGTGGTGTTGGTTTTGATATCGTAATTGCTCAATGATTGTAGTGCTGCTTTCGAGTCCGATAGTATAACTATATTTTTAGATTGTTCTTTTCTATGTAAAACCTGCGACAGTGCACAATTTATTGCAGCCAATTCGCCTTTGCGTAGTCATATTTAATTTTGTATCTAACATGATACCCAGGTAGGTGGAGTTGTAGCTGCGCGTTAAATTTTTGTTGTTTATTTGTAGTACGATGTCATCTACTTTGTGTTTTAGGGAGAAAATCTGGTACTCCGTTTTGTCGGTGTTGATGGTCATATTATTTTCGCTGCACCAGTTTTGTATTTTATTTATGACCATCGATTTTTTCTTTGAAAATTGTATTTAGGTTCTTTTTGTTACTCGCTTCAGTCCATATGACTACGTCGTCAGCGTAGATAGCAATATTGACTCCTTCTTTTTTGATGGTGCGTATAAGGTCATTTATGTAGATGTTAAAAAGTGAAGGGCTGAGTATGCATCCTTGTGGCAGGCCAAGCCTTGTTTGCTTCCATTTGGAGAGTTTGTTCTTCCATTTTACGGCAATCCAGCGTTTGTTCGGAAAATTTTTTATAACGTTTAAAATGTTGTTGGATATATTCATTTTTTCTAATTTTTGTATAATAATTCTCTACATACCGTGTCAAAAGCGCCTTTAAAGGCGATGAAAATCGCTAGAACTGAATTGTTGTTGTTGAAAGATTTTATTATAGATTCTTTTAGGTTTATGACTTGGTGGATTGTTGAGAAATCTTGCCTGAAACCAGCCTGTTCGTAATCTATTAATTTTGACTTTTCTAGGTGATGATTTAGTCTACTATGTATCAATTTTTCCATTAGTTTTGCGAGGATACTTGTCAATGATATTGACGATAATTACACATTTGATCCGTTGGTTTATTTGGCTTTTTTATTGGAATAACGATGGCTTTCTTCCAATCATTTGGGAATGATATTTTGCTATTCCATATTAAATTAAATGTTTCCAATAGGTAAGTTTATTTACTTCGTTAATATACTTAATGATGTGGTTTAATGTCTTTAAAAAGACAGATTGCACTTCATTTAGCTAATTGTTTGTGTCTGGACTTTTGATTGATTTGTATTGATAGTTTTTGATAATTTTCTTTAGTTTTCATTTTCTTTAAAACCATCTTCTCATCACGTCCACGTCGCGGTCCTGGGTAGGCAAATAGAGAAGTTTGTTACACACTTTTGTATGTACAGACTTTCTAAATACAGGCATAAAAATACAGACAGGCTTCTGTAAATACAGGGTTCTTTAAATACAGGATTATGTTAATTCAGGATTTCACAAATACAGGCATATTTTTACTTATTGACAATTGGAAAACAAATTTTCAGAATATTAACATTTTACATTTTTTAGTATTAGGCGCCTTTAGCGGTAGAAATTGGAAATACACTTACCGGCATCGTATTCTAATCTAACTACCTATCCAACGACTAGTCACACTTCATTTTTGGTGCACATTTACTATATTTAACTTAAAGTTTTTATGTATAATTTACTGCCTCTAGTGGCAATAAATTAGATTATGAGAATATCCGATTTATTTTAGTTTAGATTAGCTTTCCTGTGCTTGTTTTCCCTTCATTTTTGGTAAAGATTCACCAAATTAAATAACTTTTTTAGATAACAATATAATTATATGTTGCGCCCCTCTAGTGGTAGAAATTAAAATTATAACAACTGTGGTTTTATACTACTACTTACTACCTTTCAGATGCAAAATTAAATTTTTGGGGCATTGTATTCAACTCTTAAATACCTTTCCAACGAGTGGTCAAACTCCATTTTTGGTGCACATTTACAATATAAAATTATATTTTTATTCGAAAAAAGATGTTTTGGAAAAATGTGAAAAGCCGCCTACCGGGCGAATTTAAATATATTATCAATTACACCTGGTTCTTAATAAATCAAGCTTTCCATTGATGGGTATATCATATACTTACTATGTGAAATAACTGGTTTTTATTGTTTACACCGGACGGACAGACAGACGGACAAAGGGATTTTTTTTTAAAAAAAAAAGCCCTAAAAATACAAAATTCAATTAATTCGTAAGGTTTAAATGCTTACGCGGTAATAATTCAATTTCGCATCTTCTAATTAATCATTTTATAAATTTGGTAAAACAATATTAAGCAGGTAAAAGAATTTAGGTATTATTACTAATTATTATTGATACTTGCCTCTCCATAATAATTTGGTATTACAATTATTAATCAGATAAACGAATTTGGAAATTATTATTGATAGTTGCCTCTCCATATTAATGAGGAAAAGCAATTATTAATCAGTTAAAAGAACTGATTAATAATGAATGAAGAATTATTATTAATTATTATTGATACTTGCTTCTCCATATTAATGAGGTAAAAGAATTTGCAAATTTTCATAATTTACATGAAAGGTATGAAAATAATCCACACACTAAACGAACATCATCTTTTCAAAGGCGGTTTAGTGTTAACATATGGTGTATTTATACTTCAAACCTATTTATTGGACCAGTTTTTCTACCTCACATACTTAATGGCCAACATTATCTTCAGTTTCTGAATGAAACAGCTGAGAGGATATTCGATGAGGTGCTACTTATTTCAAAAAATAATCTTTTTACCAACAGGATAGAGCTCCAGCGCATTATTCCAGAGAAGTTATTCAGTGGTTAAATGAAAATCATCCAGAACGATAGATTGGAGGCAATGGACCAATTTCATGGCCAGCAAGATCTCCTGCCTTAACACCACTGGATTTTTATGTCTGGGGATTTATGAAAGGACATGTATATTAGGCAATAATAGAAACACGGAAACGTATAAAAAACTGTTAAGGGCGTATAGAAAACTGCGTGTGTTAAAATAAATGAAAATCTAGAATATGTATACATGGTTCAAGCAATAACAAGACTACAACTCTGTTTAATTTATTACCTTTCCAACAAGCCTAATTTTGTTTATTTCTGTTAAAAATTGTTGAAATTTATTTCTAAAATTTCTAAAATTTTGTTTGTTTTTGAAAAACCCTTAAAAAAATTAATTTAAAAAAGATTGTCTGTAATGAGGATTGAACCCGGATGTTATTTTTCATAATTTTTTTATACAAAAATATTTTTCTTTTGGACGGAAGAAGGTGAAAATCAACAAAGCGCGCGTGTACCAGTTGTGTGAGACTGTGAAAAAATTAGTTTTGTCTTACGAATGATAACCATATAAACCATCTAAACATATGTATGCATATATAAAGTTGAAAATTAAATTAATTTGTTTAAAAATACTTTTAAAAAAAATAAATCAATGTAAAAAAATCAATGTAAAAAAATATTGTCTCTAATGGGAATTGAACCATATACATATAAATATATGAAAAATATGAAGCAAAACTACATCATTCATAAGACAAGACAATTATTTTCATATTTTTACATTTGAAACAAAACATTACCGTTCAGTCCTCATCAGAGACAACATTTTTTTTAATTAATCTTTTTAACATTAATCTTTTTTTAAAACATTTAAAAAAAAAAAATTTTGGATTTCATATACGTCTGTATATGTACATAATGTTTATTCATTCATAAGATAAAAAGAATTTTTTTTCATATGGTTATATATGACAAAAAAATTATGAAAAATAACACCTTGGGGTATTGCGTAAAGTGATTTGTGACTATCAACTATCACAAATCACAATTGAGCATTGCGTAACGTGATTGTCACAATGATAGTAACACTTTTGTGATAGTTTTCGCGTGACATGTAATTTGTTGTCACAACGGTGGATTTTTTTATTTTTTTCCTTGATTTTTGTTTCAAAAATTATATATGGCCATATTTTCATCTGGGATTTTCTTTGGTACCTCTGGACGGATTGTGCTGATATTTGGTAAACACATTCAAATTAGGGGTCTGGATGAAATACTGGGTGGCCATATTTTCATCTGTGATTTTCTCCGTTACCTCTGGATGGATTGGGCTGATATTTGGTAAACAAATTCATTATAGTGATCTATAGTTAATTATGCTGGTGCTCCTCCATTAGCTCTACTTGGAAGATGGTTATATGCTAGAGCTCCTCCATTAGCTCTACTTGGAAGATGGTTATATTTCATTTGTTGAAAACGTTGTGTTCCTGGGTTAGCTAGTTTATATTAAAAATTTAAGTGATTAAAACTTCTGAAATCTTGTTATTTATTTATTGCAATGATACCCTGGCTTATTGGAAGTAAAATACTGTATAGTAGTTAGTTAGGGGTCTACATCAACACCTACAGGGTATTCAAAAAAGTTCATTCAGAGTAGTATCTTTGTATATATAATTACATAGTACTATTACTTGACTCGTTTTTTTTATAAATGGCCATGGCAAAATTTATAAATAAAATATGGTAAAGACATAAATCATATTTTAAATTAATCATAATTTAACATATAATTCAAAATATATTTAACAAAAAAACATAATTTAGTTGACTTTTTTATGCCAATTCTCAAAATTAAAAATAACAACTTAATTCAGCTAAATTTATGTTTCTAAATATGTTAATTATAATTTTACATATAATTAATTCAACATATATTTAACAAAAAAACATAATTTAGTTGACTTTTTTATGCGAATTTTTTTAAAAATCTCTTAATTTTTATAAAGAAAAATTAAAAATTACAACTTTATTCAGCTAAATTGATGTTTCTAAACATGTTAATCATAATTTAACATATAATTCAACATATATTTAACAAAAAAACATAATTTAGTAGACTTTTTTATGCCAATTTTTTTAAAAATTTCTTAATTTTTATAAAAAAAAATTAAAAATACATGTTTAGAAACAATTTAGTTATGCCAATTTTTTAAAAATTTCTTAATTTTTATAAAGAAAAATTAAAAATATATCTGAATAACTGAAACAATTTAAAATGGCAAATTTGTGTATATTTTGTTATCGTTCAAGTTGGTACAAAAGTGTAGCCTTTTACCGGGAATAAATTTATCTAAATTAAACCCCAAAGTGACTATTTTGCTGTCTACCACCGGTCTAATAAAACAAACGTATTTCTTCTTCTTTCAAATACATGTTAGGGTATTACGAATTGATGTAAATTTACCTAATTAAATAATCACTGTGCACTTACCGTGTACTAGGAAGCTGGCTTCGACTACCAAGGCTAAGGAAATTTGTTGCTGATAATTTACAGTGTGAAATGTGAGAGCTCATACAAAACGCATGCAACGTAGTACCATTGATTTTAAATAACTAAATAAATCACCGACACTGCAACTTTAGTCAACAGATGCCGCCACATACACCATTTTCAGAAATTTGAAAAATAAATTGAGCAGCAAAATAAATTCTCTCTTTCAGTGAGAAAATAAGAAAAAAATTCATATTTCTTTTTTGCGTTTTTTCTTTTTTGTTGAGTTTTTAAGTTTTTATGGCTTTGAGAATTTTTATTTTGCTTTATTTAAAGAAAAATTTCATTTTGCGAAGACTAGAAAAATTCAATCTAGAGAATTTTTTTATTTTTTCATATTTTATTTAAAAAAAATTTATATAATGAATGTTTATTATTTTTTTTACAAGATTTTTGATTTTACTTTATAATATTTAAAATTTTGTTTGTTTTTCAAAAACCCTTAAAAAAATTAATTTAAAAAAAAAGATTGTCTGTAATGAGGATTGAACCCGGATGTTATTTTTCATAATTTTTTTATACAAAAATATTTTTTTTTTGGACGGTAGAAGGTGAAAATCTCTTAAGAGGCCTTTGCCCAAAAAGTAAGATAAGGTTTTGCGCTGGAGCAGATAACTTGAGCTGTAATTATCGGATTTTGATCAGGTTTTTTGTAAATGGTTGGTAATAGACCTACCTTTTACACTATGTAGATTTTTTTTAACTTTTTGACCTAGGTTGTCTGGAAATTTAAAAAAAAATTTCATTTCCATACAAAAAAAACGTTGCGACCTAGATTTTTCCACAGTTTTCATCCAATTTGGGTGAAATTTGGAAGACAAGTAGTCTTTATAAAACGAATCTACACTAGGCAGCTCTTTTTTTCATTTTCGACCTAGGTTGTCTGGAAATTTAAAATGATTTGTCGTTTCCATACAAAAAAAACGTTGCGACCTAGATTTTTTCCACAATTTTCATCCGATTTGGGTGAAATTTGGAAGACAAGTAGTCTTTATAAAATTAATCTACACTAGGCAGCCGGAATTTTGATTTTTGGCTCTAATTTTGATTTAACAGCAATTATATTTTCAAACTTTGATATGGAATAAAAACTAAACTAAAGAAAATAAATTCATAAAATTAAGTTATTTTTTAAATTTACTCTTTTCCCAACATTTTCTTAATTAAAATTTTCAAAAATAATAGAAAATAAGTTTCTAGGAGCCAAATTAAGGAAGTAACTTTTTCCAAAATTTTCTAAAAAAATACTAATTTGAAATTGTTATACAGAAAATAGTTCCACTAATTCCTAATAGGATCGTCGGTTGTAAATTGTTATATTCGCTATTATGTTTTGTAACTATATCTCTCGTTGTTCTCTATGTCCTTTTTTTTGGGTATACATACTTTTTTTTTGCATTTTCTTATACAGGTTTTTGTTATATGCAAGTATTTTCATTTAAATTTTAAATTTCAATATTTTAGAATTTTTTCGTTTTCTATATTCAGAATATTTATAGTTTTTTAGGGGTTTAATAGTTTTTTTGTTGAATGTGCTAAAACTCTGTCGAGTAGGTTTAAAAAAGTATAAATAGGAAAACTCAATATAGCATGTTCAAACGGGAATATTATTAATATTATAATAATGAATAATGAATACTAATAAATAATAAAGAGGATATCTCATATATGTAAGCCATGTTATTTTAAAAATATCAACATTATGTATATTACTTTTCAATGAACTTGCTCAATTTAATATTTACCAATTTTTTTTTCATTTTTCATTATAAGTAATATACATACATACTATAATTTCTAAAAAATATGTACGAGTATGTACGTAGAATAAAATTAATGCATTCATTCGGTATAAATTAAACTACGATCGCATATTTGATTTTTTCCCCAAAAATAAGAAAAATAGAAAAATATTTAAATTTGAAATTTGAAATTTAAATATAAAAACTTATATCCTTTTGAATGGATATAAGAAAAAACTCATTGCAGGTAACAAATATAAAAAAGGGTCAACCACAGCAATAAACCATCGTAAAATAAAAACAACAACAAAGCCACATAGGAATAATATTCTCAACTTAGTAGAGAACAATTTGAAATTATGTTCATTTACTCAAAATAAAAATTTTGTGTTCTACAAAATGTATGTTGCCGATCATTTTGTGTATGAATATTTTTAAATTGTTATACACACCATGTATAGTATAACAAAACGAAGTATACCAGATATAATTTTACTTTTCGGGCAAAGGCCTCTTAAGACACTGTTCCCGCGCGTGTACCAGTAGTGTGAGACTGTGAAAAAATTAGTTTTGTCTTATGAATGATAACCATATAAACCATCTAAACATATGTATGTATATATAAAGTTGAAAATTAAATTAATTTGTTTGAAAATACTTTTAAAAAAAATAAGTCAATGTAAAAAAATATTGTCTCTAATGGGAATTGAACCATATACATATCAATATATGAAAAATATGAAGCAAAACTACATCATTCATAAGACAAGACAATTATTTTCATATTTTCATAAACAAAACATTACCGTTCAGTCCTCATCAGAGACAACATTTTTTTTAATTAATCTTTTTAACATTAATCTTTTTTTAAAACATTTAAAAAAAAAAAAATTTTGGATTTCATATACGTCTGTATATGTACATAATGTTTATTCATTCATAAGATAAAAAGAATTTTTTTTCATATGGTTATATATGACAAAAAAATTATGAAAAATAACACCTTGGGGTATTGCGTAAAGTGATTTGTGACTATCAACTATCACAAATCACAATTGAGCATTGCGTAACGTGATTGTCACAATGATAGTAACACTTTTGTGATAGTTTTCGCGTGACATGTAATTTGTTGTCACAACGGTGGATTTTTTTATTTTTTTCCTTGATTTTTGTTTCAAAAATTATATATGGCCATATTTTCATCTGGGATTTTCTTTGGTACCTCTGGACGGATTGTGCTGATATTTGGTAAACACATTCAAATTAGGGGTCTGGATGAAATACTGGGTGGCCATATTTTCATCTGTGATTTTCTCCGTTACCTCTGGATGGATTGGGCTGATATTTGGTAAACAAATTCATTATAGTGATCTATAGTTAATTATGCTAGTGCTCCTCCATTAGCTCTACTTGGAAGATGGTTATATGATGGAAACGTGATTTCTGATATTTTGTGGGAAGTAATGGAGGAGCACTGGCATAGTTAACTATAGAACACTATAATGATTGTGTTTATCAAATATCAGCCCAATCCATCCAGAGGTACCAGAGAAAATCAGCCCAATCCATCCAGAGGTACCAGAGAAAATTCTCGTGTACCGCATGAAAGGGTGACCATACCTGACTTGCATATTCCAGAAGAGGCCTAACGAAAGTCATATAAAGAGATTTGGTAACGTATGGGTTTGAGAATTCCTTAGACCAACGTTTAACAAAACCGAGAGTAGAATTAGCCCTACTTATAATGTTATCGATGTGTGGAGGAAAATTAAGTTCCCTATCACAGATAATACCAAGATCTCGAATTGAGTTCACTCGACAAACTCGTTCGTTGTTAATGTAGTAATCTCTGGGGGTGTTTTGTACTCGTTTCCGCGAATACGTAATCGTTTGGCATTTACTAACATTAAGTTCTAGGAAATTTTTCTGACACCAAATTAAAAATCTGTTTAGGTCGTCCTGAAGAGGAATGGAGTCCGCAGGAGATGAAATATGTCTAGATATTTTCATGTCATCAGCGTATACCAGTAGATTGGATTCTTTAATGACATGATCAACGTCATTGACTGATAAGATAAATATCAGGGGTCCAAGATGGCTGCCCTGTGGAACGCCAGATGAAGCATGAATTGGATTTGATATAGAGGATCTAAATAAGATTCTATATTTACGGTCGATCAAGTAAGATTCCATCCATTGTATGAGTTTCGGTTGAAATCCAAGAATTTTGAGCTTATACAGAATAATTTTATGCGAGATTTTGTCAAAAGCCTTACTAAAATCGGTTACTACGACATCTACCTCCTTACCCCTTTCAAAGGCACATAGAGTTGATGAAGCAAAGGTAGTTAAGTTCGTCGTGGTAGATCTACCCTTGAGAAAGCCGTGCTGGTAAGGTGAGAAAAGTGATACACAGTTAGAATACATATTGTCGTATACAATACTTTCGAAAAGTTTAGGAATACATGAGAGTTTTGCAATCGGTCTATAGTTAGATACCTCATTCTTACTTCCTTTTTTGTGAATGGGGATAATAAAGGAGTCCTTCCATAGTTTAGGGAAGGATCCCTTGGAGATAGAGAGCTGAAATAAAGTAGTTAGAGGCTGGGCTATATATTGGACACATTTTTTAAGGACTATAGGAGGAATACCATCTGGTCCAGAGGAATAATCGTCTTTTAATCCGTTAATCTTTTCAATTACCGAAACCAGATCGATGTTAATATTCCCTAGCGTAGTTTGGTTGGATGAATGCATATAATTGAAATACCCATGTCTGGTTCAAAATTATTATCCGAAAACGCTTGACTGAAGAAATTGGCAAACAGATTGGTTATTATTTTTGGGTCATCTGAAGATTCATTTAAAAATTTTAAGGTGGAGGGATAGCCGTCAGATTTTCTTTTAGAGTTAATAAAATGATAGAAACGTTTAGGATCGGAAATTAAGTTTTGTTGCATTTGGTTCACGTAGTTAGAATAAAGAGACTCACATAGCACCGAGAAAGAAGAATATGCTGATTGATATTCATTATAGTCAAAATTGGAGCCCGATATATGAAATTTTTTCCATAATTTGTTTCTTAGATTCCGAAGAGAGCGAAGTTCCTTATTATACCATGGCGGAGATGAAGAAGGATTCCGCTGTGGTAAGTAAGGGACTGCTTGTGCGAAGCAATTGAAGATAACAGAGTAAAAATGGGCCAGAGTTATGTCCAAATCAAGTTTTGTAGCTGAAAAACCGAAATCTAAAGCATTGAACAATTCGTTAAGCATTCCGAAATCGGCTTTCCGAAAATTAAATTTATAACATTTTTCCAATTCCACTGTAATATTCTCGCTCTGATGTGCAAAAGTGATAGATAACGGAGGGTGATAAGGATCAAGAGTGGAAAGGAGTTGAACACTTTCTTTTATAGAGCAGTTATCTACATCCGTAGAGAAGGCGAGGTCGAGTTTTCTACCAAGGTTATTCTTTACATTGCTCATCTGAAATAGGCCCATATCAGAAAACCGATCAGTTAGTAAAATTTCTTTGTCCGATAAGGCGTCGCCACATGATGTGATTCATCCTCTGAATCCACCCATTGTAGCCTAGGTAAATTAAAATCACCAAGGATTATTACATCATCTTCAGGTTTGGTAATTTCGAATAGGAAATCTAATGCATCCACAACTAGTTGATACGACTCTGTTGTTTGGCTAGGACGAATGTAACAACATAGTATGTATAAACTACGTTTCGGTATATTGATTTTGACACATATCATCTCGATATTATCAGTGTTAGGAATAGTGAAAAGTGTTGCGTCATATATGTTGTGAATTGCTAAAAGGACTCCGCGTCCTACATTATTATCCTCTTCGGTTAAAATATCTTTTCGAAAAACGTTGAAATTAGGGGTAAATAATTCATTGTTGTTAATGTCAGATGATAAGTTCGTTTCAGTTAATGCAAAAATATCAGATGAAAGTTTTTGAGAATTTAAAAAAATGTTTTTGTTCTGAGTCCTCTGACATTTTGATAATATATAGAAAAATAATCGATTTTTTTATCATGTAATTGTTCTTTGAAGATTACGGAATGTTGATTACCAGAATGGAGACTTTCTTTGTTGTGAGGGACGAAAAAACATATCAGTGTCGATTCGGGATTTCTGCAGATAAGAAATTCTTTTATTGTTTACGTGAGAAGCATAAGAAGAGAGATCATTTGCAACTTTATATGATGGAATACCGAAACTCTCGTGGTATTTATCGAAAAATTGTCTTAAGGTACATAAATCAGTTGGAAGGCCCTCTTGCTAGATTGTTATCATGACATTCGTCCTAGTCTTACCGTCAATACAGACAGTGTCGGGCTTATCATATAAATAAGCGAGATAAAGCCGTACGTTGTTAAATATTTTATTATCTCTAAGGCGAGAAAGCAAATAACGGTTATCGACACTGTCGGCCGAATTCATTGTCATTTTCACGACAGGAGGTAATAGAGGGTCTACAAAGGATAAATTCCTCTGCTTTGTATCATTCTTAAGAGCGATGTCAGGGATTTCGATAACGGGAGTAAGTGGGTTCAGGGTGGGTTCCTGGACAAAATCCTGAAATTTTCTAAGTTTTTTAGATATTTTTGTTCTGAAAGTATTACCGTATTTTGATTTATTATTATTATTTGTGTTAGTATTGTTATCGAAGTCATCATTATTATTATAGTTAGTACAATGGTTGTTAGTATTATTTGTATTAGTATTATAAACATTATCAATTTGATCAATGACAATGTTATTATTGTTATTATTAATATTTAAAATGTTATTATTTTCATTGTTAGTTTTGTTAGTATTTTCATTGTTAGTTTTGTTAGTATTGGTGATATGTTCCTTATTATTATTGTTAGTATTAGTATTAGTTTTAGCAATAGAATTAATATTAGTAGTAGTATTATTAGTATTACTATTCGGATTAGTGTCGGATTCGTATTAGTATTAATATTAGTATTTGCATTAGTATTAGTATTAGTGTTGGTATTATTTGTTTTGTTATTATATTCCTTACTATGTCTAATATATTTTTTGGTATTGTTATTGGAGTTTGAATTTTTAGTTATAGGATAGGTGGGATTACTGTAATGATCAATATGGATGGGTAAATTGCGATTGGGAATTATTGTATGCGAGGAATTTGATACAGTATTTGCAGTATTGATAAAAATTTTTTTCTTATTATTAATATTATTGGAATTATAAGATCTGACCTCATTAGCTTTAAAATTAATCCATGGCGTAAAAACTAGATTCCCTATTTTAAAATTTGTGTCATTTGTTCCAGTTAATAACCAGGCAAATTTACTGGGAATCTGAAGTTTGAAAGTGACCAGTGTGTTCATTTGTCTCAATTTTTTTGATCTTGGGCGAAGTATTGAGATTTTATAATGCTTAATATGTAGTACGTTTTCTAGATAGTCCATTATCCAGGAACGACCTAGCTGATATCCACTACCTTTAATATGAAACATTGAGATGTCGTGACAATGAGATTTAGCTGCATTAATATGTTTTTTAGATGATTTGTGGATTTTATTCACATTTTGAGCACCTAATTTCTCCATTCTGCTGGCCCAATCAGCTTTGGTCCAATATAGACCGAATTTACATATTAAGTTTTCCTCCAATATGGCATCAGATTTCGTGGCTACTGAAGTGGGCAAAGTTGGTTCGGATTGCTGTTCGAGCTCTGGTGATAAAGGAATTATCCTTAGTTTATTTGGAGAGCGCGTTGTTATTGAAGCATTTGTTGGATCAAAAGAAGGTGTATTGTCAGTTAGGTTTTCATCCAAATTGATTATTTTTTCATATATTGAAAGACGATTTCTATTAGATATTGATTCAGGTGCATATTTAAGTGAATTATTTGTATTAAGGTGTTTTAATTCATCAATAGCAACATTTATGATTGAATTTGTCGATACAAGTTCATCACAGCAGAAAGTTAATCTGGCTTTGAGACCGTCAATATCAGTATTAATTCGAGAATTATTTACATCGTCATTAATTTTATTTAATTTATCGTGATTAACTGACTGGTTCTTATCGAACGATAGTTGTAAATGTTGCATATCACTTTCCAAAATATATTTTAATTTTTTTATAGATGAAAGAACATTTTCTAACGGAAAGTTTATTCTGTTAATTAATACATCATTATTTATAACAATGCTTTCTTTAATTGAATCAACACTATCGTAAAACTTATCCATTTTGTTTATCAGACAATCCATACCTTTTGTATTCCCAGAACATGTTTCATAAACTTTATCCATACGGCAATATACTTCGTCAACATGTTGCTGAATAGAAATTGTATTGGACTCCATTTTATTGATAATATTATCTGTATTACGTGTTTTAATAGTACTGGCTTCAAATGAGTCTGATAGTTGCTTAAGAATTATATTATTAGATTTTATTGCCCGCATTATATGAGAGAGATTAATTGTTCTACACTCATTACAATAAAAAACAAAGGTGTGTTTAAATTCTTTCACATACTTAACAGCTAATCGTGAGATACCAATGCATTGATAGTGAAATGATTTGGCACAAATACCTTTGCAATCTATTAAATCGATAGTATCTGTGCAATCGCTTAGAGCGCATTGAATATTACCGCACTTTTGCATAATGTCTCTTATTAAGTTTTTCTCTTTATATTATATATTTAATGATAAAGCCTTGAAGTAAAAACGGATTTAAGTTAAGAGCAGTTAAATTTTGATATATTAATTTAATTAAATTAGTGTTTTTGTTATGTTTTGTTTTGTTATGAATTTTTTATTGACCGGAAATAGAGTTCAGTGTCACAGAATTTATATTTTTATATATATATTATTATTAGGTAGCACTAAGTACATTGATCTAATGAGTTTTTAAATAAGTATGTATAGCAACTCGGTAACAACAATAATTTAAAATTCAAAATTTAGCGCACATGAAGCAAAAAAATAAAAAAAGAATATTTAATACAAATTAAAATAATTGATTAATTATGATTATGTAAACTAAATAATTGCGGAGTAAAAGAAAACACGTCCGAACAGTTTGGAAGTTGAAAAATTTTAATGTCCATGGATATTATTTCTTTTTTTGGAAAAGAAATAATGCCCAATACAAATTGGTAATAAAGTCCATGGACTTTATGACTCTTACAAAATTCAAATGAGAAATAGTTAGTTAGTTTTAGGTTGGGGTCGGCAGAGTTCTGCCTCGTCACTGCAGCCGTAGGCTTATTGTAACTACCCTCTACGTTCATTCATTTGACAGACCAGTACTAGCAATGAAATTGTATAGTCTTGTCAAAGATAGATCCCATGATTCCGATGGGGAAATAGTATAACTGCCGAAATGAATTAGCCTCTTATACAATAGGGCTTCACATTCACACAGTATATGCTCCGCTGTTTCGTCCTAATATTCGCAGAATCTGCACAATCGGTCTTGACCTATTCCTAATGTGTGTAGATGTTTCTTGAGCCCACAGTGTCCAGTCAGGAAGCCCACCAGTGTTCTGGTTCTTCTTCTGCTGCACGTTAGTAGCTCTGCGGTAATCTTTTTCGACGGGCCTTTTATGAAGAGCTTCGAGTGTCTGGGCCCTTCATTGTTCTTCCATCTATCTGAAAAAGAAAGAAAAGTGTTAGTTTTAATTTGCGATTTTGTTAGGCATTTTTATACACCACAAAATGGTTCTGGACCAATGTGTGGTGTACTTGCGCCTTCTTTTGCTAAGAGGTCTGCCTCTTCGTTTCCTTCAAATCCTACATGAGCCGGGATCCATGAAAGAATTAACCTATTATTAACCGCTAGAGCTTTTAGCGTGTTTATGCATTCGCCTATTAGCTTCGATTTCAGTTGATTAGAATTTAGGGCTTTAAGAGCCGCTTGGCTGTCCGAGAAGATCGTTATTGTTTTGTTGTTGTATCTTCTGCGTAAATTTTCTTCCGCGCATAATTGGATAGCATAAACTTCAGCTTGGAAGACTGTCGTTAGGGTACCTAGGCTTTTTTAAATTTTACACCTTGGCCTCTTTCCGTAGACTCCGGATCCTACTCCTTCATCTGTTTTGGATCCGTCTGTATACCATTCCAGCTCCGTTTCCGAGGGTCGGGTAGCTACCCAGTCATTCCTCTCTGGAAACATTACCTTGAATGGTTTGCAGAAATCATATACAATGTTACAATCATCCTTCGGCATATTTATGTACGGTATGTTGCCTGTGGCCTGAATGATTGCGGGATGACTTTTCAATTTCTGAGTATCTACGTTATTGGAACCCAGTATTCTCAGCGCACCAAATTTGGCTTCCTCTTCAACTGCTAGATGTAGAGGGACCAAGTTGAGCAGAACTTCCATCGATGCCGTTGGTGTTCTCTGCATAGCTCCAGTGATGTTCAGGCAGGCCACTCTTTGTAGTTTTCCGAGTTTCTTCCTAATGTTTAGTTGGGATACTTTGCGCCACCAAACCACCGCTGCATATGTTACAACTGGTCGTACTATTGATAGGTACATCCAGTTAGCTATTTTTGGACGCAGTCCCCATGTCTTCCCACAGATTCTTCTGCAGGTCAAAAATGAGAGTTGCGCCTTTTTAAGAGTTTTCTCTAGGTGAGTGTTCCATTTTAGCTTGCGGTCCAGTGTCACACCTAGGAATTTAGCTTCTTCAGAAAACTCTATTACTTTTCCAAACAGCATTGGTTTCCTCAGTTGGGCTATATTGCGTTTATTGCTGAATGGGACGATTATGGTTTTGTCAGGGTTGACTTTTAGTTCCTCCTTTTCACACCATCTTTGAACTATTCCATATGCGGTCTGTAGTAGATCACATTGAACGTTTACGAATTTTCCTCTGATGATAATTGCAAGATCATCAGCATATCCTTGACAATCAAATCCTGCCCTCTGTAACTTATCTAGTAGTTTGTCTACTACTAGTGACCAGAGAAGGGGCGATAGAACACCACCTTTTGGACATCCCCGATTGGTTGTTGCTTTCATCTTCTCTTCACCTAGAGAGAGTTCTATTATCCTGCTCTTGGATTCAGTCCATCTACATATTGCGTTGCTAACTCCCCTACTTCTCAATGCCTCTATCATTGACCTATGAGAAGTGTTGTTAAAAGCCCATTCAATATCCATGAACGCTACTATAGCTCTTAGTGATTTCTCTATTTTTTCCGTTAGATTTAGAAGAGCCATCTCTGTGGATTTGCCTGCTTGGTATGCGTATTGATTTTTGTGAAGGGGATTATTTGTCAGAATGGAATCGTATCTCTCAATCACTTTTTCCAATGTTTTCAATACGAATGATGATAGGCTGATGGGTCGTAGATTTTTTGGGTCTCCGTTCAGCCTTTTGTTTACTTTGGGTATGAATACCACTTTTACCTGTGCCCACGTTTTTGGTATATGTCCAAATACTAGACTAGCTTTGAAAAGCCTTGTTAGTATAAGTGCAAGTTTTTCACCTCCTTCCTGTAGTAAGGCCGGGAATATTTCATCTGGACCTGTTGACTTGGAGGGTTTGAAGGTTTTGATCGCCCATTTGACTCTTTCTGGGCGGATGACGTTGTTTGCTAATTTCCAGTCCTCCTTCCTTGGTTTATCTTGGGAGTTGGTGGTGCTGTTTATTTCGATATTGTTGCAGCTCCAGGGAAGTGGGAATCTAGTAGAATTCTTAAAGATTCAGCTTTCGATTCCGCATAACTGCCATTGTCCTTTTTTAGGAGACCTATGGCTTCTGGTTTATCATTTGCTAACACTTTGTGAATACGTGCTGCTGCTGGGAGTTCCTCTATTTTTTCGCAGAACGTTTGGAACGAGGCTTTCTTAGCTTTCCTTATCTCACGATTGTATTCAGTGAGAGCCGTCGTGTAAATTTCCCATTCTTGTGGATTTTAATTTTTTGCTTTATTAAACAGTCTCCTAACCTTAGTTCTAAGGTCGGAGAGATTGTTGTTCCACCAGCTTACCTGTCTGTTACTACGTTTTGTCCTCATTGGGCAGTTCTCTTCGAAAGCGCTTATGATTGCTGCATTTATCATCATAGCCGCATCTTCCAGTTCCTCAATATCCTTGATTTTCTTTGGGATCGCCTCTAGTTTGCCTTCTAGGTCAGTCTTATATGACGACCATTTGGTTTTCTTTTTGGGGCGGTATGTTATTGATAAGGGGCTACTCCTGCTAAATCGAATCTAATATGTTTGTGATCCGAACAAGATGGCTCATCAGAGACGTGCCAGTTGTTTTCTTATTCGTTAAGAAAGGGGTCGTTATGGTTAGATCTAGAACCTCACCTCTAATTCTATTGACGAATGTTGGCTCATTACCCGAATTTATTATTTATAAATTATAACTAGTAATAAATTCTAGCAGTGACTCACCCCTGTTATTAATGTCCGTGCTACCCCAGTTTGTATGATGAGCGTTGGCATCACATCCTACCAAAAGCTGCATCTTGTTTCTTCTTGCGAAAAGTAGCAGTCCTATTAACTCAGGAGGGGGGCATTGATGATCCGCGGCAAAGTATGCGGAACATACTATGATGTTCCCCAGCTCGCCCTTTGGGTCAATTATTGCCGCTACTACGTCCTGTTGACAGAATTCTGTAATTGGAATGTAATTAATATCTTTATTAAACAGAATACAAGCTCATGGTCTCGAGTTTGTATTATCGTATAATAACTTACCTCCGGACACTCCTAGCCCACATATCTTACCATTTGCTAGCCAGGGTTCCTGGATGAGTGCAATGTTGGCGACTTCTTTTACGCACATACAGCTGAGTGTAGCCGATGCCGCCTTTGCATGCTGCAGGTTCGCCTGGATGCACTTGCAGGAGTTGAATTCTTCTTATCTCCTTCTCGGGGACTCCTGCAGTCCGCCCTGCTCCTTCTACTTCTGGTAGAAGTAGAAGGAGCACGCCTCTCTCCTTCTCTGTCTGCAGGAGTCATCGAGCCGCGCTGGTCTCCTCAGAAATCCTCCAATTCTGGATGTGCAGGCCATCGTTCTGTCTGCCTAGTCTGTCCAGAATTTCCCCCTCACGAAGATTTTCTTCGTCAGGAAAGAACCCTGAGCAGACCGCGTGTATAGGAAGATCCCCACCTTCTACCAACACTAAATCAGCCTCTTTGAAGGGCTTGATTTTCTTTATGGTCTCTTTCAGCCAACGCTTACTCGCATCATCAGCGCAGTTGATTGACACCCATCCGGGTTTTCGAGCTGACCCATTAAATCTGACATGGGTGCCCCTGGGCAGTTCGTACATGGCGTTCAGAATCGGTACAAAACCTTTTTTGCCTCTTCCTCACTCAGCGCCAGCACAGGATATTGCCGTGGAAGAATACCCACCCTGGTATTACTCGCAACATCCCTGTACGTTGGCTTACTCTGTGTGTTACTTTTGTTTCTTTTGACAATCATCGGTGGCGTGCTGCCGTCCGATCTGTTTCTTTTAACACATAGAGAGCCGGATGCCTTCCGTGCCAGTATATCCTCATATTCCTTGTCCATTCTCGCACGTGCCTCATAATATGGGATTCCAGATGATATTATTTTCTTCAGCTTTTTCCTAGCTGCACCACACAACCTCCTGGGCTTAATTTGAGAGCCGCTGGACGCCTTGCTGAAATTACCTTCCGCGTCAGAGTTTGTAGTGTTTTCTATGATGGTGACGTTGTCATTATCCGAGGACATTAGATACTCGCTCTCGTCTTCCGTTGCTACATCGCTAGCGTCATTATCCGTATCGCCTAGCCTCGTTCTTTCTATCATTTCAATAGCATCTGCAAGTAAGGAGCCTGCGGCCTAAGACATTGCAGTTGCTATTGGTGCGTTCGGGATTGCCGTTGTTGTTGATGTTGTAGTTGAAGTTGTTGCCTTGTTATGTATCGTTGCTGTAGTCGTCGTTGTTGATCCTTTGTTGTTTTTTGTTGTTGTTTTTTTTTTTTTTCCATAGTTGTTCCCACGAGTTTCGCGGCAAAAGAAGGTCCACCATAGCAGAGGCCCGATACTATGGTAAGGCTGGTTAAAACCGGAGGTCGCCTGGTATCCGGAGTCCACCGTTAGCGACTGAGCTCACCTTCAGCCACGCAGCTCTAGGCACGGTACAAATTACACCCTTAGCTTGGTTTCGAGCTTGCAAATTTGGTCTGTATTCATATTTAAGACAGATACAGTTCCAGGGGCTACCACGAGGAGGTAATGCAAGTCCTTGTTTAGAAACCTCGACAGTTGCAACAAAGCAAGCCGAAACTTACTTTGCCTACCCTGTCGACCTCCAAACCCGACCCCCAAATGAGAAATAAAGTCCAATTGTATAATTTAGAATAATATTTATTATAAAATACTCCCTCTGTTCCAAAGTATGATATACATTTCTATAAAAACATTCCGATTATGGATGGTTTATACAATTAAAGGATTTTTTTACTGTAATATCAATAAAAATGATGTGCCCGTACTCATTAACAGGCATTACGTATAATTTTCCGTTGTATTGTTTTTTTACTTTCCCTTTTATGAATTCACACTTCCAGTATATATATATATATATATATATATATATATATATATATATATATATATATATATATATATCTCCTCACCTGGCCATAACTTGACCGATTGAGCTCAAATTTGGAAGTTGAGCTCGTGCCATCAAAGGCTGGGTACCACATAAATTTGGGGCCTTTTTGATGAGGGGGAAGGGAGCTCGGAGGGCCGTTTAATTTTTGAATGTACCAAAAAAACCATGTGGGGTATCAAATGAAAGGTCTTGACGAGTACATCTCATTGGACTGTAGTCCGGGGGGCGCCGTGGGTCATGTCGGGCTCAAATCGGGGCAATGTGGGGCTCCATAATACAAAAAATCATGTGGGGTATCAAATGAAAGGTCTTGACGAGTACATCTCATTGAGCGGTAGCCCGGGGGCGCCATGGGTCATGTCGGGCTCAAAACGGGGGCAATGTTGGGCCCTATAATACAAAAAATCATGTGGTGTATCAAATGAAAGGTCTTGACGAGTACAACTCATTGAGCGGTAGTCTGGGGGCGCCGTGGGTCATGTCAGGCCCAAAACGGGGGCAATGTGGGGTCCATAATACAAAAAAACATGTGGGGTATCAAATGAAAGGTCTTGACGAGTACATCACATTGGAGGGTAGTCCGGGGCGCCGTCGGTCATGTCGGGACCAAAACGGGGCAATGTTGGGCCCTGTAATACAAAAAATCACGTGGGGTATCAAATGAAAGGTCTTGAAGAGGACATCTTGTTGAGTACTCCGAGAGGTACACTGGGTCTTGTGGGACCCATAATGCAAAGAGACATGAGAGGTATCAAATAAAAGGTATTGAAGAATACATCTCGTTGCGCAGTCCGTTGGGTTTCGTAATTCATGTTAGGGCCCAAAACCTGTTTCATGTGGTGGCCCATCATAAAAAAATCATGTGGGGCATCAAATGAAAGGTCTTGAAGAGTAGTCCGAGCAGTACCCTGGGTCATGTGGAGCCAATTATACAAAAAAACATGTGGGGCACCATGGGCCATGGAAGGCCCAAAACATCGGCCACATGTGGAATTCCAAATCGTGGGCCATGAGGAGCTCAAAGAAATCATTCCCAAGTTGTCAAAGTATTTAAATATTTTTAGTCGGTCAAATTAATAAATATTTGACCGACTAAAAAGTGTAAAATAAAAAATATAAATAAAAAAAAGTTTTTTAAAAATACTTTCCCTTAAAGAAATATTCAACTAAAAAGTAATAAACAAGCAAATAATACCACATCAATGTACTTTCCCGTCGAGTTTTAGCCACTGTCATCAATAGTAAGGGAAAGTAGACCTTATCAGAATTAATGCCATTTATAAGGAGGTCTACTTACCCTTACTAGTGCTGACAGTGGCTCAAACTCAACGGGAAAGTACATTGATGTGGTATTATTTGCTGTTTATTACTTTTTAGTTGAATATTTCTTTAAGGGAAAGTATTTTTAAAAAACTTTTTTTTATTTATATTTTTTATTAAATAGAAAATCATCAAAAAGCATTGAAAATTTAATCACAACCGTAGCGTTTAAAATAAATTAAATATGGATCGGGAAAATAGCGGTTTAGAAAGAAGAATAATCAAATCGAAGCAATTGACTATTGATCAGCGAAATGGTATATTGCAGCTTTTGCTACAATAGATCAAAAACAGGTATTACAGTAAAGTATTACAGGTCGCCAAAATCCTTAAGAAAACAAGATCTTAAAAATTTCTATTTCATTGAATGCGTGCAATAAACAATCTTTTAGAATACAATACTTTTCGTTATAATTCACTTAATTTAAATTAATTTTGTATATATTTTAAAATTTAAAAATAAATAAAAACACTTTGAGAGTTTTGTATATCATAATTTGGAACAAACTTTATACTAGAAATGTATATCATAATTTGGAACAGAAGGAGTAGTTAATATTTTTATAAATAAGAGTAAAATACAATTATTATAACTTCTTTTTGCTTTGCATTCAATTATTTAATCCTTTACTTATCTTATTTATCGGAAAATAATTTCATTTTGCAACTTTTCGGAAAAGGGAAAATTCCTTATTTTTTCAGGTTTTTTTTTCCCACTTCAAATAAGTCATAAAGTCCATGGACATAATTTTTTTTTTTTTAAAGAAATAATGTCCATGGACATTAATTCCCTTTCATTTGGAGTTAAAGTCCATAATGATTTAATCCTTTACTTATCTTATTTATCGGAAAATAATTTAATTTTGCAACTTTTCGGAAAAGGGAAAATTCCTTATTTTTTCAGGTTTTTTTTTCCCACTTCAAATAAGTCATAAAGTCCATGGACATAATTTTTTTTTTTAAAAGAAATAATGTCCATGGACATTAATTCCCTTTCATTTGGAGTTATAAAGTCCATGGACTTTAATTCTTTGGACCTTATTGCACCCCCTCACATTATATATCAACATATTTCGAAATTATGTTATACTTTAATTTAACTATAATATACTTTAGGTAAATTTTATTATAAACTATTTTAAAAGTCTCCAAATTATAAAAAATTTCTTTCGTATTTTAATTTTTTATTTTCTCACTTTTCACCTGGTGATACATAAATAATTAAAGTTGGTACATTTTTAGTTTGTACTCAGAATTCACTATTTGATAACTCTACCGAGATTTAGCTAATAAAGTGAGTTGGTGAGTTGATTTCACTTTACTCACTGATTCTACTCACTTAAAAAAAGGCGATTTAGCTAAAAAAGTGAGTTCGAATAACTTCGAAAAAAATTTCGAAATCATTTTTGAAGTAAGTGTAAAAAAACAACATATGAGTTTTTAGTTTTTTCTTACCACCGACATACAGAACAAACATAAAATACGTAGTTTGTCAAAATGTCATCTTTTTTCTTGAAATTGCGAATGCATTTATTTTATACTTTCCTTTCTTGAAATTACGGAGAAATATATAAATATTTATATAATGTTTTTTTAAAAATTACATTGATTTATAAAATACAAATTAATTTTATTAAAAATATAGAAAATTACAATTAAATTAACATAATAAAGAGTATAAAAAGAATAGTAGCACTATTGAATTATATATATAATGCCGGTATTTAAACGAAATAAATATAATTCTTTAAAGTATTCCTTAAATAATATATTTATATGAATTGTGCAAACAGCTAGCTAGAAATATATAAATTGTTCCACTTGGAATATTTTCTTTAATTAATTTTAATAAAAGAAGCTTTTGATGTTTAGTTATTTTGGCTGACTAAAATAAAAAATGTTTTTATTAATTTCTTTAAACTTATTAAAGAAATAGAACAAGCACAATAATAAATTTATCTGTATTTGCACAAATAATTTGATTATTGTCCAGAAAAAATAAACAAAATAAATAAAAATTATTTTTAAATTTTACCATTTAATATAAAGCAAGAATATATTTTAAAGTAATTTATGTAAGTAAATATCTACATAAAACATCTTTGGAAAGGTATTTAAGAGTACAATACGATGCCATATTACATAAGAATTCCAAAATATGTTAAAACCTGTTTTTCACTTAAGGCTCGAGGAGCGTACTTTCCTGTTTTATTGAGAAATTGTTTTGCGCATTTTATTCAAAACCAGTGAATATTTTCTTTCACGAAATTTTTATAACATATCAAGAATATATTAATTTCACGGATAGGTTTTTACCTTTTTTATATTAATTTCACGGATAGGTGAGCCATTTTATTGCCCATTTTATGACTAAACCCTTACATATTTTAACCACAGAATAAAGATTGAATATATTTTTCGCGGATGTATGTTTTACATTTTTGATATTTGTTATCAATTTTGTAATAATTACATTTTTATATAATTACGTTTTTTTCAAAAAAATTTTGGAAATAAATGTGTGGATTTTAGTGTATCTAGTCTCTGATAGGGAACTTTGAGCGCTTAAGTCAATTTTAAAATAGTTTTATTGTCAATGAAAGCTCTGTATTTGTTTGTGTGTGTTTCAAATTATTGTTTATGTGCAATTCTGACTTTTTTCTGAATAAGATTCGTATGTATATACATATGTAACCAGTGATGGAAAACGGAATAAAAAATATAACGTTATGCCTTTTCGTTATAACAAAAAACCTAAAATCAAAACGTTATGGATTTCGTTTACCAATAATTAACGCAATATTTTTTTCGTTATTTTACGTTGTTAAGTTTTATCACAAACTAATAAACTGTATACAGACGATTATATTAGAATACCATTTTTGTCTACAATTTTCTGGCTCCACAAAGAGAGAAAATGATATATTCTGGAAAAATATAGAATATGTAGAACAAAAAGTAAAGAGAGCGACGAATTTCTCTACTTTTCATTCTACATTTTTCCAGAATATATCATTTTTCTCTTTATGGAGCCAGAAAATTGTAGACAAAAATGGTATTCTAATATAATCGTCTGTATACAGTTTATTAGTTTGTGGTTTTATTAAGTAGTGTTTTATTTGAATGTCAAAAAGAGACTAACTTATAATTAAAAATATTACAGATTATAATAATTGTTTAATGCATATGCATACGTACGTATGTATGCATGTGTAAAAAGAGCATCGATATTATTACAGAATAATTTCAACATTCCCCCTATCGATGATTTTTATACACATTTAAAAAAAAAAATATTACATATTAGCTGAGTTTCTTTATTCCTACTCTGTACTATAAGAGTAGAGTATCTGTATGGTTGTGTTGTAGCTTACTCTACATAATTATCCAGTACAACATGTAGAGTAAAGGGAAATTAATGGGAAATTATTAAATTTTAATATGGCAACTATAAATTTGACAAGAAGATACTTCATTTCGTATATTTGAATATTGAAAATTTGATTTTTAAAAAATATCAACAAAGTGGGCGAATTTTTTTCAATCAATTCTAAATCATATTTTCCCTTTACTCTACATCGTTTTTTTATTCCTTTTATATCGAGTGGTACAGAGTAGGAATAAAAAAACTCAGCTATTATATATATCAAATATTCAATATTCCAATAGTTCAAAAAAATAAAAATATATATATTACATATTTAAATTCAATTCATGTTATTAATATAATTACGATACATATTCAAAAGTTTAATTCTTAAATAGTCAATTTAATTCAGTTTAATATAATTGTTTTGACAATTTTTTTTTTATTTTAATGTACATACATATATTACATATTTAATATTCAGTCAATTCAATTTAAACTATAATTTAATTACGATATTCAAAATTTAATTCATATTAATCAATTTAATAATTTTAGTTTTGGCAGACTTTTTGTGCACATACATATCAGCTGGCATTTCAACACCTGGAATATGCTCCACTTTAATATAACCCATATTTTTCTGTTCTCTACAAAAATGATACCGAATATCAACATGTTTTTATTTGTTGTAGTTTGGCTGATTGCTGCATAAATTCACGGCGCTCTGATTTCACAGTATATGATAGTTTCTTCAGCACAATAATGTTTAAATCCCAATTCATTTAACAGACTCCGTAGATAAATTATTTCTGTAACAACCTCTGACAATGCAATGTATTCAGCTTCCATTGTGGATAATGCTGTAGATTTTTGCTTTTGCGATTTCCAACAAATGGGTCCACCAGACATCATAACAATAAAGCCAGAACATGATCGTCGATCTTTTGGATCATTTGCCCAATCCGAATCACTAAATGCTTTTAAATTTGTCACATTTTTTTCATATTTAATTATGTAATGTTTCGTTCCAATCAAATATCTTAAAATTATTTTCGCAGCTTCCCAGTGTACCTTTCTTGGTTCGTTATTAAATCTAGCTAAAATTTTTACACTGAATGCTATACCTGACGCGTTGTATTTGATAAATATGTTAATGCTCCAATTAACTCTCGAAAAGGTCTATTTTCCATTTCTTCGTCAACATATACTAAAATTATGAATACACTTGATTCGATAATTTTCACATATAAACATTGATCTGTTGTTATTTGTTTCATACCAATATATTGCATATACTGATTTAGCTTTTTGTGCTATTGTCTGCTCGCTTGTTTGAGCCCGTAAAGTGGTCGCTTTACCATACAAACTTTATTTTTGTCACACTTTTTAGTTGGATATTGTGGTTGTTCCATATATACAATATCTTCAAGATCACCTTGTACAAATGCAGATATAAAGTCCATTTGATGTAAAATTAAATCGTATTCAGCACACAAACTAAATAGTAATCTTAGAGTTTCATATCTAGCAACTGGTGAATAAATTTCATCAATATCAACACCAATTTCTTGTTCACATCCACGAACTACGAGTACAAGTCGTGCTTTATATTTAATATCATCAGTACCTATTTTTTAAGTGAACACCCATTTATTTGATAAAATCTTCTGTGCTTTATCTCGATCAATTAGAATCCATGTATTATTACGATTTAAGGAATCTATTTCTGTGTTCATAGCTGATATCCAATTTTGTTTATTTTTACAATTCATTGCTTCATTAAAAGATGTGGGTGCGTTTTTTATCGTTAGATGTGATTCTTTATTGTATATTAATTTTGGTCTTCCTTTGTTTCCGTTTCTTTCTATTCTTGGTCTACCTGGTTTTCTTACGCCTATAATGTTTTTCTCTTCATTGTGTTTTATTAAAGGTTTAAAATTCTGAATTTCTTCATCAGAAAAGCAATAAAATCGATCTTCAGAATTACTAGAATCAGCTTCCGATTTATCTTCAAAATTTTTTATTTTCCGTTACCTGTATTTCAGTGTCATCAATAAAAATTTTATCATCATCATTGGAAATATTGATAACTTCTCTTTTACTATCATCAATCATAAAATTGTCATTGATATTTTCTTTTACATTACTTTTACTCTCAGGTAACATATCTACAAATAAATAATTACTAGAATTTATTTTTTCAAAAAATCTTACGTCTCGTCTTTTTATTATTTGTTTTCCGCTATTCCAAAGTCTGTATGCTTTTGATTCTGAACAATATCCGACAAACGTATATTCTTCACCCTTTGGTTCTAGTTTAGATCTTTTCGGTCCTTTATACAAAGCGATAACTTTACTACCAAATGCTCGAAAAAAGTCAACTTTTGGTTTATAACCATGCCATAATTCAAAAGGAGTTTGATTATTTAATGCAATCGAAGGACATCTATTTCGAATAAAAACTGCTGTATTAAGAGCTTCAGCCCACAAACTTTTACGGATACCAGATGCGATTAGTATACATCTTGCCATTTCCATTAACGTGCGGTTCGCCCTTTCGGCTACACCATTTTGTTGCGGTGTATATTCTATAGTTAATTCTTTCTTGATACAATTATTTTTCAAATATAAATTAAAATCTTTAGATACATATTCACGACCGTTATCGATTCTTAAACATTTTATTTCTTTTCCAGTTTGTCGTTCCACAAAGTTCAAGTAATTTTTGAATGCATCAAAAACATCACCACGATTTTTCAGAAAAGCTACTTGAATATATCTAATTTTTCCATCGATGAACGAAACAAAATATCGTGCGCCGCCTAAAGAATTTACCTTTCACGCATACCAAAAATTGAATTGTTTTCCTTTTTAAATTTTCATCAATAGGAGTAACCATATTTAATTGTTTTAATTTAACAACATCATTCAAATTTAAATGGCCAAGTCTTTGATGCCATTGCACCAGTTCTTTATTTTCTGAATTTGTTGATAATAATGAAAAAATCATTTCAGTATTTAAAATATACAATTTTTCTTTTCTTTCTGCAAATAACACAACAGAATTATTTTTTCTTAAAATTGCTTTGTTTTTATTAAATATTATATTGAAACCGTTATCACTAGCTCTGGATACTGATATTAAATTATATTTTAATTGTGGTATAGAACATCTTTTAGTAAAATGTTAGAAATTTTATTGTGTTCATTAATTACATTTATATATACATTAATTACATTTATATATACATTCCTTCAAAACGTTTATTATTAAAATAAACTCGACTCGAGATAATTTTATATTTAAAAGAGCATCGATATTATTATAGAATAATTTCAACATACGTTATAACGTTATATTCTAATTAAAATAATGAAACAAATAAAATTTTAATTAGGAATTAGGAAATTTACATAATCATTTATAACGTAAACACTCAGATATTTTGGAAAATATTAAAAAAGATTTTAAAAAATCTAAAAATCAAACAACTTTTGTGGAAATGGGAGTAATTGCAGGAAAACAAACAGTAAGTTTCGATATAAGTACAAAAGAAATGATTGATTATTGTGCTGTAGTTATTTTGCATAAAGAATCCTATAATATTGTGATCTGAAGCTAAAATCATAAAGATTTCGTAGAAAGCGAACCGTTAGTTTGACTTAGTTTTTGATTCGTTTATCAAAATCATATGTATTTTTCAATTTATCCAAACACAAATCTTTATCTCGAAACGAAAAATATATTACTTAGACCACTTTCATAATCACCGGCACATAGAATATATATAGGGTGTCCCGGTTTGGGATGCTAATCCGTTAAGGGGTGGTTCCTTGGTTCATTATAAGCAAAAAATCGTATGGAAGGGGGGGAGGTGCATTTTCAACATCCACTGAGCTACAGGGTGTTTTAAAAGTCCTTCGGAGAAGTAGGTACAAGCACTTATTGAATTATAACTTCTAGCGTATTGAACCTAGAATATCCAAAAGTTTGATAGACAATTAATTTACCTTTATTTCGATGTTACCGTTATTTTCACCGGTTGCTAGGTCTGCGTTAAAGTTACGATTTAAAAAAAAAAAAAAAAATCAGATTTTGGAAAAATGCCAGTTTTCTCAAAATTTTGCCGGGTTTAAATTTTTTTTTAATTTGATTTGGATGCGTCATAGTGTTACCTACGAAATCGCCATACAAAGCTTTTACCTGCGACTTTTGGTTTTCCCAGTAGCAAGGTAACAAAAAAACGTCCTTTAATTGTGTTAAAATAAAAAATAATAAAAAAATTGGTTTCGATTAAAATAATTTTATTTCAAAGTGTTATTTAAATAATTTTACCATTATAGGATTATAGCAGTTGCTCAAAGTTATCTCCTTCCACCTGAATGCAAGCAAGTGCTCGTTTTTGTATTGATCTTGTCATATCAAGAGTTGGTAATTGGCCTCTAATTTTTAGCGCTGCTACTTCAATTCGTGCCTTCAATTCTTCTAATGTTGTTATTTCGGTTGCATACACACCTCTTCTTTCATCGTCCCCCAAACATAAAAGTCCATAACTGTTAGGTCTGGGGATCTTGCAGGCCAATGTATTGGGCCATTTCTTCCTATCCACTGATTTCTGTAGTTTTTATTTATGGGCTTACTCTCAGAGTCGCGTCGTATTTGACGCCCAATAAATATTTTGTTTCGTACCGACTCTAAAATGGTATTCCCAGAGTCGAACGAAACGAAAAATTTATTGCCAACGTGAAAACAGAAAAATAAAATTCCCAATAGATGGCTTTGCGGAAAAAAGTCGTTTTTATGTTGTTTTTATGTTGGTACCACCAGTTATTTTGACAATCAAAATGCAATGGTTACAGTTTATCGGCTAAATATTGAGTTATAAAAAAATTCAATTGCACGGGAATTTTTTTGCAATATTAATTAGTTTTATTTTATCATATACATTTATTAAACAGTTAAATGCATAAATACTTAAATTTATTAAATTTAAATTTAAATGCATAAATTTATTAAGCAGTGAACTATTTATAAATGCATAAATATGTTTTCAACTCTCATATTGGAATAAAAAAAAAATATACATTTATAAACTATAAATAATTAGGGTTTTATTTATCATTTTGGATCATTTCAATCTTGATTTTCACATTAATATAATATACTAATATATTTCCGCAATTATTCTTATAATAATTGTGGAAATATTTATTGTATTATGGTACAAAAAACACATTTTACTTTACGATTTTCTAGAGTCGTAAGCAAAATTGCTTACGACAAATTTTTTACTTTTTTGACATTTCAAGGCGTTTCGTAACGACTCAGAGAATACTACTTTTTTTCATATGTGTCGTATTTAACGCCATCTTTCGTTAAATACCACTCTCGTAATACCATTTTCTCTAAGGCGTGTCGTTCGAGAGAAAATACGACTGTCAGAATAAGCCCATTAACCATTCCGTAACAATTCGGCCATAGTGACTTGGAGCGCCATCTTATTGGTATAAATGTGTTCGCCTTTGTACAATCTTCTAGCAATCCTGGCAATTCATTTTGCAAATATTCTGCACTGTTTAATGTTGGTGGCAGAAAAAAAAGGTCCAATGAACATATCACCAATCACACCAGCCCACACGTTTATGCTACATCGATGTTGCAATGATTTCGTTCTTGTTGTATGCGGATTTTCACTTGCCCATTCGTGTAAGTTATGAAAATTGGTAATTCCATTTCTGGTGAACTGCGACTCATCGGTCCATAAGATATTTGATGTAAATCGTCGATATGTCTTTCCATCAACCAGTTGCAAAATTCCACTCGCTTCGCCTTATCTGCTGGTATTATCTCCTGCACAGCTGTTGTGTGGAAAGGGTGCAATATCTCCTGGTGTAATACTCTTGAAATTAGTTGTCTTGACAAATTTAATTGAGAAGAAAGTCGGCGTATACTTATTGTAGGATATGCTCTTACTGTTCTAAGTATACGTTCATCTAATTCTACTGTCCGACGTTGTTTTGAATGACCTTCATTACGATTATATGTTGCTCTTCCTGTCTCTCGTAATCTTCTGTGAATACTTGAAAATACTCTAGCATCAGGAACGCGTCGTGTAGGATATCTAATACCATACGCTTCTCGTGCAGCCAAAGCACCACCATCAGCCAATCCATTGAAGTAGTGTATGTGTGCATACTCCAGATTTGAATATTCTGCCATTTTAATATTGCACTTCCTTGTTTTATTTTTATAATATCGCACTTGTTTGTTTAAATTTAAACTGAATAAGTCACATAGTAAGCACACTTGTTTTATACACAATTATTTTATAAAAAGAGGTAATCGCTTACTTTATTGCAAGTTTACCAGCCTTAAAACTTAAGTTTTTAGTTTTTTTAATGACTTAGAAATTAGTGTCGGCAAGTTTTAAAAACGTAATTACAACTACCTCCAATAAATTATTCTAAAAAAAAACCCACATTTAACTTAAGTACCTGAATGTTTCAATTCAAATACCTGATTTGGCAATTAAAGGACGTTTTTTTGTTACTTTTCTACTGGGCAAACCAGAAGTCGCAGGTAAAAGCTTAGTATGGCGATTTCGTAAGTAACACTATGACGCATTCAAATCAAATTAAAAAAAATTTACACCCGGCAAAATTTTGAAAAAACTGGCATTTTTCCAAAATCTGATTTTTTTTTTTTTTGAAAAAATCATAACTTTAACGTAATTTAACGCAGACCTAGCAACCGGTGAAAATAACGGTAACATCGAAATAAAGGTAAATTAATTGTCTATCAAACGAGCCTAGTTCAATACGCTAGAAGCAAAAAGAATATATACCTAGAGAAATCATTTCATATAAAGATTTTTGGACAAAATTTCTTTAAAAAATTTGATTTTCTAGTACCCCATAAAACACGTGTTTAGCTGAGCTTCAGACACAGAAGCTTTAGAATTGAGTTTATTTTTGAAAAAAATTAAGCTTTGAAATTTTATAAAAATTTTAATATAGGAAATAACAACAATTGAACTATCCAAACGAAAATTATTATAATTTTTCAGTAGGAAGTGCATACAAATACACAATATATTCGAAATATATGCTTTATTTATGAATGTATGTATTTTCATATAATTTTTTTCTATTCAAATTTTTAATATGAAAAAATTGAGTTATAAATTCTGGAAAAGGTGGTTGGAAAATATTGCCTATATTTTCTAAACTATTGGTCGGAAAATACCCTTTCCGCGGACTTTTTTGTTAGGAATGAATTTATGTAATTAAATATCTAAAAACAATAATAGGTCGTCACTGAAAAAATAAAAATATTTCATTTTTAAAATAATATCTGAAAAATCTTATATATAAATTCAAATATTTGTGCTTTGAGTGTTAAGTGCTTTGAGTGGTTAACTATATATAAAATTTCAAAGCTTTAAATTTTTTCAAAAATAAACTCAATTCTAAAGCTTCTGTGTCTGAAGCTCAGCTAAACACGTGTTTTATGGGGTACTAGAAAATCAAATTTTTTAAAGAAATTTTGTAAAAAATTCTTTATATGAAATGATTTCTCTAGGTATGTATTCTTTTTGCTAGAATTTATAATTGAATAAGTGCTTGTACCTACTTCTCCGAAGGACTTTTTTAAAACACCCTGTAGCTCAGTAGGTGTTGAAAATGGACCCGCTCTTCCACACGATTTTTTGCTTATAATGAACCAAGGAACACCCTGTATAATATGTATATAAATGTAAAATTACGTACGTTACCCATCGTTACGTTACGTTACCCATCAATATCTGGTCAAGCAATAATAAATTACGTTACCCATCAATATCTGGCCTGCTACCGCCTAATTCGATTTTCGGATAATAAGATTCGTATTCGAATAATTCATACCGCGCAAAACGAAACTCGGAAGAAATCCGAATCCGAAAGTTAAATGACAGTTTAACTTTCGGATATTTTGCTACCGGGTATTGCTAATTTCGGAAGCATTTTCGAATATTTTATTCGATAATAATTTTACAATCGAATGTGTGTTATTTGAGGTAATTTGTTATAGTTTTGTTTACAATTTGATTGATAAGTGGAATTTTATTTCTTAAAAATTATTTATATTAAAAAAGTATAGTAAAATTATTATTAAATTAGTAAATTAAATGTGAAAATATAGTTTTTTAGTTTATTAAATATAATATTTAATAGTATTAGAATATTAGTTGTAATTTATTATTATTTTAGTTGTTAGATAGAATTATAGTTTTCTTTTAGTACTAATAGTATAAATAATTAGGATTAAAATATAGTATTTTTATAATAAATAGTTTGTAGTTAGATATATACATATATAGGCATAATATAGTAAGTAGTTTAAGAATTTAATATATATATATATATATATATATATATATATATATATATATATATATATAATTATGTTGAAATTGCCCTGTTTGGTAGTGATGAATCAAAGAGTTTCAGCATTTAAATAACTTTGAACAATTTCAAAATCATACATATTGAATTGCGAATCCATATTTATTAAACTATAAAAGATAGATTATACTTCAATGTTCAATTTATCTTACAGATATAAAAAGTATAGTATTTATTTACGTTTCGCAAGGTAAATCCAATATATTTGATTTATCTTTAATTATTTTTCTCATCAAATATAATTTTCTTCGGTTATTTTCTTCAATCGGTGTGTTTCCTTCATCACTTTCACTAAAATATACTGCTACACAATCCATTTTAATTTATAATGTAAAATAAAAATAAAAATTTCGGAAACATAAACAAATAAAAATACGAGAAAAATATACTTTTTTGCTGTCAAAATCTAATATCTGCAATGGCAGCACTAATTCCGATCCGAATCTCTTACGCGGTACTAACTGATCCGAAATTCGGACAATTCGAATTTCTTAGCCGGTAGGCAGCCTGGTCAAGCAATTACGTTACTCATCAATATCTGGTCAAGCAATTACTGAATTACGTTACCCATCAATATCTGGTCAAGCAATAATAAATGTAATATATCTATTATTGCTTGACCAGTAATATAGATTATATTATCAACTCGTTTCCAAAAATCAAAATTTGTAAGATAATTTTATCATTACACATATCTAATAACATATACATTATTTGGCAACGCCGCGTTTCATTTACTTTTAAAAACATCAAATAATGTATTACAAACGCATGCACACAAAAAATATAAAAGCTCTTTTTCAGAAAACACATTGGTATGACGTGACGTCAGGATTCGGACTTTTTTCTGACGCTCCTCGACCCCTTAATAAATAACAGCCGCGGCTGTGGCTGTTATTCGTTTTCAACCAATCACGTTGCCCTAAAAATAAAATGATTCTTATAAGGCGCGCCTAGGAAGATGTGTGGCTGTTGTAGCCAAAAATGTGTCTAACAGCCACATTTTGACATTTCATTAATTTTTTACAACTGCCTACTTACATCGAATAAAAATATTCAATGTTAATTTTATTTACAAAACAAAACGTCAATTTGAAATAGCCGCGGCTGTTATTTATTAAGTGAAAATAATCTAGGTTAACAGCCACAAAAAATACGAATAACTAATTATTAATTCCTCGAATGTTTTTGTTACTATTTCTACAACAATTTCATTAATTATTAATGCAATTATTCTAGAAATAAGCAACAAAAACCTTATAATAGAATACAAAGATGCGCTGTATTATAAATTTAGTGAAGTACTTTTGCATACATAGAAATTTGACTGCTTATGTATGTAGTGGTTGGCGCATTGAAGTAGAATAATTGCAAACACAGGGGAGTTTTAAAGGGGGCCAAGTGGCTGGAAAATATTTTAAAAATATTAGTATTAATATTTTTAATAAAACTGTCACAATTTAATCACAATTTAATTTTTTATTTAAAAAATATGTATTTCATAAACATGAACTTTAATATCTATTTAACAATTCAATTCTTTGAATACAACAATTTTTGTTACAAAAATTTCTATATTGGCTGCCAATATCTCCTTAATTTATTTCTTTACTACTTTCCCACGCATAATTTCGTTATTTTCTTTTTGGAAATGTTAAAATAAACAATAAAATTATATAAAAATTATGCTCATAATTTATAACGCACTCCCTCATAAAAGAAAAACGTATGTCACTGAAAACTGCCCCAGCCTGATTCTGATTGGTTAAAATTTTCATCACAAAAAAATATAAAATATATTTTTTTAAATTATTAACTTTTCTAAAATAAACTTTAACTTATGTTTCAAGAAATAGTTTAATATGGGTTTTACCAATTAAATTTATATATTTTTATAATTATAAATCACCTATAAAAAGATATTCCACTAGAATGAAGATTTGCTTTGTATTCACATAATTAAACACTACGATTGATATTTATTTAAAGACTAATAATTCCACTTCTCTATTAATTTAGTAATTTTTAATTATCACTCTTATTTTCCCTTCAAAAACAAATTTTTAATTAATAAATTTCAATTTTTTCAAACACAAAATTATTTTTCATATAAATTTGAAAAATTTAAACAGTTGCCGTTCTTACAATAAAAATAGTAAAATAAATTGTACTGTTATAAAATAAAATAAAATAATAAGGTACTATATAGTTTGTTTACAAAATGTACACAAAATTAAAATTTATTAATTTTCAATTATTATAACAAGAAAATTAATGTTTTTAATAAAGAAAAATCAATATCAACCTTTATTGTGGACAGAGAAATGCGTATTACTGTTTCATATAACAAATTAATTTATTTTTATATGAATTTATTGAACGTAAAATTAATTATACCGTTTCATTATTATTTATATTTTACCTGCGGTAATTATAAAATATAACATTCCTAGAATAAAATATATAACTAAATTTAAAAATAAATAAGATTCCCAATATATTTGTCAATATAAAATTTTTACAATTGAACATTTTTAGGAAAATACGAAGCGCGCCTTTAATAAAATAAAATAATGTCCTTAAATTCAATATAATTTTAGCTATATTTATAATAAAATATCAATTTAGAAACAAAATTAAATATATCTATATAATTTTTTTTTTTTTCTTATATTTCAACTGTACCTTTTACGTTTTTTTATATTAATTTTATGTTAACGGCTACTCTTCTAGTGTCAACCATATTTATATAGAGGAGGTGAGACAGACCTCTGCGGGCTTTTTCAAGTGGGAAAGAGCAAAAAAAGTACTTCGATAGAAAATTCATTTTATAGTGTAAAATTAATAATACAGCGCATCCTTATATTCTATTATCTAAGACAAAAACTCGGGGAATTAATTAGAGTTGATATACTGAACCCATTAATATTTTTCTGACTTGGTTCGGTTCAGCTCTGAGCCATCCAATTGTCGAAATGTTATGTCGAATAGTAAAAAGGCGCCGAAATTTTGTTAGACATTTGGAGAGGTAGTAAGCAAAACAATAAAGTCTTGGTTCTAAAATATAACTTTCTACCTGTAGAGACCAATATGAAATATAAATTATAAATGTTCACCGAATCAAAGAATATATAATAATAAAGAAGTCGGATCTGAATTTGAATATTCATTTTTTAAATTTTTTTCCACGGCCTGTGCGGGAGGCTGTGAAAGGGAAGTAAAAAAATTCTCAAACTGAAAAAAAATTCTCTTTTTATTCTCAGTGAAAAAAAATTTAAATTTTTTCTTAATTTGAAAATTTTTTACGTTTTAGAAGTTAATTTTAAATATACTTATGCTTTTTTAATATTTTGTGCATAGATAAAAAATATATTTGAGAAATATTACATTCTTTCCCAAAATTTTATATATACCCATATATTATATGTATATGCATACATATATAATGTTTGCATATATAATTAATTAAATTTTTAGCATAACATTACAAGAAATTTAATTATTTATACGTCAATATATGTATGCATTTCAAAAATTGTCCACTAAGCAAAACCCTGCACCTGTACATCCCTGAAATCTAATTTTTTTACTTTATAACTACAAATTTGGGGCGATGAATTGCCGCCACAGGAATTAAGGCCAAATAGCGATTAATTCACTTAATATTGGCTCAATATGCAACGCTTTAATTCTCGCCCCACAATACCTTTTGTTATTTTGAGTTACACAATATTTTTAAAGAGATTTCAGAATAATATGTTTAGCATATAATGAGAGAGCGGGTTCCAATGTTATGACCCACAACTAAAAATTTAAAAATTCGCATTTGTTTTACATGCGAATTCTTTATTATTATATATTCTTTGACCAAATTTAATGATAAATCATTATGTAGGGAAGAATAGGAAATATGTATATACTAATAATTATAGTACTAATAATTATTTTCTTGCACCATACTAACTATTAACTACAGAGGTTTACTATGGCTTTATTTCATTTCGTTTAATCTAGTCTTATTCAACAAATTTGTAGATAAATATGTATAGTATTATTTTTCCCCAGGTATCATTATCTGAAAATGCTGCACCAATGGTTCGGAAACGAGCAGAGAAATATATAACGAGTCTAATTCCATTAATACTTCAAATGATGACAGATTTAGAAGATGACGATAACTGGGCTGTAGCAGATATAATTGCGGAAGACGATAGCACCGATAACAATGTTATTGCGGAATCCTCACTAGATAGATTGGCATGTGGTTTAGGAGGAAAAACAGTTCTTCCATTGATTATTAATTCCATACCTGCGATGTTAACAAATAATGATTGGAAACAGCGACATGCTGCATTAATGGCAATATCAGCCATAGGAGAAGGTTGCCATAAACAAATGGAAGCAATGCTAGATGACATAATGAATGGAGTTATAAATTTTTTAAGTGATGCTCATCCTAGAGTTCGATATGCTGCATGTAATGCAATTGGTCAAATGTCAACAGATTTTGCTCCAATTTTTGAAAAAAAATATCACGAACAAGTTATTCCAGGTCTTTTAAATCTACTAGATGATGTGCAGAATCCTAGAGTTCAAGCTCATTCAGGAGCAGCCTTAGTGAATTTTAGTGAAGATTGCCCAAAACAAATTTTAACTCGATATTTGAACTCTATCATGACAAAACTAGAAGTTATTTTAAATGCTAAATTTAAGGAACTTGTAGAAAAGGGAAATAAACTAGTTTTAGAACAAGTAGTTACCACAATTGCGTCAGTAGCCGATACATGTGAAAATGAATTTGCTTCCTATTACGATCGTTTTATACCGTGTCTGAAATATATAATACAAAATGCTAATGCCGAGGAACTACGAATGTTACGCGGTAAAACAATTGAGTGTGTAAGTTTAATAGGACTGGCTGTTGGTCAGGAAAAATTTCTTTCGGATGCTAGTGAAATTATGAATATGTTGTTAAAAACTCACACTGAAGGTGATTTATCAGATGATGATCCCCAAACGTCATATTTAATATCCGCATGGGCAAGGATGTGTAAAATTCTAGGGAAACAATTTGAACAATATTTGCCTCTGGTAATGGGTCGCGTAATGAGAACTGCTGCTATGAAACCAGAAGTAGCTTTGTTAGACAACGATGAAATTGAGGACATTGAGAGTGACGTTGATTGGTCATTTATTAATTTAGGTGAGCAACAGAATTTTGCTATTCGTACTGCAGGAATGGAGGACAAAGCATCTGCTTGCGAAATGTTAGTTTGCTACGCTCGGGAATTAAAAGAGGGATTTGCTGACTATGCAGAAGAGGTGGTGCGGCTTATGGTACCAATGCTGAAATTCTATTTTCATGACGGAGTTCGATCTGCAGCGGCAGAATCCTTACCTTATTTGCTTGATTGTGCCAAAATTAAAGGATCACAATATTTGGAAGGAATGTGGTTATACATTTGTCCGGAGTTATTAAAATCTATTTTAACAGAACCGGAAGTAGATGTGCAATCTGAACTATTAAATTCATTAGCAAAAAGTATTGAAACATTGGGATCCAATTGCTTATCTGAAGAACATATGCAAGAAGTGCTAAAAATTCTGATTAAATATATGACTGAACATTTTGAAAAAGCTGATAAAAGAATTTCAACACGTAGTGGTGAAGATTACGATGATGGTGTTGAAGATATTTTAGCAGATGAAGATGGCACTGATATATATTTGCTGTCTAAAATAGCTGATATTATTCATGCATTATTTTTTACAAAAAAAACAAATTTTCTTCCATATTTTGACCAGATTGCTAGAGAATTTGTTAAACTTTTAGAACCTTCCCGATCTTGGTCCGATAGGCAATGGGGACTTTGTATATTTGATGATCTTATCGGTAAGTTTAGTATACTAAATTCTTGAAAGATAAATATTTAAGCAATGTTTCTCAGTTTTTTATGATTTTTGTAAATGGCGCATGAATAACTATAAATTTGCTCTTATTATATATTGAATTAATTGAATAAAAATTCCGCGCAGCCGACTGATCAGTAGTTTTATAATTATGTTTTTTTAAATTCAACTACTATAAATGCATATTTTGAGTATATGTCACACCCTCTAGCTGCAGAATTAAAAGTATAACAATTGTGAAACTGAAATTATATTGGTTGGTTTATTGACTATTGGAAATCACATTTTAAAAATTACCATTTTATATATCTTAGTATTCCGCGCCTCTAGCGGTATAAATTTGAAATACTGTTACTGGCATCAAATATACTACTCTTAAATACCTTTAACGAGTGGTAAAACTTCATTTTTGGTGCACATTTACTATATTATAATTACAGGCCTGCTACCGCCTAATTCGATTTTCGGATAATAAGATTCGTATTCGAATAATTCATACCGCGCAAAACGAAACTCGGAAGAAATCCGAATCCGAAAGTTAAATGACAGTTTAACTTTCGGATATTTTGCTACCGGGTATTGCTAATTTCGGAAGCATTTTCGCATATTTTATTCGATAATAATTTTACAATCGAATGTGTGTTATTTGAAGTAATTTGTTATAGTTTTGTTTACAATTTGATTGATAAGTGGAATTTTATTTCTTAAAAATTATTTATATTAAAAAAGTATAGTAAAATTATTATCAAATTAGTAAATTAAATGTGAAAATATAGTTTTTTAGTTTATTAAATATAATATTTAATAGTATTAGAATATTAGTTGTAATTTATTATTATTTTAGTTGTTAGATAGAATTATAGTTTTCTTTTAGTACTAATAGTATAAATAATTAGGATTAAAATATAGTATTTTTATAATAAATAGTTTGTAGTTAGATATATACATATATAAGCATAATATAGTAAGTAGTTTAAGAATTTAAATATATATATATATATATATATATATATATATATATATATATATATATATATATATATATATATATATATAATTATGTTGAAATTGCCTTGTTTGGTAGAGATGAATCAAAGAGTTTCAGCATTTAAATAACTTTGAACAATTTCAAAATCATACATATTGAATTGCGAATCCATATTTATTAAACTATAAAAGATAGATTATACTTCAATGTTCAATTTATCTTACAGATATAAAAAGTATAGTATTTATTTACTTTTCGCAAGGTAAATCCAATATACATATTTGATTTATCTTTAATTATTTTTCTCATCAAATATAATTTTCTTCGGTTATTTTCTTCAATCGGTGTGTTTCCTTCATCACTTTCACTAAAATATACTGCTACACAATCCATTTTAATTTATAATGTAAAATAAAAATAAAAATTTCGGAAACATAAACAAATAAAAATACGAGAAAAATATACTTTTTTCTGTCAAAATCTAATATCTGGAATGGCAGCACTAATTCCGATCCGAATCTCTTACGCGGTACTAACTGATCCGAAATTCGGATCTGACTAATCCGAAATTCGAACAATTCGACAGCCAGTTTTATTCGGAAAAAGATGTTTTGACAAAATGCTAATATCGCCACCTACCGACCGAATTTTAAAATTCTATCAATTACATCTGGTTCTCAATAAATCAAGCTTTCTATTGGTGCGTCTATCATAACCTTGTGTGTACACTAACTATGTGAAATAACTGGTTTTTATTGTTTACATCGGACAGACGGACAGAAAACGTTAAAAGCGTAAGTAATAGTTATTTCACATAGTTAGTGCACTAGTGTACTAATCTTAAAGCAATGGTGTTATAAGCTTAAAGCAATGGTGTTATAAAAGCGTAATGTGTAGAATTAAGTCGGGAGACCAAGGAAAGCGGCTACACTCCGTGGCTTGCGCCATAAGTCGGTTACTTCCAGATTTGTTGGGTGATTGGGGCAGGAGAAAAGTGCAAATTGTCATGAGTTCCTTGGTTACAGTCGGGACAAGTACTGTCGATGCCTGGTATTGTGCGTGCTTGGTAGCTGCGCAAAATATGGCACCAGCCTGACCGGAGTTGTGCCAGAGTAGTTATAGTTTCTTTAGGCAGTAACGTCTCACTCGAATCCACTTGTGGTGAGCGAGAACCAAGGACTCTATTCACTTTGCTGGAGGATAAGGCTGAGGAGACAGCGTCCTGGTGGATGGTGTTCAGGGCTGCCTTAAAGGAGGTGGGATTCCAGGAAGAGGGGATGGTGGGGGTTCTGTTATTTTTAAAGGATCTAAGGTCTTGACGGATGGCACGTGGAGGGTGATCACGGGTGGTAATGTTGTGGTTGGGGTGGAATGGATTGTGGCAGGCTAGCAAGAACTGCTTAGTGAGCAGTTCATTGTGTTGCCTGACGGGAAGGATTGACGCTTCGTCATGGAGGTGGTCAGGATGGGTGATAGAGTGGCATCCGGTTGCTATGCGTGGAGCAGTGTTCTGTTTGGTCTGGATTTTTGATCATTGAGTTTGACTCAAGAAAGAGGTCCAGACGGGGGCTGCGTAATTAATGACAGGTCTACCTATGGCTTTGTACGTCGGAATGACGGTTTCTTTGTTCTTACCCCAAGTGGTGCCTGCCAGCGCCTTTAGAACCCTGTTTCTACTGCTGCCAGCATCGCAGATTGCCTTACCATGTTTGGAGAAGGTGAGGAGGTTATCAAAAGTAACCCCCAGGATTTTAGGATATTTGAGGGTAGGGATACGTTCATTGCGACGTAGGGATACGTTCACGAGGTGAAAAGTGTGGCTGATGACTTTTATCAGTGACATCAGTCACATTAGCTTATCAGTGACACCAGTCACATTAACACCAGATGCGGCTATGGTGCGGTCATCCGCATAAGTGATTAATTTTATGCCGGGTGGTGGAGGGGGAAGCAACGCTAGATATAGATTGAAACCCCCCTTGTGGTACCCCCATTTTTAGTTTACGATGCTTGCCACAGCTATTCCTGCTGAATTCTACATACGCGATTCTGCCATTGATGTAAGCCGACAGAAACCGTTTAATGAAGCTGGGAAGTGAGGAGTTTAGGATATCGTGGAGGACGATAGAGTGGTCAACCGTGTCAAATGCCTTGGATAAGTCTAATGCAACGTCAACTGTGCGCCAATGTGGTCTGCGGTTATTTAGACCATCGGCAATATAGGTTGTGAGCTCTGTTAAAGCAGTTGTTGTGCTTCTGTGCTTTCAGAACCCGTGCTGGTTTGAGGCAAGTCCTAGGTGTTGTTGGAGTTGCGGAAGCATGAGAGCTTCTAAAATTTTAGCAACGGGAGAGAGCAGGGAGATCGGCCTGTAGGAGGAACCTTCGTTTACGGGTTTGCCAGGTTTAGGAATTATTCTGGCAATTTTCCAAACATTAGGGATTGAGTGGTTATCCATGGTGTGGTTGAAGACCATCGTGAGATAGTCTAAGCTTGATGTATGCAGCTTCTTCAAGGTAACCATGGAGATCCCGTCTGGTCCGAGTGCTTTAAAAGGTTTTGCCTTCTTGATGGCATTCTGCACTTCAAGGACAGTGAATTCTGGACCGTGTAGGTCATTCCTGAGCTCTTTGATTCTACGAAGGCAGTGCGCAGGGACTTTTCCTTGACAGGTGGATGCTCCACAAATTGCCTAGTGAAGTGAACGGCGCATTTCTTGTTGTTGAGAAAAGAGTTGCCGTTGAATTTGATAGCCGTGCGACTTTGGGGGGGGGGGGGGGTGTTTTTACCAGAAATGCCCTTTATTGTGGACCACAGCTTCTTAGACCCTAGGGAGCATTGCTCTAGGTGTGACAACCACTTGGTCCTTCTGTGGTCATTCACCAGCTTATGAATGTTACGTGTAGTGTAAGCTGAGCAATGTGCGGGTCACTGGGATCAGTGGATCTTAACTGATCACGCTGTTGGGCTAGTCGTGACGCTTCGGGAGGAAAATTCGGAATGATGTTCTTTATCCTACCCATAGGGATGAAGCGTTTGGCGGCTCGAGTCAGGATAGAACGAAAGATCTTTTCACCAGAGATGGCATCCAGTAGGAGAGCTCGCTGGTTGAGGGAAACTGCGACGAAGTCCGCGAAACCTTGCCAGTCGGCCTTGTTGTTCATGAAGGTTCGCTGTTCGGAGATTACAAAGCCATCCGAGTCTTCCACTGTGATCACGATGGGAATGTGATCCGAACTAAGTGCTGAAACCGCTTGCCAAGATATCTTATGTAGTAACTGAGTACTAGTAAGAGTAATATCCGGCGAGCTGCAACACGTGCTTGTTACTCTGGTGGGTTGATCTTCGTTCAAGGTGGTAAAGTTAGACTCTTCGATCTGATCAACAAAGCAGTTTCCACGGTTGTCCTGGGGGAGTTCTGAAAACCAAAGGGGATGGTTGGCATTGAACTTTCCCATTATAATAGTGCTGTCACCTTGCAGTATATGGCTGATATTTGGTTGGTAATGTGAGCCAATACTGTTTACTGGTGGAATGTAAATATTGGTGAGAACTAGCTCAGTTTGACCTGTTTGCACTATTATGCTCATTGACTCAAGATGAGGATCCGGGGTGGGAGGCGTTGGTGGTGGGGTGAGTGTGTAGGAGACATCACGATGTAGAATAAACGCAAGTCCACCACCCCTAGCGGATCTGTCGCATGTTATAATATGATAGTATTTAAAAGTGGTCAATGAGTGGGAGGGGGGATTTTGGTTTCCTGTACCGCCGCAATTTTGATGTTGTTACGGAACATGAAGTCTGAAACCTCAGTTAGTTTGTTTCTCAGGCCATTACAATTCCGGAGGATTTTAAATGAATCCGTAGAATGACCTAGTTGTTGTACACGGGCGGTAATATTGGGAGGGGATGGGTAGTGTGTTGTGGGTTTGGGGGCCGTGGAGGGTGATAATTGGGAGTGAGGGAAGTGGGATGGGGGGGTCGGTTATGGGAGATGGAGGTTGGTTTATGTAGGTGTTATCATAGCTATTTATATTTGGAAGTCCTGAGCATGGCGTAAGATGGCACCAGTTATTGCAACTACTGCAACGGGGCGGTTACACACAGAGCATAACCAGATCCTTGGGCCCGGATTTTGTTCGACACCGGCAATGATGAGTAGTAGATAGAGCAAGGAGGACGGAACTCCTGCCCTACCAAGCAAAAAGGATAGAGGTAGGCATGCTTGCAATAAGACAAAGACAACCTTGAATAGTCCAAATGGTTTATGTAGGTGTTATCATAGCTATTTATATTTGGAAGTCCTGATTGCAACTACTGCAACGGGGCGGTTACACACAGAGCATAACCAGATCCTTGGGCCCGGATTTTGTTCGACACCGGCAATGATGAGTAGTAGATAGAGCAAGGAGGACGGAACTCCTGCCCTACCAAGCAAAAAGGATAGAGGTAGGCATGCTTGCAATAAGACATACCTGTGCTCGATGTATCGATCCTTGGCCTGAGCTGTGTTTGAGCTGCAGGGTCTCTCCGGTACATAGAACCAATCGATGTGGGACAGACATGTTCCTGTAGTCTTTTCTGGTGTTTTATGGCGAATCTTTTAACTTCGTTGTCAACTTGTTTGATGTTCAGAACCCTGTGCAGGTCGCTGTTGCGAATGTACCACGGGGCATTTACCATATTTCTAATAACTTTGTTTTGGAAGCGTTGAATTTTTTGGATGTGACAGTGACTTGCCCAACCCCATAGCTGTATGCCATATAGCCACACTGGTTTCAGAATTTGGTTGTAGATCAATATTTTATTTTTTGTTGAAAGTTTGGAGTTACGGCCTAAAAGCCAGTATAATTTACTGTATTTAATGTCCAATTCAGTGTTTTTAATTTTTACATGTTCACTCCACTTTAGCTTTACGTCAAGAGTGATACCAAGGTATTTGGCTTTATTTTCATACGGAACTATGTTTCCATTTATGTAAATTGGTGTGTGATTATATATTTTTTTGTTGGTAAAGTTGATGTGTACGGATTTCGAGTCATTTATATTCATCTTCCACTTAATTGTCCAATCTTGTGTAGAATTATTTGCATTTTGTAATTTGTCAGCAGCTAAGTGTAACTCTGTGTCTGTTGCCAGCATAGCTGTATCGTCAGCGAACGTTGCAACTAGTACGTCTTCTAAATGGTAAGTCGCTCGTGAATAAGATGTACAAACTTAGTCCCAGGATACTGCCTTGGGGAACACCTGCTTTAATTACTTTTAGTTCGGAGTATTCGTCGTCATGTTTGATCCGAAAAAATCCGTTGGAGAGATATGATTCGAGAAACAACGTAATGTTTTGGTAAAATTTTGTTCAATTTGTGTAAGAGTCCTTCGTGCCACACCTTATCGCAGGCCTGTGCTGCGTCAAGAAATATGGATGAGCAATGCTTTTTTTCCTCTAAAGCTTTTTCAATAGTGTCCGTAATGCGATGTACTTGGTCGATCGTCGAGTGCTTTTCTCTGAACCCGAATTGGAAGTTGGGGATCAGATTTTTGGATTCAATTAGTGGTTTCAATCGTTTTAAGGATAGCTTTTCGAGTAACTTGGACATAATAGGTTGCAAAGATATAGGTCGATATGATTTAGTTTCATTAATTGGTTTCCCTGGTTTTAATATCATTATGACTTCAGCAACTTTCCATATACATATTTGGCACAAATTTCAACCTAAAACATGAGTTTATTAGATTTGTCAACATTGTGATACCTTTTTCCGGAAGTTGATTCAGGATCTCGAAAGTGATCAGATCGTAGCCTGGAGCTTTTTTCCTGTTTAAGTTTTTTTTTATTACCTTATAAACTTCTCTGTGAGTAACTTGTTTTATATATTGATTGTCATTATTTAGTACATCTTTTAGTACAGCTGCGCCAGGAATGTCGTTCGGTCTAAAGGTGTCACCAAGGTATTCTGCAAATGCGTCTGCTTTTTGTTTGTTGTCCTTTGCCCATGTACCATCTTTTTTTTTAATAGGTGGAATATGCTGTATTGGTTTTGTAAAGTTTTTGGTGGCCTTCCATAATGAATGATCTGTTTTCTCATCTGCAGATAGGTTTTCTAAATAATTTGTCATCGATAACTCTTTGAACTTTTGGATTTCTCTCTTAAGTTGTTGTGTCTTTCTATTCAGAATGTTTTTGTCTGGAGGATTTCTAGTCTGATGCCATTTACTTCTCGCTTTTCTTTTTTCGGATACTAATATTCTAATTGAACTTGGATAATTAGTTCCCCTTGATTTAATTGTTACTTCTTTTGTGTTGTTCCAAGCTGCGTTTTGAATCTGCTTAGTAAATTTTTTGGCCTCTAATTCTAGTTGCTGAGTTGTCCGTAGGTTGACGTTTAGATCGATTTCGTTTTCTAATTTATTTGGAAGCTTTCCCAGTCTGTTGAATTGTTAGTCCAGGTTTAGGAGTGATTTTTGTAATTTTTTCTTCAAGTGTTGAAATAACAGCCGAGTGGTCTGAAGTTAGGCCTAGATTGTCATCTAAATAAATTCTACAAAGTTTGGGGAGATTCTTTTCGTTATGAAGAAATCTAGAAGGTCTGGTATTTGGTTTATATCTGATGGCCAGTACGTTGGGTTCCCAGTAGAGTGGTAATTACAACCATAGTCAGTAATTGCTGCTTTTAACTCTACCTTTTGTTGTGGTTAGTCTGGACCCCAGTCTACATGTTTTCCGTTCCAAATATGCATCTGTCTCCTAATTTTCGAAAAATATTTGGGTAGTCTGATTTTTTAAGATTATATTTAGGTGGACAGTAAACGGAGCCAACATTTAGTTTTTGTTTGTTTGATTTCATTGCAATTATTGTCACTTGTATTTCTTCGCTCATTAAACTGTGTTCTACGTGATGTTTAATGTTTTCTTTTATTACAACAGCACTACCTCCACTGGCTTTGTTGTGCGGATGATATGTCATGTATGATTTATATCGTCTAATTTTCAAGTACATTTGATTTGTCAAGTGTGTTTCCGTCAGAAGGCATATAGCAATATTTTGCAGATTCAGGAATATTTCTAGTTCTTGAAATTTGTTTAGGATGCCATTTGCATTCCAAGTAGCTATTTTGATGTCCCTTTGAGCTTCAATTTTGTCCATTCTAACAGTTAGATTATTAACCGAGTTTAGTATAACTTGAAGCAAACGACCGGATTATTATTTTGTTGTATGTTATCTACTTGACTCGTCATTGCAACTTGGGCGTATGTGGGGTCCTTGGGAATTGTTTGTGCTATAACGTTTTTTTTTATTGTAATTATTGACGATATCGTTCTTATTGTCGTTTGTTTTTTTGTTTCTTCTGTTCTGGAGTTCTTTGGCAATTACACAGCTTCTGTAGTTAGCTGGGTGTGCTTCCCCGCAGTTGGAGCATTTTGCTGGAGAGTACCAGGATTTTATACATTCCCTGCATATTTTACACAGCGAATATCTCTTTGGCAGTATTTAGCAGTATGACCAAAGATTCCCTGCACATTTTACACAGCGAATATCTCTTTGGCAGTATTTAGCAGTATGACCAAATCTTTGACATTTTTCACTCTTATTAATATGCCCGGTTTAAGTTTTAAAATTTCCTTTCTATAACTGCTAAAAGTTTGTTCCTTTTAGAAATTTTGTGTGTTTTTAGGACCGTGAATACAGAGTTTGTTGATTTGAAATTCTACGAAAATGTTTGATTTTTCACTATTTTTGCCGATTTTAAACGCTCTTTCTATTCGCAAGTCTTCATTAATTTTCAAAACTCCCTTAATTATCTGATTAACAACATTTTCAGCAACGTCTCCTGAATTCATGACGACATTTGGGAAAATTAGATTTTTTCTATTACACTCTAAATCTATTATTTTTTTAAATTTTAAATATTTCATTTTCGAGTTCTTCAATTTTGCCATTTTGTACTGTAGCTAGCATTTTTAATTCAGCGTTTTGTTGTTTTAGTTCATCGATAAGGTTTAACTTCTCTTGTATTGGTTGCAACTTCCTATCCAATAAACTTTCTATTGCTTCTAGTGTTACTTCTCGTGCCATAGCTGGGCCGCTATTATTTCTTCTCTTGACTAAATTTTCTTTTCTAGGACTATCGTCGCTACGTTGTCGTTTAGATGTTTGCGAAACTGCTTTTGAAGTTTCTAAGACTGTGTCAATTACACATTCAATTTGTTGCGATTGATCAAAAATATTATCAGAATCTTTACTTAATTTACTTTCTCTATCCATAAGATGATTCTCTAATTAAATTAGCATAATTTTAGGCGTCTCTATACCTGAACGATGCTTCTTAGGAAATAAGATGTGGTTTGAGTCTGAATTTACTTTTTTTTTTTTAGCACTGGATGGCAATGGTAGTTAATTTAATAAATATATAATTTGTTTATTTTATTATTATAATTCAATAGTTTTTATTGTTCAAATATGAATTGATAGCTTGTCATATCATGTAAATATATCAACATTTGAAGGTCCAAAGTCCAGATAAAATATAATTGCTGATAATTCCTTCTCCAGCCAATCAATATTTATAGATAGTTATAAATATTTACACAAGTGGTCTAAATTATATTTTAGTTCATTCCACCTACCTTGACATTCGATTTTATTGGATTTTTTCCTTTTTTTTCTCTTTTCAATGTTTACTTCTTTACATCCGATTTGCTATTGTTTGGTATTTTTTCTTAAATATTTATGCTAAATCACACATTGCAGGTTTAACGCCAATGTATATTGCATTTTATATCAAAAACTTTATGTTTTCACCAAATATATACATTTATATCTTTATGATTTAATTATTTTTAAATATTTTTCCAGAGCTCAATCTTTTTACCAATCCTATTCAAACAGGGTTGCCACCACTTTTTTCAAAAGTCTTTTTACCAATCTTATTCAAACAGGGTTGCCACCACTTTTTTTTACAGGGTTGCCACCACATTTTTTTTTTTTTTGCTTTGCTTTATTAGCGTATTTAGTTAAATTTCTGTATTCCATTTCCGAGGAAACGTTGATTTTTTTATCTGATTGTTATTTAATAGGGATGCATTGTAGTCTAGATTATTGTTTTGAAGAGCTTGATTTAATTCCACATAGTTAACTAAGTTGCTTATGATAACTGGTGGAGGTTTGTGTATTTTTGAATGACTTTCGATGTTTTTTGGCTTTTCGTTATCTTTCCCATGGGCTTCGCCTAATAAATCTGATTTGTTATTGATTTTGCTGTTAGCAACGACTTGTGTTTGCTGTGTACTACAAGCGATGGTATTAGTGCTAGGTGAATTTATGAAATTGATTATCTTGTTGGGTGATGTAAGAATTCTGTTACCTTTTTTGATACTATCTTGCTTTTGATTAAAGATTGTGGAATATCTGTTCTGGATTTCCTTGGGTCCGACGTTCTTCTTTTTTTATTCGTTTGTAGCAGCCATGCTGTTTCGTTGGATGCTTCTTTTGTTACATCTATTACTGATGGTGATGATATGCTGTTCTGATCCTTAACCTGTAGTGCGGTGATTATTGATCTAAGTTCAGCAATTTCTTTTCTGGCATCTTTAAGTTGCGTTTCTAGGGTGCTAACTTTAAACCTAGCTTCCAAGGTGTACTGCTTGCCATTGCACCAGGAGATTCAACTTGTGGTAGTATATCTTGTACCATTGGTGATTCACCTTCATCCGATGATATGTGTTTCCTTTTAGGTGTCGTGATCTGAGCATCTGTACTATACTTCGAGTTGAAATTTTTAATCGTTTCTTCCTTGGTTAAATTTACTTCTAAGAACATTTCTTCAGTAAAAGCGTTCAGTAAAATTTTTATTTTCATTTACATTTCCATTTCCATTTTTTACCACTGGCGACTTATCTGGTCCTATGATCGAACCAGACAAGCCCTCGCGGACAGCCGCGTTTTTTTCATTGGTTTTCTCCATTTTTGCTTTTTTGCCCTACAGCCAGGAGCATTTTATACCTACTGCCAGGTGGTAGAACCGCCGACCCACTGGGTACAGACGCGGACCAGGGAGCCGCCTAATATAGAACACACGCTCCTGGTTTTAGCTCCGCCGCACTACTTTGATCACTGACCCATACTACGCCAACCGGGTTGGTTACCGGTTCTTTCGTAGGGGTTGCTCAGCTTAACAGGAGGGACCACGAGAAGGTGAGTATCGGCGTTGAGTAGCAGAGGCTAGGAGGGATTAACTGGAACCCACCCTCTGTAATCGCATACTACCCCTTACCCACCCAATTTGAGAATTGAAAAATATTTTTTTATTTTTCAATTCATAAATTCATAAGAAAATTTAGCTCGTTAGCTAGTATGTTCTAAAATGTTCTAGAATTCATTTGCATTTCATTTACATTTAATTTGTTTCAGATATTGAAATATAGATGGCCCTAGTTAACCCAAAAATATGATTTATGTCCTGACTATATTTTAGTTAGCATTCTAAATTTTAAATTTGCTTCATTGGCATATCGTGTGTTCTCTGTAATCAGTATCAGAATTTAAGTTTACTTTCACTTGGTTGTTGGCTCATAAGTTAGCTGCAAATTTAAATGTATTATATCACAGGAATACGACTAAAACTGGTCACGCTGACCAACCATCAGTTTTTCTTTGAGGTTTTAACTAATTTTTTTGTAGATTTTTAGAAAGCACATTGGCCTTCTAAAAGTTAAATCCATTCTTTGATTAGGAAATAATTTGGCTTTCCGATTTTAAAGTAGATCGATCGGTGTTTTTTATCTTTAATCTTCTGCTTGTGTTTGAATTTTCCGACAAAGCTGCTACTGCTTCTATGTTGACATGGTTCTTCAGCTTTATGTGATGTTTGACAGCTACTTTTTGTATTTCTTTCTCAACGTAGTTCCAATTTAAGTCTATGTATATCTTTGTTGTATCATGGTGCGTTAGCAATATTTCGGACTACCTTATTTTGGAACCGCTGGATCTTATCTATGTGATACTGGCTAGCACAACCCCAAAGTTGTATATCGTATTGCCATATTGGTTTGATAGTTTGGTTATATAAAATAAGTTTGTTATTATATTGACAAGTTTGAATTTCGACCAATAACCCAATAGATTTTGTTATATTTTATATTAAGTTCACTTAATTTTATTTTTATATGTTCCTTCCATTTTTGCTTCGCGTCGTCCAGTGTTATGCCTAGATATTTCGCTGTATTTGCATACAGTACTGAGGTGCCATTTATACTCAATTACATGTGCAGAGGGTCTAATATGCAATATATGCGCGCGCCACTGATATCTAATTTTGCTGCTATAAAATAAAAATATTCGGCGCTGGTCGAATGATCCGCCTTACTTACTATGAACGTTAAATTGTTGCATTTTTTGCGAGGTCGAATATTTATGTTCGACAGTAAAATTGATGGCGGATATTTATTTCCGGTAGTTATTTTAAAATGTAAGCATTTCTTAATTAAAAAAAAATATATTTAATAATAATAATAATAATAATAATAATAACAATAAAAACAACAATAATAGTACTACCAATACATAATAATAACGACGTCCTTATAATTGCCTCAAGTTCGGCAAATACCAGTACCAACAAATATGAAAATTTTGTACAAGGGGAAACTTATATGGCTGGATCTTCAACCTCAACCAATCATCCTGCTATTCCACGCCCATCTTCTAACCTTGCTGATCCTTTAATTCCATCAATTGTAAGTCTCACCAAAAGTTCAACCGAACAAGGTGATGGTAAATACTTGCTCTCCCGGCTTAGAGATCATAGAATTTTCGAAAATGTGCGTTTATTTTTGGCTTATCTTCATGATCAGGATCAGGATACATGTATCGATGGAAAAACTAAAACACATGTAATGATTTTAATCCAACAGGAAGGTCTTCCTTCAAATCCTGCGGATCTAAGGATCATCTATGATACATATCATGAAAGCTTTGGCGTCTCATCTGATAAGGTATCGGCTGATTTAAAAACCTATCGCAGCCATATTTCTTCGAAGAGAATGGAGTATTTACAGCGACAACGTGAAGCCCAGTATAGGTTCTTTCGTCCCTATTCCTAAGACACCAAAAACTTCACTTCTATCACCACACGTCAATAATTTACCAGTAATTTCTGGTACTACAGATGTTGTAAAACACAACGAAGATTCTAATTAATCCGTAGCTGCTTAGTTGATTTTCATAGACTTGCATCCTCCAGTGAATATAATGTTTTAATCTTCACTGAAACATGGTTAAAACAAAATGATCATACCGATACTGAAATCTTGGACTCTTCATGGAAGATTTTCAGATGTGATCGCAGTCTATCAAATAATCAAGATAGAGGAGGTGGTGTTCTTATAGCCGTTCATTGCTCCATCGTATGTAAAGAAGTTGATATATCGACGTATAACATCGACTTCAACACCTGCCAACAAATTTGGGTTAATATATCTACTAAAGGCAAAAATATTATTATTGGCTCTTTTTATATTCAACCCGGATTAAACGAAGAAATTTATAAAAATAATATGACTTGTTATCTAAACTTAAAGATAACGATGACTTTTTTATGTTCGGTGATTTTAATCTTCCTAATTTAAAATGGGCTAAAAAATATGACAATAGTTCTATCTGGGATGCTATAAATATAACATCCAATGAACAAGCTTGCATTCTAGATCATCTATCAGAATATGATATGAATCAGATCTGTGGTCTAAAAACAATTTTTTAAATGTTTTAGATCTGGTCTTCACTAACGTATCTGATAATTTCATATTAAATGAGTGTGTCCGAATAATAACGTCAAAAACAAGCGTTTTTCACAAGACTTAGTGTAAACTATTTCTATGATGACAGCTTTATGGTACCAACTCGTAGTGTTGAAAAATACAACTTTCATAAAGCAAATTATGATCAGATTAATACAATATTGATTAGTTGTGAGTGGAACATGAATGCTGAAAATCTGAATACTGCTGTGGATGAACTTCACAATAACCTTTGCGAAGTGATCGAAAATTATATACCAAAAAAATTGATACGAATTACACGATCACCACCTTGGTATGATAAGACGCTAATTAATCTTAAAAATCGTAAAAGCAAAAATCATCGTAAATGGAATACATCAAAGCTGGATTGCGACCCTTAAGTCTTGAGTCTATAAGTCAAAGATAAGATAAGTCAAGATGAACTATTATGGTCGAAATTTGACACATTTAAAGATAAGTCAAGATGAACTATTAAAGGAACCTTTCCAGATGTTTGGAAAAAATCATATATATGTCTGATTTTCAAGAGTGGCGACAGAACAAATATAACAAATTATCGTGGTATTGCTATTCTTTCAGCAATACCCAAACTGTTTGAAAAAATAATTACTACTAAGCTCTACGATCACCTCCTTAGTTCTATTTGCATACACCAACATGGTTTCACGAGAGGAAGATCAGCGGTTACAAATCTCTCCTTATACACATCATTTGTCTTCCATGAAATGGATCAAGGTAATCAAGTTGACGCAATCTACACGGATTTCAGCAAAGCGTTCGACAAAGTGGACCATGGATTGCTAGTCCACAAACTATGCAAATTCGGTGTCAGCGGGGTACTAATAAACTGGATCTCTTCCTATTTGAGTGATAGCAAACAGTTCGTTATGTTAAACAAACCTTGTTCGGAATCAATTGATGTATCGTCTGGAGTCCCTCAAGAAAGCCATTTGGGACCACTTTTATTCCTTGTATTTATCAATGATCTCACGCTTAAGTTTCAAAATTGCAAATTCCTTCTATTTGCGGACGATTTGAAAATCTACGTTTCTATCCGGAATCCATTGGGCCAGAAAACATTGCAATTAAATATGGACATATTAATTAAATGGTGCACAGACAACGGTATGGTATTAAACATTGATAAATGCTGTGTTATCTTTTAGCCGCCGCCGTTGTTTTAACATTTATGATTACTTTTGCGGAATATCTAAACTGGCCAGATCTGAATTAGTTAAGGATCTTGGAGTATTAATGGACGCTAAGCTATGTTTTAAACAGCATTTGGACGTGGTTTATCTTAAAGCCAAATCTAGACTAGGCTTCGTTAAAAGGATGTTCAACGACCCATATGTAACAAAATCTCTTTTGCTCATTTGTACGTCCTATTTTAGAGTACTGCAGTGTTATTTGGTCACCAAAGTATGATGTTGATATTAGTACACTGGAATCTGTGCAGAAACAATTTTTATTATTTGCATTAAGGAGCCTGCCTTGGAGCAATGATAGTTACCAACGTCCTCCATATACAAGCCTTCTACAGCTTCTAAATATGAAATCGTAGCAAGGGAGAAAAGAACTCATGGACGCCCTGTTTACCTATGATCTCAACAATAAAAACATTAACTCTCTGACCACATCTGCTGTAAAATCGTTTGAAATTCTTTGACTAGTATATTAAGAAATCCAAAAAATTTAGTGGAAAAGCAATGCAGAACTAACTACAGTGCCAATGAACCTTTCAACAGATGTTCTAGAACATTTAACAAATTCTCTAAAATTTACAACGCTGATGTATCTAAATTGTCCTTCAAGAATCTGGTACTAGGCGAAGTGAAATAATGTATTGGAATTTGTGTTTTTTTTTTTAAGTTTTTATTTTTTATATGTATTTAAATTTGGTATGGAAACTTAACTATTTTATAAGTAATATTATTATTACTGTTGTCTATTTTTGGCAAAATAAATTAAAAAAATAAATAAAAGTAACAAAATTGTTTTATTTTTTATTTAAAGGTTTCAACAAATTCAAAATAATTTGAGTTATTAGTGGAGTTTTTAATCAAAAATAGCATTGCTAAAAAATTATTAAATGTTTTTGTGGTTGTTTTACTTTATTTAGCTCAAAATCAAATTAATAACAACTTAAAGAGCCAAACAGAATATGTCGTGTCGCTGTCGTCCTTCGCATTGAAATGTAAAAAAAAATTAAAAGTATGTATTTCGTATTATTCAACCATAATGATGTCGCCCTTCGTTGTCGGTTGTCATTGTATTTCAATTGATATTTGATATTTTTGCTCGTCGCGATGTTTTGACATTTTTGAATTTATTTAAAAATTATTTTCCAGATCACACTATACTGAAAATATAATTTTCACAAATTAAATTATGATAATTATAATTATTCGCGACCATCTATTGTGTTTGGCCAAGAGGCGACAACGACAGCGAAACCATCGCTCTTATGTTTACCAAAATAAACTTCTGGTTTATATTTATAAATGTCAAAAATAATGTGTTTAAACAACCCAGCAAACATGTCTTCAATGATATACCCATGAATCACCCAAGACATGTCTTTAAGACAGACCCAAGACATACTGCTGACATCGCCATACAAATGTCACAAGTCGTCATGCATGACATGTCTTGGGTTTGTCTTGCATGACATGTCTTGGGTGTGTCTTGCATGACATGTCTTGAGTCTGCTTGCATGACATGTCTTGGGTCTGTCTTGCATGACGTGTATTATGTTTGTTCTTGTGGAAAAAAAAATCATATTATATATGAAAATCACTATTTTTTATTTAAAAACTAATAAAATACATTTAAAACAAATCAATAAAAACTTTTAACAATAATTATAAGTCAAAATATGACTGAAAAAATGTAATTAAATAAATTCACAATTTTTTTTCCGCAAGACAAATACAATACATTACTGTCTGACACTGAATAAAAAAGATATACAAAAAATAGAAGTTTTTTTTTAGTTTTTGTAATAATCACCAGAGTCCTAACCATCGCATAGAATGAAATATTTTTTTTCGAAAAATATTGTATACCTATCTCTTTCTTTATTTTAAATTACCCAAGACATACTAGTGACATGTCTTGGGTCTGTCATGCGAAACAGAATTTTTGTTGGGAATCAGCAGATCATTTTAGTCGAAATGCGCCAATAAAAATGGCAATGCGCCTATATTAATTTGGAAAGCGCCAAAGTTTTTTTTAAATGTGTCTCGGATAAGTTGTCAAAAAAGTTATAAAATATCTAATAGTAGGGTAATTCTACGCGGATCCCATTTTTATTTTGTGCATAATATTCGATATGCGCGGCTCGAATAGTTTAATAGTAGCCCCCCAGATTAGTATTTTCTTCTGCCTCAAGTACAATTTCTCCATTAGCTTCATTTGGCTTAAATATGTCTGCTAGGTGAGCTGCGAATACTTTAGTTTTGCTCAAGTTATTTCTTGCCCACGTTCCGTCTCCTTTTTTGATCGGTGAAACACGCGAAATTGGATTCTTAAACTTTTTTTAAACAATGTATTTGTTCCGTTTATATAAAAAAATATATTTTATCCTTATTTTTTATCCATATAGTATTTCTTGTATTCATTATAATAATTCAAATATTTCAAACTTCAAATGAATAATTTGTAGGTTATGTTAAATATTTTTAAAATATTTTTAACTCTTTTCGAATGAATTCGTTTCGGCACGTTCATTGTGAGATGCAATCCGGCATACCATATAAAATGTATGGGGCTGTCAAAATTTGAAATTTTCGATTCGAACGTTCGAAACCACTGTGACTGTTACTTAAGGCTTTTATCTCTCGTGGATAATTTGTTCCTTTAGTTCTTGTAATTATGTTTCTAGTGTTGTTGCACGCTGCTTGTTGAATTACCTTTGTGAACTTTATAGCTTCTTCTTCTATATCTTCTTCATTTCGAAGTTTGACTTTTAGAGTAATTGCATTGTTTACTTCCATCTTTCAACGTTCCCAATCTGTAGTTCTATTGATTAGCTCTGGACGTTCTGCTTTCTTGTTAATTTTTTTTTTCCCTTAGATTTAGTATAACAGTGGAATAGTCGGAATTTAGATCGAGTACTACATAATTAGGTGATAATAAAAAAGTCAAGAAGATCTGGTAATTTATTGCTATCCGTCGGCCAATAAGTTGGACTACTTATACTATAGAGTGAGAATACTGCCATTTCTGGTGATAGCTGCTTTTAACTGTTTACCTTTTGTAGAAGTGTTAGTTAAACTTTCAACCGGTACGGTCGTGTGAAATTGAGCTCCGATAAAATAACAAATATATATATAAAAGAAGTGTTAGAAATTGGTTTAGAAACCGATAAATCAATTAAAAGTGTTTAAAAAAAGGGAAATATAGTTAACAAGATTAACTACAAATTGGATTTGATCATTGGCTTTGGCTGGGTGGTTTCCATCGCCAATTAAATTAAAAGGAATTAAAAATTTAAAATAATAATTTAGAATAAAAATTAGTAAATCTGATTTTGAAAGTGAAAATTAACAGAAAAAATTTAACCGATACTTTCAAGTTGATCACACCGTTGTTGTTGAGGCTATTGTATATCACAAATACCTAAAAATTCCAATTAAAATTATATTCCGTGAATACGGTTGTGATATTATCTGTTTAAAAAAAGAAAAAAAGAAATAATTAATAATTTTAATAATTTATTAAATAAGGGAAATCATTAAATGTGAATAGCAGTGTGGAAAATATTCTGTGCATCAGAAAGTTTTTTGTATAACAAAAAAGCAATCTGATCTTTTAAATAGAAATTATTAAAATTGTCATTAAAGAAAGCCAATAAGTGTGTGTTAAGTATTTCAGCTTAGCAACAAATAGGAAACAGATATATATAGGAAATAAAAATTTATCCAACTAATTGTGAATCAATAGGAATTAAAAATGTCAAATAAAAATTTAAAATTTAAAATAATAATTTAAAATAAAAATTAGTAAATCTGATTTGGAAAGTGAAAATTATCAGAAAAATTTTAAATTAAATATTTATAAAAAATAAATATCTATAAAAAAATAATATGTAAAAAAAATTAAGAAAATTATTTAAAGTATAGATGATAAAATCAGTGAAAATATTAATTCTGTGTATCAAAAATATTAATAAGAACAGATCAAGAAGAATGAAGAATTAAGTTTGAAATATCTAATAAGGTATAAAAAAAAGAAATAGAAAAACAACGGAAATGATAAGTATTATATTGGTTGGGAGTTAAGAACAGCAATAAAATCAGGGATTTAAATTGTCACAAATTAAATTAAAAACAAGAATAATTATTGTTATTATAAATAATAAAAGTTTTCAAATCAAAACAAAATTTGACACTAACCAACAAATACAAACTAAATTGATTTTAATAAGCTTGAAAGAGAGGATTATAACAAAAACTTCAATTCAACAAGTCCGACATACTCTAATTACATCAGTATTGTCAATACAGATTTCAACCATACAGAAAAACTAAGTTGGTACTAAAAACAAAAAATAAAATAAAATATACAGTTGGTACTAAATTGTAACCAATAGTAGTAAAATTTGGTACACTTAAAATTTGGTACACTCGTAAGTACTAGTAAATATTATTTTATAGTTTAATTTATATTTATTTTGTAATAAAGGAAAATTCAGTTGTTATAAGTTAGAAAGTGTCTCGTAGTACTAATCCGATATGGTTTTAGAAACGAAGTCGAGCGATCTGAAGACGATATTAAAGCTAATTGAAGATAAATTTTCAGAAACCAACAATCAAATGAAAATATTGAAAACTGAACTAGAGAATAAGTTCGAAAAAAGTGCACAAGAAACTGTAGCTGTAATTGCTCAAATCAGCATCAAAAACAGCGAAGATATAGAACTCCTGAAAAACAAAGTGACAAAGAACTCCTTGATCGAATTTTGTATTGACAACAAATTTCACATAACAAATACGTGGTTTAAGATGCCAAAAAGGAGACTCCACACACGGATATCTCCGAAAAGTAATTCAAATAAAATAATCAAAAATCAAATTGATTATGTTTTAATAAATCAACGTTTTAAAAATTCGGTGAAAGTGGCAAAAACGTATCCAGGAGCGGATATCCACTCAGACCACATTTTGTTAGCTGTGAAAATAGAAATTAAACTGAAAAAAATAAGTAAGAAATCAAATAATACAAAAATAGATTTTTCTGTTTTAGATATACCGGAGAAGAGAGAAAGTTTAAGTATCAAGATCAACAACAATTTAAGCTCAGTTATTAAGTCAGCAATACTAGTAGAGGAGAATGTAAACACGAAAATAAATCTATTTAATAAGCCACTTAAAGATGCATTAAACGAGCTTGTAGTAGGAACGACAAATGCTAGCATCAGAAAAAAACATGAATGGATGACGGATGAAATAATCATACTAATGTATGAGAGAAGGAAAAATAAAAATTCGAACAGTGAACGTTACAGAACAGCAAACAGATTAATATAAAAAAAAAATAGAGAAGCTAAAACTGTTTTTTGGGAGAAAAAATGTCAAGAAATTGAAAATTTAGAAAGTAGCCATAATAGTTTCAAACTGCACAAGAAGATAAAAGAAGCAACTGGTAAAAGTATTAAAAAAAGAATTGGTAAGGTGAGAGACAAAGATGGCAATTTATTGGCGTACCCAGAACAAAGAATAAAAAGATGGGAAGAATATGTAACCGAGCTATTTAATGATGTAAGAATCAACGCAGCGTGTACACCAGTATCGGCAGTGGAAGGCCCTTCTATTCTAGAAGAGGAAGTTAGAGTAGTGCTGAAAAATGCGAAAAATAGACTGGCAACTGGACCGGATGCAATTCCGAATGAAATATTAAAACTCATTCAAGATGATGGAGTCAAAACGTTGACCAGCATTTTCAACACAATATATGATACTGGCATAATTCCAGTAGATTGGCTGAAGTCCACCTTTATTACGTTACCTAAGAAAGCCAATGCAGATTCGTGTTCAGATTATAGAACAATAAGTCTGATGAGCCACTTATTAAAACTGTTTTTAAAAATAATACATGGCAGAATATACAAACGATTAGAAATTGATATCAGCGATTCCCAATTCGGCTTTCGGAATGCCTTAGGTACACGTGACGCTTTATTTATGTTGAACACCCTTACATAAAGATGTACTGAGATGCAACTTGATATACACGCCTGCTTTATAGACCTGGAGAAAGCTTTTGACAAGGTCAACCATGAAAAGATGATGTCCATACTGAAAAATAAAAGGCTAGATGGTAAAGATCTGCGTATAATAGAGAATTTGTATTGGAACCAAACAGCAATAGTAAACACACCTGACGGACCATCACTGAACATAGAAATAAAAAAAGGTGTACGTCAAGGATGTATCTTGTCACCGCTAATTTTCAATATTTATTCGGAAGAAATTTTCAAAGAATCTATCTTAGATAGTAATATTGGTATTCCAGTCAACGGAGTAATTATAAACAACATCAGGTTTGCAGACGATGCAGTACTACTAGCAGCTCGTGATTTACAGCATATGCTGGATGAACTGAATAAAAGCTGTAAAAAGTATAATATGAAGATAAATATTAATAAAACAAAATATATGATATTCAGTAATGCCAGCAGCACTACCGACAGCATAAAGCTAAACAACGTAACGATAGAAAAAGTGGACAAAATCAGATATCTGGGTACAATCATCGACAGTAAAGGCAGCAATAGAACAGAAATAAACGCGAGGGTGGAACAAGCACGAGCAGCATTTAATAATATGAGTAAAGTATTTTGCAAAAATGAAATAAATCTGAAATTAAAAATAAAGTTGTTAAAATGCTATATATGGTCCATCTTATTATATGGAGTCGAAACCTGGACCTTAAAGCAGCAATATATAAAGAAAATCGAAGCGTTCGAAATGTGGACATACCGTCGTATTTTGAATATAGATTGGCGTGATCACATTACAAATAGGATAGTATTAAATAGAATGGGACTGTCGGCGAAACAAGTTGTACCTGCTGTAAAAGAACGTAAAATAAGATATGTTGGACATGTTACGCGTAATGAAAAATATAGAATACTCCAGTTGGTATTACAGGGAAAGATAATTGGCAGTAGAGGCAGAGGTAGAAGAAGAATTACGTGGTTGAACAATCTGGTAGTTTGGTGTAACATGTCAGCAGCAAGCTTAATGAGAGCAGTCAAAGATAGAAGGCTGGTTGAAGTAATGGTGGCCAACGTCCGTAACGGTCAGGAACCTTAAGAAGAAGAAGTAGAGATTCTTACACCCGGTCATATTTTGCGTTGAAATCTCCTCCAACTATGTATCTTTTGCCTAATTTTTCTAACATATTTAGGTAGTCTTGCGTTTTCAGATTGAATTTCGGTGGACAATAAAAATTGATCCTATAGTTAGATTTTGTGACCCAGATTCTACTACTACCATTGTAAGTTGCGTTTCATCTGTTTGTATGTTATTTTCCAAGTAGTGTTTTATACTTTGTTTAATGAGGATGACACTTGTTCTCTAGGATGGTTTGTGAGATGACTTTTGTAACCTTTTATATATAAAAACATTTCACTTGTTAAGTGAGTTTCTGATAGAAGACATATGTAAATCTTTTTTTAGCATTTCGAGGAAAAGTGCTAATTCTTTTGTTTTGTTCTTTATTCCGATTGCGTTCCATGCTGCTATTCTGATGTCTTTCTGTGTCATTGTAACATATGTTGCATTGAAGATCGTGCTCCTACGATATTTTTAAGTATATTCGTTTGATTTGAATCTAGGTTTTGATTGTGATCGATGAACGAGTTATTACTTTTTGCAACTTGTGCGTTGGTACATTGACTGTAGTTTCTCTATTGTGTGGTTGTACCAATCTTCTTTTCTGCAGCTCTTTGGCTATGATGCACCCTCTATAATTAGCTGGATCCGAACAATTGGAACATTTAGCTAGTGTTTCTCTTGTTTTTAGGGCTTCTTTTATCCTTTTTTTTCCTTCCAGTATATATATATATATATATATATACCCTTCCAGTATGTACATATACATATATATGTATGGTATATCCTAACCTAACCATAACTCTTAAACGGCTTGACCGGTTTTGCTCAAATTTGGAAGTGGAGCTCGTGTCATCAGATACTGGTGCCCTATAAATTTGCAGAGGGGGCCCATGTACCAAAAAAAATCATGTGGGGTATCAGTGGGGTATCAAATGAAATTAAAGGTTTTCTAGATAGAGTACATCTCAATGAGGGTAGTCCGTGGGACACATTCGGTTATACGGGGTCCAAAATTGGGTCATGTGGGGCCCATTATACAAAAAGTCATGGGGGTATAAAGCCTTGCATTGTCGAGCCTTGTATGATCTCTGAGGCGAGATAATGCATAACGTCCTTCGCTGTCTGTTGAAGATAGTGCTGTCAATTTAACTGAATTTGATATGAGAGGATCTAAGTTCGTTTGGGGAAGAGGGATTGGTATAGTTTTAGAAGGATTAAATGGAGCTAGACTGGTAATAGCAGGTGCTGCAGCAGCGTCAGTATATATATATGTAGAAACCTATTGCAAAAAGCTCTACATTTCTCCATTTTGGCATTTTTATCAAAATTGGTACAATTTTCCATATTACATTTGAAGTCCGTATTGAATAATATATTTGTATATTTATTTGTTTTATCAAATAAATTTACTTGAATTTAATATAAATATAAGTAAGTATGTAAATATAAAAAAAAAACACAATGCCAAAATTAACAAATATTATATATGTGTATGTCAGTATTAAGAACTTCTTAGTATAGAATAAACAAATAAAGAATTTTGTAATATGACACCGTTCATAAAAGTTAAATTTTTTTTTGCTTTCCTTTTTATTAATTATTAATTATAAAAGTATATAGGTATATTATTTCGAAGTGTTTTATTTTGTAGATTTAAACAAATTTTAAAATTAATTAATTAGGTCAATTATATTTTTTTCTTTAAATAAATTTAATGTGCAATTTGTGTGTGTAATTTTGCAGGTAAATGAATTCTCACAAACGAACTTATATGAGCTTTATTAAATTGATTAAAGTTAAATTAAATTAATTAAAATTAAATTTAAAATTTTTTGCGGAGCTTAAAAAAAACAAGTCCGAACAGGTTGACAAATATTTATTATTCTGCTATTTACTTTTCCATTTACTATCGTTGCGCGACATAAAATGTTTCTTAAGACGACCTTTATTTGTATTTTTCCAAAAAAATAAATTTTATTACCCTAAAAATTGCTGCCCGCATAAAAGCAAAGTATCGAATGGAGAAATGATATGCCTATGTCCACAGTTGGGTCATGTGGGGCCTTATACCTGAGCCTCTTATTGGAGAGGGCCATGCATCCGCATAGCAGGTGTTCATCCGTTTCGTCCTCATCTTGGTAGCTTCTATATATTCGTTCTTGATATAGCTTCATAGTGTCCAGTTAGGAAGCCAGTTATTATTTTGACCTTTTTCCTGGTACACTGCAGCAGCTCGTTTGTCCTCTTCCTCGATGGCTCATTCATGAAGAGCTTGGAGTGCTTCATTCCGATTTTATTGTTCCATGAAGAGATTTGAGCGCATCTGGTTTCTTTTATTTTCCCTTTCAGATGATATTTTGGCACCCCGCAGAATGGTTCTGGACCCTCAAATGTTCAGCCCGCGCCTTCCTTTGCCAATTCGTCTGCCATCTCGTTACCCTCATATCCCGCATGCGCGGAAATCGGTGATAGTGTAACCCTGGTCATTGTTCCTAGTTGCATCAGGGTGTTGAGACAATCTACCACTGTGTTTGATTTCATCTTCTGAGAGTCAAGTGCCCTTAGAGCCGCCTGACTATCCGAGTACATTGTTATGGTTTTGTTGGTGTATATCCTGCGTAGGTTCTCTTGCGCGCACATTTGAATTGCGTATACTTCTGCTTGGAATACTATTGCTAAGGATCCTAAATTCTGCGATCTGCTAAACCTGGGGTGGTATCGCGTATTGTAATGATGTGACAGTCACTTTGTGATATTCCAAGTGATCACAATTATTTTTGGTACTATGTAATATGATCACAAAATGACTAACTAGAATCTGGCAACCCGTGAAATATATTTATACCAAAAATTGGCAGCACTTGTAATTTGTAGACAAAAAATTGGTAACACTTGTAATTTATGTCAAAAGCCGTGTTTTTTTGTAGACCCATATATAAATTTATCAACAAACGGAAATTTTTACAAGAAAACAATGGAGGGAGGGGGGTGTTATTCTACAAAACGGCGTATTTGAAATACGGACGTAGGTATTTCAATTTTTTTTTATGAAATATATATCGTCGGTCCCATGCCAAAACCGCGAATGTGCGTTTTTTATGAAATTGAGTTTTTAATGCCAGAAATTGTAAAATTTAAAAATCTACAATATGCAAAAACCACAAATGTGCAATTCGTCGTAGTTTTTTTAGTATTCAAAAATTTCTATATCGCTTATGTTAAAATTTCTATATCGCTTATATAAGAATTTCACAAATCGGCAAAAATTAAAACGCAATTTTCTCGAAACTGTAATATTGCACATTCGCGGTTTTGGCATGGGACCGACGATATGTACATTATCCTGTATGAAATTATATATGCCCATATTTTCATCTGGGATTTTCTTTGGTACCTCTGGATGGATTGTGCTGATATCTGGTAAACACAATCATTATAGTGGTCCGGATGAAATGATGAATGGCCATATTTTCATCTGGGATTTTCTCTGGTACCCCTAGATGGATTGGGCTTATATTTGGTACACACAATCATTATAGTGGTCTGGATGAAATGATGAATGGCCATATTCTCATCTGGGATTTTCTCTGGTACCCCTGCATGGATTGTGCTTATATTTGGTAAACACAATCATTATAGTGGTCTGGATGAAATGATGAATGGCCATATTCTCATCTGGGATTTTCTCTGGTACCCCTGCATGGATTGTGCTTATATTTGGTAAACACAATCATTATAGTGGTCTGGATGAAATGATGAATGGCCATATTTTCATCTGGGATTTTCTCTGGCACCCTTGGATGGAGTGGGCTGATATTTAGTAAACAGAATCATTATAGTGTTCTATAGTTAACTATGCCAGTGCTCCTCCATTATTTCCCACAAAATATCAGAAATCACGTTTTCATGTTACGCGATGCTAGATTGTGATTTTTGATAGTTGATAGTCACAAATCACTTTACGGAATACCCACCCTGGGTCTCTTGCGATATACTCCAGATCCTACCCCATCCTCTGTCTTGGATCCATCTGTATACCATTCGAGCTCGGTCTCCCTCGGTTTCGTGTGATCCCAGTCATTCTTGTCTGGAATTACTACCTTGAATGCTCTGTTAAATATATGCTTGATCATGCAGTCATCCCTCGGCATATCTAGGTATGGTCTGTTGTTGGCTGCTAGCGTTATAGAAGGATGATTTTTCAGCATTTGCTAGTCAAGTCCTGGTAGCCTTTGATTCTTATAGCCCCCATTCTAGCTTCTTCTATGGTAATGTGAAGTGGGGCCAGATTCAGTAATACTCCCAGTGCTGATGTGGGTGTTGTGCTCATTGTTCCAGTAACATTTAAACATACTATTCTCTGTTGTGCTCATTGTTCCAGTAACATTTAAACATACTATACTCTCTTTGTTTAGCTTGTTCTGGATAATCAATTGTTTGCTTTTCCTTCACCAAACCACTGCCGCATAGGTTACGATCGGTCTGATTATTGTTAAGTACATCCAGTATGCAATTTTTGAATGTATACCCCAGTACCGAGATTTAGCTAATAAAGTGAGTTGGTGAGTTGATTTCACTTTACTCACTGATTCTACTCACTTGGAAAAAAAGCGATTTAGCTAAAAAAGTCAGTTCGACTAACTTCGAAACAAAATTCGAAATCATTTTTGAAGTTTCTATTATTTCTCTCGGATAGTTTGTACATTTCTTTATTTTCTCAAATACCATTTCTACTATTTCTCTCGGATAGTTTGTACATTTCTTTATTTTCTCATGTAGCGATGTGTTATTCCAAGCCGCTGTGTGTATGATCTTGTTGAATTTTTCAGTTTCTTCCTCTATTTGCGCCTCGCTATTTATCTGGGTCTCAATATCTACGTTATTTTGAGTTTCCATTCTAAACGATTCCCAGTCCGTTGTGTTGTTAGTTAATGTAGGCTTGTTCAGTTTTCTTGCAATTGTCTCATTAAGTTTTAGGATTACTGGCGAATGGTCTGCGTTCATGTCGTAATTGTTTTCAATGGTCATGTATTTTCCGATACCTTTTTAAAGATGTAGAAATCTAGGTTTTTTGTTTCTGTCTGTTGGCCAGTACGTCGGTTCTCCTGTTGATATGAAGTTACATCCAGTCTTCGTTAGTGCTTTTCTAAGCTCTCTCCCTCTGGTTAGAGTTATTCTCGATCCCCAGTCCGTGTGTTTAGAATTGTAGTCTCCACCTAAAATAAATCTGTCTCCTAGTAGTCCGATAACTCTTTCGAAAGTTTGCTGTTCTATTTTCCCTCCCGGTGGGCAGTAAAGTGCGCCGATATTGACGTGTTCTTTGGTGGATTCGAATTTTATTATTGTAAGTTGTAGTTCGTCCGTTTGCAAGAGGCCAACTTCATGATGTTTATAAATGTCCTTTACTAAGATTGCAGACCCGCCTCTAGCTCTATTGGATGGGTGATTTGTACTGTTGTACAAATGTAGTCTCTTATCTTTGTACTTGTTGTTGATAAGTGCGTCTCCGAGATAAGACATATGTTTATATCTTGTAACTTTTGTTTTTTATCCATGTTATTCATACGTACAACTTGGGCGTATGGCATTCCATTTGTTACTTTTAATGTCGTAGTTGCTATTTTGTTATCTGGTTCTATAGCTGTTTCCTTCGTTGTGTTTCTTCTTCTCTGTAGTTCCTTAGCAATTAGGCATCCTTTGTAGCTAGCAGGGTGATCTTCTTGGCAATTCGCACATTTTGGTTTAGTCGATTTGTCTTTTACGCATTGAGCTGTTAATTGATTACCTGCATTTTACACATATTGGCCCTCTTTGGCAAAATTTTTGGGTGTGTCCAAATCTCTGGGACCTTTTATATTGCGGTACTGTTTTACTACTTCTCACTGCTTCAATCTTAATTTTCATGTGCTGGATGAATTGAATTGCATATATTTTTTTGATATCTTCTGTGTTGTCGAATGTTAACATAAGTAATGGGAGTTTTATTGTGTTTATTTCTCCATTTTTTCTCTCTTTTTTATATTTATTTATAACCTCTATTATTTTGAAACCTCTTTCTGCTAGCTCCAATTTAATATCTGTTGGGTTGCATGTAGGATGTAAATTTCTCACCATTACTTTTATCGGTCTAGTTTTGTTTTCATATGTGTGCCATTCTACGTTAGAGTTACTTATAGTTTTCGTTAGTTCTCTGTATTCTGTTTCCTCATTCACTTTTAGCTGGCTGTTATTTAACATATTAACTTTGTATTTAATTTTACCTTCCCTTAGGATTCCATTTACAAGTGGGTAATCGTTCACGTTACTTATAATTACTGGCGGAGGCTTGATGTTCCTTCCAACATTTTCCTTTGCTTGCGTGTTCCCTACTTTATTAACCGTTTGTATTTCCGGTGACGATTCAGCTCTCCTTTTTTTGTTTGGTCTCCTAGTTTGTAGTATCCATTGTGTTTCAGCAAATGTACCGGTTGAGTTTTGCTCGTTTTCGTCATTTTTACTTGTTTTATGTATAGTGACTTCTTTTTCTGTTATTTCTATTTTGTTGTTAGCGTCGCTTTGTTGGGTTTTGTTAGATTTCAAGATTGCTATTTCAGCTTTCAGTTCATCTATTTGTTCGCTCATTTTAGAAACTACTCCATTCAGTCGTTCATTTCTTTTGTTTGCTTTTCCTTAATTAATTCCTCAATTAATACTTTTATTCTATTTGTGTTATATTGATTTTCTTGCGAGCGTGATCGTGAGCTTGCACGTAAAGCTACGACCTTTGGCTTTTGAAAAGGTTTTTCTTGTGGCGGCGACTTTTGAAAAGGTTTTTCTTGTGGCGAATTCTACCTGATCTACCAAATGGATATATGGTTGAGGTAGCATTCTTCGGATCTATATGTTCTTGATTGCTTATATTATTATTTATCGTTGAGTATTCATTAACCAAATTCGTTCCATGTCTATTTCCAGATTTTCCCGCTGGCGACTTAGTGTTACTAGCATGGGGGGTTCGTAACATCAACTCGAGTTGAATTCTTATTCGATTCCATTTTCATCTTTTCACTAGTTTTGGTTTGGAGGTACTAGCAAACCTCACGTGGACTTGGTTATTGCGCCAAGTATTCGCATTCATCCTTTCTCGTTAGCCTTACTAATGTAAGTATCCAGGTGGCACCCGGCAGATAACTATGTTACCTACCTTCGAGGAGGTGAGAATAGGTTTTGTTGGCAGTGCTGTAGGAGTTAAATTCAGAAGGCTTTACCTAAGTTTTATCGGAGCAGATGTTAGTTACTCCGCCTAGGGCAATACCAACCTTTGCCCCCCTTAGATAATTAAAAAAAAATATTAAAAAAAAAAAATAATATAGAAGAAAATAGATAGAAGGCATACTGTATTATAAATAATAGAAGCGTATGCGCCTTCAAAAAAAATGTACGTAATGAATAAAAATGTGAAAAACTGGATTAAGAAAAATTTACAAATAAAACTTACTTATTATTTCATAAATACATTATATGTTTAATGTAGTAATTTAAAAAATAAAAAATAAAAAAATTTACTATTTCTCTCCACAATACAACAATTAATTATCCACGTTCAGATAAAAATAAAAAATATTCAGATAAAACACCAAACAAAAGTAGTAAGAATAAAAAAAAAGAAAATCAAAATATAGAAATAATAATAATACTAAAAAATAATAATAATGAAAATAAAAATAAAAAATAAAAATATAAAAATAAACCAACAAATCATTAAAAAAAATCAGCTGACATGGCTCGAATTTTAGTATATTGCAATACAATCAAACCAAGACATCCAGGAAAATTTCAATTTGACTGTGATCAAATTCAACAAGGTTTTTTTTACAAGATACAGAAATTTAGATAAAACACGAATTTCTCTAACTTCAATCGGAATTTTATTAAATACTCTAGGAGCAGTAATTGAAAAAATCTACCAAAATGTGTAGAATGAAATCTGGGAATCAGTGCAATATTCCTACTATTTGCTCGAAGAGGTATAACTCTATTTTGATAGAAACCACCGAGAATAAAAAAGGCCTTTAAAGTTTTAAAATAATATAAATGCCTCGGTAGAATTTTTAAATAGTTTAATAACATAAAACTGTTTTGACGACGATTTTTTTTACAAATAATACTTATAATATGTTTCTGAGCTATGAGTAGAGGTTGTATTTTATTATAGTAACCACCACCCCAACAAACTATCCCATATTGCAATTTAGATTGTACCAAACTGTAATATATCATTACTAATAATTTTTCGGAACAGTATTTACTTAGCTGGTAAAAATTGCGTACTGCATTTAAGAAATAATTTTTTAAACAGTCGGAGTGGTCAGCCCATTTTAATTTGCTGTCAATTAAGATGCCTAAATATTTAAAAGACTCAACAATTTCTATATTAAAACAGTTAGGAGAACAATTCATATTGACACAATAGGATACATCATTTATTGAGGGATGACTGCAATCATCAGACTTTCAAACCTTTTGACAAGTAGACAAGTGAAAAACAAAACTATGATCAATTTGAAGTTTACCTGATATATTATAAAACATTAATTTAGTTTTACTACTTAAAATAAGTTTGTGTTTACCAAACCATTTGCTAAGCAAATCTAAATCATAGTTTATGTCCGCCACCAGATTAAGCAAGCTAGCACTAGCATAAGCACAAGCTAGGTCATCAGCAAACGCATTAATTTTTAATTTAAACTTTAGATTAAGTAAAGAGTTTATAAAGATTAAAAATAAAATTGGTCCCAGTACTGAGCCTTGAGGAACACCAATATTAATTCCCTTCAGTTCACTATAAATATTAGAAATATTAGAAAATCTTAGTATATTTAATTTTGGTATTTAATTAGTATTTAAACTAAAAATATACATAAAAAGAAACAAACTAAAAATAGTATTAATTATGTTTAGTTTTAGTATATTTATTTTGGTATTTAATTAGTATTCAAACCAAAAATATACTAATATAAATAAATACCAAGTAATAGTATGTTTTGTTTATCAAATTTTAGTAGGTTAGGTTTGGTTTAAATACAGGGTCGGCCATAAGAGCCTTATCACTGCAGCCATCCGGCTTATTGTGACTGCCCTCTTAGCCGCTTGACTATCTGAGTAGATTGTAATTGTTTTGTTTGCGTATTTCCTGCGAATGTTTTCGTATGCACACATCTGGATGGCGTGCTCTTCTGTTTGAAATACCGTGGCTATGGCGGCTAAGCTTTGTGCTTTGTTGAACCTGGGCCTTTTGCCGTATAGTACGCCGGATCCAACTCCTTCATCCGTTTTTGATCCGTCTGTGTACCATTTTAGCTCTGATTCAGCTGGTTTGCTGTTTTCCCAATTGTTCCTGGCTGGGATGACCACTTTGAATTGTCACGAAGTTCTTCCTCTATACACCAAATTTCTACTATGTTGCATGCTCTTTGAAACAGGTCACATTGTACGTTGATGAATTTACCTCTAATAATTATTGCGAGGTCATCCGCATATCCTTGACAGTCGAAGCCATTAACTTGTAGTTTGACCACTAGTCTGTCCATTACTAATTACCAAAGAAGGGGTGAAAGAACACCACCTTGTGGACATCCTTTATTCGTCCTTGCTTTGATGTTTGTACCGCCAAGGGATATTTCTATATTCCTACGTACTAGCATGGATCTAGTCCACTTACAGATTCTATCGCTGATTCCTTTCTCTCTCATTGCCCTGATCATGGATTAATGAGAGGTGTTGTTAAAGGCACCTTCGATATTCATAAAGTCCACGATCTCTATTCCTTGTCACTTATAGACCTCTATTTTTCCCGTCAGATTTAGTAGCGCCATCGCAGTGGATTTACCTGCTTGATACGCGTATTGATATCGATTCAGAGGGTTATCTGTGAGGGTCGTGTCCCTTATATATCTTTCAATAACCTTCTCCAGCGTTTTGAATATGAAAGACGATAGGCCGATGCGACGCAGGTTTTTAGGATCTACATCTGCTTGTTTGTTCGCCTTCGGTATGAATATTACCTTAATATCTGTCCATGCTTTTGGTATATGTCCCCAGACCAAACTGGCCTTGAAAAGCCTAGTTAATATAGAGATGATTGTCTCTCCTCCTTCTTGCAACAGGGCCGGGAATATGACATCAGGATCTGGTGATTCACAGTCCACCGTTAGCGACTGAGCTCACCCTCAGCCACGCAGCTCTAGGCACGGTACGAGGGATCCCATATAGGAGATGCGTATTAATGGCAGTATAATAATTTTGTCACCCAAACATTCTTAAATTCTTTTGCTCTTCTCATAATAAAACCAAGTATTTTATTCGTTTTGGAAATGACTATCGCAGTGGAAATTAAAACATAGTTTGTCGTCCTACCTAAGTATACCTAAGTCCATAATTTGACTAACACGGTTAATAATCATTAATATGATATTTGTGTAGGTATTTCGTCTTCCTACGAGAAAAACTTATAGAGGAACATTTATTGATGTTTAGGTCAAGTTTATTAGTGATACATCAATTATGAAGATCATGAAGTTTATACTGAAAAAAATTTGCATCTGATAAGTTAGCTGTAATGCGATTTTTTTTAAGATCATCTGCATAAAAAAGGTGAGGTATGTCACTTAGAAGGTCAGATAAGTCACAAATGAAAATGCTAAAAAGTAGGGGTCCTAAATGGCTGTCTTAGGGAACGCAAGATGTGACAGAAATAACTAGATAGTAAACCTTGAAATGTTACAAGTCTAGATTTAAGAATAAAAAAAAACATTTAAAAAAAAATTAAGCCATCAATAAATTCTATTCCACTCTATTACCAGAGTGTAACTAATATTGGGCACCTAATGTTTTCAGTTTTTTAAGTCTTTTTAAATTTTTGAAAATTATTATATTATATACGACTGGTAAAATCTTATTAATCGACCGACTACTACAAGATGCTGTTCCCTCTACTATGTAGACTTTTGTAATAGACAAGATAATTTTGTAATAGACAAGAAATAGACAAATTAATGTTGTTAGAAAGATCAAGATTCAAAGTTAATATTAGTAAGTAAAGAGTTTAATTTGGTTATGTTAGTATTTTTGTTTGTTTCCGTGATTTCCTTTTGAGAACATTTCCAACCAATTTGGTAAGAAATATGTTATTAGCTTCACTATGTCTGTCCGTCTGTTTAGACAAACTTCTACATCTATTAACATAGAATTTATTTTGATGCTAGATAGAGACTATAAAAGATTATGTCCAGTTGAACAATATTTTCTTCTATCTATTCACCATCCAATTTCGAAAATAGCAAATATTGAACATCTAATAACTTTTAAACCAATTAAAGTTTTTGAGGTTTTACAGACAGAAGATAGTAAAATCTTTTATTATTTTTGTAAAGTTAACAAATTATATATAAATTTAATATATTGTTGTATAAAAATAAAATGTTTTCTTCATACAACTTTTTTTAATTTTATTAACACCGTGTATTTCCCAAACGGCTTTTATGGAAGGCTAAAATAACAAGAGTATAAAGAAATTATATGTTGTGTCTCTTGAAAAATCAAAAAATTACAAATTTTAATTCACTTGTAAATTTATAATAATAATCTTGAAAAAAATTAATAAAATCGAACAGAGATGCATTTTTTACCTATATTTATGTTCTATTTAATTTTTTTTCCTAAAAAATACTATATGTATAGTATTCCTTTTGCGTTGAGAAACCCGGGGTTTGTTTTTCATATTCTTTTTAGTAGTTTTTGTTGTAACTAATGAAATTCCTTTAATCACATAAAAAAATATCATTAATTTTCTCAGCTACTTGAGTGTGTTTTTTTGGCACCATTACACCACTATTTGATTCAACGCGTGGTGTAACGTGTAAATTTATGCTGTCACAATGTTTGCATTACCTTCAAAATTCGAAAATTTATAATCGAATTCTTTAGTATTCTCAAAGCTCGAGCTCTCAAACAGTTGAAATCCGAAACTTCTGCAGTTTCATGAAATAAACCCGGGAATCCCTCATATCTTTTTGTCCATAAAGTACTGGAACACCCTGTATAATATCCTTGTTTTTACTATTATTTTACATTATAATAAAGCATCATAATAACAAAATATTATTTTAGAATATACTGGATCCGCCAGCGTTCAATATCAGCATATATTTACCGCGCCTCTACTGCAATATGTTACTGATAAGTCTGCAGAAGTTCGACAAGCCGCTGCATATGGATGCGGTGTGTTAGCACAGGTATGTATCAACATTTATAAACTTAGAACTAAGATGAAATATATTTAAAATAAATCTTCCGTCAACAAAACGGTGGCTGTCAAAACAAAAAAATTATGTAGTGTGCGTGGCTGAAAATCACAAGAGTAAATTGCGTTATAAAAATCGTCGCAGAATTTGTCGAGCGTCACGGTTTTTCGGCGGATGTGTAACCCGACATGATCCTACTTTGAGAGCCGTCGTGCACCATACGTCTTTGTTTTGGCAGAGGTGTAGGAAAAAATAAAAAAAATTCGATTTTTTCGACTGATTATTCCTATTTGCTATATTAAAAGGGAACTCCTCATAATCCAGTAGTTCAAAATCATGGGCATGAATAATGAGAGACGATTGCGAAAGCTGCTATTTTCTTAGTATCTGTAATTATAGTATTATTGACTAACATTTCAAAATTTTTATTTTTATCAGGAATTCTGTTTAAAATATTATTAACTACCTTCCACTCTTCTGTAACATTACCCCTATTCTTGTTAAGTTCATTAAGAAAATAGATATTTTTACAAGTCGGAATTTCGTTCTTTAGTTCAGCACATAGCTTTAAGTAGATGGTTTTAAGTTTATTATTATCAATTAACTTTTGCCTTATCTTATTTTTTTTAGAAACTTTACAACCTAATAAACTTTCGACTCCATGGTTTGAGATTTTTAAGTCTGTTTTGATAAAAAACGGACTTAGAACTACATACTTTAACTTTATTCTGCAAAATCATAAGAAATTTATCAAAAGCAATTGAAGGATTTTCCTCAGAAAAAACATTTTCCCAAAACTCATTTAATAGCATTATATATATTTAAATTTTCAAAGTCTATTTGATTGGAACTAGATAAGGGTATACATTTGTCAGGATTTGGTTTTTGTATATTATTTAACAGTAATCCTGTCATGCAACGATCAGTGATTTTGAAATCAATTGAATTACTTTCATATGTAAATTTCTGACTATTACGAAAGCGAACAAAGATGTGATCTAAACATTTACCAGATACATCACGCAGCCAGTCCACACAGGACTTATATTACAAGGCACACAGCCAGTCCACACAGGACTTATATTATAAGGCACACAGCCAGTCCACACAGGACATTATAAGGCACACAGCCAGTCCACACAGGACATTATAAGGCACACAGCCATTTTTTTAATTTTTATTTAAACCTTAAAAACTGACAATGTTAAAATGGCGCCAGTGAGCTAACACTCAAAGACTACACAAATCAAACATTTCATAATAAAGGGACTAACTATTTTTTAAACCTTTAAAACTGACAATGTTTTAAAATGGCGCCAGTGACCTAACACTCAAAGATACCCAAATCAAACATTTCATAATAAAGGGACTAACTTGCTATCAATGTTAGCCAAATTCCTAATTACATTACATTAATTGGTCATATTCAATATGCCACACATATTTATTATTTCTATGTCGTACCATCAGGATACCATCGTATACTTTTGAAACCTTTATAACCTTACCATAAATTAGACCCAAGATATCATTTAAAATTGACCAATTAAATATTTACTAAAAAAACATTAAATTCATTTAAATATAAAAAAATAATAATATAAAATAAAACAAAATTCATTTCTTAAACTAATTAAATACTTATTAAGATTGAACAAGTCTGTTATTTCATTTCCTTGGCTTCTTCATCACTAAGATCATTAAAAGCAGTATACTTACACTACAGCTTCATTTACTTTTTCATAACATTCATTCTCATTTCCCACATCTGCCACTTGTCTCAAAGAACGTTTTTGTGGAGGTTGTGATTTTTCTGTATACCTGTATGGTCAACGATTCTTACACTGAAAAACTAGGTGTCCAATTTGTCGGCATATATAACATTTCCTTGGTTCACCCACAGGTAATCGATTAAATCTTTGTGAACAACTATTTAAATTTCTTGGCCCCTGTTCGAATGGTCTTCTGTTATCAAATTGATTAAATCTTGTATAATCAGTGATTTTGAAATCAAATGAATAATTTGGGTTATTAGCTAAAAACTGATGTGATGTAAATTCTGAATCGTTTGATTTTAGATTTTGATTTAAATTTATATGTTGGTCTTGTTTTGAATTTTGTTGGAAATAACGACGAGTTTCACGGTACAGTTCTGTATCTTCGCGAATCTTAATTTCATATAAAAGTTCTGATAAGCTTTTTGGTTTAAGTGCATCCAATATTATAATTAAATTACTATAATTCAGGACAGAAATTGTGTAGCACAGTGTATCTCCTAAATTTATATTTGCTCAATTGTATATATCCATTGTGTTGTGTTGGTGTTAAAAACGTTTACCAGGGATAAATTCTGGTATAAATGTTTGCGCCTCAGTTAAAGTCATCCATACACCCCTATTTCGCATTGATAAACAACTTATATTTTCATTAACTACATCTGGAGATGGTAATGTAGGTTGTTGCAAATCTCTAAGCCTAGCATTTTCCTCACTTAACAATTTTATTTCATTTAAAAGAGCAACTGTTTGTTGATCTCTAAGTGTTCTTTTTACCTTTCTACGCTCTCCTGCGGATGTCTTGTATCCGCCATTGTACCAATATTATTTATGTTTGTATTAATATAGTTACTTTAAAACAAAACTTACCAATCCACTAACTAATAGGATATAAGATATTACTGTTTTTTTTTTTTTTTTTTTTTTTTTTTTTTTTTTTTTTTTTTTTTTTTTTGTAGCCATTAACATTTACTATGAATGTTATTGAGTGAATGTAAACTAAAACTGGCCCTTACATCCAACCATCAGTTTGAATTTGAATTCTTAACCTAAATTGTTGATTTTTAGGTCACCCACTGGATCACTAAATTTTTCTTTGGCTGTATACTGAGTCGAGTAAAATCCTCGTGGCTTTTGGATTACATTATTAGATCTTCTGGTTTTTTGCGTTTAAGTCGTCTTACATTATTTTCTGTATCATATAGCTTTGCTGCTTCTGTGTTGATGTGGTTTGTAATTCTATGTTTGTGTTTTATAGCATATTTTTTAATTTCCTCTTCTACGGATTTTATTTGAAGGTCCCTATGTATGTCCCTGTTGCGTATATACCATGGTGCGTTGATCATATTTCGCAGAACTTTATTTTGAAATCTTTGAATTTTACTTTTATGACATTCTCTGGTGCATCCCCATAGCTGGATACCATATATCCAGACAGGTTTCAGAATTTGGTTGTAGATCAGGATTTTGTTGTTCAGACATAGCTTAGAATTTTTGCCAATCAGCCAGTATAGCTTTCTGTACTTTAGATTTAGCTCATTTAGTTTTACTTTGATATGTTCACCCCACTTAATTTTTTCATCTAGCGTCATGCCCAGATACTTGACTTTGTTTGCTTGAGGTACTACGTTATTGTTTAGATAAATAGGTATGTTTTGATTTTTGTGCTTGTTTGTGAAGTTGATATGTACCGATTTTGTTTCGTTTACTTTTAGTTTCCATTTGTTAGTCCATTCTTGGAATGTATTGTTCGCATTCTGAAGTTTTCTAGTTGCTGCATTTAAAGACTCATCTTTTGATATTATCGCTGTGTCATCCGCATAAGTTGCGACTGATACATCCTCCGGATCTGGTAAGTCACATGTGAACAGTAAGTATAAGATAGGGCCAAGTATACTGCCTTGTGGAACACCTGCTTTAACTTCAATAAGGTTGGAATAACTTTCATCTTGTTTTACACGAGCAAATCTATTTTTTAGATAGGACGCAATGAACTCTACATATTGTTTTGGTAATATATTGTGTAGTTTAATTATTAACCCTTCTTGCCATACTTTGTCGAAAGCTTGTGCGATGTCTATGAAAATAGCAGAACATACTTGTTTTTCTTCTAGTGTTTCTTCAATTAAGTTTATTATTCGATGGATTTGATCTACGGTAGAATGACATTCCCTAAATCCAAATTGAAAATCTGGTATTACTCTTTTGCTATCTAGTATGGGCTTTAGACTTTTTAAGAATAATTTTTCAGCCAACTTTGAAATTATAGGCAGGAGCGAGATAGGTCTATAAGACTTTACATCGTTCGGTGGTTTCCCTGGTTTTGGTAACATTATTACCTCCGCCACTTTCCAAACATCTGGGAAGTGCTTCAGTCTAAAACTTGCATTGATTAATTGTGTTAACATTAAGATACTTTTCTTTGATAATTTATTTAAGATTTCTGGTGTTATCAGGTCATAGCCGGGAGCTTTTTTCTTGATGAAACTTTTTTTAATTTCCAACTCTACTAGTCGTGGTGTAGTTAGTGTAATGTTTTGTAAAATTAAATTTGTTTGATCGTGTGTAGTTCTGCTGGTTATCGATTGGTGTAAATACTTTAGCCAAGTGTTCCGCGAATGCCTCCGCTTTTTCTTTACTGTTTTTCGCCCATGTACCATCATTTTTCTTGATAGGTGGAACGTGAGTTATTTGTTTTTTAATGTTCTTAGCAGCTTTCCATAATGAGTATTCAGTTTTTTTGTCGGCAGTCAGATTTTTATTGCTGCTTTCAGCTCTTTTCCCTTTTAGTTGTAAGTCGAGATCCCCAGTCTACGTGTTTGGCGTTGAAATCACCTCCCACTATAAATCTATCACCTAGATTGTTCAGTATGTTTATGTAGTCCGTTTTTTTAAAATTATGTTTTGGAGGAAAGTAAACTGCGCCTATCGCAAGCTTCTGGTTATTAGTGTTTATCACTATATTGGTAAGTTGACATTCTTCGCTTTGAAAATTATGTTCTGTGTGGTGATTTATATTTGTTTTTATAAGAATAGCGCTACCTCCTCTAGCTTGGTTATTTGGGTGTAGCGTATGGTAAGTTTTATATCCTTTCATTTTTAGATACATCTGATCCGTAAGGTGCGTTTCCGATATGAGGCATATGTCTATGTGATGCACGTTCAGGAAAATTTCTAACTCATGGATTTTATTTAACACGCCGTTTGCGTTCCATGTTGCTATTCTTAATTTGTGTTGTGTCATAAAGATGGTGTACGAACTTTGTTAACGGAAAGCTGCCTTTCCATGTTATCCATTCTGTGCGATAGTTTGTTGACCATTTCATAAATGTTTATTAGAAGAGTTTCTTGTTTACCATTATTCTGATTGTTGTTATAATCGTTTTGTGTGGTTTGTCAGATACGGTTTTATGGTTTTTGTGTTTAAGTTAACTGCTTGTGCGTATGTTAGATCTTTATTATTCTTGGTCGGCTTCTCGCGTCCTTTTTCCCGTTTATTACAGCGTTTCTCCTCTTCTGCATCTCTTTGGCTATTACGCATCCCCTGTAGTTAGCCGGATGTGCTTCCGCACAGTTGATGCATTTCGCTGGTGTTTCTTTGCTTTTCGTACAATTAATTGTTATATGGTTACCCGCACATTTGACGCAACAGGCTTCGCGCTTACAGTACTTGTGAGTGTGTCCATATCGTTGGCATCTCTTACACTGTGGGATTGTGTTGTTGTTCTTTATAGCTTCAATCTTTACCTTCATATGATTTATGTGTTTATTTCGAATATTTTTTGAATTTCTTCTGAGTTTTCAAATGTTAGTATAAACAGTGGTAGTTTTGTTGTATGCATTTCTCCATTTACATTCCTTTTTATTATTTTATTTTCTACATTTAATATTTTTAATTTTCTTTCTAGCAGTTCATCATTTATGTCTTCTGGGTCGCATGTGGGATGTAGATGTCTGGCCATTACTCTGATCGGCCGCGTCTGCTTATTTTCGTATGAGTGCCATTCTATTTTTGATTCGTTTGCAAATTTAGTCAGGTCTCTATACTCTGTTTCTGTGTTAACATTAATTTTTATTTGATTGTTGTTTATCATATTCGCCGCGAATTCTGGCTTGTTTGCTCTTAACGCCGATTTAAGTTCAGCATAGCTTTTTACGTTGCTAAACACCACTGGTGGGGGTTTAGGAATACTTTTTGGTTTGTTATTCACTATCGTTATTGTTTTGGTTACGTTATTCGTGTTACTATTTGACGATTGAAATATGAAAGCTGTATTGTCAGTTATATTTTCGCTGACTGGTATTGTTGTAGGAGTTAGAAGTTGGAACCTGTTTTGATTGTTCGCTAAGTGCTCGTTAAAGTTGAATTTTGCTGGTTTGTTGATAGTTGCTTTATTAGTATTTATTTTTTTTTTAACAGGTGACTCACGTTCCATATTTTTGGGTTGGACAACTGATTTCCTTTTTTTATTTTTCGTTAGTAGCCATTCTGTTTCTTTTGAAACTACATTGTTTACAGTCGCTGAATTTAGAGCTTCTTTCTTCTGTATTGCTTGAATAATTTCTTTTAATTCCATTATTTCTTTTTTGGCTTCTCTAAGTTCTTGTTCCAGATTTTTTATTTTGGGGTTTTCTTCCTTTTCATAGCTATCAGCATTTAATATCCCTGGACTAATTACTTCGGCCGATATAGCTTTTCGTTTTGGTGTTTGCTTATCTACATTTTTATTAAACACTTCAGCAAACTTATTAAAATCATCTAAAGATAGTGAGAGTCTTCTCTTGTTGTTATCGATAGGAGTTTGTCCTTGACTATGTGCCTGATGTGAAGTTTGCGTTTCATTTTTGTTCTTTACTGGTGATCTTGTTACCTTATTACTTTTTTGAAACGGATTTTGATTATTAGGTTTTCTCCTTGTAGTCTTCTCTTCAACGTTTACATTGATATGATTTATGTCCACTGGCGACTTAACTGAATTCTTTGTGATTTCAGTCAAGCCCTCGCCGCCAGCCGTGGATTCTGGCGACACTTTGGCAGATATCCCTGCCGAGTTTGTTTTTATTTTGGTGTACTCCATATTGTTTTTTTGTTGTGTTTTTGACCTACCACCAGGTAATGAAACTGCCGTCCCTCTAGGATACAGACGCAGACCAGCGAGCCGCCCACTCTGGGTCAGACGCTCCTGGGTTTTGTTCCGCCTTACTCGTTAGTTAGCTGACCCATACTACACCAACCGGGTTGGTTACCAGTTCTTTCATATGAGTTACTCAGCATAACAGGAAGACCACGTGAAGGTGAGTTTCGGCGTTGATTAGTAGAGGCTAGGTCGAAGTAACCGGAACCCTTCGACTATAATCGCATATCTAATCCATTTAACTTCCCTGTTTATTTCTATTTTACTTATTTATTCGTTTTTGTATGTATAACACCACTAAATAAGTTTTTTATTACTATTTTTATATATATATTTGTTAACATAGAAAAATTACACAAAGAATTTATATATAATGAAAAAATACGCATATACACACTAATTTAATGTAAAAAAAAACCATTCAATCATTTCAAAATACTACCATAAAAACAAAACTCATAATAAATATTCTTCTTTTCCTTTTCTCTTTTTTTTGTGTATATGGTACGGTGAATTCGATTAATCGAGCTATTATACATAATTACTGGCGATTATGCAAACTTACATACAATATTGGAGAATTTAATAAATTTTAATAAATTTATCAAATTTACCGGAGATTATGAATAATTTCCAGTGCCCATTGGTGTCTTTAATAAATGAAATTATCGAATATAATTTCACTTATTGAATACACTGCGGCCTCGATTTACGTCGCTAGTGCTACTCCATTAGCTCTACTTGGAATTAGCTCTACCGGTAAATTTAATAAATTTATCACATTCTCCAGCACTTTCGGTAAATTTACATAATCGCCGGTAATTATATAAATTCACCTAATAATCGAATTCACCGTAACATATATACTAAAATAATTAAAAAAGAATTAAATAAAAATTATGATTTTTACAAAACTCCCAATGTTGTACAATTTAAAATTACAATCAAGTTTTTATAAATAAGCACTCGAATTTGTAATATTATATTTATACTAAATACTCGAAATGTAATATACATATATTTTTATTCTATAAATTTCGAAATTTTTGCCCCTGTAAAATGAAGAGGGTTGAAGGTACGTGTCTCAATTTTGTATACAAGGTGTAGGTGTGTATTTTTAAGAAAATGATTTCTCATTTTTTCAATCCAGTCCCCCGCCGAGGTGTTGCAGCCTGTTTAATAGATATACCCCCTCACCCATATGAAAAGGGAAACGGGTGAATGATTTCGAAAGACACCAACCTATTATACCTAACTTACAAGATATAGGACCCTATCTGAAATGCGGCTTATTTTATAGTCATTTTAAGTTCCAAAAATTCAATTTCATAAACTATATAATAAATTTTGAAATGTAACATTTCTAAGTGATATAGCTTAGAGGGGGTTGCAGGTAGGGAAATAAATTTTTGGCACAAGTTGTAAGATAGTATTTTTAAGAAAATAATTTCTCATTTTTTCAATCCAGTCCCCCGCTGAGGTGCTGCAGCCTCTTTCATAAAATTACCCCCTCACCCATAATAAAAGGGAAAGGGGTAAATTTTTTGAATGGTTTCGAAAGATACCAATCTATTATACCAAACCTACAAGATATAAGACCCTATCTGAAATGCAGCTTATTTTATAGTCATTTTAAATACCAAAAATTCAATTTTAGTAGTCCCATAAAAATTCTTTCACCTGTAAAATCCAGGGGGTTTTAATTAATTTATTAAATTAATTAATTTATTAGTTATATTATTTTTTTTTTTTATATTTAGGTATAATCCATTCCGTTTCCTTGGTTACTTCAATGTTTTTAGTATTATTTATAATACTAAAAATTGGATTGGCGGTATTGGGGTAGTTGTAGTTATTGGTTAAGTGGAATGTTGCTTTGCTTGTACGGTTGGTTTAGGTGTCATAAAGATAATTCATCCATTAGCATTTTACTAACATTCATTGATCGATCATAATAGAAAATCCATCCTGATATATTTATCAATGTTGACATAACACCATCTTCAATAGTAAAATCGAAAGATGAATCAGACCAATAGATATCACCTGGTTTATCCACAGCAATAGAATTAAAAAAATTTGTTTTTCTATTTATTTTACTATCAAATTCTTGATGTGGTGTAATTAACAACTTTTTTTTACCGTTACTCAGATCAACCTGCTATATACCATAATAAGCATCTGAAACAATTAAATTATTTCCAATTGTATCAAACACTAATCCCAATGGGCGTCCATACTTTGCCTCTTCATAAATTCCTTCACAAGGTTGACCAAATTTCTCTACATGTGTTATATGATCTGCTGTAATTTTAATTACTTCACCACCATGAATTCCTGTATAAACTTGGTTTCTCCTAGCAATTAAACATTCCGGACCATAATCTCTACCTTATAATAACCTTTCACCATTATCCAAAATATAATTCAACGCTAATACCCTTTTAATTCTTTTGCGGGAATAATATTGTATGATTTGCAAAATGAGTTTTTGGTGGCAGTGGTAATAAAATTATAATTAGAAAAAATATCATAAAGTTCATTAATCTTATACCGATACCGTAAAGTAAACCCATTTTTACCAAATTTAATATTTATAATTAATACAAATTGGAAATTTTTAAATATACTTTTATTTTATCTATTATTTATCTACGTTTTAGTTAGCTGACCTTTTCCTATCCTATTCCTATATTATCGATCGAAGAGAGAAATAAAAGAAGATAATTTTTACATCCCTTATTACATCTTTCACTGGTGACAACAATCATTTTTTACAAAAAAAAAATACTTTTGTATATCATTCCAGATAATTTTTATCTCAAAATGACTTTAGGCCGCGCGGCCTAATTTCATTTTTTTAGCGCGGGCTAAAGTCATTTTCTAAAATGACTATAGGCCGCGCGGTCTAAAGTCACGCGGCCTAAATCAGGGAGTCTGGTAGAAACTCAAACTGATAGCAAAATCAAACTCTTACGCACAGATAATGGTGGTGAATACTCTGGAACAAATTTTTATATATTTTTCACTCCAGTCATATCTATTTATTACATCCTTCACTGGTGACAACAATAATTTTTTACAAAAAAAATACTTTTGTATATCGTTCCAGCCAACTAGCAATCCATGCGTCTCAAATTCTGATAAAAATTTATTAACTGGTATATTATTCATCCCTCATATATATTGAAAACTTAACTTTCTGTACAGGAGCCAACGAAGCAACACCATCCTGAGCAACACCAATTGTATGTTACGCCCTCTAGTGGCAGAAATTACAATTATAAGAAGAACTGTGCTTTTATACTACTATTTACTACTACTCAGATGCGACATTAAATCTAATTTATGGAGCTTATTGCCTATTGGAAATCACATTTTAAAAGTTAATATTTTATATATTTTAGTATTCAGCATCAGCATCGGCGGTAGAAATTTTAAATACGGTTACTGGCATTGTATTTAACTCAATACCTTAGTCACTTCATTTTTGGAGCACATTTACTATATAAAATTACAGTTTTGTTCGGAAAAAGATGTTTTGGCAAAATGCGAATAGCGCCGCCTACCGGTCAAATTTAAAAATTATATCAATTACATCTGGTTCTCAATAAATCAAGCTTTATATCGGTGGGTCTATCATAAACTTGTGTCTACACTAGCTATGTGAAATAGCGGCTTTTTATTGTTTCTTTAAAGTATGTACGGAGATGAAGAGTAGCGAAATTTTAACGCGATCTCCAAAGATCTCCAAATTTCCATCGTGAAATAATTGTGAAAAAATATTGTGTAGAAAAGTTTGACAATTGCTAAATTGGCATTAAAATAATTTGACAGTTATTGACTTTTTAAAATAATTGTTAAAATAGTGTATGATTATTATATTACTGATTTTTATATATTTTAAAATATGTTGGTAGCTGAAAAGCTGATGATGAAGTGGAATCAATTGTAGCCACATCTGCTGCATTTATGATAAATAAATAATAATATTAACAAATTACAGTTTTTTTGGAACTGATATAAGTCCATTTGGAGATATAAATACATTATCAGATATAAAATTTCTTTTAACTAATACTTTAAAAACGATCACTTACAACTTACATCAATTTAATATTTAAAAAACATAAAATAAGCGTTTAACTTATACCAATATTTTACAAACCATTCAAATGCAAACCTATCTCCATTATAATATAAAATAGACTTATACCAATTTAAAAAAAAAGGCTCATAATAATTATTAATGCTATTATTAGTATTTATTAATACATATTACTATTTATTTAATTAATAATAAGAATAGCATTTAATAATAATAATAATAATTTATAAAAATATTAACTCTTACGAAAATTATTTAATAAGGATGTTTGCACAATATTTAAAATTTAAACTTAAAAAATTTAAAAAATTTAAAAAAATTTAAATATATTTTTGAATTATATCATGAATTTTATTTATGAAATTTATTATGTTCATATGTGTTTTTAAATTTAAAATCAAATTTAAATAATAGAAAAATAAATAAATTACAGACTTTTTTATCTTTATAACGCAAGTTTTCATTTGTATAAATCGAGATTTCATTTTTATAAATTTTATTTTCATTTATTAGTTAAATATAAACTAAACAAAATTATTTTTTCTAAGTTTAATTAAAATATATATTTATTTATTATAAACCATAAACCACTTTACTGTTTCAAAACCGAACTTAAACTAATTTTTCTGTTTGATTTTATTTTTAATGAAATCAAACAATAAAAATGCAATTTTATAAAGAAAAACAATTTTATCAAAAATTGTAATATACTTTTTTATAAACACAAAAGACATATTTTAGAATATTTCAAGTGTTTATAAGATAAGAAAAAATTATTTTTAACATTTTGTCAAATCAACTAAATTTTTATTTAACCGTAATAAAAATTTAGTTGATAAGTGAAATATGATTTTAAGTTTAAGATTTTTAAGAATTTAAGAGTTTAAGAATTTAAGAATTTATCCAGGGACGGAGATCGAGACAATTTATCCAGGAACGGAGGTCGAGGCAATGATGCCATTAAGGACTTCTTTAGATATCATTGGATATATGACTTGTACACGCAAAAAATGAATTGTCTAAAAATTTATCTCATCGTTTCTAAAAGGTTTAAAATTTTAATACGGTATATATCAGTTTATTTAATTTTGAAAAGTATTTAACAGTTTAACTTTGATTAATATTTTCTAATTATAATTTTGTTACAAAAATATTAAACATTGTTGTTGTTTTACAAATAAACTAAGTTTCAGGATAACTTTGTAATTTTTTAAACGAATACATCATTTTTAAAAATATTTTAATCGTTTTCCAAATTGAATTAATAAATCTTCAACTTTTTTCAAATTAAATTTCTAATTATTTTAATTGTTATTTTTGGTAAATTTTTTTCTAAAATTATATACGAGTAATATTAAGTTTGATTATAATTATTGGATATAAAATGTTTTTAAAAATGTTTAATTTTAAATTATTTTGAAGAATTACTAATATGTTCTGAAAATGGATAACCAGGAAATATTATATGCTTTTTTTAAATTGATTGATATTTCCAAAAAAAAAAACCACAAACGCATATAGCAGTATTCTTACATTATATCAGTAGTGGCCGACCTTTTTCAGCGTGTGTATCATGTGTATTCTTACATTATAGCAGTAGTGGCCGACCTTTTTCAGCTTGTGTATCAATAACATAATAAAGTTTGTTTGTGTAACCCATTTTCTTTAAATAATATACAAAAAAAAATTATAAAAATAAGTTTACTATTATTATTACATATTTGTATATAAATATATAATGAAATTAAATTAAAAAAATCAAAGTTTATTCAAGTGAAATAACCGAATTTAATCATCTTTGTATAATATAACATAATTAAGAAATAATTACATATATTTTCTGAAAAAAGGGAAAATATATATATTATTGGTAAGCAGAAATATAAATTTCAATTGTACAAATATCGGAAAAATTAAAAATATTCTTATGACGTGCGGCGGAGGGTATTATAATATCATTGATCTGAAAAAATTTCCAAACATGTTAAAAAGTATAAAACATGTTATTAGTATACATATTATTATTTGTAAAAATTTCTTGCAAAAATTAATTAGAAACAATTATCAAAAAAATAAATAAGGATCATCATCTACTCTACGCAATATAGTATAGATATAGACGACCACTATTTCTTTTTTCAAAAAATTGGAAAATTATAATTTTATTTATGAAATTAGTAAATTTTCAATTACGCATTACACGAATACCAGCAAAACATTGCATTCTCCTATACTATACAATACCGTCATAAGCGAAAAGAAAAAAAAGGAATATAAAAAATTTTCTCGCTGAAAAGAGAAATGAAGAAATAATAATGTTTGTTAAAAGCGATAGCCCTCTTTCCCAGACATATAACAATTTTTTTTCAAATGATATATTTAGTTATTTAAAATCAATGGTATATAATTCATTGGTCACCCAAATATATACCATTTGAAAGTTGAAATATTTTAATTATTCATATACCAATATTTTCATTTTTATATAAAAATCCAGTTCTAAATGTTATAAATTCTATTAAATTTGCAGTTTGGAGGCGACCAATTTGCTGTAATATGTGCACAGGCAATTCCACATCTCATCCAGGTAATAACAGCTCCAAAAAGTAGAGAACCTGAAAATGTGAACCCTACAGAAAACGCTATATCCGCAGTAACAAAAATTTTAAAGTACAACAATTCAGCTATACAAAATGTTAACGAAATAACAACTTTATGGTATGATACTATTTTCATATAATATATATTAATATGTATATATTATTTTCATTCATATAAGGTTGTCCTGGCTACCAGTTTTAGAAGATGCTGACGAGGCTCCCCACGTTTACAATTATCTATGCGATTTGATTCAATCCAACAATTTAATAGTTTTGGGGTCTAATAATTCAAATTTGCCACGAATTGTTTCAATTATTGCTGAAGCTTTTAATGCTGAAATTATTAAGCCATTAACGGAAGAAGGCAGGCGTTTAATAACCATCGTGAATCAAATAGAATCTAATCCTGAAGTGTTTCAAGCTTGCGTGGCAAATCTTTCTCCTGAACAAAAACATGGTCTTCAAGCAGTATACAGGCAGCTTGCAAACTCTTCTCCACCCTAAAAAAATAATAATAATGTCGTAACATGTTATTTCTTTTGTATAAATTGGTGTATAATCTTCAATATGATTTTTTTAATATATATACAGAAAAAACTGTATAATAAAAATTTCATGAATTATTTGAAAATCATATACTTACTACTTTTTTTTTTATTTTATCAGATGTCATTTTTGTAATATATCATGCAAGCTAAAATGCATCAAGTTTATATTATCAATATTCGATTGCATCAACTTACTATCACTTATTAATATTCAAACATTTCTTTTTTACTCGTAAATGATAGTGTACCTCAAACAGAAATAAAATCTCATACTAATCTATATGTGTAAAAATTATCTAATTAGTGCAAAAGATATTTATTTCTCAACTATTTACAAAGTGTATATATAAGAAGAGTTCAAAACTCATATAAGAAATATAAGAAATTCTGTTAATTTCTTAATTTATTTTTATGAAAAACTAAATCCCACAAATTGTGTATACACACAATGTACGAATGTGTTCATGGATAGAAAAAAAGCTGTTTCTTATTTATTAAAAAAATTAAAAAGAGTTTTTGCGAAATGTATGCAAATAGCTTTTAAAAATAAAAAATTAACCTAGTCGGCAGGAAATATTTCGAATTGTTTTGAAGTATGTGAATTTGAAAAAGCTTTATTTCTTGTGGGATTTAATCTTGAAATTTGCTTCCATATGAAATTTTTTGTATGAGTTTTGAACTCTTGTTATATATACTCTTTGCTATTTATCAACTCATAATTTGTTATAAATTTATATGCATAATTTATCATAATATCAATTTTGTGATATTTTTTTTCCATCAACTAGTATTCAAATAAAAGTACTGTTGCATTTTATTAAAACGGTATTTTTAAGGTATTACCGCTTCAGAAAATGTTGTGCCAATTACATATGTGCGGCGGCACGCTGAGCTAACTTGTTTTTAAAAATTTATTTTGTTTTTAAAATGTGTATAAAGAGTTAAAATAAGAAAACATAAGGTAAGTATAATAGTATAAAAATATATTTTTATAGCATGGGAATCATTAATTTTTAAAATGTTTTCCATATACAAAGTCCAAATTTCGATTTTGATAATTTTAATAGGCCTTTCAAATTAATAACAACGAAGGATAATATTTTTAGCTGCGGGCTAATATTTTTAGCTGCGGGCGATAACTGGAGCTGTAATTATCGGATTTTGATCCGGTTTTTTTGGAAATGGTTGGCAATAGAATATTGTGCTACACCCTAGTCTAGAGCCACATTCTGCGTTTTGGACTTAGGTTGTCTGGAATGTGAATAGTCTTTCATTTGCTGTTCAGCCACCAGCTAAATTTATGTTTAAAATGAAAAAATGCAAAATAGATTTGTAATATGGATTACTATAAGAAATAAATTTACCTTCCTCGAATGCATGATATTTTCCAGGTTGAACTAAAAAATAAAATAATATAATAAAATATATAGTATTGGTAGTTTTACTTACAATAAAATGTCCAAGAAATTTTAAAGTATATAGAAAAAAGTTAGTTTTGAATATTTGTTTACGTTTTGTATGGAGAAAAAAGCAACAACAACAATACATAATTGATTCAAAAGCAATTGGATCCAATCCTATTGGAAGATTCGATAATTGTTGAGTTTCGGATAAATTAAAAAAAAAAGTGATTTTGAAAAAAAACCTTTTTTTGTGTTTATACTTAAATAAATAAAAAAAAATCAATCCAAAGTTTACTTACAATAAAATGTCCAAGAAATAATTCACATAATAACAGAACTTATAGGTATAACCAAAAGAAAATTTTTAACATTTAAAACTAGTTATAGAGAAAAATTGAAAAGGAAATTTTGTAAAAAAAAAAAATTTAATGGTGAAGAAAAAAGAAGGAGGGAAAAGGAAATTAAAATTAGAGAAAAAAAATTAACGTCTATCAATTAATTAATATTAAAAAAACGAGACCAGCGCGCGACATTTTCAGGTCAAATTAGCCCTTTTACAAATCAAATTGGTCTTTTAAAATTTCAAATTCACCTTTTTACATTTCAAATTGGTCCTTTTATATTTCAAATTGGCCTTTTTAGATTTCAAATTGACCTTTTTACATATCAAATTGGCCCTTGTTAGTTTATATAATTAAAGCATAAAAGGCTTTGCTTGCTTGAAGCGAGCGTTCTTCGACGTTTGGTAGCCAACTCAACTTACTGTCCAGGGGGGCTACTATGAAACTATTCGACCGCCGCGCATATCGAGGATATACGTAAAATAAAAATGCGATCCGCGTCGAATTACCCTACTATGAAAATTAGATATCTTACAACTTTTTTGACACTTTATCTGAGACACATTTACAAAAAACATTGGCGCTTTCCCAATTTGTATAGACGAATTGCCATTTTTATTAGCGCATTTAAACTAAAATGATCAGCTGATTGTTTAAAAATATAATTTTTGACATTTATAAATATAAAAAAGAAGTTATTTTGGTAAACTTAAAGTTGTTATTAATTTGATTTGGAACTAAATAAAGATAAAAAAGCATAAAATGGATTTATTGCATTTTACTTTATATTTATATTGTGGAGCATTTAAAAATTTTTTTAGCAATGCCGTCATTTTTTATTAAATACTCTACTAATAACTCAAATTGTTTTGAATTTGTTGAAACCCTTACATAAAAAATACAAAAATGTTGTTACTTTTATTTAAACTATATATATTAATTTTATTTAATAATTTATTTACATTTAGTATTATATTTAAGGTTTGACCTGCCCACTGAAATTTTTTAAATGGCCGCAGTATCTTAACTGTGCAAAGGTAGCATAGTCATTAGTCTTTTAATTGAAAGCTTGTATGAATGGTTGGACGAAATATTAACTGTTTCCTAAAAATTTATAATAGAATTTTATTTTTTAGTCAAAAAGCTAAAAAAATGTTTAAAAGACGAGAAGACCGTATAATGTTTATTTACACATTAAATAAATTTATTTTTTAATTTAGAAATGCTTACATTTTAAAATAACAACCGGAAATAAATATCCGCCATCAATTTTGCTGTCGAATATAAATATTCGACCGCGCATAAAATGCGCAGACGCGGCCATTTAACGTTCATAGTAAGGCGGATCATTCGACCAGCGTTGAATATTTTTATTACATAGTAGCAAAATTAGATATTCGATAGGCGCGGCGCGCGCATAAATTTCATAGTAGAACCCCAGGACGAGTCCTAGGAATTTAGCTTGCTTGGCTAGCTCAAGTTGTATATCGTTTATTCTAGGTAATTCGAATTTAGGGATTTTATATTTTTTCGTAAACAGTACTAATTCTGTTTTCTGTGGGTTGACTTTTAGACCACTAGCTTTAGCCCATAGGCTATCTTTTTTTAGCGCGGTTTGTATGAGTTCGACGATTATGTTAGGGTATTTGCGCGTTGCGAGTATGCCACGACTTTCACGCCGTGATTTAAAAATTTCATTGAGTATTAGAATCCAGAGAAGGGGTGATAGTACCAGTACCTGTGGTGTTCCTCGCAGTACACATTTAGCAGCTGTGGCGTGGCCCCATTCCGCTGTAATGGATCTGTTAACTAGAAGTTTTGAGATCCAGCCAGGTACGTCTTTGTCAATACGGGCTGATCGTAGGCTTCTTCTACGTCTAGGAATGCTCCTAGAGTGCATTCTTTCTAGTGAAGGTATTTTTCGATAGCAAGAACTACTTCATGCAATGCAGTCTCAACCGATTTACCTTTCATGTAGTCGTGTTGTGATTTAGAAAGCAGCCCGGGGTCAATATTTTCTCTAATAAATGCATCCAAGAGCCTTTCCATAGTTTCAAGTACAAAATAGTTAAGACTTATCGGCCGGTAGTCTTTCGGATTCGAGTGACTGACCTTGCCTGCTTTCGGTAAAAAGATATCTTTGGACTCATTCCGAGATTTTGGTACGTGGTTAAGTCTGAGGCATCCCTTGAATATTACCATTAACCATGAGATCACCAAGTCTTTCTGTAACATAGCTGGTATTATCCCGTCTGTTCCCGGTGACTTGAAAGGATCGAAGGAGCTTACCGCTCACTCCAGACGTTTCCACGTTACCAGATCCGGTGGTATTTTATTGCGTTGTTTTTTGTTATCTCCTGTCACAGGGGTACGATCGACCTGGCTTAGACAGTCCGGAAAGTGGGTGCTTAGTTGCACTTCCAGTGTATCCCGGCTGTCCTCCGTCCAGGATCCGTCCGATTTCCTGGGGAACGTGGCTTGTTTTAGTGCATTAGTGAGTATCTTTTTGAGCCTTACAGTTTCAGAAATTTTTCCATGTCGCCACAGAACTTTCTCCAACTGTATATTTTATATTTTCGCGGTTCTTAAATCCTTTTTGAATTTTTTGTGGTTTTGCCTGTACGCGATCCAAGCATTCGGTTCCCGTAGCGCTTGGCCTGTATCAACGATTTGTGAACAATGTCTCGCGAAGTTTTTAGTTCTTTATTCCACCAAGGTGGGTGTGTAATGTCAGTGGGTTTCCTTATTGGGCAGGGTTTTTCAAAACGGGACCTAAGGATTCTAGTAAGAAGCTCCGAAGTAGCCTCTAGTCTAGAGTTTCTATGTTCCAGATAGCTATCGGACATCTGTTAGCGAGTAGTGATTCTACCGTATTATAATACAGTTCCCAGTTTGGTTTAGGTGGTTTACGGAATACTTGAGTAATGCTAGCAGTATAGGATAGATCGAAACTGATATATCTGTGGTCAGACAGAGATGGTTTGTCAATGACCTGCCAGTTGTCAAGATAAGAGTTATTAGTTTCTGAATACAGAGTTACGTCTAGAACATTTTCATTTATTGGGCCAATGTATGCAACTTCCTTGCCTCGGTTTCCTATTGATAAGTTGGAGCAAAGAATAAAATTTAAGATGGACTCACCCCTTACGTTAATATGCTTGCTGTCCCATATCTTGTGATGCGCATTAAAGTCTCCACCTATCACCAGGTTGAGTTTCTGCTTGGAAGCTTTATCAACTAGTGTAAGGAGTTCTGTTGTTGTGCTTCTCTGTCATGGGGCAGCTATGCAGAGGCAATTAGATTTGCTTTCTGCATACCCATACCTTCACATAGAGGCACTGTTAGATCACCTGTGCTGTAATTAGACTTTAAAAAGATGTTAAGGTTTGTCCTGGCTAAAATAACAACGTTTCTTACCTTCTGATTGCGTATATATTAGTTTGAAGTTTTGTGACGTTAGACCATTTATGTCTCTGCCTTTAGCACTTTCCAGTCGCTCATTGGGATGGTGGGATTTTGTCGCTGAAGCAGCTTTAGAGCGAAGTCTGGCTGTACAACTCTCGGGATCAGTACTTTCACCTTTGGTATACTTGGAATATCCGCCCTATCAACTATCTCGAGCTGCGCACCATCCCAAGTGTTTTTGACTTTAGGTACAACTATTTTGCACCATTCTTGTGTAAATTGATCGTTGCACCTAATCATTTTAACGTCGTTATACCAGCCTGCTCCATCAAACGTTGGTATAACTTGGTTCGGATTTGATTCCATTAACAGAAACATCTCATCTAGTAGTCTCATCTCCACAATTTTCCAACGCGCCAGTGACATAACGCCATTTGGGTCACTGCGGTCGATGAGAGCTACTAGTAGATGCTTTTTCAGCTGATTCTCCCGGCTGTATCTTACTACTACTCGATATTTTTCGAGGGGAGTGGTTGCTGCGCGATTTTTTCTGATTTGCGGGTATAACATTGTCCGCACATCTCAGCCTCTTTTTCTTCTCCACCAGCACACCATACCTTTTTTCTTCCACTTTGTTTGGGAAGGCCGGGTTCGAAGGACCAAAACCTTTCCTCTTCTCAAAGTGGTCACGGCTATTTCTGATGATGCCCCTTCCCCAAGTCAAATCCTCTGGTTCCTTCACAGAGAGGTCCGACTTTTGGAGCGCATCCTCATACTTCAACGCCGCCTTGTATTTGGAAAGCGCACTCCGAGTGGTCATACGCCAACTAGCGCCCTCGCCGGCCCCAGGAGAACGAAGGAGCTCTTCCTCTAGAGTGTTCATCGATATCGCACTCCCCTTATTCGAAGTTAGTGGCGCTATTCGCACTTTCCTGGTCTGAGTCTAAGACTCAACCGGCAGCGTGTTGGTCAGTAATATGACTACTAGTAGGGACTGACACTGACTCGCTCACCGAACTAGTTGTAGGAACAGTAGTAATACTTTCAGTGTGACCAGCCCCCTTAGAGTATATAATATCAGGAGATGCTATACTTAGTTTTATACCTACAAACTGTGTCAAACAAATAAAGCTCTTTTTGCTGTCATTCCATCTACAGAACAAGAACAGCTAATTTGTCAAATGATTTGCAATTGTCATTTATATAACAGCGAGAGCTTTTTTTAAAAAGTTGAAAGAAATTGTAACATTTTTGATAATTTATGTGTGAAAAACATAAAGATTTGTACTAAAAAGTATTAAATTAAACAGTATTTATTATATCAATATTTTGTGATGACTTATTGTGTAATTAAAACGTGTAAATATCATTTATTTCATAAATCACTCGAATGTTCGGAAGTGTCTTTTTACAGATAAATATAGAAAATATATGAAGGTATTCGTGAATGTGGTTTTATTTTTTAACTAATAACAACTTATTTCCTTGAATTCAAGTCATAATATAATATGTTTAATTCAAATAACATTATAAAATTGAATATTATAATTGTAAATTATTGCGCTAAAATATTCAATAGAGCTTTCAATGAACATCAATTTGTCGACAGGGTCGTAGTAAAAAAATTTGTGTCCTGAAGCACTTGAGGCGTATACATTATTTTGATGAATTATCAAAAAATAATTATTATTTTAGCTTTCTGAAGGATAATAATTTAAGATTAAAATGGTATTAGGCAGTAAATATACTACCTGAGGATTATTGTATGTATTATAAAGTGTGTTCTATACATTTCAGATCACAATATTTTCTTAATCCTGGAAAAGGATATATTAGGAAAACTGTAGTTCCTACTCTACACCTTATATATATACTCTTATACATTTTATATTTAATTTCTAAAATATTATTTATTTATTTTGAAATACATTTTTATTAAACACAGTTTTATATTTATAATACAGAAAAAATTAAAATATAAAATTATAAAATAAAAATTTATAAAGTTTATTTCAAATTCATAAATATTCATAACTATATTTTTAAAAAGAGCTTTCTCTAAAAAAAATATCTTTTGCACACGGGCAGACATTTCGGAAGCCTACACCAAAAAAAAATTCTCTTCCCCCAAAAAAAAAACTTGACGATTTTTAATCACTATAGCATCTCCTGATATTATATACTCTAAGCCTGCCCCATGCATCACAGCTGAAAGGTTCTTTTTTCGGGAAGCTGTGTAAAGTCTGAACTAGGTACTATTAATTGCGTTCGACTTTACGAAGTACTACTGACAACAATAGCCACAAGGCCGAATGTTATGCCAAATAAGCTAAAAAAGCCTGTTGGTCAGTATACTTCTTGTAGGTTCTTCAAAGGAGTTTTTACCAAGTGCGAGTAGCCTATTCAGTAAAACACTTTGACGGTTCAGGTTGAAGTCAAGAAGTAATTTCTTTATTAAAAAATCTCCTTTTATACCCTAAAATTTACATTACTTTCTTTTTACTAAGGCTACGTGCCAAAGGGTTTAAATTTGTAGTTTAAAATTAAATTATGACTGATGAAATTAAATTACGACACTAGCGTGGTGAATATAGAAAGTCAAAATTTAACGACCTTCCAGACCTCGTTAAATTTGACACTTCAGATTAAATTTTGATTTATTTAATATTCATATATCAGATTTTTTATTTACGAGCCCTATCTCCATATGTATTGATACATTCCAATATTTTATGATTTTTTTTAATGTTTTATACTAGAATTATTAATAAAAATAAATTTATTTTTTTACAAGTAATTAAAGAAATATTAATAATAATGAAAAAGGATTAAAAAAAATGTTATATCAATTATAAAGTATTGTAATGGATCAATACATATGAGATAGGGCTCGTACATATTTATAATTTTATTTTATTTAAATTAATTTTGGACTGTACCATTAAAATTATTATTTCCAATTATTATAATGAGTTTATATTTAGTAATTTCGTATTTTAAAATATTATTAACGATTGGTAATCAAATTATTTCCAGGTTTTTGCAAAAAATATAGTACGTATATTTTTTAAAACTTTACTTGATTGAATGAAATTGACACAAATACATCACAATAATATATTAATCAATAAATTTTATAGGGTTTTCCGATTTTGTTGACACTGCAATGTTTATATATACTTCTTTGGCAATATCAATTAAAACACTTCTTATTTCTTTCGGTATCTAACTTCAACTGAACTTTTTATTTTTCTTCTTTCTTTTTTTATAAGAATTTAAACTTATTACTTTTTTATAAGAATTTAAACTTTTTTTTTTTGTACTTTATTCATATATATACTCTCTTTTTTTTATAATTATTTTAAATATATCATAAAATATATATATATTTAATATTCATTTAAAAAGATTATATTAAATTTCCGACACAATATATTTTCTTTATACTTTAAAAAAAAAACCATTTTGGCAGGATCGCCATGCAATGTTTATATATACTTATTTGGCAATATCAATTAAAACACTTCTTATTTCTTTCGGTATCTAACTTCAACTGAACTTTTTATTTTTCTTCTTTCTTTTTTTATAAGAATTTAAACTTATTACTAACATAAAATTAATTAGAACATATTGGCAAATAAGTTATATAAACCTTTATGAACTTTATAATATATAAAATTAAAATGCTTATTGGTCAATATTGCTAAATTAGCAATATTGGCCAACAACCAAATGCCTTTTGTTTATACAAGTCTTTATTCTTTGATGGTGGTCTTTGGACTTTAAAATATACTTAAAATACTTTGCTTTGCATAAATATATTAAAATATGATTGCATATTTCAATATATTTAGGTACATTTTAAGTTCATTATTTTTATATAATATTTTTAAATTACATTTAGAGTGCGTTGCACCTCACAACACTTTTTTCCGATTTTAGTGACACTTTGTTCCGATTTTATTGACACTTTGTTCCGATTTTATTGACACTTTGTTCCGATTTTATTGACACTATCCTTTCCATTTTTATTGATACTTTGTTCCGATTTTTTATTAATAGTTAACAAGAGATCGCTATAATGAATGTGTTTACTAAATATGAGCATAATCCATCCAGAGGTACCAGAGTAAATCCCAGATGAAAATATGGCCATTCATCATTTCATCCAGACCAATATAATGAGCGTGTTTACCAAATATCAACCCAATCCATCCAGGGGTGCTAGAGAAAATCCCAGCTGAAAATATGGCCATTCATCATTTCATCCAGACCACTAATTTGAATATGTTTACCAAATATCGGCCCAATCCATCCAGAGGCTTCGACTGCAAAAGCAAATCTTATATATAGTAATGTGCAAAAAGTTTTTATAGTTCCAAGTTAGATCTAGCAGCGCAGTCTGCATTATCGGAAATGCACAAGTATCAATACAATCTGAAAAAAGTATCAACAAAAGTGGAAAGAAGTATCAATAGTATCGGAAAGGAGTGTGAATAAAATCGGAACAAAGTGTCAATAAAATCGGAACAAAGTGTCAATAAAATCGGAACAAAGTGTCAATAAAATCGGAACAAAGTGTCAATAAAATCGGAACAAAGTGTCAATAAAATCGGAACAAAGTGTCAATAAAATCGGAAAAAAGTGTCAACAAAATCGGAAAACCCTATAATAATAATAATCACCGAACTATAAACGTTCGTTGATAATAATAAAAATTAAATTTTTATATTATTATTATTATTATTATTATTATATTAAATTATTTAATAGAGTAAATTACTTAACATTTTTTAAATTACAACCAATTCAATTTTAAATATTTATTAATATATATATTATTCAGAAAAGTGTGATAATTATATCAGAAAAAATTCAAATATTTATATAGGAGATTCAATATAAATTTTGTAAATATAATTTTTTTACAATTGATTTTTAATCATACAATTTGCAATTAATATTTAATTGCTGATTTTAAATATAATAGTTGAAATGATTTATTATTATTTTAAATAAAATTCCACTGCCATTCAACAGTGCCATCTGTGATCTGTACAGAGATAATCAGCTATTTTAAATTTGTAACAGTATGAGTAATTTTTAGTATCGACACAAAATTACCCATACTATTACAATTGGCGCCCAAATTGTGGCTTATTTTAAAAATTTTTTTGTGGAAATCTCCATCTGAGGTTGCTTAAGTCGGATGGAGGGGCGATCAATACCGCAACGTCTTCCCCTTCCGTGGGTGGTATTCTTCCTTCCCTATGAGGAGGATCGGAGGTTGTTCCAATTTATTTATGTGCTGGTAGTTAGATAAGGGTTTTGGTTGTCCATTACCTGTCCTACCAGTGTCCTTTGTTTATTTATTTTGGGGGGTTAGAAACTGCGATAAGGTGGTCCTTGTCGTATCCTCCCCAAAGTGTCCGTCCGCTAGTTAGACACCCGCTTTTAGTAGTCTAAAAGGGGGTCCTAGCATGTTTGTGTTTTTGTGTTCAACGTAGGTTGGACTTTTGTGTGAATTGGGACGGCCAAAGATTTTTTTTGTAGTGTTGGGGGAATATTTCTCATTGAAGTTTCCTTCTCCTTAACCCTATTCCTACCCTAACCCTTTCCCTTCCCTGTCCATCAGAAAAAGAAGTCCAGAGAGCATCCATTCTGGGGAGTGTTCTAAATTAACATTAAAAATAAAGAGATTTTGAAAATTTTGGATTTGTTTTTATTTTTGTTGAATAATTATTTTTGTTGAATATTTTTTTTTTCCCCCTATAGGACCCAGATCAAGCGAACGCTGGCGGAGAGATAAATTTTGAAAAAAAAAATATATATCTAGAAAATAAAAATAAAATTTAGTAGTTGGGTTTAGTTTTTTTCCTCTTATTTATTTATACAATAGTTGTTAGTTATATATTTATTTTTACAATATTCGTTAAGTTTTTTTTGGGTAATATTAGTTATATTAGTATTTTTCTTTCTCGTTCATTTACAATTATTGTTATTTAAATTTTTTTTTTTGTAGTCGTATTTAGTATTAGTCCTTTTTTACAATTAGGTTATTATGTATTTACACTATTTGTATGTAATTATTAGTTTTTTTTTTTTAATTAGGTTAGTTACACTACTTAGAATTATTTATTGGTGTTAAAGCCTATTTACACTATTTGTTATTTATTAATTTATTAGTTTTGCGATGACAATTTGTTGGATTTTTTTGAGTTAATTTAGTTAGATATTTTTTTTAAAAAAACAAGTACTGCAATGGCACACAAAAATTTTGTAGATTATCATCCAGAGGATGAGGAGTCAAAACGTGAAGCAATAATCCTAAGTTCAATGGAACAAATAGTGGATTATTGTGGGTTTTTAATGACACTTTTAAAAAGGGGTGGGGGATCAATTAGAGATGATTCCGATCGTCCTCCATTAGCATCAATTTCTAATCTAATGAAAATTAGTTTTGAGATAAAGCTTCGTCCTCTAATGTGTCAATTGGGTGCATTACAAGCAATTGCCAGTTTAGTATATTTAGATCATGCAGCTCATGGTCCTAAACCAAAAGATGAATGCTGCAATTCATTACGGCGTTATGCGTTAATGGCATTAACAAATTTAACATTTGGTGACGGTAATACTAAAGCATTACTATGCTCAAATAAAGAATTTATGGTAGCTCTAGTGGAGCAATTAGATTCCGCACCAGATGATCTCCTCCAAATAATAGCAAGTGTTTTGCTTAATTTATCGGGGCAAGCTAATAGTAACATGAAAGCGATATTAAGTGAAATTGGAACCGTAACAGCAGTGTCTAAAGCTGCCATGAAAATTAAAAATGAAACGACTGTGACAGCAATTTTATCCGTATTATGGAATTTATCAGTACAGAACAAATCAAATAAAGCTGAACTTTGTGCTGTCGACGGAGCATTAGCTTTTCTTGTTGATAGATTATCGTATGATGGAACTAGTGACACCTTGAAAATAAGGGAAATTGCTGGTGGAATTTTAAGGAATGTTTCTAGTCAAATTGCTGTTCGAGAAGATTATCGTAAAATTTTACGACAACGGAATTTTTTTGGTATATTATTGCGACAATTGAACTCAGATAGTTTAACCGTTGTAAATAATGCATGTGGAGCATTATGAAATTTTTGGGGAAGTTTTCCAGAAGATCAAAAATTCCTTTGTGATAATGGAGCTATACCAGTTTTACGCTCTTTAATTCACTCAGAACATCGAATGATTTCCGAAGGTAGTGTAGCAGCACTTGATAATTTAGTAAATTTCCAGCCTGGTATTTTAAATGCTGTCAACATAAATCCAAATGCTCCAATTGTCCAATCCATAGTATTGGAGAAATTGCCAACCCTTAAGGGTGAATGCTCTCCATTGGTGAGTGAATTAAATCCGAAATTATCCGAATTAGGTGATAATTTGGATTTGATTACACTAACAAAAGAACGGGCGGTGGTTATGAAGGACACAAATTTATCTCCTGTTATTGAGATTGGGAAGCATCTAGCCCCTCGCGCAGCGTATTCAGCCATGGTATCGAGAAATTCGATTACCTTAGCTGAATCCGCTGCAGAGTTGAATAAATTAGATTTAGAGGAAAATAAAATTAGAATAGTAATAAAATATTGGTTTAAGAAAAAAAAAGGAAAAGGAAAAAGAAATTAAAAATAATAATTATTTGGAAAAATAAAACAGTATGGCCCGGCTAGCGTAGTCAGTAGAGCATGAGACTGGTCAGGGAGTGGGACAGCCCCACCTTGACAGAGAAAAAATTACCACCTGTGATATTTTTCAAATCATTGTTATTTATTTATTTATATATACTTATATTTTTTTTATTTTTTTTTGTTAGTTAGTATTAGTTAAAAATTTTGTTGTATTTATTATTATTTATTAGTGAGTAGTTATTTACATTTAGATGTTAAGTGTAGTATTAGTATTAGTATTAGTTAATTTACATTTAATTGTCGGTAGTATTATTTATTTATTTTGTTAGTAGGTTGCTTGATATTTATTAATTAGTTATTAGTGATTTTAATACATAACTGCATGGCTACCAACCTTAATGAATTAGATAATTAGATTAAGTAGTATTATTCATACATTAGTAGTATTTTATAGTTGGTTATTATTATTATTGTTAGTTAAATTTATTATTATTAGTTAGTTGTAAGAATAGTTAAAAAATTTTTTTGTTATTTATTATGGGTGATGATATTTAATTATTTAATTATTAGTTAGAGGATTAGTTATTTCTTAGGTAAATTTATAATTAATATAGGTTATTTATTATTTATATTATTTATAGTAGTATTTAGTTTTATTCAGGTATTTATTAGGTGTTATTTATTTAGGTTATTATTATTTGTGTTATTTATATTTATGTAGCATTTATTATAAGACATCTGGGGTATTACGAGTCGGTGTTTTCCAGGCCTATCTGGAACGGTAAGCTCCAGATAGGTCTGTTTTGTGACACCGTGTTAATTTATTTCTAAAAATAAGTTAATATTTATTAAAATATATTAAAATATAAAAAAATCACCTATTTGTTTACGTCCTGTGCAACATGACGTCTATTATTTATATACCGGCTTGTCATATTTCAGATGTCAGCATACGGCTGAATAAAAATTTTGTAGGTGGGTAGTCATGTAAGTATTGGTTCGAATTTCCCGTCAGCGCTGCGGTCTCTTGATTTTCGGATCAAAACAATAGACAACCTTCGTTGCCCTTGCGGGTCATGTTTGATTCCGAAAGTGAAGAGATCACGCGATCGAGGAAACAATAGAGTTTCGAATTGGAAAAAATTTGAAAAATTATTGTTTCGAGGAGTCGAGGAAAAATTTTGATGGCGGTCGGACGGACAAATTTGTTTTTTTTTATTTGAATTTTGTTTTTTTGGAAAAAAAATTTGAATTTTTGTTTTTTTTTGTTTAAAAAAATTTGGTGCTATTTATTAGACGCTTTATTATGAAAAAAATTAATTAAAAGACTTAATTTTTTTTTAATGAAAAGAAAAACTTTTGATTATGTTAAAATTTAAGTGGGTTTAAATTTTAAATTTTTGTGCCATTTTTGTGATAATTATTGGCTGATATTTAAGAAAATTTAAAGGAAATATGAATGCAAAAATAATAAAAAAAAATTAAAATAAAAAAAAGAAAAGAAAAAAAAAACAACAAAAAAATTGTCAGTTGCCAGCTTTAAAAAGAGAAAAAAAAAACAATTAGCAGCCCACCAGAAATACTCCGATCCAGAATTTTACGTCGAGGCAGAGCAGCGGCGGCAGCGTCTTTTTTATTTTTTGTTGTTTTTGGTGTTAAATTCTTTTTGTGTATTTTTTTTTGTGTAGGTACCGGTAGCTGGTTCCCGTCCTGGCATGCCGGAGCAGGAAGCAGGTATTACCAGGTACTGTAATTTTTGTTATTTAATTAATTTATTTTGTGGTGTACTATTAAATTTATTTATTTAGTTGCTTTTGCTTGGTTTTTTTTTGTTAACTTATTAGTAAATTATTGTAGTAAAGTAGATTTTATTTTAAAGTAAATTCGTAAAATATTTTTTTTTGTGTTATTTATAATTAATATATTTAATAGAATTAGATATAGAGTTTTTTTTTATTAAATATTAAATATATGAAGTACACTTCCTATATATATTTTTTTTATTATATATAAATATATTTTCTTTAAAATTTTTATTTTGTTAATAATCGTTTTTTTTATTTAATATGATTTATTTGGAAATTTAATTTTTTTTTTTTTTAATTTCCAAAAATTTTTATTGTTTTGGTATAAAAAGTGGTTGCTGCGTTGGGGTTGCTGATCGCTTCGTTTTTATTGGTTTTTTTTAAATTATCTTTTTCGTTGATTTTTCTTTGAAAATGAGTGGCTGATTTATACTCTCATTTCCCAGGATGGATCGCAATGGATTTCTCTTCCTTTCTTTGTCCGTTTCTTTATGGTGATACTTCGTAGAATTGGTTGAAAAATTATCTATGTTGGAAAATTTTTGTGGAAGTATCGCCATGTTGTTTTATTGATTGCCGTTTGGATCACTGGTCGACTCACGCCCCACAGGCTGAGCATAGCTGGCAAAACTTAGGAGGAAATCCCAGTGGTCCAAGGAGTTCTAGTATACAAATATTGGTCTAGCGTTTTTTTGTGATGCGCTGTTGGTCACCCTAGACCTGGCGCCCACTTCACTAGAACTCCGAAGTTACCTCCTCCGACTTACCTTAAGCTAACAGGTGGTAATTTTATTTGTCAATACTAAAAATTACTATCCTGTTACAAATTCCCTTGTCAAAAAAAAAAATTCCCTTGTGCAGCGACCTATTTTTTGCTCATGTAAAAATATAATATACTATCTCGTTCTATTTTTCATGCACAAGTGGCAAATTTTTATCATTAAAACCCAGCATTACCCTTAAATTGCGTATGCATCAATATATATACATATGTTTACACATAATTTATATGATTATTAGCATTTCCAAGACAAATTAGTACATTTCCAATTCAAATTAGTATTTTTGCAATTCAAATTAGTATTTTTTCATTTCAAATTAGTATATTTCTAATTCAAATTGGTATATTTCTAATTCAAATTAGTATATTTCTAATTCGAATTAGTATATTTCTAATTCAAACTAGTATTTTTCCACATCAAATTAGTTTTTTTCCAATTCAAATTAGTATTTTTCAAAATCAAATTAGTATTTTTCCAAATCAAATTCTTATTTTGAAATTTTAAAATATATTTTATTTGATATTCATAAAATTCATAATTAACGCATAATAATTAATAACAATTCAGTCCATTTTATTCTAAACGGTTACCGGCAATTGCTGGTAATTATTAACTGAATTGTTATTAATTATTATGCGTTAATTATGAATTACATGAATATCAAATAAAATATATTCTTCATCAGCTAGTTGGTGTAAACATCTGGTACGAAGCGCTGGTTGTCTTATATGTGACTCATTTCAATCGATAATATTTTAGTTGCTCTGTTGGTCTTTCTCTCCATATTATGAGTTGATACCACGAGTCGGTGTCGGCGACCAAAATTTGGCGATACGTCTTGTTTATATCTGCTGTAAAGACACATATGTATGTAATCTGAACCGAACCAATACTGAATACAGATCATTTTGTATCGTAGGACCAGTCATTAAGATATCGTTTAGTGATTTGTTGTTTCTTGTTGTTGCTGATGTATCGTATACTACTCTCAGTTCGGTAGTACTACTCTCTGGTTTCAGAACGCAGTGATGTGGCAAGAAGTAATGCTCAATAGGAATGTCTGCTTCACATATTTCTAGTGCTTGATATTCACGCATGAATTTAATGTATTCGACTCTCAACGAGGTGTGTCTTAGCAAATGTTTTTCTAAACTAAAAAATCGTTGTAAGGCAACTTGTTTGGATTCAGCAAGTCTTTCTTGCGTTTTGACCGGCAGCCGCACCGAAAATCGTCCGGTTTAAGTTCGGCGACCGATTCCTTGAAAATGGATTCACGGCTCAGCTCCATTGTGGTCATGTCCTTGTTACCTTCAACCACTTCTTGACTTCTTTGCCATGCCGCATCGTTCTTTTTTTGCATTTTTGGCATCGGTCATTTTTTGGACTTTTTTGCATGCCGCATCGTTCTTTTTCGCATTTTTGGCCATTTTTGGCATCGGACATTTTTTGGACAACTTTGCATGCCGCATCGTTCTTTTTTTGCATTTTGGCCATTTTTTTTACTTCTTTGCCATGCCGCATCGTTCTTGTTTGACATTTTTGGCTATTTTTGGCATCGTCTGACTATGTATCATTTGCTCAAAAATGTCTTGGAATTGTTTCCACTTCCTACTATTTCCATCAAAAACTGGTGTTATGATGCACCCTGTAATTTCAAAATATTATTTACACACAATACCGATATTATCGTTATTGTATGTAAATAAAACCAATTGCGCGTGTCATATATATTTCCGTTAAAATAAATTACAAACTTAAAATTATTACAAATATAAAATAACTATAAATTATGCACTTAGAAATATAAATTATGCACTTAGCATAATTTCTATTTTAGTTATTTCTCACACATTTGGTTCCGCTCAAATTACAAATATCGAGTAAATGACCAAAAAGGTTGGCGTCAGTAAATTTTGGCTTGGCATCAATAATTAAAAATGCGCGTGTTAAAATATTCTCTTTTCATTTTTAAATTGATTTGTGCGTGGATAAATATTATCTCTTTTCGTTAATTTGTTAACTTCATTTTAATAATTTCGTTAATAAATATTTTCGAGAAGGCGTGATCTATATTTTTGAATTATTTTCCAAACAAGAAATGCTATGTTGGAAAATAATTAGACTGATCACTGATATACTGAACCTTCTGTTATTAAGACGTACTTTCAAGTTTGTACTTATAAAACCTAAGAATTAATAAGTCTTTATATTATATTAATAAGAATAAAACGTGTTTAATAATTAATTACTGTGTTTCTTTTTTTTACTATATAAATTGTTATACATCATAACAATTTATTTTGGCGACCGTGACAGGACAAATAAAAATAAAAGTAAAAAAAAAATATATATAGTTTTTAAACAGTTTTTTTTATACGCATAAAAAAAAGTGCAGTGAAAGTGAAGTGAAAAAAAATTGTTGGAAAAAGTCAACAATTTCATCAGTCAGAACATAAAATAACAGGGTCCCATAGGCGCTGTGAAATTCTACAATTTCATCAATTAATCCAATCATCAAATAACAGAGGCCCATAGGCGCTGCTAAATTCTACAATTTCATCAATCAATCGAATCATCAAGTAATAGAGGCCCATAGGCGCTGTTAAATCTTCAATCAACATATATATTCATCAATATTCAAGAAAGAAAAAAGAAAAACATCATCAAGAAAAAATAAAGAAGAGAAATGAAATTCCTGTAAGTCCAAACTATTATTATTTAAAAAAAAAAATTTTTAATAAAAGAAGAAAATTGAAGAAAAAAAAATTTTCAATAAAAAAAAAATTTGTGTCTTTTTTTAATTATATTTTATATAAAACATAAAATTATATTTTTCTAAATCCAATTAAATTGGCATCTATTATTATTATTCGCCAATTAAATAAGTAAAAGTTCAATAATTTTGAAGCAAAATTAAAACTTTTAATATTTCAAAATTTTAATAATTTAAAAAAAAAAATTTATAATTGCTAAAATAAAAGCAAATTCAATTTTTAGATTTTGTAATATGTTATATATATATATATATTAAATATATTATGTAAACAAAAATTTTGATTCCTGTAAAAAAAAAATAAGATTAACAATATTTGTCAAGATAAACAAATATTTATAAATCAGTCATCAAATCAATTTTTTTTCTAAATCAAAGTATATAAACAAAGATACATTATACAATATAATATATATATACCTATAATCAGATATAATAAGTTTAAAAAGAATTTATAAGAGAATGAATTCAAAATACCATATGTATGTTTGAATCAAATATATATTTATAAATATATTATTGAATTATATAAAATATCATATATATATATATATATGTATACATAATATCATATATATATGTATATATCTATTTTTACAAAAAGAATTCTTGCATAAAAATAATTTTTTTTTTTTTTTAAATAAATAAATTTAAACATAAATAAAATTTTCCTATTTAATTAAAATAAATTTGCGTATTCCGATATATATTTGAATTGAAAAGATTTTCAGTAATTTTGTTCAGTTTTTTTTTTACTTTTTGTCTCTCCATACATACTATAAAAGTATCATAGTAAATCTTTAAATTATCCCTTATTAAATTTTCTTTTTCTCGTTCAAACTCACAGGACGTGCATATCACCAAACTCTAGGGTACAATCCACCAAATTCATGGGGTGACATGAAAGAAATTTTAAATAAAAATTTTGGGAGATTAAGGGCTGTACATTTAGTAATGTCTGATGTTTTTAATTTGAAACAAGGACATAAAGAAACCACTTTATTCTACGCTGGTAGGGTTGAAAAATTGCTAGATGAATTAAATATGTCAGCTTTTGCAATAATAGAACCAGAAGGTGAAAGAGCGATGAGAAAATTAAACGAAGACCAAGTACTAACTAATTTTGTACATGGTTTAAAAGACCCAATAAAGCTTATTGTACGTTCTGCAAGACCGGAATCCTTGCAAAAAGCTATCGCGATTGCTTCAGAAGAAGACAAATTAAATAATATTTCTGATAAACCAGATTATATATTAACTTGAGCTTATTGTACTTGGTGTAAATCCAGTACTCATAATACTAAAGTTTGTCGGAGAAAACCTCAAAATAATCAAGTAAATTTTCCTACTTGGAAATCTAATCCAATAACACCAAACACTTACAATAAACCCCGAGTAAGTGTAATAAATAATAATGAATTAGTATGTCGTTATTGTAAAAAACCAGGACATACTTTGGAAAACTGTAGAAGAGAGTAGAACTGTAGACGAAGACGCCAATGCACACCACACAGTATGGGGTAGCTCGGATGTCAACAAAAGGGGTGAGTGTCTTTTAGAATATTTAATTGCTAACAATGTAGATATTACTAACAAGGGTAATAAGCCAACCTTTATCAATGCGATTCGGCAAGAGGTCCTTGACTTAACCTTAGCCAGTCCATTAATAACACCTTCTCTGTTAAATTGGCATGTATCCAATGAAGCTTCTATGTCTGACCACTGCCATATAAGATACAGGCTAGAGGGTACATGTCTACAGACTTTCAACAATAGGGTCCCTAAATTAACAGATTGGTGCTCATTCAAAGAGCAAATTGCGTCTGAGTTAGGCTCCCTAAACAATAACATAGAGTCCATTTCTGACTTAGAATTAGTAGCTAACGAGCTACAACATATTCTAATAAAAGCTTATGAATATAACTGTCCTATTAAACAGAAGGTCACAAATAGGGATGTGCCTTGGTGGAACAGAGAGTTAGGTAAGCTTCGAAATAGTGTGCGAAAGCTCTTTAATAAGGCCAAACGCACCAACGAATGGGATGCATATCATCTAGCTCTTACGAGCTACAACAAGGAACTTAGGAAATCCAAAAGAAAGAGCTGGAAAGCCTTCTGTGAAGGCATAGATAAGATACCGACCGCAGCTCGTCTACAAAAAGTGCTCTCGAGGGATCATTCAAACGGTATCGGTCTACTGGAAAAACCGGATGGCAGCTATACCAGCAATGCAAAGGAAACCCGAGAGGTGCTTCTGGCAACTCACTTTCCTGACTGCTTAAATACTCCGTTATCCGACGACCCTGTAGATGCACGCAATAGTGCTGCCTACATTAGACCGTCGAATAGAATAAAAAGTCAGCATGCGACAAGCTAAGCTAACTCTCCTGGCATGCGACAAGCTAAGCAGGCTGTTTACTCCCAACAGAATTAGATGGGCCATTGCCCTCTTACAGAAAGGGCTTGAAGAAGTTCTACCAGTACTAGTCAAACTATTCAGGGCTAGCTATAGCTTCCATCAGCTTGGAGGATGGTTAATGTGATCTTTATCCCAAAGACTGGCATGCGATCATGTGCCCAGCCTAAGTCTTCGTCCCATTAGTCTTATGTCCTTCATTCTCAAAACAATGGAAAAATTAATAGACCTGCACATAAGAGAAACAGCTCTTAAAGTAGCACCACTATACAAGTACCAGTTTGCTTATCAAGTTGGAAAATCCACGGTTACGTGGATTTCCACATGCTTATTAGCAAAGTGGAAAGCGCTATTAATTCCAAAGAGGTGGCCCTCTGTGCCTTTCTAGACATTGAAGGGGCCTTTGATAACACCTCTTTTGACTCCATACAACGCGCGGCACATCGAAAAGGGGTTGAGGTCCCGACGTATGGCTGGATACGAGCCATGCTGGAATGTCGTTGTATCACTGATAACATAGGAAGTGAATCAATCACAGTAAAGGCCAATAAGGGCTGTCCGCAGGGTGGGGTATTGTCACCACTTCTATGGTCCCTAGTAATGGACGACCTACTTCATAAACTATCCGGCCTTGGCTTTGGCGTTGAAGGTTATGCTGATGATCTTGTAATCATCATCAGGGGTAAACATGACACAATTATCTCGGAATTCATGCTGAGTGCCATAAACACAGTGCTACAATGGTGCTTGAACGAGGGTCTTAGTGTTAATCCGCGCAAAACGTACATAATATCATTTACTAAAAGAAGGAAGCTTAATTTAAAAACTCCCATAATAAATGGTATTCACATTGGGTTCGTGGATGAGGTAAAATATCTGGGAGTATTGCTAGATAACAAGCTCACATGGAACCCACATGTCAATAATACGGTTGAAAAAGCCACTAGGGCAGTTTGGGCTTGCAACCGTCTTCTAGGTAAATCATGGGGGATAAAACCACAAATGGCACACTGGTCATATACAGCAATCGTAAGACCCATTGTTACGTATGCGGCCCTGGTGTGGTGGCCTAAAACCAATCAAAGGCAAACGCAGACTCGGTTGCAAAAAGTGCAACGGCTTGCGTGCCTGGGCATTACAGGTGCAATGAGAACCTGTCCCACTACTTCACTGGAAGCCTTACTAAATTTGCTCCCGCTGCACCTGCAGGTAAAGAAGGAGGCGCTCCTAGGGGCGCTAAGGCTATCCAGAACAACTACATTTAAACCAGGTGACCTTACTGGACACCTTGCAATCCTTTCGGATTTCCAAAAGTTATATATGACTACGGAAATGTCAGATTTCATGGAAAAACGTCTAAACTTCGATAAACCCTTCAAAGTGGTCTTAACAGACCGCACCGTATGGAGCCAAGGCGGGCCCTCCCTTGATAGGAATTCGATGGTTTGGTATACGGACGGTTCAAAAACTAACAACGGGGTAGGTGTTGGGGTTTTCGGACCCCGCCTACGCCTCTCCAAATCAATAGGTAAGTCGCCTACAATCTTCCAAGCGGAGACACACGCTATTGAACTGTGTGTGAAAGAATGTATCAATAGACGCATTCGTAATGCGAATATTATAATTATGTCAGATAGTCAAGCTGCCCTCAAAGCCTTGGATTCCTATACTATAGAACCCAAACTTGTATGGGAGTGTCTATCCTCACTCAAGCAGCTGGCCAACCTCAACAGAGTAACTCTGATGTGGGTACCAGGGCATGAGGGAGTGCCGGCAATGAAATGGCCGATGAACTTGCGAGAAACGGCGCCAGCCGCCCATTTATAGGACCAGAACCCTTCTGTGGGACTTCTAAAAGCCACCTTGTGAAAGAAATACGGGTATGGGAAACTAACTTGAAATCTATAACTTGGAGAAACTCTCCTGGCATGCGACAAGCTAAGCTATTTATAGATTTTTCGAAAAAGAGAGCTCTTGAGGTACTCACACTTAAAAAAGGCGAACTTCGTGTTGTAACTGGCCTACTCACAGGCCACTGCCCACTCAGATATCACCTACATAAAATCGGTAAATCAACTGATTACATATGCCGATTCTGCTCTACGGAGCCAGAAACTGCGGAGCACATTCTCTGCTCCTGCGTAGCGATTGCGCGGAAGAGGATTACATATCTAGAAAGGGGTTTCCTGAACCCTCAGGTTATTAAAGACTCACCAATCAGGAAAATTCTAAGTCTTGGAATCGACTGACACTAATTATAGTAGGGTTTTGCACAATAGATCTTTTAGGTCGCAGTGCTGAGTGGCATCAGTGCCTTTTCGACCCCTTATCTATTCTAATTCTAATTCTAATTCTAATAATAATAAGAAAAAGGAAGAAAATAATGAACCTCAGGGAAACGGACCACAGCCTGGTTCATCCGGTGTCCGGACTCAGGCGAAGAACCTAAAAAAGGACACTTAAATAAATCTAACAGTATTAATACAAAAATACAAAATCCTAATACTAAATCTAAAAATACTCAGGCGAAGAACCTAAAAAAGGTACAAAATACAAAAATGAAAAATATTAATATAAAACCATTAAAACAAAAATCAAAGTATGAAAATGTCAATACAGAATCAAATAATACTAATATACCTAAAAATATTAGTAGTAAAGAATCAAAAAATTTAATAAAAACAAAATCAATAAAACCTAATTATGAAAATACAAATACCTTAAATCAAATAAATGTAATCAATAATAATCAAGTAGTGAACCAAAATTCAATCGTTAATAACTCTAAATTCATATTAGAAAATGAAAAAATTCCTAATTCCAAAAATAAATCAAAAACTATAGATAACATTTTGATAAATAAAATAACAAATAAAACATTTTCTAGTATAATAAATCTAAATATGGAAGGAATGGAAAAATATTCCACCACATTTATAATAGATTCTGGAGCTGGAATTTGTCTAATAAAGGCAAGTGCTTTAGATGACAATACCATAGTTGACGTTTCTAGCATAGAAATTAAAGGTATAACACCTGAACCCATAAACACTTGGGGAAAAGTAATTTTGAATTTAAAAATCCCAAATAATGTGCATATTTCATATCCGATAACCTTTCACGTTGTTCGATCAGATTTCCCAATAGAACAAGATGGAATTATTGGAGAAAACTTTTTGAGCACAACTAATGCACTACTTGATTACGGTAATAAACAAATAACTTTTAAACTCAATGAAGAAATTGTGACTTTTCAATTTGAAATTGAAAATGAATTAGTCACTCCTAGGACCGAAAAAATAATCAAATATGGTCCGATAAAATCTATAGAAGATTCTTTGGAATTATTTAATTCAAATGAATTACAAGAAAAAGGTTTATTTATAGCACATTCCATAGTAAAACAAACAAATGGCTATGTATATTTGAGTATTTTAAATTCAAGTGACAAACCCATACAATTAGATGACAATCTAGATATACAATTCATACCATTAAAAAAAATTTATAAAATATACAACCTAAATCAAACCAAATACATAAATAAAATTGATAAAACATTGGATAAACTAATGAATTTAATAAATACGGAACATTTAAATTCTGAAGAAAAAAATTATATATCTGAAATTTGTAAAAAATTTAATCATTTATTTCACATAGAAGGTAACAGATTAACTGCCACCAATGTAGTGAAACATGAAATTAAAACAGATTTAAAACAGATTTAAGTAAACCGGCTGTGCATATTAGGCCATATCGTTTAGCTGAGATCCATAAATCTGAAATTAATAAGCAGGTGGATCAAATGTTAAAGGACGGTATAGTTAGCCCAAGTTCCAGTCCATGGAATTCGCCATTATTAGTGGTTCCTAAAAAGTCTGGTTCAGATGGATATAGGAAATGGCGCGTCGTAGTAGATTTCAGAAAGTTGAATGAAATCACTATACCCGATGCATTCCCATTACCTAACATCGAAGATATCCTAGGACAATTAGGAAAAGCGCGATATTTCAGTACTTTAGATGTGGCCAATGGTTTTCACCAAATACAATTAAATGATGGTGATAAGCAAAAAACAGCTTTCAGTACAAGTCATGGACATTTCGAATTTAATCGAATGCCATTCGGTTTACGAAATGCACCACCAACCTTTCAAAGGTTAATGAATACTGTTTTAACCGGGTTACAAGGTATGAGATGTCTAGTATATCTTGACGACATAATAATTTATGGTCAAAATTTAATAGACCACAATACTAAATTAATAGAAGTTTTTCAAGCTCTAGAAAAATTTAATTTAAAATTGCAACCTGAAAAATGAAAATTTCTTCAGAAAGAGGTTATGTATTTAGGACACACAATTTCAGAAAAAGGTACAAAACCAGATCCAAAAAAAATTTCAGACGTACAAGAAATAGTACCACCCAAAACAGTTAAACAAGTTAAATCATTTTTAGGACTGGTAGGGTACTATAGAAAATTTATAAAAGATTTTGCAAAAATTGCAAATTCCATAAATAAACTTCTCAGAAAAAATATTGATTTCAAGTGGGACTCCCTATGTGACACTTAAATTTTTTTGTAACGACGGACGCAAGTAATGAAGCAATTGGAGCAGTGCTTTCGCAGAATTGCAACTCTAATAAATATGACTTACCCATTGCTTACGCCAGTCGAGTTTTAAACACTGCTGAAAAAAATTACTCCACTATCGAAAAGGAGGCACTTGCCGTAGTTTGGGCAGTTACTCATTTTCGTCCTTACGTATATGGTAGACAATTTACGGTTATCACTGACCACAAACCATTAGTATGGATATTTAATATAAAAGATCCAACTTCCAGAATAATGCGTTGGCGCATTAAGCTAGAAGAATATACTTTTACAGTCATACATAAATCCGGACATCTAAATACAAATGCTGATGCATTGTCTCGTTTAGATATAAATCAAATTCAAGTTGTAACTAGATCAAAAACAAAAAATCAAAATGTAGAAAATAATTTAACTTTAAAAGACAAAATTGTTGAAAAAAATAATGAAATAACTAATGAAAATAATAAAATATTACAATCAAATCCTAAAGAAATATTGCAATCAAATCCCAAAGAAATAATACAATCAACAAACCCCACAGAATTAATAGAATTAACTAACCCAACGGAAATACAAAAAATTCTCCATGAATATCACGATGCACCAACAGGTGGGCATCAAGGTCTCGCGAGAACATTCAATACATTAAAAACAAAATTTAAATGGAAAAATATGTTTAAAGATATAAATCGCTTGATGAAACCCAACATTGAATTATATATTACGTTGCGAAATATGTCAAAAAAATAAGCCCATACCACCCTCAATCTGACGGAGCTCTAGAACGATCTCATAGTAGTCTGGGGAATTATCTCAGAAGTTACGCTTCTAAAGATCCAGATAACTGGGATTCGTGGATTGACTCAGTTCTTTAGACCATTAATGATAACCAACTAAATCTATTACACATGGCAGAAACTCGAACTACTATTATAACTGAATTAATTGACAATTATAATACAACAAACTATAAGTTAAACACAAATTTTAAAATAATACACAGAAACATAAATTCTTTAATCGAAAAATTAGATAATTTAACAGAATTAACTAAAACGTTACATCTCTTGGACGAAGTATCCACAATTTTAATCTAAGTCTAGGTTCACACCGGACTTTGTTTTGTTAAAATTAACAAAACTATTTTGACATCTTACACGGAAAAATCATACTACTACATAAAAATTATTGTGTATAAACACAATAAAAAAAAATCATACTACTACATAAAAATTATTGTGTATAAACACAAAATTTTTTAACGCACACTATAAAATTAACAAAGTTATTAACAATGAAAAGTTGTCGAGCATACATATTTTGCTTTGTTATTTACAATGTTTATTTATTTATTTATTTATTTATTTACGTTTAGTACAAACATATTACAACATATTGATAACTTAAAGTAAAATTATAGTTAAATTACAAAATTATTATATAAAATAAAATATTGATAATTATATAATAAAAAGATTTGTAATATTACAAATAAAATAAAAATTAAGTTTCAAAGTTAAAATGAAACTACGTCAAAAGAAATAATATTAAAAAATTAATTAAAAACTAGTTAGCTTAAAAAAAAAAACTAAGTCAATAACAAATATTATGACACGTGTATAATTAAATTTTTCTTATTTTTTTCTTTGGAAAAAGAAAGGTTTATGTGACTTTTATAGTTGTTAATAACCTTGAACATTCTATTAATTGGTTCAAATTTACCATAGTTCGTACGGTGGAATATTTCTCGAAATATATTTTCCGACCGAAACCGAGTACTATGATTTAAATGCGTAACAACTTGGTTTTTGATATACTAAGAGTTGATCTGGCCATTATTAACTTGAATTATAAATAGAATGTCCGCAATTAGTCTCCTTGATTCTAGGGATTTTAGCTGCAAGAGATTTAACCTGTCCTTGTATGGAGGTAATATCACTGGGTTTAACCAACCGTACGAACGTAAGTTACGTAAAGCGTATCTAAGAAATTTTTTTTGCACTGATTCGAATCTCTCTATATGGTCCGATAATAGGGAGACCAAACTTGTCTAGCATACTCAAGGTTCGGCCTAACAAGAGAAGTAAATAAAGATTTAAGGATATATGGATCCTCAAATTCCTTAGACCATCGCTTGATGAAACCCAACATTGAATTTGCTTTACCAATTATGGTATAGAAGTGCAATTTAAAAGTCATTTTGCTATCGAAATACACGCCTAGATCTTTGAAGTGAGTAACTCTATTGATAATAACATTATCAAAAGTATAATTTGAAATCACTGGTGTTTTACGACGAGTGTAACTAATTATTGCACACTTATCAACAGTTAATGATAAATTATTAATATTACACCAGCTTTTAAAAGAGTCTAGGTCCTTTTGTAGTGTAATAGCATCATTTAAGGAACTTATCTTATTATGGATTTTCATATCAGCGGCGTAAATTCCCAATTTACTATACTTGATTACAGAAGTAACGTCATTAATTGAGAAAATGAAAATAAATGGACCTAAATGACTTCCCTGTGGGACACCAGAGTTGGCATAACAGGGTTCTGAAATTTCAGATCTAAATTTAACACAATATTTTCTATTTATCAGATATGAATTTATCCACTTAATTAAGAAATCAGGAAAACCTAATTTTTTTAGTTTAAAGCATATTACACTATGAGGTAACAGATCGAAAGCTTTACTTAAATCAGTATAGATGACATCAGTCTGATACCCAGCCTCCATATTAGTGAGGAAAGAAGAACATGATTCAACTAAGTTGGTTACAGTGGATCTATTTTTCATGAAACCGTGTTGATTAGGTACTAATAGTCCTGAACAGTAACTATAGATGGAATCATAAATCATTAGCTCAAATAACTTAGGAATGCTAGACAGTTTAGCAATAGGTCTATAATTGGTAATATCATTTTTTGAATCCTTTTTGTGGACAGGTCTAATAAACGATGTTTTCCAAAATTCTGGAAATTGCCCACTATTTAAAGATTTATTAAATAGAATTCTCAGTGGAGATGCTAAAGAATTTGCACAGTTCTTAAGAATGAATTCAGGTACATTATCTGGACATGGAAATGTATCATTACTCAGTTTTTCCATGTATTTTTTTACCTGTTGAACTGAGAAATTGAGTGATGATAGGGGCATCTCCGGATAACTATGCATATATTGAAAATTTGATTCATCAACTATAAAAGGAGTATCAGAATATGAACTAGAGAAGAAATCTTTAAAATATTTTGAAATAAGTATCGGATCCTTTGTAGATTGTCCTTGAAATGTCATGAAATTTGGAAATTGATCTGACTTTCTTTTAGAATTAACAAACTTCCAAAAGGATTTAGGATTAGTTTTGATTTGAGCAGCCATATTAATTAGATAGTTATTATAATTGCTATCCAACAGAATTTTAAACGTATTATGGAAATTAACGAATTCAAGATATGCTTCACTAGTTTTTAATTTTAAGTATTTTTTCCAAGCCCTATTTTTTTTGTTTCTAGGCTGTTTTAAGTCGTGATTATAACAAGCCGGACTTGAACTAAAGCCTTTGTCACGTACTGATGGTACATACATGTTAAAACCATGTAATAAGAATTCATAAAATTTATTTACAGCATCGTCAATATCACGACATAACAGTAAAGTATCAAAATCAATAGATACTAAGTAATTGTTTAAAGCACAAAAGTCCGTTTTTAGAAAATTATATCTATAAGATATACTAAAAGACGAATCAGTAGGGCTATTGAAACAATAAGAAAAACTAATAGGTGGATGGAAATTGTCAATATTTACTAAAGGTGTAACATTGTTAATTTCAGTCAGATTTATCCAATCTGAAGTAAAAAAAAGATCCAGCTGAACACCATAAATAATTTTTGTATATGATACTTGCTGAAGATTATTTGAATTAAGTCCATCTACAAGAGTATATACTGAAGCATTTGTTAAATAGCCAGGAGTTAGAAAACATTCTTCATCGTGTGGTGACCAGGTTAAATCTGGAAGATTAAAATCACCACATACCATGATTTTATCAGATGAATTCATAGACGAAGAAATGTAGTCAAAAGCCTGACTAAATTTAGAATATATATCTATTATAGAATTAGGAGGAATATAACAGCAAATAAAGAAAATAGATTTAAAAGCAAGATCTATTCTAATTGCTACTATCTCTAGTTCAGGAAATTGAGACAATGAAATCTCATTCACATTAAAAGTATTTTTAATGGCGATCAATACACCCCCCCCCCCCCTTAGGTACTATTCCATTATTATTAATGTTAGCTAAGGTGTTATATCTATCATTTCTATATACAGAGAAAGAGTGATCAAATAACTGTAAAGAATTAATTCTATCGTGTAACCAAGTTTCAGTGAGAGCAAAGATGTCAAAGTCTAATAATTTAGAGTTAACAGTATTGATCTCATCAAATATGGAAACGTCATCAACAATAGGTATTATGTTAGGAATGGTTTCAGTATTTAGAGGTATATTTATGTTCTTTACCTCCTCAATAACATCATTCATCGTCAGTTTCAATGCTACGAGTTCATCGCCATATTTTGAAAATTGAGTCAGTAAGTCAATTGGGCAATTGAGATCTGACTGTAAATGTTCAATCTTAGTAGAAATATCTAAAATCTGAGACAAATTTTTATCAAGTAGTGATTGAAATTTGTCGGAGTTACTCTCTTATAAAATTTTGATTTTTTTTTATTGAAGATAGTAAACTATCCAATTGAAAATTCGATTTTTCGTTTAGAGAGTCTCTGATTCTGATTTCTATATCTTTGAATGAGTCCAGACACATATATAGTTTACCTATTTTATTTGAAAATAAACTTGTATTTTCAGTTTGGGTTTTACATTAACATCAATTTTTAAAATATCGGTGCTTAATTCATCTACGTGTTGTAATAACAAATTGATATTTTCATCAGTTTTTGAAAATTTAGTCTCATTATTACGTACTATAACTTTCAAAGATTTCATCGAATCAGAAACTTATTTTAGTATATCGTTGTTTGTTTTAATAGCTAGCATTACATGTGACAGATTAATTGATTTGCATTCATTGCAAAAGAAGGAAAAAGCGTTATTATAATCTTTCAAGTATCTTTTAGCCGTGCGGGAAATACCGACACATTTTAAATGAAAGAATTTATTGCAAATACCGTTACAAGCCAGTAAATCAGATTTATCTGTACTAACTTCTTCAATAGTTAGATTGTAATTATCACTGTCGCATTTATACATTATATAAAATTCTTATATATTCACTATTATAAAAACAATATAGTCTTACCAAAAACAAAACAAACAAAAAAAAACAAAGTCCACAATTTGTAAAATTATGGAAACGTCATCAACACGAAATAATTATTGTTATTTATTATGAATAAAGTTCTTTATTTTTGCAATTTGATCTAGATATCGTATTACAAAAATAATAATTAGAGTTTAATGCACAATAAAATTTAATTATGTTATTTAACTAGGTCAAGTACACTTGAAATATGATAAATAATATTTATAATTTAAAATTTATATTTTCGATTAGGTAATTAAACTAGTTTAACTTATTAATTATTTAAATAAAAGAAAATACTAAATAATTTAAATTAAATTAAATTGAGCAGCTAATTAAAACACGTCCGAACAGTTTGAATAATTAATATTTATATGACGAATTTATATGAATAATTAATATTTTTTTTAATATTTGGTGTTGTGCAACAGAAATATTAAAGCTTACTGATTTTATGTATACAAACCCTGCAAAAAATGAATTTCCCAAGGGAAATTTTATACCAGCTGATATTTTTGACAAATATTTTGAAGTATGATATCAAATGAAAATCAAATAATTATTTTAATATTTTGTAATTTACATTATTAACTACCTTTTTTTTTAATTTGAATGTAAAATGAAAAAACTTAAAATTTTCCATTGAAATTTCAGATATTTTTATTTTTGTCTACAAAAAATGATTTCAATGAAAATTTGTTTAATATTTTAATAAATTTCACAAGTTATACATTTCAAATTTTGTTTTGACATTATTGACAGAAACTTCAAATATATTACTAATACATTCTCAAAAATGTACTACTACATGAACAGAGAGTTTTGTTTATTTTAACAAAGAAAATCTTGGTGTGAACGAGTACTAAGTTTGCAGTAATCTTGTATCAAACCAAAATTTATTTGATTTGATACAGGAAACAAAATTAGGCAAACTAAGCAACAAATTTTTAAACTCACCTACATTTATACAAGCGATACAACAAATCCAATTAGAACAAAATATCAATAAAAAATTTCCTTTTAATCTAAATTGATTAAATCTAAGATTATTAAACTCAATAATATCTGTAGAACCATTGTGCACAAACCATAATTTATTTATAGAAATCAAAATTCCATTATACCGATTACCATTGGCGAAAACTAGGTTATTTAACCCGCTGTCAGGTTACTTGACCCTAACGTCAGTTCCAAAAACGTGACTCAGTCCCAATGAAACATGTTTCCTATGTATTGGTGCGCACTGATTTTATTTTACTAAATACAACTATAATTATAAGAAAATTCTTTATATAAACGATAACAAATATAAAAATAACAAATATTGTAACATTAATTATAAATTCATATTATATGTTACGTATAATGACAGAAAGTCTTACATCAACTTTCCTTTTTTTAAGAGGGGAGGGATGTTATGATGCACCCTGTAATTTCGAAATATTATTTACACACAATACCGATATTATCGTTATTGTATGTAAATAAAACCAATTGCGCGTGTCATATATATTTCCGTTAAAATAAATTACACACTTAAAATTATTTGAAATATAAAATAACTAAAATAATAATTATGCACTTAGCATAATTTCTATTTTAGTTATTTCTCACACATTTGGTTGCGCTCAAATTACAAATATCGAGTAAATGACCAAAAATGTTAGCGTCACTAAATTTTGGCATGGCATCAATAATTAAAAATGCGCGTGTTAAAATATTCTCTTTTCATTTTTAAATTGATTTGCGCGTGCATAAATATTCTCTCTTTTCGTTAATTTGTTATGCTCATTTTAATAATTTCATTAATAATTATTTTCGAGAAGGCGTGATCTATATTTTCGAATTATTTTCCAAACAAGAAATGCTATGTTGGCATTTCTCACTGATATACTGAACCTTCTGTCATTAAGACGTACTTTCAAGTTTGTACTTATAAAACCTAAGAATTAAATAAGTCTTTATATTATATTAATAAGAATAAAACGTGTTTAATAATTAATTACTGTGTTTCTTTTTTTTACTATATAAATTGTTATACATCATAACACTGGTATGACAATTTTTGGTCGCTTCAAATGCGGAGCGTTAGTACTGCTTGTAGGAGGAGAGGAGATCCAGTAGAATTTCCTAAGGCAGTTTTTAGCTTGGCCGTAACGTCGACGTACTGATCCTCCAACATTTCAAAATATTCGCTCTTGTAGTCGCCCATGTAGTTTTGATACATTAGCATTTGATGCCGGGCTGCAACATCTGCGTAATATTTGCTACAAGATTCGAACTTGACTTGGAGGTATGCTGCGGCCTTGTTTTGCTGAACGTCCTTCTATAAAGAGTGCAACAATCTCTCTAAAGAAGTCATGGCGACTTTCTGTAGTTTTATTTGTAGCAATTCGTCCTCTCCTATTGGATCGTTATTGGGAGGATTGTTATCGGAGTGGTTCTGCGTTAGTGGTTCGAGAAGCTTAGTCGTTTTGGTCAGCGCTGCTTCCAAAAACGATTTTTGGACCTCCAGGATTTTGTTCTATTTATCGTAGGCTTGATCAACCTTTTCTTTGAACCCTTGGCGGAAGTATTCATGTTCAAAATCTAATTCTGGAAGCAGAACTTTGCATGATTTGTACAAAATTCTGTATATAAGTCCTTCAATATATCCACTATGGTTTTGAAATATTCGAATTTGTGCTTTCGGCCCTTAGAATCCTTAGTAAAGTTGACATAGTGACGTTCGATCTCCTGACCAATTTCTGATTGTCTCAGAATGATAGTATCGAACGTAGGTGTCATGTTGATGTTAACTAAATAACGGCTCGTTAAAATTAATATCGTAGTAGACAATTATTTTCCATTCGTCTGCTATGAGGTTCACCTTACCTAAATTTTCGAAGTATAGCCCGGGTGTATTGTTTAGTGGAATTATCTCAGTTGGGTTACCCGTGAAGACCGGCATTATGACTGACGTTAACCCTACTTTGAGTCGCCGTGTACACAATTGTGTACATCACTTTGTATGGCGCGTAGAATAGAAATTTGTTCATTTTAGACTCATTTAAATTGGTAATTTTATTCTTTGGAGTGTTCTCTATGAATTTTTATATACATATACATCTAATTTAATTCTTTTTCATTATTTTTTAACATAGCTTCCTTCAAGTAGAAAATTGATGCAATGCACGTACTTGTGTAGGGAAATCCAAATGATATCGAGATTGTGTTTTTATAGAAGAGTATTTTTTCAGAAATAAATAAATATATCCATTTAGTTTCAAAATATATAAATTATATAAAAAAACAGTAAAAAAAATCATGTACACAATTGTGTACATACGTAGTGTGGTTTTATGTGCGCATATGTGTACATGGACTCAATTGTGTACAAACAAACTAATGGCATATAGAAAAACAAGAATAATATTACATTTTATAAATGTCATCTATATATAAAGTTTGTGCAAGTGCAACCGTTATAGGAGAGAAATAAATTAGTGTGCCTTCTCGAGAATTTTTCGCGAGAGAAAAAAAATTGTAATGAATTTAAATTTTCGAGAAATGTAAATATTTTCTAGAGAAAAAAACTATGTAGTTTAAAAAAAAATCCGTGATTCTACTTTTTTACACTTTTTATGATTACTTTGTTAGTTGAAATCAACGATATAGAAGATATATGGATAGGGCATAAATGTTCCCTCTCTTTTTAACACATTAAAATTTTAATATATTGAAAAATTGTTTATGAAGCCACGATTTTGGTAGTTCTCTTTCCTTTTGCTCGCCGAAGTGTCAAATTAATAATATGAAAAATATTATAACAGCTGATTTTAGATTTACAGGGCTGGCTTATTTTTTTAAGTTTAAGAGTCTCAATATAAATTAACAATATTAACTAGCTAAACAAATTACTCTATTTTACTTTCCATTTGTATAATTATCGTTGCGCGACCTAAAATATTCCTTAGGATGATCTTTACTTGTATTTTTCAAAAAGAAAAAAATTATCTCCTTAAAAATTGATGCCCGAATTAAAAAAAACCTAATCCGCCCCTAATTTCTCATTTTTATATTTTGACAATTCGGCTAGCAAAAAAAGAGACAACTATACCCGGCGTGGCTTCAAATTTTTATATTTATGCCCTATCCATATATCTTCTATATCGTTGGTTGAAATATAATATGTTTAAATTGCAACTAACAAAGTATATTCGGGAATTTTTATAATTTTCTGTGAAATGTGTACACAAAAAAAAAATCGGTACCAAAAAATTTGTGTGTATATTTACAAAAAAAAATCAGTCGGAAAAATCGTTTGACAGTCGAAAAAATAGCGATATTTACAAAAACTTATTTGTAGTTATTTGTTTTGTTTTTATAAATAAAAACATTTATTATGCTTTTTATTTATATGTACTTATTTATTTATATGTACTTTTTATTTGCAACATTGATATATATGAATTTGAAATTATTTTTTATTTTAAAATAATTTTTTTCGTTTTGTTTTCAAATAAAATTATGAATTTCTATATATCCAAGTAGTGCAAAATGTTTTATTAATTTTTTTGAGAATTCTCGAGAAATCACGAGAAATAAAATCAGTTTTCTTCTTCTCAAGAAATTAAAAAAGTGAGAAATGAGGAACACTAGAAATAATAGAGAAAACAGTTAGAATGTTAATAATTGTGGTTAGGAGTAGCCTGAAATTGTAAGAAGCTGTCTGAAAAATTATTTCAAGAGATCGGACGTCTTAGCGTTAGGTAAATATAATGTGTTATTTAAATTGTTTTGGCATTATAGTTTTAATAGCGCAGACCTGTAATTTAAATATATACATAAAATGGCTTCAAAAAAGGACTTGGTAACCAGGAAATCAATGACCTGCTGAACGCTTGGGATTCAGACTTTGAATTGTCCTATGTTTCTGACTGTGAGGGTGAGGACGAATTTAGAAGCAGTAAACCGTAAGTAGTATATGGGCGAGTTGAGCCTGGGAACCAAATTAAAAAGAGGCGTGGCTTCTTATTGATAATGGGCGTGTTAATGAGGGGCGTGTCTGTTTAATGAGGTGTTAATTAGGGGGCGTGTCTGACAAGGTGTTAATTAGGGGCGTGTCTGATTGATGTTAATGAGGTGTTAATTGAAAGCACGCGTGGCGGCCTTGCGGGATGTGCATTGCGGAAGTTAATTGCGGGATGTGCATTGCGGAAGTTAATTGCGGGGTGTGCATTGAGGATGTGCATTGTGGATGTTAATTACGGATGTTAATTGCGGATGTGCATTGCGGTATGTTAATTGCGGATGTGCATTGCGGGATGTGTGTTATGGATGTTTATTGGGGGATGTGCATTGCGGGGGTGTTCATTTGGGGATGCTAGTAGGGGGATGTTCATTTGGGGATGCTAGATGGGGAATGTTTTTTTTGTGCGCCTGCGCCAGGATTTGAACTCGTATCAGCATATTGCAAGTCGGTCACTCTACCTGTTCAGCCATCTACCTGTTTTAAATATCATGGATTAAATGCGTACATCAATGAATCAATATAATTTTTAAATATATTTTTTTTTTAAATAATCTGCCTATGGTGGGAATCGAACTCAGAAAAAATAATTTTTGTCTTACAAGTCGTTGCCGACGACTCTACCTATTGAGCCATCTACCTGTTTTAAATATCGTGGATTAAATGCGTACATCAATGATTCAATATAATTTTTTTAAAAAATTTAAAAAAAAATAATCTGCCTATGGTGGGAATCGAACTCAGAAAAAATAATTTTTGTTCGACGACTCTACCTATTGAGCCATCGACCGTTTTATATATCGTGCATTAAATGCGTGAGATAAATTCGATCTTGTTACTTAAGCTGAAATAGATTCACATAGGTAAAAATTTTTAAAATCGAACAAGAATAAACATGTCTGAGCATGGTTTGTATATATACCCTGCTGAAATCTGTTTTTATTCAGTATATACAATGTTACTGACTATAGAAGATAGAGAAGTCATTTCTAGTTTTGTAAAAGAATATAAATTCTGCTTAGAACAGAATAATATAATAAAATTAGAAAATCTTGAAGAAAAACTAAACTTTTTAATTAACAGTGGTGTAATAAAATCACAATTTGGAGAACATTATAAATGTTGTGTTTGGTCTGACAATAACGCAAAAGATGGACCTGATACTTGCATTTGTATATCAATTGTTCACCAATACAGAGATGCTTTAAAAATAATAGAAAATTTTAAAAATATTTATAAAAAATTATTACAAAGAATTGAGAATTTAAGATTGTAAACATGTTACCATTTATACATCCGTTTGCTATGATTATTGCAGGTCCTTCAGGGTGTGGAAAAACTACTTTTGTTTGCAATATAATTCATAAGCATGAGGATTTAATAAAACCGAATATAACTAAAATAATTTGGTGCAACCCTGAATTGACTGCTATACCAAGGAACTTACCTTTTGGAAATATCGAATTTTTAAATAATATACCTGAACAAATAGTTAACGAAAATGACGATAATATTTTATTTGTATTGGATGATCTGATGCTCGAAACGTATAATAAGCAAGTATGTGAGTTATTTACAAAAGGTTCTCATCATAAAAATCTGTCAATTATCTTATTAATACAAAATATATTTCATCAGGGGAAGTATTGCCGTGATATTTCACTAAATGCTAAATATCTTGTGTTATTTAAAAATCCTCGTGACAGATCGCAGATTTTACCTTTGGCAAGGCAAATTTTTCCAGATAAAACACGCGAATTTGCTAAAGTATATAATGAGGCCACAGCATGTCCACACGGTTATATAGTGTTGGACCTAACACAGAACATCAGTACGGTATAAGTATTAGAAATAATATATTTGAAACTGATTATTGCGTTTGTTATTGTACTTCGAATGATTTAAATAACAAAGCTTACTGTGAGAAATATGAAACGATTGAGGAGAAACCGACATATATTACATCTTTTAAAAACACCAAATAAAAAACTTCGTAACAGTATATTAAAGACTTGTGATGATGATGTTATAAAGGCTTTAATTGAAATTGCAATTAATACTTTAAACGGTAATAATCAAGCCCCTAAAAAAGTTATATCATTTTTAAAAAAACATAAAAATACAATTCGTTGTTTAGCCAGAACTAAAAGAAATTTAAAAGCATAACGTCGAATACTTATTCAAAGGTGTGGTTTTTTACCTGTTTTAATTGGAACAGTGTTATCAGGAATTATCGGAAAATTAATAGGTGATTACCAATCGAAAAATGAATAATATGCAACGTATGATTGTTATACCACCTGAAGTTTTTTTAAAATTTAAAAAATTAATGAATGATGAGAAGAACTTAAATATTTTAAATCAGAATATGGAAAAACTTTTACATAATAAAAGTTTAAACCCCATTCAAAAATGGTACATGCTACGGCAAAATTTAATCAAATATAGTAATCAAAAGAGAACATCGTTAATGTTACCAGCTAATCATATAAAAAATAATAATTTTAGTAGCACAGGTAAAAATGCTGAAACTCAGACAAAAATTAAATTATTAAAAGATAAGTCAACCAATTACGAACCGGAAATACAGAATTTTAACAATATTAAGCAACAACAGCTAGAACTGGATGATGATGTTTTTTCCTTTGATCCTGTAAAAGAACAACAACAACAAAAGGAACGATATGGAGATCAGGAAAATATGGAAATTGAATTTGGTATGGATGATGATGACGCAGCTGATCTGGCTCTCACACAGACATTACCTAATGAGCGTTTAACTAAAAGATTGTCTTCAAATGCAAATGTGAAAATGTTTGACACAAATACAGGTGATACTATTACAGTTGCATTACCTATACAAACACCTAAGAAATCGCCTATAAATACAAGACAGCGTTTGCATACAACAGGTTCATTTATGCGACCTAGCATTCTATCAAGATATCCTAGTGAGAGAAATACAACTGCAACTAAACGAAAACAGACACCGCTAAGTAAATCACCACCTAAACAATATAAAACATTTTCTACACCGCCTCACTGGACTTCATATAAATAAGACAACAAAATATTTATCACTAGCAACCATGAATTTAAGAGATGATTTCTACATTACGTTATTTAGCAATGATTCCATTAATTTTTTCCCAAATAATACGCTCGCAGCTTTTGAAAATAGAATACCAACACATATGGATTTAACCAAAGGTAATTGGAAAGTTGGACTTTCAGAAATATTTATGAATGATTACCTACAAACTGACATATATAATAAAGAAACCTGTGTTACGATTTTATTGGGTGTGAATGAAGTTTTAGTAGGTAGAAACAAAGAAAAAGTTAAGAAACGTATGGGATACACATTTTATCCCCAAGAAAGCTCATTATTTAAATATGATGATTGGAAAATAAATTTCTTACCTGCTCTTATCAATAATTTAACACCAGTTGCAGGGTTTACAAGGGAACAAATGTTAAGAGAATTTCATTCAGAAGTAATGACAATTTTATTAGATGATGATTTTTTTAATAAGATTACTTATAAAGCAGTTTCGTCACCAGACCAATTAAAACTTGTACGATTGTCAAAAACTTTTGATACAGAAAGTTATTATTTAAAACAAAATCATAATTATACTATACCAGAATTGATGAAAGAACTTTTTCAGCAAAAAAAGGACATTGTCAAATACAAAAAAGTATTGACTGAATTGTTTAAACATACTATAGATAAACATAATGATGAAAAAAAAGGCATGGTAATGGTATATAGTGATATTATTGAACCAGAAATTTTTGGTAATAATAAAATAAGAGCCTTACGTGCAATAAATATTGAGAACTGTAGAAAACAAATTAATATTGAATTTAAAAATATACATTACGTTCCAGTAGAAAAAAAGATTTTTGAGACTATCGCCATTAATATTGCTGATCAGTATGGTAAAAAACTAGATTTTGTACCAGACTATTATCCCACAAAAATTGTATTACATTTCAAAAGATTTTAAATAAAAAAGTATATAAATAAATGCAAATTATAAAAAGTTATCGTTTTATTCAAACATGCAGCGTGAATACATTAAATATTATTCATCACAAGCTGGTGGAAATATAAATGAAATAGGTCCCTTGCAGTGGCGGACCGTGATAAAAAATTCTGGGTGGGCTAAAGCAAAGATTTGAAATTTTGTTGATCCGCAATCAAAATAGGTTGACATGAGCTGTTTTCGTCACGACTTTGTACGGTAAAACGTTCTTATATGAAAATGAAATTACGCATACCGAAATTTTTCATACTCTGGACTCTTTTTATTAAGAAAAAACAACACACAAATATTGCAAATTACGTTGTTCAAAAAAAAAATTTAACACATGTAATAAATATAGCGAAAATTGACCATATGCAAAAAGCGCATTCCATCAATCAATTTTTCTTTGTGTTTATTTTCTCTTTTTCTTTTCAACACAGAAATTTTCTTCTCGAATTTATTACCATACAAATGAAAATCATATGTCATAAAAATAAACCCACTACCACCACCCGCACCCACCTAACCAACATAGTAAATTTTTTCATACTTATATTTGTATGCATGAAAATGCATGTAATTTTTTTCTCAACTAAGTAGAAAATTGTTACTTTCTGAAATTTATGATCGCCTGGTACTAATTTTAACATTTTTGTTCTAATGTGTGCTATAATTAAATAATTTTTTGTATACTGAGGGAATTTAAAATATAAGCGATAAAATTATTGCTATGGGCTGCGATTTTCTAGCCCATGAAGATATATTTATTTATTTTTTAATACAAAATAATTTATATAACGAAATAAATATTTCATGCAAATTTTTACTCAAAGGAATTATTCGTTCTAGGGGCTGCGATTTTCTAGCCCACGATGATATATTTCTTTTTTTTTTTTAATGAAAATATTTCATGCAAATTTTCAGTATAGGAATATTTTTTCTATGGACAAGAAATTTTCTATCCCAAGTTATGTATATTTTTCTCAATATAGGTATACATATTTTTTAATATAGGAGAAGGAAATAACTCAACTGTTGATTATTAAATATGCGCGCCTGGTATTTTGATTTTGAAAATTTAAAAATTGGTATAAAAATTATTATTTTCTTCTTATACGGACATTGCTTGCTCATATAATGGAAATTTTCTAATATTTTCTTCCATAGAAGATAATAAAATTCTGAAAATCATATAGCAATTACAAATATTTCGCATTTCTATGGGGAACACATGGTCTTCGTGGGCTAGTATAAATTAGCCCAGCCTGATCCATACAAAATTCAACACATACGCAAAATTGTTTTGTGTAAAATTAGTATATTAAGGTGGGCAAATTTCAATTAGCCCCTGAAGTAAAGAGAAAAGAGTAGTTGTATTTTTATAATGAAAAAGTTATGTAGTGCTAGTATAATATATTTGTATTTTAGCGTTCATATTCATATTTAAACTTAGAATATATTTTTATATACATATTATATATCGCAGCGGTGGTGTACGAATTTCGATGGTAAAAATTACATAATATTTAACATAAAAAAAGTAGAAATTTAGAGAAAAAAAATTTAATTTTTTTTTTGCTCATTTTTATAATATATTTTAAATGAATATTTTGTAGCATTTTCCTGTAAATTCAGGTTGGGCTTAGCCCACCCTGCCCAATATGACGAGCCGCCACTGGTCCCTTGTTACAATCGTATCCAGTAATTCAACGAGGGCGTGGTCTTGGAAATTTATTTGCAAGTTTATTTCGTTTCCTGAAACCATCATTGATTACCGGATTAAATATAATCAAAGACGGTGCGTTAAAAACTGGTGCTAATATTTTATCTGATATAGCGGCCGGTGGTAATCCAAAAGAAGTATTTCAGGATCAAGCTAAAGAAGGATTGAAAAATTTGAGAACTTCAACAATCAATCAATTACATTCAATGTATGGTAGCGGAAGAAAAAGAAAACGTGGTAAAAATCTACTACGAAAACGTAAAACTATAAAAAGACGTGTAAAACCAAAATTACATTCAATCGGTAAAAGGCGGAGAATACAGAGAGCTGGAAAAAATAAAATTAAAAAAAAGACACGTATTCTAGATATTTTTAATTAAAATGGCCGTTGTTGAATGTATGAAATCAGAGCTAGATCTTTTTACAGCTCCACCTATACAAACAAGTATTTTACGCACCGAGGAAGTTGTTTATAATCCATTAGCCTCTCTAGATGCATCACCTTCTACGATAGAATTTGTCTCGCTTGGTCACGGTGATACATATAGAGACCTATCTTCAATATATATTAAATTTAAAGTACAAATATTAAAAAAAGATGGAACAAAATGGAGTTCTGCTGATAAAACAGGCACTGGTGCCGATCAAAAACCTATACCACAACCAGGTGTAGTAAACAATTTGTTACATTCTATGATTAAGCAAGTAAATGTTACATTAAATGGAAAGAATGTAACACCTTCTGATTCCTTTTACAATTACAAAAGCTATTTAATATCCTTACTAAATTACGGAAAAGATGCTAGCACAACGCATCTGGAGGGGGCTGGGTGGGAACTTGATAAACCGAATGTGTACGATTTTAATAATTCAGGTGCCAAAATAAGACAAAAAATGTATAATCATTCTGGATTGGTCGAGCTAATGGGTAAATTACATGTTGACTTTTTTAACACACCTACTTTACTTTTAAACAATGTTGACGTGAGAATCTCGATAACATTAGAGAAGCCAGATTTTTATTTATTTTGCGGTGATACGGATGAAAGTTTTTTAAAAATTCATGAAGCTACACTATATATGAAACATGTTACAATTAATCCTAATATTTTATTGGCTCATAACACTATTCTTGCAAAGACTCATGCTAAATATCACTACAAAAGAGGTGAAATAAAGACATTTACAATACCAGCAAATACTTCAAACATTTCACTTGATAATGTATTTATAGGACAATTACCAAATACATTAATATTTTGTATGGTAAATAATGAGAGTTTTAATGGAAAAAGATCAAAAAATCCATATTATTTTGAGCACAATAATTTATCACAATTTCAACTTTATGTAAATGGCGTGCAAACTCCTAATTCTCCAATTGAAACCAACTTTTCTGACAGTTTCAGTAATACCCGAGCATATTTAACATTATTCAGAGGTACGGGAATACATCATTCTGATAAAGGTCATCAAATTACAAAAGAACTTTTTGGAAAAGGTTATACAATATTAGCATTTGATTTATCGCCTGACAGTTCAGGTAACGAAGCATGTTTAAGCTTATTAAACCAGGGCACAGTGAGAATTGAAGCAAAATTGAATTCTACACTAACATCAACCTTAACATGCATTGTATATGGAGAGTTTGATGCATCGATAGAAATTGATAAAAATCGAAATGTGTACACAAATTTATAAATAGCACGACAAATCGCAATAACTTTTATTACACAGTTAGATACGGTGCGTTATACTTCACAAATATGCCGAATAATAAAGTACTGTCATACGCTCTGGTGGACGTATCATTTGTTCGTGATAAATTTATTCATTTTGGGCGTAAAGTTACAATAGCAGGAATTGAAGAATCAAATAAAATAGTACATTACGAATATAAATATGTATACCCTACGGCTAAATTAACATCAGATATGCAGAATTGTGCTACAAACGGAAATTTATACAATGAAAATATCACACAAAATTTGAACAAAAAATTAAACAAATTCGATGTGCTATTGGTTAATGGAAAAGACAAGAAAGAATTTTTATCTCAATATGTAAAGTGTATCTCCAAAATTTATGATATTTCAAGTTTAACACAACAACATGAATACGCAACAGATTGCAAAAATTCTTCGGAAGAATAAATACACAAAAACCTGTTTTAGAGGCGTGTATGCATTTAATCGTATACCAAAACAAATACAAAAAAAAACCATTTTGTATTGTTGTTAACTCAGATCCAGATACAAAACCAGGTTTACATTGGTTTGTGTTAAATTTTCCAAAAAGTGGGTGTGCCGAATATTTTGATTCTTACGGAAATCAAACAATTAAAACAAATATCATAAGAAAAATCAATCAGAATTCTAGGCAAAAATGTTTCATAAGAAACTCAAAACGTTTACAAGGAGACTTTTCAGACGTATGTGGATATTATTGCTGTATTTTAATATATTGTCGTTGTAGAGGTATTTCAATGGCGAAATTTTTAAGTATCTTTAGTTCCAATAATTTCAACTACAATGATGAATTTATTTTAAAAATGTTTCGTAAAATTTTCAAAGTTTAATTTTATATACTAAGTAAATATATGTATTTTTTTTTTTGAAAACATACAAATAAAATAAAATAAAAAAAACAATTATTGTTTTTATTCATTTATTATATTTTCAGCACATAACAAAGGTATTTCTATAAAAAGTTTTGAAAAATTAAATGAAGTATTAAATTTTGGCAAAAATAAATGTTCTTTTGTTAAACTAGTTACATTAAAATTTTTACATTTTTTAAAATATTCAGTCACATAATCTCTGATATATATTTCATTTACATAATTAAAATAGGCATGGCTGCTTATAAAATCTTTGATTTTGTTGACCTGGCGCCATTCTTCAGCATTTAACAGAAAAGTTAAATTATCAATTTCTTCTTCGTTGCATATATTTTGTACAAACATAAGCCAAAGACTATAACTAAATTTCATAGGTGCTTTTCCTGTTTTACTAATAACAACAATAGGTTTTAAAGTATGTGGATGAAAGCCTGATGAAATTGTTGCTGTGTTATCATTATTGAGAAAATAATGATACGCTAAAAGTAAGTTGGCGTCTTGAACTGTACATCCTTCCATTTTGAAATTCGAATTATAACTAAATTAGATAAAAACTTCCTAATATTGAACTTTTTATGAGTAAAAACAAATTTTTAATTTTAAAAATCAATTTTATTATGTTTGAGCATATACATATACATATTAAAACAATTTTTTAAAGCACATCTCTTGAAATTTGATTGGTTCAGTGAATGAATAATACAATAGGAGCTGTATTCTTGTAATTCATTCAATCGTGGCATGACATCACCTAAATCTACAATCGGAGTTGTTGCCGGTAAATATTTTAAAAGAATATCTCTTTTTTGTTTTCCTTTTACATAGACTGTATATGACTCCAAATTTTTTAATACAAAAGGAAGATTGTTATAGTCATTGTTTCCGCTTATCCATTCCAAACCGTTAATATTTCTATTGTTGTAGTTATTTTGGTTTAAAGCTTCTTGATTTAATTCCTGTTGAGGGTAGGGTGGTTTAAATAAATGAAACTCTGGTAATAAAGTCCCCTGCTTAAGTGTTGCCATCTCCTTGACAAAATTTTGTTTTCCATTTCCAACGACAAACTGGAAATCAACAAATATGATTCTTTTCTGCATTCTGTACTTTTTAGCTTGATGAACGTATTTATACTGACTGCTTAATTCAATTTTATCTAGTTATATCGTAGCAATTATGAGTAAAAAGTCAGTTGTAGAGAGCTGCATAAAGCTGTAAGAAAAAACTTCAAAAGGCGCCAAGTTAAACAGAAAGGTCTTACTGATACATGGCAGATTGATTTAGTAGAAATGATTCCTTTTACAAAATTCAACAAAGGCTATAAATATCTCCTTACAGTTATTGATATTTTTTCAAAATACGCTTATGCAGAACCGGTTAAAACTAAAAGCGGTATAGATACAACAAACGCCATGCAAAAAATATTTATTAAAAGTAATCAAATTCCTAAAAATATTCATTCCGACCAAGGAAAAGAATTCTTTAATAGTAATTTTCAAAATTTAATGAAAAAATATAATATAAATCACTACCACACATATACCAAAATGAAAGCCTCTATTTGTGAGCGATTTAATCGAACATTAAAAAATAATATGTGGAAACAATTCAGTTTACAAGGAAATTATAATTGGATTTTAATTTTAGACGATTTATTATATAAATACAATCATACCAAGCATCGCACTATTAAAATGAAACCATTTGAAGTGACAAAGAAAAACGAAAAAAAAATAATAACGACAATTTACAACAAGCCTAAATTATATACAAAAGCAAAATTTAAAATTAATGATTTTGTACGTATTAGTAAATCTAAAGGGGTTTTTCAAAAAGGTTATGAACCAAATTGGTCTACAGAAATTTTTAAAATTTCGAAAGTGAATTCAACAAACCCCATAACATATACTTTAATTGATTACAAAAAACAACCGATAATTGGTAGCTTTTATGAATTTGAATTGCAAAAAACAAAAAACTGCGATGCTTACCTTGTCGAAAAAATTATTAAAAAAAAAGGAGACAAAATTTATGTTAAATGGCTTGGTTTTGATACCACCCATAATTCATGGATTGCTAAAAAAGACATTTAAAATAATTTTTTATAGTTTTTTTGTTTATACAAAAATATGCTATAATTAAATAATTCTGAGGACCCTTCCTAAAAAGTTTAATATTTGATGACCTAGATTGTATCGTATATATAATACGTGTTAATACATTTTTTAATCAGAGTAAAATAATAATTTCTTAAAAATGTCATTACATCCTGAGCAAATAGTCGAATTAGAGGTAGAAATCTTAATTGAAGAATATAGTCTGGAAATGTTGACCATTCAGACTATAACCAACTTACATCATACGGTGCTCTGTTACGAGGAAAGCATTCGTCAAAGGTTGCAAAAAGTTGGCGCAGAACGACGAAGGCTCCTATACATGTACCCCTCTAAACTACAGGGTGTGAGGGAAATAGAATTTAATAATCGTAATTTTTTTTTGAAGCCGTTTGTCAAGGCTGACGAATGCCTAACAATACATGCAAGAAAGTGCCTATCCCTGTCTAGGTACCTGGAATTAACGGTGTTATTGCGCAAAAGGGACAGGCATTTTCAACCAACCGAGCCTGGTATTTACAGGCCTGATTTTGTACGTAGCCCCACACCTAACATAAGTTGGTATGTGTCGCCCAGTTACGATGATGATGATGATGGACCAAATGAATAAAAGCTGTACATTTCTTTTACATGTTACATAAATATTTTTATTATTATATTAGTTTTATAAAATGTTTAAATAAAAAAACATATATATATATAAAATATTAAAAAAAAAATTATTTTATTTCATTTATTTTTTATTTATTTTTTTTAAATCAGGTTCTGCTTTTTGTTTTTTTTGTTTATAAATTTTTTTTTTCAAAAAAGTTGAAAATAAAAAAAAATACAATTAAAAATATTTTATTTATTTTTGAAAATAAGTTTTTGTTATTCGATTTTTACAGGTTCTTGCGTATTTATTTTTTGTGCCCATAAGGTATAGAATTGTAATCAGGTGTAAATTTTCGCTTTTTGGATGAGGGAAAATATGTTCTACTTTCAGGTACTGTAATAACATCAAAATCTTTTGTCCTACGAAAATTAGTAGATAAAATTTTAACAGGTTCTTGATTCTCTTCATTGATAATCATGTTTTTAATAGTATCAAAATTCAGCAATTGCATATTTTTATAATTTAAACATATGCCTTTAACCTTACAAGTTGTTTTGAATGTGTTTTCGTTTGTAGAAAACACTTTGAATGCATAATTTTTAGGACCTCCACTTACAAATTCGGTAATGTAACTACCAGGACCATAATCATTTTCAAGTTCATCTGTCATGTCACCAACAAAATTCCCTGTAGGTGGTTCATATTCGTGTTGCTTACTTATATATATTACGGAGTCTGTATCATAATAGAGCACACGGTCATCTAGTTTTTCTAAATAAGTATAAAGTTTTAATCTTGCCTGAGCCGTTGTATAAGCAGCTATACTAACATTAGCCGTTAGTAAAGATGGAACATTCTCGTCATTATAATTCCAATTAACAATTATAGTTTTTTCATTTATAGGTATTATATTATTTATCTTAATTGCTGCTTGTGTCAGCATTTCGAATAATTCATAAGCTTCATTTAAGATTGTAGTCCTTGGTAAATTTTCTCGTTGACCAAATTTTCCCCAAAACGAGTTTAATATTAGTTTCGCCAAAGATCGTAGTCCACTATTTTTAACAATTTCAGAAAATTCTAGTTGAATTCCTTCATTTTCCAAAACATCTTCAATATATTTGGCTTTTTCTTCATCGGTTAAACAATGGCCAGGAAAACCTGAAGCAGATTGCTTCATTTTAATAAATTTATTCATCATTGCTGTAAAAAGACCACCAATTTTTGTATTTGTATTATAATTTTCAATTTTATATTCCCAGATTTCAAAAATTTCTAAAATTTTATATTGCTTTTCTATTGCTTTATTTACCTCGTCTATAACCCAAGTTCCTATTAAATCTTTTTCATCTTCATTATGTATACATTCATTATCTATATATAGTTGGTCAGAACAAGTTCTGCATAAACTAAACATTAATTTGTTATTTTGTTTTATAGGTAAAACAGGGTGGTATAAGTTTTTGGTGGCAAAATTTTACATTTTATAAGACCTTCGGTTTTTTGTAGATTTATATTTTTACATATATTGGCTCCAATATGTAGTTTTGGATGTCCTATTGGAAACTTACCGTATTTACACACCCATGGATATAAGGAACATACATCAATATATTTAATTTTTTCATTTTCTTTGCATTTGTAATACGTCCTTGTATTTCCTGTTCTACCTCCATAAAATGCATCTCTAGGATTTAAAGCCATTTTATTTAATAAAGGGTGTGTATTTAAAATTTTTAGGTTTTGGATGTCCTATTGGAAACTTACCGTATTTACACACCCATGGATATAAGGAACATACATCAATATATTTAATTTTTTAATTTTCTTTGCATTTGTAATACGTCCTTGTATTTCCTGTTCTACCTCCATAAAATGATATGTTTGTAGTTTTTTACGAAACAATGATAAATGATATGTTTGTAGTTTTTTACGAAACACACATTCCCACATTTCGCAAACTTCATATTGACTAGATTTTAAGAGCTGACTTTTTAAAATAGTCGCTTCATACCTTGAATTAAGGGTTTCGGCTGAATTTTTATATAAAGGGTCGTCACGCTTATACTTTAAACAGTCAGGATGACCATGATAATAACAGCCATAAAATTCAAATATTTGTCCTGTTTCATAACAAAAACCATCAACTTTTACACCATTTATAAGTTTTTCCATACCATTTAGTGCATGCTGTATTTTAATATTTTTATCTTTTTCCACATACAACAACCATTGTAAAGCAATTTTTGACTGTCCATTACCTTCACGGTAGTTATTTTTCGGTATTATCCCAATTGTTTGTAATTGTAAGAAATTACGTCTAAAAACTAAATTACAAGTTGAAGCAATTGTACATGATTCAGTAAATGGACAAGCGGCACATTCTTCTAACAATAATTTCCGAAATTTGGTGCATGCCTCTGCTAAAATTTGTACATCGTTTCGACAATATAAAAGTAATTCACATTGCATATCATAAGGCTGATGTTTTTTAATATCGTACCACTTTAGAAATTCTTCTCTTTCATTATTTTTCATTGTATCGGGACTAAAATATCTCATATCAGGTAATGCTCCTACATAATTAGTATTTTCCAATGTATTAAATAAATGAGGAAAGTAGCCCTTTTTTGTTACTGTTTGTAAATTAAAAGCTTTCGGTAGTTGTGCTAAAGGCATTGGAAAATAATTTATAGAATCAATAAATTTAATGTTTTTTAGTGTCATCATCACTATTTTTGTACCCTGCATTATTAATTCAGGTTTTTTATCTGTATTTAATAAAATGTAATTTAAAACAAATTGGTGATCGAAAGATTTTCCATTATGAGCTACTACAATAATTTGTTTAAATATTTTACTAGCTATCATCAAGTTTTGAATAAATTTACATATTACATTTTCTTTGTAAATTTGTTCTCTAAATCCACATTTTTGACAATAGCATAAATTGTCTATATTAATACAACCATCACATCGTTTTGCAATAACGCACAAATTTGGTTCGTGCATCTTCACTTCACCGTGGGCATTATTTTCAACAAATTTTTCCTGTCTTGTTTCTAAATCATAAAAAACAAATAGTATTTTTTTGGATGGGGCTGTCCGAGTATCAGGTTTTATATAACATTGGTGATCAGGTAGCACATGTATCTGACAAATTTTGCAAAAATATTCATTACAATTATGCTGTCTTATGTTTTGAAAAATTTTTAAGCACTTTAAACAGCGCTTTACTGTACTACAAATACTTATATTATTTGAACTAGATGTCTGGTGATTGCTAAAGCACATTTCATTTTTAAAATACCGATTACATAATGTGCAAAAATTGATAGTGTTGTACAGCAAATTTAATCTTTTTTCCTCATCTATATTTCCTTGAAACAAAACATCTCGACCTTTACTACCCTATTTATATACAGTTATTTTGTATTCTTTTAAGTAATCCTGAAATTTTTGTAACTCCTCTATACCAGCACCTTCAGATGGAATATTTATAGCAGATTCTGCTAATAAATTCATAGCGCGAATAGTCTGAATTTTATGTGTGTCTTTTCTGATTTTAATTTTTTCAGGATCATTTTCTACCATAGCTATACCAACAACTAAGGCTCTTGGAAGACAAAGGTAATCTGTATTTTTTATCGTTATAATTCCTTTACATCTAATACACTCTTCATTAAAAGTGAAATACCGAGATGTTCTTCCACGACCTTGTAGCATACGTACAGATGTTACAGATAAACAGAAAGTATCTGTGTTTAAACCTTCAGATTTGCTTTGAAAAACTTTTACAATTAAATCCCATAAGTCTTCAGTTGAAACCAAATTAGCTGCTCTAAAGCTCATCCAGCCAGGACCTCGATCTTCAAAGCTTTTTCCGCAAAAGCTTATACCTATCTTATCAGTAGGTAAAATATTTCTTGTTGCGGCTTCTAATATTTCTTCAATAGCTGATTTGATCCATTTTATTGGATCTTTTCCAATTGGTGTTTCATTGATGGTAAATTCTACTTTTTGAGCTCTTAAATTAAATTTTTTAACTAAAATATCGGATTTGTTTCTGATAGTAGACCGTAACATTATTTTACTATACTATGGAAAAACTTTACACTTTTGAAAATTTATTTAAACTGATAATTTTGAAAATATGTTCTGATTTATATACAATTTCAGAAATATATACAAATTACTTTATAGCTTTTAATTGCTATAAAAGGGTTTAGAATTTAATAAAAACTATTTAATAACTTCCTTTTAAAACCTAGTAATTATTTACAATTATAAAGGTTATAACATATTTTAAATTATTGGCAACATTTTAACATAAAAACAGTCTAATAAACATAAACTTAAATTTTAATACAATCTGCAATTATCAGAGTGATCTTGAATCTTAATACAACCTACAATTATTAGACTGATCTTGAATCTTTGTACAAAATTTAATTACACTTACAATTATCGATTATTCAAATATTAATTTGCAACAGGTTTTAATAAAAACTTTATAATAACTTCCTTTCAAAACCTAGTAATTATTCACAATTATAAAAGTTATAACATATTTAAATTATTCGCAACATTTTAACATAACTAAAACTTAAATTGTAATACAACCTGCAATTATCGACGTGATCTTGAACCTTTTTACAAAATTTACTTACACTTTACAATTATTCAAATATTAATTTACAACATTGTTGTATAAGGTGAACACTCTTTATTTTAAATTTATTTTAAACTGTAATTATATTATTAAAAGCTATAAAAGTACTAGGTTTTAATAAAAAAATATAATACGTAAATGATATAAAAAAGGTTTGGTTTTAATAATACACAATAATTAATGCTGGTATATAATTTATAAAATACATAATATCAAGGAATTTTATTTTTAAAAGTAATTATTTTTAACTTTTCATAATTATATATAGATATATATTTAAAAAAATCCTTTTAAATCCTATAAAATTAAACCTTGATTATGTAAATTGTGACAGGTTTGTCTATTTGCTAGAATTTTTTTGCTATAAATACAGAAAACTTTATGTTAAAACTATCAGTTTATCAATAAAACTAGATAATAGTAAAATGGTAAGACACATTTTTTAAATATTCGAAATATATTTAATATATATGTATATAATTTTAATATTTTGCAGGATTTTTTAAATAATTTTGAAAAGGTAGCAGCAGGTATAGACGACGCAGTCTATTCTACATTAGACGATTTGGTTTTTGGAAAAGTGTACAGGGTTATTGAATTTGCATTTAAAACAACCCAATATGGTAGAGGTGTAACAGCCATGCTAGAGGATGCAGGATTTGGAAAAAAACTCCTAATATTTCTACCATCAAAAATAGCCGCAACCATCACAAATGATGAAGAGCTGCGTCTTATAAATGCCGAAAAATATTATCTAATATTTAGAGGCCGTGATGCCACCAAAAACAACATGGCAAAAATACATTTTGAAAAAAATATAAATTCTCAAAAACACATGCTTTGAAGTATGTATATTGATTTACATATATGTACAATATATTTTTTAATAAAATATTATAACATGCTATAATACATAAATATATTTGTTTTTCTGTTATTAAATTTTATAATAAAAAAAAATTAATCAAACAAATTTACAGAAGTTAGTTTTCCAAAATTACACTTTAAACATTGTGTATGAAAGTGTATTTTATAAATAGAAATTCAAAATGGTTGATTTTTTTTATCAGAGGAAAGAGAGAACTGAAAGGTACTATTTTAGACAATTACCAACACAAGGTTCCACATAGTTTCCACATAGCCGTGGCACCAACCTCCTATACATAATACAAGAACCAATTTCGCAACATCTATGTGTTACACTTGGCAACTAAAATAAATTATTGTAGTGTAAAAATTTATCAGGTTTTATTTTCTGCTAACATATTAAAAAAAAATGCATTTACATGGATGGGTAAAGTCAAAAATGTAATTTTTTATTTTGCCAGGTATAAAATATTTTTTCAACATAAGATTTTATTAAAATTAATATTTTTGCACAAGACCCTAACAATTATTTTTGCGTAATACATTAAATTTAATATTGAACTCTTTGTTGCATACGTTTTATCTTTTTAAAACGTAAATTTATAATTATATAACTTTTTATTTCCTGTTAATGATAAAACAACAACATCATTTTTAAAAATTTTTATTTTTTCATTTAAAAATAATATTTATAAAACATTTTTTTTATGATAAAACATTTTTATTTTTAAAAACTTATTATTTTATTTAAAAAAATTATATATAACTGTTAATATAATTATATCTACAATTAGTACATATAAGTAGAAATAATACAAAATTTCGTTTTCAGCAGAATTTGTTGATGGTGGTACAAGTGGTGACTGTCCGGTTAGTACATTAATTTCTTTTGACATGCATTATTAGTTAAAAAATTAAAAATAAAATTTAAAAAATTACAAAATATATTATTTTTTAATGTTCTATATTAAAAATAACGCCACTAAACTTACTACCGGATTTATTATTCAAAAGCCCTTTGTTGTTTCCTCCACTACCACCATAATTTTCTACCTAAATAAGAAAATAATTAATAAATTTTTTAAAAAATATAATAAATATCACTGTTTGATCACGATTGGATTTGCTGTTGTTTTCGAGGGGTCTGCCACCGCTACCAATATTTACCTAAATAACAATATAATATATAATATTAATACATTTAAAAAAAATATATAATAAATATTACTGTTTGATCACGATTGGATTTGCTGTTGTTTTCGATGGGTCTGCCACCGCTACCAATATTTACCTTAATAACATATAATATATAATATTAATACATTTTTTTTAATTATAATAAATGTTACTGTTTCATCACGATCATCATTTGCTATAATAAATTCTTCTTCTTCCATCTAAAAATTATTTAAAAAATATAATTTATTATATTATATAAATTACAGAAATTATATATCTTTGAAAAAATACAAATTTTTGTTTTTTCCCACTTACTGATGTTTTTTTAGTATGTGTATTAATATTATTTTGAAATGCTATAGCATTCCCACTTAAATTAAATGTAAAGTTGGATGAATATTTTAAAAATTCATCCAACACAGGTTTGGAATTTATTATTGTTATATTTAAAACAATAATTATTATTAAAAAATTATTTTTTTTGTTAATAGGACACATTTTTATTTTATTATTATTAAAAACACAACAAATTTATTACCGATTTAATCAAGTTTAGAAATAAAACTGATTTTTTTAAAAATGCATTAAATGTGTAATAAGTAAAAAAATGCATTTTGATAAAAAATAGACTTTGTAATAAGACACTATAATAATGTTCAGATTATGTATATAAACCAAAAACAAAATTATTTTTTATTTATAATTTTAGAATTAATTGCTGCGTAGACATTTTTCAACAGAAATTTGTATAAAAATATTTTTAAAATTGAAAATATTTATTATAATGAAAATTTTTTATGATAACAAGAAAAAATATAAATTTTGCATGTGCATTTCTCGTGTAATTTTTATATATAGGAAAATCTATGTATTATTGTATTTACATTTTATATATAAAAAAACCCCCTGAATGAAAATCTAGAAAATAAAATTTTCGTATATAAGTGTAAAGAAAAAACACAAAAAATTACACATTTAACTTATTATGTGTGTATTTGATTCCTTATCGAACCAGAAATTTTTTTTAAATTTTATTATTATACATAAATTTGTACCGTTGATATGCATTTTAATCGAAAGACACAAGCTTCTCTCAAAATATATATTTTTAATATTAAAATATTATATACATTAATTCCATTGATATACATTTTTAATATGAAGAAATACAAAACGGTCAATCAAGACAAAAGCACAACTACAAAACACATTTAACTTTACACATCATTTTTACAATACTTTAAATTAACTCATTATTCATATAAATTCATTTTAATAGAAAAATGAGAAAACTGTCGATGGCTCAATAGGTAGAGTCGTCGACAACGACTTATAAAACAAGAATTATTTTTTCTGAGTTCGATTCCCACCATAGACGGATTATATTTTAAAATAATTTTTTTTTTTTAAATTATATTGATTCATTGATGTACGCATTTAATCCATTATATTTAAACAGGTAGATGGCTGAACAGATAGAGTGACCGACTTGCAATATGCTGATACGAGTTCAAATCCTGGCGCAGGCGCACAAATTTTATTATTAAAGAAAATCAAAAACAAATCGACAACAAAAATTAGAAATTACACATTAAAGTGCATATTGATCTGCATTTTTAATAATATGAAATACAAAGCGGTCGATGGCTCAATAGGTAGAGTCGTCGAACAAAAATTATTTTTTCTGAGTTCGATTCCCACCATAGGCAGATTTTTTTTTTTAAAAATTTATAAAAAATTATATTGAATCATTGATGTACGCATTTAATCCACGATATTTAAAACAGGTAGATGGCTCAATAGGTAGAGTCGTCGGCAACGACTTGTAAGACAAAAATTATTTTTTCTGAGTTCGATTCCCACCATAGGCAGATTATTTCAAAAAAAAAAAAAAAAATTATATTGATTCATTGATGTACGCATTTAATCCATGATATTTAAAACAGGTAGATGGCTGAACAGGTAGAGTGACCGATTTGCAATATGCTGATACGAGTTCAAATCCTGGCGCAGGCGCACAAAAAAAACATTCCCCATCTAGCATCCCCAAATGAACATCCCCCTACTAGCATCCCCAAATGAACACCCCCGCAATGCACATCCCCCAATAAACATCCATAACACACATCCCGCAATGCACATCCGCAATTAACATACCGCAATGCACATCCGCAATTAACATCCGTAATTAACATCCACAATGCACATCCTCAATGCACACCCCGCAATTAACTTCCGCAATGCACATCCCGCAATTAACTTCCGCAATGAACATTCCGCAAGGCCGCCACGCGTGCTTTCAATTAACACCTCATTAACATCAATCAGACACGCCCCTAATTAACACCTTGTCAGACACGCCCCCTAATTAACACCTCATTAAACAGACACGCCCCTCATTAACACGCCCATTATCAATAAGAAGCCACGCCTCTTTTTAATTTGGTTCCCAGGCTCAACTCGCCCATATACTACTCCAGTAATTGACATTATAACACCAGTTGCAATGAGTAACGATACTGATGGGCAAGAAAATGAACTCGTAACGGATATTCTTCCATCCTCATTCACCGATGAGCTTGAAAATGTACAGTTTAGTGATGAGTTTGAAAGATACGTAGTGACTGAAAAAAAAAATTGTGTTCAGACGAAGGCAGTTTTCTCCAGAAATATTTACCTTTGAACCAGAAGTATTGGTAGAAAATGAAACAGAGGATGTCCCAGATGAAAGACCGTTATGTTATTTTGAAAAATATTTGCCGACTGAAATTTATAACCGTATGGCCACATACACAAATATTTATGCAGAACAGAAGGGAACAAGCTCTCGTGCACGTGCATTTAAACATACGACTCAAGAGGAAATGATGCAGTTTCTTGGCATCCATATCATAATGGGAATTATGAAATTGCCGCAAATTAAAATGTATTGGAGTAAATAACTGCAAATTGAATCAGTTGCTTCAGTGATGTCATGCGAACGCTTCTTCCACTTGTGATCGAATCTGCACTTAGTCAATAATCTGGAAATTCCAAGCGAATGCAAAGATAAATTTGTTAACACACGTCCACTAATTGATGCGGTGCTAAAGAGGTGCCGGGAAGTAACTATTGAAGAAACTGTATCAATTGACGAGCAGATAATTGTGTTTACTGGGCATTTGAATATAAAACAATATGTTAAAGGAAAGCCATCACCTTGGGGAATAAAAGTTTATGTGTTGTGCGGAAAAAGTGGATATCCGTATGACTTTTTCCTTTATCAAGGATCCACAACAGAAATATCATCTTTTGATACTGCTCGATTTGGTCACGGTGCTGCAGTTGTACTTTATCTTACTAAAAGAATGGTTTGCACAGGACATACGTTATTTTTCGACAACTTTTTTAGTACGTATCAATTATTTGAAATCTTACATGCTCGGAAAATCAACGCAGCAGGTACTATAAGAATCAACACATTCAACAAGCCGCCATTTCTTTCAGATGCCGAATTAAAGAAAAAAGGACGTGGTACTTCTGATCAACTCGTAAGTCGCGATGGTAAAATAGTATTAATAAAATGGCAAGACAATAAGGCAGTTTAATTGGCCAGTAATTTTATAGGCAAAGATGAAGAAAAATGTATCAGACGATAAGATAAGAAATCGAGAGAATATATTGAAATACAGAAACCGTATATTGTGTCTGCCTATAACAATGGCATGGGAGGCGTTGATCTGTTGGATCAGCTTATGTCATATTACAGAATATTTATTAAGTCCAAAAAGTGGACCTTGCGCATTATTTCCAAAAAGTGGACCTTGCGCATTATCAGCCATAAAAGTCTCTCCTTGTGTAAAATTTGAATATTTTTTAGTATTACAATTTAGTGTCATAATATTTGAAGAACTATCAAAATTATCAATATGGTTATCACTAATATTAATGCTATTACTAATAATACTACCATTATCTTTACTATAATTGTAACTATTACTATTATTATTATTATTATTAACATAATTATAATTATTATTATTATTATTACTACTACTATTACTGCTATTGTTGGCACTAAAACTATTTATTAGTGGACTATGAAAATAAATTGGTGGCGATACAGTACTGTAGAATTGTGGTAAGAAAGATGAAGCGTACTGCTGCGGTAACAGTGGTAGAGGTTGAAGTGATTGTGGTTGCTGAAGAGTAAATTCCCCAATCACTTTTTTTCTATTAATATTATTATTATTATAACTATTATTATTATTATTATTAAGAATAGTTGTTTTTTTAGTTTTCCGTTTATTAATATTATTATTATTATTATTAATATTATTATTATTATTATTATTATTATTATTATTATTATTATTATTATTATTATATTTTTGATTTGAGTTTTGTTTTTTGTTTTTACTCTTTTTGATCTTTTTATTTTTATTATTATTGTTATTTCTTTTATTATTATTATTATTTTTATTCTTGTTATTGTTATTATTATTATTTTTTTTTCTATTTTTATTTTTATTTGTCCAGATTGATGCTGTGGCGTTGATACTGTGCCATAACCATTCTTTATCCAGTATGGACACAATAGTATGTACTGGTACATCAACCTTGAAGCTGGCGTGTTTTAATTTGTTCCTTGTCGCGGAGAAACATTTTTACATATTATATCAGTTATTCCAAATTTACTGATAATAAAGTTTTTTAGCCAATCCGCATCAAAATCATTAGGTGAACCCTTAATGTATATTGAGCACCATTTAACACTAATATCTTTTACATTTTTTGGCGCAGAAGGTTCCGTAACTAAACTTTTAGGAACGCTTTCTATAATTTGTTCCACAGTATTGATCTCATCAAATATGGAAACGTCATCAACAATAGGTATTATGTTAGGAATGGTTTCAGTATTTAGAGGTATATTTATGTTCTTTACCTCCTCAATAACATCATTCATCGTCAGTTTCAATGCTACGAGTTCATCGCCATATTTTGAAAATTGAGTCAGTAAGTCAATTGGGCAATTGAGATCTGACTGTAAATGTTCAATCTTAGTAGAAATATCTAAAATCTGAGACAAATTTTTATCAAGCAGTGATTGAAATTTGTCGGAGTTACTCTCTGATAAAATTTTGATTTTTTTTTATTGAAGATAGTAAACTATCCAATTGAAAATTCGATTTTTCGGTTAGAGAGTCTCTGCTTCTGATTTCTATATCTTTGAATGAGTCCAGACACATATATAGTTTATCTATTTTATTTGAAAATAAACTTGTATTTTCAGTTTGGGTTTTACATTAACATCAATTTTTAAAATATCGGTGCTTTATTCATCTACGTGTTGTAATAACAAATTGATATTTTCATCAGTTTTTGAAAATTTAGTCTCATTATTACGTACTATAACTTTCAAAGATTTCATCGAATCAGAAACTTATTTTAGTATATCGTTGTTTGTTTTAATAGCTAGCATTACATGTGACAGATTAATTGATTTGCATTCATTGCAAAAGAAGGAAAAAGCGTTATTATAATCTTTCAAGTATCTTTTAGCCGTGCGGGAAATACCGACACATTTTGAATGAAAGAATTTATTGCAAATACCGTTACAAGCCAGTAAATCAGATTTATCTGTACTAACTTCTTCAATAGTTAGATTGCAATTATCACTGTCGCATTTATACATTTATAAAATTCTTATATATTCACTATTATAAAAACAATATAGTATTACCAAAAACAAAACAAACAAACAAAAACAAAGTCCACAATTTGTAAAATTATGTGACGAAATAATTATTGTTATTTATTATGAATAAAGTTCTTTATTTTTGCAATTTGATCTACATATCGTATTACAAAAATAATAATTAGAGTTTAATGCACAATAAAATTTAATGATGTTATTTAACTAGGTCAAGTACACTTGAAATATGATAAATAATATTTATAATTTAAAATTTATATTTTCGATTAGGTAATTAAACTAGTTTAACTTATTAATTATTTAAATAAAAGAAAATACTAAATAATTTAAATTAAATTAAATTGAGCAGCTAATTAAAACACGTCCGAACAGTTTGAATAATTAATATTTATATGACGAATTTATATGAATAATTAATATTTTTTTTAATATTTGGTGTTGTGCAACAGAAATATTAAAGCTTACTGATTTTATGTATACAAACCCTGCAAAAAATGAATTTCCCAAGGGAAATTTTATACCAGCTGATATTTTTGACAAATATTTTGAAGTATGATATCAAATGAAAATCAAATAATTATTTTAATATTTTGTAATTTACATTATTAACTACCTTTTTTTTTAATTTGAATGTAAAATGAAAAAACTTAAAATTTTCCATTGAAATTTCAGATATTTTTATTTTTGTCTACAAAAAATGATTTCAATGAAAATTTGTTTAATATTTTAATAAATTTCACAAGTTATACATTTCAAATTTTGTTTTGACATTATTGACAGAAACTTCAAATATATTACTAATACATTCTCAAAAATGTACTACTACATGAACAGAGAGTTTTGTTTATTTTAACAAAGAAAATCTTGGTGTGAACGAGTACTAAGTTTGCAGTAATCTTGTATCAAACCAAAATTTATTTGATTTGATACAGGAAACAAAATTAGGCAAACTAAGCAACAAATTTTTAAACTCACCTACATTTATACAAGCGATACAACAAATCCAATTAGAACAAAATATCAATAAAAAATTTCCTTTTAATCTAAATTGATTAAATCTAAGATTATTAAACTCAATAATATCTGTAGAACCATTGTGCACAAACCATAATTTATTTATAGAAATCAAAATTCCATTATACCGATTACCATTGGCGAAAACTAGGTTATTTAACCCGCTGTCAGGTTACTTGACCCTAACGTCAGTTCCAAAAACCTGACTCAGTCCCAATGAAACATGTTTCCTATGTATTGGTGCGCACTGATTTTATTTTACTAAATACAACTATAATTATAAGAAAATTCTTTATATAAACGATAACAAATATAAAAATAACAAATATTGTAACATTAATTATAAATTCATATTATATGTTACGTATAATGACAGAAAGTCTTACATCAACTTTCCTTTTTTTAAGAGGGGAGGGATGTTATGATGCACCCTGTAATTTCGAAATATTATTTACACACAATACCGATATTATCGTTATTGTATGTAAATAAAACCAATTGCGCGTGTCATATATATTTCCGTTAAAATAAATTACACACTTAAAATTATTTGAAATATAAAATAACTAAAATAATAATTATGCACTTAGCATAATTTCTATTTTAGTTATTTCTCACACATTTGGTTGCGCTCAAATTACAAATATCGAGTAAATGACCAAAAATGTTAGCGTCACTAAATTTTGGCATGGCATCAATAATTAAAAATGCGCGTGTTAAATATTCTCTTTTCATTTTTAAATTGATTTGCGCGTGCATAAATATTCTCTCTTTTCGTTAATTTGTTATGCTCATTTTAATAATTTCATTAATAATTATTTTCGAGAAGGCGTGATCTATATTTTCGAATTATTTTCCAAACATACTTTCAAGTTTGTACTTATAAAACCTAAGAATTAAATAAGTCTTTATATTATATTAATAAGAATAAAACGTGTTTAATAATTAATTACTGTGTTTCTTTTTTTTACTATATAAATTGTTATACATCATAACACTGGTATGACAATTTTTGGTCGCTTCAAATGCGGAGCGTTAGTACTGCTTGTAGGAGGAGAGGAGATCCAGTAGAATTTCCTAAGGCAGTTTTTAGCTTGGCCGTAACGTCGACGTACTGATCCTCCAACATTTCAAAATATTCGCTCTTGTAGTCGCCCATGTAGTTTTGATACATTAGCATTTGATGCCGGGCTGCAACATCTGCGTAATATTTGCTACAAGATTCGAACTTGACTTGGAGGTATGCTGCGGCCTTGTTTTGCTGAACGTCCTTCTATAAAGAGTGCAACAATCTCTCTAAAGTCATGGCGACTTTCTGTAGTTTTATTTGTAGCAATTCGTCCTCTCCTATTGGATCGTTATTGGGAGGATTGTTATCGGAGTGGTTCTGCGTTAGTGGTTCGAGAAGCTTAGTCGTTTTGGTCAGCGCTGCTTCCAAAAACGATTTTTGGACCTCCAGGATTTTGTTGTATTTATCGTAGGCTTGATCAACCTTTTCTTTGCACCCTTGGCGGAAGTATTCATGTTCAAAATCTAATTCTGGAAGCAGAACTTTGCATGATTTGTACAAAATTCTGTATATAAGTCCTTCAATATATCCACTATGGTTTTGAAATATTCGAATTTGTGCTTTCGGCCCTTAGAATCCTTAGTAAAGTTGACATAGTGACGTTCGATCTCCTGACCAATTTCTGATTGTCTCAGAATGATAGTATCGAACGTAGGTGTCATGTTGATGTTAACTAAATAACGGCTCGTTAAAATTAATATCGTAGTAGACAATTATTTTCCATTCGTCTGCTATGAGGTTCACCTTACCTAAATTTTCGAAGTATAGCCCGGGTGTATTGTTTAGTGGAATTATCTCAATTGGGTTACCCGTGAAGACCGGCATTATGACTGACGTTAACCCTACTTTGAGTCGCCGTGTACACAATTGTGTACATCACTTTGTATGGCGCGTAGAATAGAAATTTGTTCATTTTAGACTCATTTAAATTGGTAATTTTATTCTTTGGAGTGTTCTCTATGAATTTTTTTATACATATACATCTAATTTAATTCTTTTTCATTATTTTTTAACATAGCTTACTTCAAGTAGAAAATTGATGCAATGCACGTACTTGTGTAGGGAAATCCAAATGATATCGAGATTGTGTTTTTATAGAAGAGTATTTTTTCAGAAATAATTAAATATATCCATTTAGTTTCAAAATATATAAATTATATAAAAAAACAGTAAAAAAAATCATGTACACAATTGTGTACATACGTAGTGTGGTTTTATGTACGCAAATGTGTACATGGACTCAATTGTGTACAAACAAACTAATGGCATATAGAAAAACAAGAATAATATTACATTTTATAAATGTCATCTATATATAAAGTTTGTGCAAGTGCAACCGTTATGGGAGAGAAATAAATTAGTGTGCCTTCTCGAGAATTTTTCGCGAGAGAAAAAAAATTGTAATGAATTTAAACTATGTAGTTTAAAAAAAAATCCGTGATTCTACTTTTTTACACTTTTTATGATTACTTTGTTAGTTGAAATATAATATGTTTAAATTGCAACTAACAAAGTATATTCGGGAATTTTTATAATTTTCTGTGAAATGTGTATACAAAAAAAAATCGGTACCAAAAAATTTGTGTGTATATTTACAAAAAAAAATCAGTCGGAAAAATCGTTTGACAGTCGAAAAAATAGCGATATTTACAAAAACTTATATGTAGTTACTTGTTTTGTTTTTATAAATAAAAACATTTATTATGCTTTTTATTTATATGTACCTATTACTTTTTATTTGCAACATTGATATATTTGAATTTGAAATTATTTTTTATTTTAAAATAATTTTTTTCGTTTTGTTTTCAAATAAAATTATGAATTTCTATATATCCAAGTAGTGCAAAATGTTTTATTAATTTTTTTGAGAATTCTCGAGAAATCACGAGAAATAAAATCAGTTTTCTTCTTCTCAAGAAATTAAAAAAGTGAGAAATGAGGAACACTAGAAATAATAGAGAAAACAGTTAGAATGTTAATAATTGTGGTTAGGCTTAGGAGTAGCCTGAAATTGTAAGAAGCTGTCTGAAAAATTATTTCAAGAGATCGGACGTCTTAGCGTTAGGTAAATATAATGTGTTATTAAATTGTTTTGGCATTATAGTTTTAATAGCGTAGACCTGTAATTTAAATATATACATAAAATGGCTTCAAAAAAAGGACTTGGTAACCAGGAAATCAATGACCTGCTGAACGCTTGGGATTCAGACTTTGAATTGTCCTATGTTTCTGACTGTGAGGGTGAGGACGAATTTAGAAGCAGTAAACCAGTAATTGACATTATAACACCAGTTGCAATGAGTAACGATACTGATGGGCAAGAAAATGAACTCGTAACGGATATTCTTCCATCCTCATTCACCGATGAGCTTGAAAATGTACAGTTTAGTGATGAGTTTGAAAGATACGTAGTGACTGAAAAAAAAAATTGTGTTCAGACGAAGGCAGTTTTCTCCAGAAATATTTACCTTTGAACCAGAAGTATTGGTAGAAAATGAAACAGAGGATGTCCCAGATGAAAGACCGTTATGTTATTTTGAAAAATATTTGCCGACTGAAATTTATAACCGTATGGCCACATACACAAATATTTATGCAGAACAGAAGGGAACAAGCTCTCGTGCACGTGCATTTAAACATACGACTCAAGAGGAAATGATGCAGTTTCTTGGCATCCATATCATAATGGGAATTATGAAATTGCCGCAAATTAAAATGTATTGGAGTAAACAACTGCAAATTGAATCAGTTGCTTCAGTGATGTCATGCGAACGCTTCTTCCACTTGTGATCGAATCTGCACTTAGTCAATAATCTGGAAATTCCAAGCGAATGCAAAGATAAATTTGTTAACACACGTCCACTAATTGATGCGGTGCTAAAGAGGTGCCGGGAAGTAACTATTGAAGAAACTGTATCAATTGACGAGCAGATAATTGTGTTTACTGGGCATTTGAATATAAAATAATATGTTAAAGGAAAGCCATCACCTTGGGGAATAAAAGTTTATGTGTTGTGCGGAAAAAGTGGATATCCGTATGACTTTTTCCTTTATCAAGGATCCACAACAGAAATATCATCTTTTGATACTGCTCGATTTGGTCACGGTGCTGCAGTTGTACTTTATCTTACTAAAAGAATAGTTTGCACAGGACATACGTTATTTTTCGACAACTTTTTTAGTACGTATCAATTATTTGAAATCTTACATGCTCGGAAAATCAACGCAGCAGGTACTATAAGAATCAACACATTCAACAAGCCGCCATTTCTTTCAGATGCCGAATTAAAGAAAAAAGGACGTGCTACTTCTGATCAACTCGTAAGTCGCGATGGTAAAATAGTATTAATAAAATGGCAAGACAATAAGGCAGTTTAATTGGCCAGTAATTTTATAGGCAAAGATGAAGAAAAATGTATCAGACGATAAGATAAGAAATCGAGAGAATATATTGAAATACAGAAACCGTATATTGTGTCTGCCTATAACAATGGCATGGGAGGCGTTGATCTGTTGGATCAGCTTATGTCATATTACAGAATATTTATTAAGTCCAAAAAGTGGACCTTGCGCATTTTTTTTCATTTTACTGACATTGTTATTTGTGCTAGCTGGATAGAATATGAAAATGATTGTATCAAAACAAAATCCCCGAAAAGGACATTATGCATTTGCTAGAATTTAAACAAATATTAGGACACATCAACCTCCGAAAATACACCACCAAATACAACAAGGTTTGTCAGAGGAGAAGTGCGGCCACTTTGAGAAGTAGAATATGATGGAATGACCATCTTCCACGTCACGATGACTCAAAAGAAGCCACTAGGTGTAAGAATCCAAAGTGTACGGGCAGATCGCGTATAATTTGCAGCAAGTGCAGAGTACACCTCTGTTTAACAATAGATGAAATTGTTATTGTATATTTAATACAAAATAATTACCAAATTGTGGTAATTTTTTTGTATGAAATAGATAATAACAATGAAGGCTGAATATGAATTTTTATTTTATTTTTAATTGAAAATGTGAATTATTTTAAGTATTTAAGTTCTTGTAATTTTATAATTGCTTTTTTTTACCTTTTTCAATTACACTGCAATAAATTAAATTAAATTGTCTTATATTTATATGATCTTTCTATAGTACTGTAAAAAGCAAGGAGAGAAACTGTTTTGAGTTGGTATGCACGCAATTGTGGACATCCTGAAAAAGGATTATGGAGCTGTCGGAGAAAATGTTTATTATCGAAGAAGTTTTTATGACGTTAGTTTACTAAAAATCAAATATTTTTTAAATATATTAAAATTAATTCGCGACTCAAAGGGTTAATAACAATAAAGTAGTTGCTGCCACCGACAGTTTAGGAATCTTAAATTTGGCTTTAGCCTTTGGGTCGATAATTGATGCTTTGGTATAACTCAACTCCCGTTGGCCATTTTCAGTTGTCGTGTCATTCTTATAATCACCTTCTACTGAAGGCGTGTGATCTCCTATCGGATTCTCTCCGTCTGGATGCTCTACATCTGGTAGGGGTCAGATGTTGTGTATGGCACGAGTAAATATTCCTGTTGTAGTTTTTACTTCGACCACTCGAATCCAATTGTCATCTCCGGGTATTGTTTTGGTAACACGTGACATAGCCCATTGCAATTATGGTAAATTTTGATCTTTTAATAATACGAGGCTACCAAACTTGACTGAGCATGTTTCGTCCTTCCATTTTGCTCTGAGCTGAAGTTGCTGCAGATATTCTCCCTTGTGAGGTGCAACGCACTCTAAATGTAATTTAAAAATATTATATAAAAATAATGAACTTAAAATGTACCTAAATATATTGAAATATGCAATCATATTTTAATATATTTATGCAAAGCAAAGTATTTTAAGTATATTTTGAAATCCAAAGACCACCAACAAAGAATAAACACTTGTATAAACAAAAGGCATTTGGTTGTTGGCCAATATTGCTAATTTAGCAATATTGACCAATAAGCATTTTAATTTTATATTATAAAGTTCATAAAGGTTTATATAACTTATTTGCCAATATGTTCTAATTAATTTTATATTAGTAATAAGTTTAAATTCTTATAAAAAAAGAAAGAAGAAAAATAAAGAGTTCAGTTGAAGTTAGATACCGAAAGAAATAAGAAGCGTTTTTAATTAATATTGACAAATAAGAATATATAAACGTTGCATGGCGATCCTGCTAAAATGGGTTTTTTTTAAAAAAAGTATAAAGAAAATATATTGTGTGGGAAAAATAATATACTCTTTTTAAATGAATATTAAATATATATATATATTTTATGATATATTTAAAATAATTATAAAAAAAAAAAAAAAGAGAGTATATACCGTATATGAATAAAGTACAAAGAAAATTTTAATAAAATTAATTGAATAAACTATAAGTGAAAGTGTTATGGGAAAATCACAATCGAAAGAACAGACAACGGTCAACACTGGACCACAAATCGCTTCATTCACACCGCAACAACCAACAGGCGATTTTTATACAGCAATTGTGTTGTTAATAATGTTCGTCACAGCAATCATCATTTTTTTAGCCTGGTTAGGAATTAACCATCTAAAAAGAAAATTCATCGGGGACGTAGTGAAACATCTAGATAGACCATCAAAGACAAGTTTTTCAGCATAAAAAAGAAAATTTAGAAAAAAAAGATAAGTGAAAAAGAAAATATTTCTACATATATACATATATTATATTATATTAAATATTATATAAATATTATAAATAAACTAAACATTAAATAAATATGGAATAAATATTATATACATTACAAAAATAAATAAATATTATAAATACTATATACATGACAAACAAACTAATAAATAAAACTTCGGTCAATAATTCCAACTAAAATGTTCTTTTATAATAAGTTTTCTATGAGATCGTTAAAATTTTCTAGTAATCTTGTATTCAATTACATAAACTAAAATTTTTTTATTGAAAAATATTTTGAAAAATTTTCTTACTGTAAATTATTACCGAAAATTTTATATACATATTTACATATATTGAAAAAACAAAATTTTGAAAAAAAAAAGAGAAAATACTATTTGGATAACATAAATAAAAAAAAAAATTTTTAATTAGTTGTACTATTTGTACTATATAATTATTTTGAAAGATAATATTGTCAGAGTTATATTTTTTTTTTTGTATAAAAACTTATTTTAAATTAAATGAATCGCAAATAATTAAAAATGATAAATACTAAAGATATTTTTTTTTATATTAAATAAAACTGTAAAAGAGTAACAGTTTCAAATTGATAAAAGATGATACATATATAATGAAAATATATAATGGTATAATTCTTGGTATAAAATAATTCTTTTTCACTGATTTTTGGAATAAAATTTTTTTTTTTAACTGAATTTTTTTTGTTGTTTGATCATTTTTGTTGCTGTTTGGTATACTTTGTTTTTCTTTTCGATGTTTTCTTTTTAACACAATTATATAAATCTGGACGATTGTTATTACGTAATATACATATTATAAATTTTGGATCATCTTGACAACATCTTTCTAATTCACTTGTATATAAACCAATATTATCACGTTCAAATAAATACCATTTTGGTTCATTTAAAATAAAATTCATTTTACGTGATATTCTAATTAAACGTTGTATAAATGTTACAGCATCATGATGATATTGTTTTGGTGTAACAATACCCCAATTTTTAATTGGTTCTGGTGTTAAAAACATTGAATTTGATTTAAATTCATTTGACCAATCAAATTTTGGATTTGTTGTATATTTACGTTTATTACCTAATAATATATCTTGTTGTTTAAGTTGACGACCAGTAAATTCAATCTTTAAATACATTTAAACTATCTGGTGTTGTTGTTAATCGTTTTGATATTGTAGTAAACGATAAGTACGATTATTTGGATCAACTCGAGTATGTTGTGACATTGCTTGCATTAATCGTGTATTTGAACGCATTACTTTATGTGATATTTCAGCACATAATAATATATCATTTTCATGTTGTCGTATTGATGTTATATAACCACGCCATAATTTTAAATTATATTCACGTAATGGTATTTTTGCTTTAGCATCAAATAAATTACGTCCAACTAATTGTAGTTCTAATTTATTCATATGTGGCGTAATATTAAATTAATATTTGTATTGATTGACTTGATGTTTCATCAACAGTACCAACATATTTAATATTAACAAGTATCGGTTCATCATTAAAATTATTTTTTGTATTAAATTCGAAATCATTAAAATGTTTTTGTGTATATAATACAGTACCATCAAATATATATCCAACAAATTTCGATTTATTTGGAAACATTATACCTTTACGTAAACGTGGTGATTCAATATCTGGTACGAAATCAACACGATATTGATATAAGGACAAAAATTTTTTTTTTGTTTTTGTACTGTACGAGAATAATTTGATTGTAATGTAATTACAAATGTACCATTACACGAATGATCCTGAATATAAACCGGATTCGATTGGCCATTTAGATTTCTAGTTATAGAAAAATGTACTTTTGATATACGACATAATATTTGTTCTGGCATATCCTCAGCTTTAAGTACAAGGTCATTAGATTCAGCTCGTCCAGCTGAAAATTTATCCTTACAAAGATCAAGAGTTTTTAATAATTTATTCCTTGTGTATAAGCTTCCCCAAACGATTGTTTCAATTGGTTGACTTTCAATCCATATTTGTGATGTTTGATTTACCACTTCTTGTGTCTGCGTATCAGGATAATTTTGTGATTGACCCATTTTTTTTAAAAACTATTACTTAAAACAATTAATTTTCAATATTTATCTTATTTTTTTTTTCTCTTTCGAGTCTACCACCGTTCCTTCTCTTGCGCCAGAATTACCTTGTTTTGATACTAATTGCTTTGGACGTGCCCGTATAATTTCATGTAATCAACGTCTTTGTACATAACCGGCACGACTTATTGCTGTTACTTGATATAAAATTATTATATGTATAAATTTTATATGATAGTATATAAATTTGTATATGAATTTTATATGATAATTTTAAATAATTTGAATTTTGGTTTAATTGAAACATATTTTATATAAATGATGGTAGAAGATAATGAGTGCAGGGAAACTTATTGAAGATTTAACAGAATTATGTCAAGATTTATGTAAAATATTAACTAATTTAAGAAAAGACGGACCAAATAGGAAAAGGTCTAAAGAAAGAGCGCAAGAGAAAATAGTTGTTTTACAAAATTTATATGCGAGATATAAAAATATTGTGAAGGAGTTAGGAAAATTAAAATTGAGTACATTAGAAAATATAGAAGCGAAAGGTATTGCGGCAAGAATAGAAAAATATAAAGACGAAGCATTAGGTAGGATAAGGGATAGTATAATAGAAGAAGACTTAGAAAGCAAATCAGAAGATAAAGTAACAGATGAAAAAAAAATAGAAATTAGTAATTCGAATGAAACATTAGGAGAGGTAGAAAAAATAGAAATTTCGAATGAAACATTAGGAGAGGTAGAAAAAATAGAAATAGTTAATTTAGAAAATATAGTAAATACAGTAGAAAACGAAGTAAAAATAGAAAATATTATTTTACAAAATAACACGGTACAAAGCAAAATGGCAGCGTTTGATTTTAGTACCGGACAGAAGTTACCCATATTTAATGCATCAAATGAAGAAAAAAGAAGTGAAGAGTTACGTGATTTTTTAAACACAATCGAGTTTTATCACGATACGCTCGTGGAAACTAGTAAAAAAACGTTAATTGAATTTTTATTAAAATGTAAGATCCAAGGTCGCGCATTAACCGAATTGGGATCAAGTAAGCCAGATTCGTTAGTAAATTTGAAAAAATTATTAATAGATAAATGTGGGCCGAAGGAATCTTTAGAATCTATTCAGGCAAGGTTAAGTAAAGCAAAGCAAGGGAATAGATCAATGAGGGAATATGTTACAGAAATAGAAAATTTAGTAACAAAAATGATAGATTTTGAAGTGACAGCACAGGGAGAAGGTAGTAGGGAAGCATTAAAGGACTCTAATGAAAGGAGAGGTTTAGCTTTTCTGAAAAACGGTGTGCAAGAAAAATATAGAATTATTCTCGCTAGCGGTCGTCATACTAATTTTCAAGAAGCTATAAAACATTTACTAGAAATTGATGGATGTTTGGAAATAAAACCAGAGAGTTTATACTATGTTGATAACGAAAATACTAATAAAAACTTTAGAAATAATAATAACCACAATCGTACAAATAATTTTGGTAGAAATCAATATAATTATAGGGGAGATTCAAGAGATAATCAAAAGCAAAATTTTAATAGAAATAATTATAATCACAATCAAAATTTTAATAGAAATAATTGTAATCAAAATCAAAATTTTAATAGAAATAATTACAATCAAAATCAAAATTATAATAAAAATAATCAAAACCAAAATCAAGGTTTTAATAGAAGTAATGGAAATATCCAAAATCAAAATTATAACAGAAATAATCAAAATTCTAATGTAGTACAAGACAATGGTAGAGGTAACTCGAATTTCAGAGGAGCACGTAATGGTAGTTATAATTGTAATAACAGTGGTAGTTATAATAATAGAAACAATTATAATAGTATACAAAATAATCAAAATCGATCGCATAACAATAATGGTAGAACAAATAGTAGACAAAGTAGTAAAGTTTATACCATCAAAGAGGGAAACTCTCAGCCCACCGAAAGCAATGCCAATCTTTCGGGAGGGGAGGAATAGGCAAAGAATATAACAATAAAGTAACACAGGGTGTCTACGTAGGTGATGTGTCAAGGGGAATGTATGTAAAAATTAGAATAGAAAACGAAAATAGGAGTATGAAGTTATTAATAGATACAGGTGCATCAATATGCTTAATGAAAAATAAATTTGTAATAAATACAATTTTAGATAGAGACAATCAACTTAAGATAAATGGTATAGCAGGTTCTAGGAAGACCTTAGGGTCGAAAGAAATTAAATTAAATTTCGAAAATTTGCACAAATGGTATAAATTCCATATAGTAGAAGATAGTTTTCCAGTTGATGGAATTATTGGTGCAAATTTTCTTAGGGATGTTGATGCAATTATTGATTTAGAGAAATCTGTTGCAAAATTTAAAATTAATAATTCAGTAATAGAATTACCTTTATTAAAGCCAGAAGAAGCAAGTTCTTTATCATTGCATGCTCGTTGTGAAAGTACATACCTTATAGACACTAATTACGTAGACGAACGGGTATTTCATCCACAAGAATTGTGTGATGGAGTTTTTATGGCCGGATCGGTGTCAAAAGCCGTAAACGGGAAAATACCGGTCAAAATTCTAAATACCAGATCGGAAGAAGTTACGTTGAACTGGTACGAACCAATATCGTTACCAGCGTCCGAATATTTAGTTTTTCAGTAATAATTAATCAGTATAGCGACAAAGGAAAGAAATAATTAATATTTGTACAAAATTCAATGACGTTTTCCATCTTGATGGTGATAACTTAACGTTTACCACCATTTCTAAAGCACAAATTAATTTAAAATCGGGAACTACACCCAAATATAAAAAACCTTATCGGTTACCCCATGTGCAAAAACAGGAAATTAAAGACCAAGTCGAAAAAATGGTCCAAGATAATATAGCGGAGCCTTCTATGTCACCTTGGAACTCGCCAATATTGGTCGTTCCAAAGAAAAAAGACCCGATCACGGGATTGCAAAAGTTGCGTTTAGTAATTGACTATCGCGGTCTAAATGACGTCATAGAAGACGATAAATTTCCGTTACCTAATATAACCGACATCTATGATATGTTAGGCGGAGCAGTATATTTTTCGTGCTTAGATTTAAGCCAAGGCTATTACCAGATGGAACTGGATGATCAGAGTAAGCCTTATACTGCCTTTTCGACCGAAAATGGTCATTATCAACTCACTCGATTACCAATGGGTTTGAAAACGTCACCCAGTGCTTTTTCCCGTATGATGTCCATTGCTATGAGTGGATTAACTTCTTCAAGATGTTTCGTTTATCTTGATGATATTATAGTATTTGGGAAAAATCTCAAGGAACACAATAAAAATTTAATGGAAGTATTTGAGAGACTTCGAAAGAAAAATTTAAAAATTCACCCGGGAAAATGTTCATTTTTAAAAAAAGAAGTATTATATCTAGGACATTTAATTTCGGATAAAGGTATATTACCTGATCCAACAAAATCCAGGGTAATGAAAAATTATCCGCAGCCTCAAAACGCTGATGAAGTGAGACGATTTGTGGCCTTTGCGAATTATTACCGAAAGTTTATACAAAACTTTGCTGCTATAACTTTACCTTTGAACAGATTATTACGTAAAGACGTACCTTTTGAATTTGACAAAGATTGTATAACCGCTTTTCAAACCCTGAAAAATTTATTGACAAGTCCAGAAATTCTTCAATTTCCGAATTTTAATGAAGATTTTATTTTGAGAACGGACGCATCTGGGTATGCAATAGGTGCGGTTCTGTCAAATTATGATGACCGACCGATAGCATACGCTAGTAGGGCTCTGAATACGGCAGAAAAAAATTATAGCACGATCGAGAAAGAGTTGTTGGCTATTGTATGGTCCGTAAAGCATTATAGACCATATCTTTTTGGCCGACATTTTAAGATCCTAACAGATCATAGGCCATTAGTATATCTGTTTAGTTTAAAAGAGCCATCTAGTAGATTAACAAAATTCCGTTTATTACTCGAAGAATATAACTTTACGGTAGTATACACGAAAGGTAAAGATAACGGAACGGCAGATGCTTTAAGTCGAATTCAAGTAAAAAACTCAGATTTAAAAGAAATACAAATATGTGTCGCAACACGGTCGCAAACGAAAAATGAAAAAAATAAGGATATAACTAATGACAACGATATGATAAAGAAACTTCTTACACCCCCAATAGACGGTTTAAAACTGGTAGAAATAAAATTCGTTAAAGAGATAGTAGGAAATGTTGAAGATAAAGATTTAAATATAGTAACAGGTCCAAATGAAAGAGTGGCCTATATTCCCGATAGAAATTGTATTTTACTAAAGTTTGGACATGACGCTAGTACTATTACTCGATCGGCATCATTTGACAAAATGTTGTTGAGAGATGTACGTTTAGTCATAGATCCATTAAAAATTAAAAAAGTATATGTTACTAAAGAAGAGTGTATGAAACTCTTAAACGGGCGCCCTGAAATAAAATATAAAAGATATATAAAAGAATTATTTAAACCAATAGGAATTGTAGTAGAGATTATTGAGAGATTAAAAAAAGTTACGGATCCGAACATAAAGAAAATTATTATGAACGATTACCATATTTTACCGACCAGCGGACACGCCGGGATAAACCGCATGATTAGAAATATAAAAAAAGAGTACTGTTGGACAGGTATGCAACAAGATATAACATCATATGTTAAAAATTGCGATTCATGCCAACGCAATAAACATATTAACAACAAAAGGCAACCAATGGTGATTACATCAACTGCCGACTCAAGCTTTGAGAAAATTTTTGTTGATCTTGTTGGTCCTTTAGATACATCTTTAGAGGGGTATAAATATATATTAACGATTCAAGATGAATTAACGAAATTCATTGAAGCAGTACCTTTAGTAAATAAAGAGGCTAATTCTGTCGCGAAGGGGCTCGTATCTCAATTTATATTAAAATACGGTGTACCAAAAGTTATTACGTCAGATCAAGGTACAGAATTTGTAAACGAAGTTTTTAAAGATATTTGTAAATTGTTAAAAATTAAGCAATTAACGTCAACCGCGTACCATCACGAAAGTATCGGTGCCCTTGAAAATTCGCATAAGGTTTTAGGTGCATATCTAAGGGCTTATGTAACGAAAAATCATTCGGATTGGGATTCATGGTTACAATATTATGTATTTTGCTATAATACATCGATACACTCGGAAACGGGGTATACACCACATGAATTGGTGTACGGGCGAAATTGCATATTACCATCAAATTTGACCAAAAATGTAGAACCAATGTATAATTACGAAGATTATGCTAAAGAATTGAAAAATAAGTTGCAGATTGTTCACAACAATGCAAAAGAAATTTTAATAAAAAAGAAAACAGAAAGAAAGCAAAGGTATGATGAAAGAGTTAAAGCTAAGGATTATGATTTCGATGTAGGTTCTTTTGTTTTACTAAAAAACGAAGCGAGAAAAAAGTTGGATCCAGTATATACTGGACCATATGAAGTAATATCACAAGATTCAGTAAATTGTAAAATAAAATATAAAGGGAAAGACACAATAGTTCATAAAAAACGGGTGAAACCGTACTATTGTTATTTTCTAAAATAAATACACAAGATATAACCATTATATATATATATAACCATATATAATCATTTTATTACATATAAAATACAAATATTCAGATATTATCAATTTATACTTTTAATCTTATTCATATAACTAAGTAACTAATTTTTAATAATAAATAATTTTAACAAACGCGTTTGATAAATAAGTTTAGTATACAAGGTTTAACGTAAAATAAGACGTAGTAATATACATTTTTATATATAAATCTAAGTTTTGATAAAATATAACTAATATGTTTATATGTTATAAATAAAATATATAAACATTGCCATATAAACATTATATTGGTAGATGATAAAACTTAACGTAAGACAATTAGAAGAAGAACGACAGTGTTTATTCTTTTTCTCTAAGGGGGGTGGTGTGAGGTGCAACGCACTCTAAATGTAATTTAAAAATATTATATAAAAATAATGAACTTAAAATGTACCTAAATATATTGAAATATGCAATCATATTTTAATATATTTATGCAAAGCAAAGTATTTTAAGTATATTTTGAAATCCAAAGACCACCAACAAAGAATAAACACTTGTATAAACAAAAGGCATTTGGTTGTTGGCCAATATTGCTAATTTAGCAATATTGACCAATAAGCATTTTAATTTTATATTATAAAGTTCATAAAGGTTTATATAACTTATTTGCCAATATGTTCTAATTAATTTTATATTAGTAATAAGTTTAAATTCTTATAAAAAAAGAAAGAAGAAAAATAAAGAGTTCAGTTGAAGTTAGATACCGAAAGAAATAAGAAGCGTTTTTAATTAATATTGACAAATAAGAATATATAAACGTTGCACCCTTTTCTCTTGTATGAGAAAAAGAGTCTTCTAATCGTAAAATTCAATTAAATTTTAAATTTTATATTAATATTTATAATTTGAAATAAAGCAAAATTAATTTAAATTTAAAACTAAAAAGTTTTCCGAAATCAAAATTAAATAGATTTTTAAATTTAAAAACAATAAGAAATTAATTTGTCTAATCTTAAAAATGTCGTGTTTGTGTAAAAAGAAAATTTAAAGGCAACATTTGAAAATTAAGTGTGGTGACTGCAAGAACTCTTATCATGCTCCGTGTGTTAATTTAATGAACAGCGATATTGAGTACATGAACAAAAGCAAAAAAGTTTACCGATGTGATCGATGTACTGCTAATCGTCGTAATTCAGTTCATTCACCTTTGCTTCGTGAAGTTAATACTCTTCCACAAATGACACAACTCAAGTAATTTCCAATACACGCTAACGAGAATGTAACCGATCAAAGTTCAATCTCGCCAATAACCTTGCAGCAGATTTATAAAGAAATTGTTGAACTGGAAAAATATAAATGTAAATGTTCTCACACAATTAAAGATTATCGAAGAAAAAAAAATACTTAATAAGAAAGTAAATAAGCTCGAAGAAAAATTAAATTATGAAGAACAATCAGAGCTTTCAAATACATTAAGATTTTTTTGGCATACCTAATGTTGACTATAAAAATGCATTGATTAGGTAATGTACAAAAAACTATAGCTGATGGTTTAGGTTTAAATATTTCGGCTGAGCAAGTTGATAATTGTTATGTCAAGAGAATAAAGAGTAAAATCAATGCAGCTTCAAATAATAATACGTCAGTGGTAAATGTTGTATGTGTAAAGTTCATCTCAAAGATATGCAAAGAGATAATTATGAAAAAAAAATGCCGCGCAGCCGAACTACTGATCAGTAGTTTTATAATCATGGGCTTTTTTGAATTATCTACTGTAAATGCATATTTTGAGTATTATGTTGCACCCTCTAGTGGCATAAATTATAATAAGTGTGATTTTATACTACTACTTACTACCTTTCAGATGCGACATTAAAATTAATTTTAGGAGCTTATTGACTATTGGAAATCACGTTTTAAAAATTAACATTTTATATATTTTATTATTCAGCTCCTCTATCGGTAGAAATTTGAAATACGGTTACTGGCATCTTGTTCTACTTTTAATTACCTTTCCAACGAGTAGTCACACTTCATTTTTGGTGCACATTTACTATATAAAATTAAATTTTTATTCGGAAAAACATGTTTTGGCAAAATGTGAATAGCGCCGTCTACCGGCCGAATTTTAAAATTATATCAATTAATTTTAAAAATAAATCAATTAATCAATTATATCAATTTTAAAATTATATCAAATTATATCTGAATTTTAAAATTATATCAATTACATCTCGTTTTAAAAAAAAAGCCCTAAAAAGTCAGCAAATAAACATAGTAATATTTTTAAGAATGAGTTTGCCAAAACAATATTTATATTATATAAATGAGAGTATTATTTCTAGCTTCCAACAAAATTAAACAGGAGAATAAATTTAAATATTTATGGTTCAGAAATGGAAAAATAATGAAAATAGAAGGTGAAAAGTTTATTGTTATCAAGTCGTTGGATGATTTTAATTCTCTTGAAATTTCTTTTTTTTATTAAATTTTGATTCTCTTGTAGCACATTTAGAAGTTTTAACCTAAACCATCAGCTATACAAAATGGACTCGATTCCGAAACGAACTGACCAAAATACAAAGGATCAATATTGTGCGGCATAGGTAAACACAGACGGATCAAAGTTCATATATTCTCAGATGCCAGCGAAAGGGCGTATGGAACTGCAGTATACTTACAATCCCTCGATGAACATAGCAAGATTGCAATGATTATTATTTTTAATCATTAATGTTCTTTATTTTATCTTATATTCTTATCTCACCTTTTTAAACTTGTATAATATTTTAAAACTTTCTTTTCCAAATAAAACAAATTAGGTTATGAATAAAATTATTATAATTTTTATTCAAATTAAATGTTTCTTACTTTTATTAATTCAATTTATTTATTTTGTTATTTTTTTCTTAGATTAGATTAGATTTAGGCTCGGGTCGGCAGAGTTCTGCCTGGTTACTGCAGCCGTTGGCTTATTGTAACTACCCTTTTCTTCTTACTCGTTTGATAGACCAGTACAGACAATGAAGTTGTACAGTCTTGTCAAAGAGATATTCCATGATTCCGATGGGGAGATGGTATAACTGCCAAAATGTATTAGCCTCTTATAAATAGGGCTTCACATTCGCACAGTATATGCTCCGCTGTTTCGTCCTCATATTCACAGAATCTGCACAATCGTTCTTGACTTTGACCTAATGTGTGCAGATGTTTCCTGAGTCCACAGTGTCCAGTTAGGAAGCCCACCAGAGTTCTGGTTCTTCTTCTACTGCACATTAGTAGCTCTGTTGCTTTCTTTTTCGATGGACCCTGTATGAAGAGCTTCGAGTGTCTAGGCCCTTCATTGTTCCTCCAACTATCTGAAAAAGAAAGAAAAGTGTTAGTTTTAATTTGTAGTTTAGTTAGGCATCGTGGTACGCCACAAAACGGTTCTGGACCAAAGAGTGGTGTACTCGCGCCTTCTTTCGCTAATAGGTCCGCCTCTTCGTTTCCGTCAAATCCAACATGCGCTGGGATCCACGAAAGAATTAACCTATTATTAGCTGCCAGAGCTTTTAGCGTGTTTAAACATTCGCCTATTAGCTTCGATTTCAGCTGATTAGAGTTCAGGGCTTTGAGAGCCGCTTGACTGTCCGAGAAGATTGTTATCGTCTTGTTCTTGTATCTTCTGCGTATGATTTCTTCCGCGCATAATTGAATTGCATGAACTTCTGCCTGGAAGACTGTTGCGAGGGTACCTAGGCTTTTTGATATTTTACACCTTGGCCTCTTACCGTAGACACCGGATCCAACTCCTTCTTCTGTTTTTGATCCGTCTGTATACCATTCTAGCTCCGTTTCCGAGGGTCGTGTGGCTTCCCAGTTGTTCCTGTCCGGAAACATTACCTTGAATGGTTTGTAGAAATCGTAAATAATATTACAATCATCCTTCGGCATGTTTATATACGGAATGTTGCCTGTTGCTTGGATGATTGCAGGGTGATTTTTCAATTTCTGAGTGTCCGTATTGCTAGATCCTTGTATTCTCAGCGCTCCGAATTTGGCTTCCTCTTCAATTGCTAGATGTAGAGGGGCCAAGTTGAGCAGTACTTCCATCGCTACCGTTGGTGTTGTCTGCATAGCTCCAGTGATGTTCAGGCAGGCTACTCTTTGTAATTTTTCGAGTTTCTTCCTGATGTTTAGTTGGGATACTTTCCGCCACCAAACCACCGCAGCATAGGTTACAACTGGCCGTACTATTGACAGGTACATCCAGTTGGCTATTTTTGGTTGCAGCCCCCATGTTTTTCCACAGATCCTTCTGCAGGTCCACAGTGAAAGTTGCGCTTTTTTTAGAGTTTTCTCTAGGTGAACGTTCCATTTTAGCTTACGGTCCAGTGTCACTCCTAGGAATTTTGCTTCTTCAGAAAACTCTATTTCTTTCCCAAACAGCATTGGTTTCCTCATTTGGGCCACATTGTGTTTATTGCTGAATGGGACAATTATGGTTTTATTAGGGTTGACTTTTAGCTCCTCCTTTTCACACCATTTTTGGACTATTCTACATGCGGTCTGTAGAAGATCACATTGAATATTTATGAATTTGCCTCTGATGATTATTGCGAGATCATCTGCATATCCTTGACAATCGAAGCCTGCTCTTTGCAGCTTATCTAGTAGTTTATCTACTACTAGTGACCAGAGAAGGGGCGATAGAACGCCACCTTGCGGACATCCCCGATTGGTTGTTGCTTTCATCTTCTCTTCACCCAGAGAGAGTTCTATTATCCTGCTCTTTAACATGGATTCTGTCCATTTACATATTGCGTTGCTTACTCCCCTACTTCTCAATGCCTCTATCATTGACCTATGAGAAGTGTTGTTGAAAGCCCCTTCAATATCCATGAAGGCTACTATAGCTGTCTCCTTAGCCATTAGTGATTTTTCAATCTTTTCCGTTAGATTTAGAAGAGCCATCTCTGTGGATTTACCTGATTGGTATGCGTATTGATTTTTGTGAAGGGGATTATTTGCCAGAATTGTGTCTCTTAGGTATCTCTCAATCACTTTCTCTAGCGTTTTCAATACAAATGATGATAGGCTGATGGGTCGTAGATTTTTTGGGTTGCCGTTCAGCCTTTTGTTTGTTTTGGGTATGAATACCACTTTTACCTGTGCCCATGCTTTTGGTATGTGACCAAACACTAAGCTAGCTTTAAAAAGCCTTGTTAGTATTAGTATTAGTTTTTCTCCTCCTTCTTGTAAGAGGGCCGGGAATATTTCATCTGGTCCTGCTGATTTGAAGGGTTTGAAAGTGTTGATTGCCCATTTGACCCGCTCTGGGCTGATGATCTTAGCTGCCAGTTTCCAGTCTTCTTTATGAGGTTTTCTTTGGGAAATGCTGGTAGCATTATTGTCATTTTCTAGTGTTGCAGCTCCAGGGAAGTGTGAATCTAAAAGTATTTTTAGAGTTTCCGCTTTTGATTCGGCATAGCGACCATTTTCCCCTTTGAGGAGTCCTATGGCGCCTGGCTTTTCATTTGCTAACACCTTGTGGATACGTGCTGCTACAGGAAGTTCGTCTATTTGTTCGCAAAACGTCTGAAACGAGGCTTTTTTTGCTTTTCTAATCTCCCGATTGTATTCCGTGAGAGCCGTCGTGTAAATTTCCCATTCTTGTGGGCTCTTATTTTTCGCCTTATTGAACAGTCTCCTAACCTTAGTTCTAAGATCGGAGGGATTGTTATTCCACCAATTTACCTGTCTATTACTGCGCTTTGTGCGCATTGTGCAGTTTTCTTCAAAGGCTCCTATGATCGCCGTTTTCATCATCATAGCAGCATCTTCTAGGTCCTCAATATCTTTAATTTTGTCCGGGATCGCCTCTATTTTACTTCCTACGTCGGCTTTAAATGACGACCAGTTAGTTTTCTTTTTGGGGCGGTACGTGATCGATAAGGGGCCTACTCCTACTATATCGAACCTAATGTGTTTGTGGTCCGAACAAGATGGCTCATCTGAGACGTGCCACTTACTTATCTTATTCGCTAAGAAAGGGGTTGTTATTGTTAGGTCTAGCACCTCATTTCTTATTCTATTAACGAATGTTGGTTCATTACCCGAATTTGCTACCGAGAGATTATAACTAGTAATAAAATCAAGTAATGACTCACCCCTAATATTAATGTCCGTGCTACCCCAATTTGTATGATGAGCATTGGCGTCACATCCAACCAATAGCTGCATTTTCTTCTTTTTTGCAAAAAGTAGCAGTCCTATTAATTCGGGTGGAGGGCATTGTTGATCCGCAGCAAAGTATGCAGAACATACTATGATGTTCTCCAACTCGCCTTTTGGTTTTCTGCCATGTTCCACTCTTCTCCAACCATCTTTCCTATCTTTGGATTTGGATTTAGACCTTCTTCTGGGCGCTTTTCTCCGAGGGGATCTCCTACGATGGTCCGTCCGCCTCTCTCTATCGTGTCTTTCTTCTCTGTGTTCTTTATTATTATCAGCCTTAACTGGTGGCCTGAACATTTTCTTGATCACTCCGCTGGTAGAGGGTACTGGTTCCGATGCCGACTTAACCACTTCTACTAGCGCTGGCATGGGTGTTGTTACCTTTTTCTCACCTACTTCCTTCCTTATGCTTGAAACAGCTGGTGTTGGCACAGGAGCTCCCTGAGCCGCCTGCACTTCACCTTGCTGTACCTTACCTTTTGATGTTACCATCTCTTCTTCTTTCCTACTTATTCCACCAGCACGGATTCTTAGACGGAGATCTATCTTGTCTAGACCGAACCATGGTCTGCAATCCATACCTTGAATGACTCTAGCAGATGCGTCATCTATTGAGAGAACCAAACGGTGGCCCTTCTCATTAGATGTCCTCTTCAGAATCCTCCAATTCCGGGTATGCAGGCCATCGTTTTGTCTGTCCAGTCGGTCCAGGATCCTCTCCTCATGAAGATTATCTTCATCAGGAAAGAACCCAGAACAAACCGCGTGACCAGGTAGATCTCTGCCTTCTACTAACATCAAATCCGCCTCTTTGTAGGGCTTGATTTTTTTTATAGTTTGTTTCAGCCATTGCTTACTAGCATCATCAGCGCAATTTAATGATACCCATCCGGGTTTGCGTGTCGATCCAAGGAAGCGTACATGGGTGCCTCTGGGCAATTCGTCCATGGCGTTCAGTATCGACCTTTGAACTTTTCTTGCCTCTTCTTCGCTGAGCGCCCGCACAGGATATTACTTTGGTAGTACTCGCAACTTCGCTGTACGTTAGCTTGCTCTGTGTATGAACTTTGTTCCTCTTTGTAGTCATCGGTGGCGTGCTACCGTCCGATCTATTACGTTTCATACACAGAGAGCCGGATGCTTTCCGTGGTAACATATCCTCGTACTCTTTGTCCAACTTAGCCCTTGCTTCATAGTACGGGATACCTGTGGAGATGATTCTCTTCAGCTTCTTCGTAGCCGCACCACACAACCTCCTGGGCTTCACTTGTGAACCGCTTGACGCTTTGCTTTCTATTTCTTCCGCGTCGGAGGTTGGCGTATTGTCAATCACGGTGACGTTGTCGTTGTCAGAGGACATTAAATAATCGCTCTCGTCTTCCGTAGCAATATCAATATCACTGGCGTCATTATCTGTATCGCCTAGCCTTGTTCTCTCTATCATCTCGATAGCATCAGCAAGTAAGGAGCCTGCATACGCGGCCTCTGTCGTTGCAGATGCTATCGGTGCGCTTGGTATTGCCGTTGTTGTTGATGTTGTTGTTGATGTAGTTGTTGTCGTTGCGTTGTTTTTAATCGTTGCTGTTGTCTTCTTTGTTGTTCCTTTGTTGATTTTTTGTTGTTGTTTGTTATTTATTTCCATATCTGTTCCCACGAGTATCGCGACAAAGTAGAGTCCACCATGGCAGAGGTCCGATACCATGGTAAGGCTGGTTAAAACCGGAGGTCGCCTGGTATCCGGAGTACACCGTTATCGACTGAGCTCACCCTCAGCCACGCAGCCCTCGGCACGGTACGTGTAACACCATTGGCTTGGTCGCGCACTGCAAATTCGGTCTGTGTCCATGTTTAATATGGGCACAGTTCCAGGGGCCACCACGAGGAGGTAATGCAGGCACTTGGCTAGGAACTCCTACAGTTGCAACATTTATACCCTAGGATACAAATGCCTACCCTGTAGAATCCCCACCCCGACCCCCTATTTTTTTTCTTAACTATTCAATTTTTTTTATCAATAGTTTACACAATTTACTTATTTTTCACGATTAATAATTAACTTGTTTTTTTTAAATAATTTTATTAACCATTTAAATTTTCGTTTACAATTTATTTATTTTGAATAATAATTAACTCGAATTTAAATTTTCATTTACAATTTATTTAATTTTTTTTTTTGTAAATTTTCGTTTTCTTTTAGTTTTAACATTTCCCAACGGACATGGTAAAAACTCTCATTCCAATTCCAACTCCGCCAAAATAAAATTTTCCTTTGATTTTATTTTGTTGGATAGCTTTTTTGGTTTTCCTGAATCTTTCCAATAAATTTTGGAAAACCAATCAGCTTCTCCAACAAAATAATTTTAATTAATTTTAATTTAATTTGTTAATTTTTATTTACGCATTGTCAGCACATAGAAATTATAATTTTTGATAAAAAAAATTTCTCTGTGCACGAGCAATGCGTAATTTGATACTTTTGTTTTTCAAGTTAATTAAACTTTTAATAATTTTTTTTTAATTTGGAATTTTAATTATTTCCATTGTGAATTGAAGCACAGGGTGCATAGGGTGCCTCAATTCACAACACCTAACCTCTTAGAAAAAATATAAGGGTCGAAAAATTTTCTTCGAGTCTTATATTTTAAAAGAAGATTCATTTATATATTTTTTTTATATATTTTTATAAATTTTACGATAAAAAACATTGTTAAAACAAATTTTATGTTACTTAATGCTATATATATTTTTTCTCATTTCCCTTTTTTTTAGTTATATTCTTTATTATTTGTTAATTTTATTTATAATTATTCCAAAAAAATTATTAAAAATATTAAAAATTATTAAATTTTTAATATTTTTAATAATTATAAAAAATTATAAAAAATTATTAAAAAAAAATTTTTTTAACCTCTTTTTTTTGTTATTACATAAAAAAATTTTATATTTATTAATATTTTTATAGTGTAAAAAAAGTTTTTTCTTAATTATTTATATTTTTTTTTGTTTTCTTACGTTTTTTTATGTAATTTTATACAATTAAAACCTTATTGACTTATTATACTATATAATATTTTATTTTATCAAATTCTATGTCTGTCCGTCTGTCCGTCTGTCCGTCCGTTTACACAAACTTCTACATCTATTAAGATAGAGTAATAAAATTTTGACCATAGATAGATAGTAATAAAATAATAGGTCCAGTATGGGCAATTTTCTTCTATCTCTTTTCCCCTCTGAGTTATTTCCCCCGCCCCCCCTCCAACTTCGAAAATTGCCCATATTGAACATCTAATAACTTTTAAACCAATAAAAATTTTTGAGGTCTGTAAAAGCTATAAGATAGGAAAATCTTTTATCTTTTAACAAATTTTTTAAAATTTAATTCTTTGATGTATAAAAATACCGTTATCTTCATACAGCTTTTTTTAGTTTTTTTAACACCCTGTATTTCCCAAACGGCTTATTATGGAAGGCTGAAATTTATGTACCAAAGAGAAATCTAAAAAATAACTAGAGTCTCTGAAAAAATTGTATCCGTATCTCCCCTCCCCTTTCCGTTGTGGCCCTTTGAAAATCAAAAAATTACATTTTTAATTTACTTGTAAAATTATAACTGCACAATATTTTTAAAAACAAATATTGAGAAAAGTTTCGAAAATCATATTTCTTTAAAGTGCATTAATTAATTTTATAATCATTTGCCTCACACTAATAATCAAAATTCTTAATCATGTAAAATTTTGCAAAAAACGAACATTTTGCATATTTTTAGGAGCTATATAAATGGAATATTGGATATTATTTCATATCACATTATATGTTCAAATAAAAGCAAAATTATGGAAAACTTAAATGATAAGTTTATATATATGTATTTTGTTGGAATAATAAACTTGGCAGGAAAAAAATTAATAAAATCGAACAGGGACACATTTTTTATCTATATTTACTATATAATTTTTTATCTTTCCTATGTATAGTACATTGAAAATACTACTAAAACTGCACAATATTTACTACTAAAACTGCACAATATTATAGTACATTGAAAATACTACTAAAACTGCACAATATACACATATAGGAATTCCCATTGTTTTAGAATAGCTCATAGTTCTACATGTGGCGATTTTGAGGAAATGTGCTTTTGACAAACCCGGGGTTTGTTTATCGTATTTTTCAATATTAACATCACTACTATCTAAATTCAGTTTTAGTTTTTCCCTTTGAATTGTTAAACAAAATTCTTTTTATTTATTAATACAATCATTAATATTGTCATTATACGAATACCAGGTGAACGAACAAAAAGCGACTACACTCAGCAAACAAAGAAGACGGAAAAAAGATTAGAGCAAATGAATATATCCGAGTTTGTGATAGAGCAGAACCCTCTTAAAACGAGCACCAAGGTAACAAGAACACATCCAGCAGAAAAAGGCTCAACAGCAGAGATAAAAAACCGTACAAGGACCAAAACGGGAGTAATGAAATTACGCCTACAAGACAGGTTAAGAAGGTCGCTGTTTGGAACGAAGAAGTTAGTGGTTACCAGAGCCATCATACGGGCAGCGGGCAAGCTGAAAAATGTGAGTATGGAGATCAAGGCTGGGTTAAACAAAGTGGAAAACTCAGTTGAAGAAATTTTGGAAAGGAAACGCGAATTGAATCAGCGCGGAACCAACCGGAGAAATCAGATTAGCGAACGATCTCGGAAGCTAACGACACACTAGTAAGAAGTACTACTAAAAGATTAAGGGAAATCCACAACAGCCCAGGTAATCAGAAGTCACCTGCGGATAAGAAGCAAAAAACTGATGAACTGATGGCAAAGATTTCATCCCCAAGACGACTGTCGAGATTCGAGATCTAGACAGCCTGAAAACGACAGCTGAGGTGAAAGTGGCACTAGAAAGGGATATAAAAGAAGACGTTAGGGTCAAGATAACGATCCCCAGACCGAATGGCAGACAGCAAATAATTGCTATAATAGAAATGGAAGAACAGGATGCTTCAAAGCTCCTACAGACAGCACGTATAAAAATAGGGTTTGTAAACTGCAGAATCGTGAGGTGGACTATGGTGACACGTTGTTACATATGCCTCGGATGCGGACACCTGAGAAGAGATTGTAAGGGCCCAGATAGCACAAACACATGCTACAATTGCAGCCAAGTTGGACACAAAGGAAACGACTGTACGAATAAAACACACTGTGTAATATGCGAGGAACTGAAAGACGTTAAGGTGCACCTAGAACACATCCCAGGAATCGGAAACTGTAAAGCGTTCCGCATAGACAAGGAGAAGCATACAATGACCAGAGTGTTACAGCTGAAACTGGAAAAAGGCGCGGATATATTAATAATAAGTGAACAATACAAGAATAAAAACAGCGATGTATAGCTTGCCAACAATCTAGGTACTGCTGCGGTGTGGATACGGTGTGGAAACCCTACTTTTTTTTTTGCTGAAGCAAGAGCTGGAAACGGTTTTTTTCTGGTTTAAATATAAAAATATCACTTATATAAGCTGTTATTTAACGCTAAACCAGAACATACAGGACTACAAAGACAAACTGGAAGAACTTGAGGACAACATAACTGAAATGACAGGAAACATTGTATTGGCCAGAGATTTCAACGCTAAAGCTCTACAATGGGGTATGTCCCAACCTGATACCAGAGGACGGTTAATTTTAGAAATGGCAGCTAGACAAAATATTATAGTCATGAATACCGGAAACAAGACAACTTTTCCACGACCGGGCTACACAGAGACCATACCAGACATTACCTTGGTTTCGGAGAATCTTGTAAGCAAGGTCAAAGGATGGACCGTAATAGAAGACTTTACTGGTAGTGACCACCAATACATCTACTTTGAACTGACTGAGGAAAGACGGCAAATACGAAACAATAATATCGAAACACCTAGATGGAATGTAGCTCAACTGGATCACGCCAAGATACAAACATTTCCACAGAACAGAGTTGACGGCATCACACAATTATAAACAGACGTCACAACTAGAGAGCAAGCAGAAGAAGTGGTAAGCGAAACAATGGGTTTAATACATCGAGCATGTCAGGAAGCGTTGCCAATTAGAGGACCCCGATATAATAGAAAGCGGCATACTGGTAGAATTACGAAGTTGCACAGATGAGAAAAACGTGTTTACAGCTCAGGCGAAGAGCGCAGATAGGAAGAATGCAGATGCAGATGCAGCATCAACAGACGTAGTAAGCGAAACAATGAGTTTAATACATCGAGCATGTCAGGAAGCGTTGCCAATTAGAGGACCCCGATAGAATAGAAAGCGGCATACTGGTAGAATTACGAAGTTGCACAGATGAGAAGAACATGTTTACAGCTCAGGCGCAGAGCGCTGAGTGGAAGAACCAGAGCCGATGCAGATGCAGATGCAGCATCAACAGACTATAGGAATGCCAAAAAAGCTCTTCGGACGATGATCAAGCAAAGTAAAATGAGATGATGGAACACCTTAAGGGAAGAAGTGAATTCAAACCCATGCGGACTAGGATATGAAATCGTGATGCAGAGATTAAAAAGTCTTGCACAGAGAACTTGATGGAAACGGGAACCATGGAAAACATAGTGAATACGCTTTTCCCAGAGCATACTAAAATAAACGAGGAAAATAATATAGCAGATCTAGGAGTTATACTGGAATTTACTGAAGAAGAGCTGATGGAAGCCGCGAGGTTAATAAAAGCTAGGAAACCAGCAGGCCCAGACGGCATACCATGGGAAGAACGGTGTCGGAACCGGCGGTAATGGTAATCGTGGCGTAATACCAATCAATTTGTTGGCACTGGAACGGAAAAGTGTCTTCGAGAGAGAACCAGATACCAGCAGAGAAAAAGCTTGAGCTCAGGCCAGGAGATACTCAATCATAAAATGGCAGGAGCGTTGGAATAATGAGCACAGAGGTAGATGGACAGCGAGATTGATCCCACAAATATACATCTGGACAAATCGGAAACACGGAGAAGTAAACTACTTCATCACGCAGTTTCTGTCAGGACATGGATACTTCCGGTCGTACCTTCACAGAATGGGTAAAGTGAACAGTCAGCGTGCAGACATTGTGGGGAAGCAAACGACAACATATCTCACACGTTCTTTGAGTGTGATCTGCCTGAGCAACAGCGAGAGAATCTTATAATGGTTGTGGGCCACGTGACGTCAGAAAACATTATAGGAATCATGCTGCAACAGAATCAAAATGGAACGCAGTAGCGCTATTTGTGGAAAAAGTTTTGCGCACCAAGAAGCAGTACGGGTATACAGAAGACTTAGACGAAACATAACGAACAAAAAAGGTTAAGCAGCAAGAAAGAAAAGTTACGGCCCGGTCTGAAGTAATGCGAAAACGTTTCCGGGCTGCATTCTTCGCCGTAGAAAGAGCTGGTGTTTTAGTAGGTAAGCAACAACAAATGCAGTGCTACATACCCGGAGAGTGCGGACCCTCCCGGAGTCTATAAAAGATTTCACCAACCTCGGGGGGAAAAAAATATTTTCATTAATATTTTCATTAGTATTATTATATCCGACAAATTCGTCTCCTTTTAATATACCAGAACAAACTTTTGTACTTAAGGGTCGAGGAGCGTCAGCAAAAAGCCCGAATCGTGACGTCACGTCATACCAATGTTTTTTCTGAAAAAGAGCTTTTTATATTTTTTGTGTGTATGCGTTTGTAATACATTATTTGATGTTTTTATAGGAATGCGGCGTTGCCATATAATGTATATGTTATTGTTATTAGATATGTGTGACGATAAAATTATCCAACAAATTTTGATTTTTGGAAACGAGTTGATAATATAATATAATGTAATATATCTATTATTGCTTGACCAGATATTTATGGGTAACGAATTCATTTTACTTTCCCTTTATTGAATTTACAATTATTTTATATAATATAATATGTATATAGTATATAATATTATCTGATCAGATATTGTAATATTATATACTAAATAAATAACCCTAACATCGTCAAGAACCCTAAGAAATTTTTCGACTTTGTTAATATAAAACGTAAAAGCTCAGGATACCCAAATACTATGTTTAAATGCGCCACTCACTCCTCCAGTCCATATGAAATATGCGACTTATTTGCTGATAGATTCGTCGAAGTCTTCAGTCCAGCAGGTGAATCCAAGGATACCACACCTGGCGCGTCGTCAATCACACCACTTCTTACTGATATAGTTCTAAGTGTAGATGACATCACTATTGCTCTGAATGACCTGGACCCAAAAAAAGGACCTGGACCTGACAAAATCCCACCTCTTTTTTTAACCAACTGTTCTCAAGTATTATCTCTACCACGATACATAATATTTAATAAATCACTGTCGCTTGGAGTTTTTCCATCTATATGGAAATCTTCCTATCACACCTATTCATAAAAGTGGGGACAAAACAAACATTGAAAACTGTAGAGGTATTGCAATATTATCATCTATTCCTAAGCTATTCGAAAAACTTATATGTGATAAAATGACAGCTCAGATTAATTCAATCCTGAATGAACAACAGCATGGTTTTAGAAAGGGTCGATCAACAACCACGAACCTAACTGTCCTTGTTTCTGAAGTACTTTGCGGAATGGAAAGAGGCCATCAAATTGATACAATTTACACAGATTTCAGCAAAGCGTTCGATCGAGTGGATCATGCTACTCTTATCGTAAAACTGCAGAAAATTGGCATATCAGGTGCACTTTTAAACTGACTAACAAACTACCTGAAGGATAGAACTCAATTTCAAGGAATTGTATAAAAAGATTTTCATAAGGAATGTGTTTACCAAATATGAGCGTAATCCATCCAAGGGTGCCAAAGAAAATCCCAGATGAAAATATGGCCATTCATAATTTCATCCAGGATAATATACATACATATATTGATATTTCATTAAAAAAAATTAATTTCATTTACCTATAAAAATTGAGTATATAAATTTGTAATTATTTTTTCAATTTTATAAGTCTGTCCAATTTTTTAAATAAATAAAAAAAACCACAATCTGAATTTAAAAATCCACCTTTTCTCATACAATTTATCTGAAAAACAAAAAATATAAAGAAAAAAAATGTAAACTAAATGTTCATACGAAGATAGTATTATTCATAAAAAAAATCAAAATTGCAAATAAAAAATAATTTGAAACACACACAAACAAATAAAGAGCTTTCATTGACAATAAAACTTTTTAAAATTGACTTCAGCGCTCAAAGTTCCCTATCAGAGACTAGCTACACTAAAATTCACACATTTTCTTCCAAATTTTTTTTGAAAAAACAGGTTTTTATATAAAAATTTAATTATTAGAAAAATGATACTTACTCTGTCCCATAATACTGGATAGTTTTGGTTTCGTGTCCGCGGATTATCGCGAATATACGGCTCTACCTCAATATTTTTTTCTTATGAGTTGAATCAATCATACGACTTTCTAAAAAACATAATTTACCATAAATATAACCGTATCTTCTTGTTTTATTTCATCATTATTTCATAAAAGGTCAAAAATTACAAAAATCGTTGTCCCATATTACTGGATAGTTTTCACAAAAAGCTTAAAATACTCTATAATTTGTCAAGAATTAAAGAAAGTAACGATAATTTTAAACTTATTTGTTCACATTTAACAATGTTTTATGATTACTGGACATCCCGTATCATTTTGACATTTCATTTTTGTGTTTTTTTTTGTAAACACCATTTCAGTTTTTCGTCATAAAAGTTTAATTTTTTCAAATTTTTATCCATAAATATGGAACGAAATAAACGTGTACTTTCCAATGAACAAAGGAGGCTAATATATGAGGATTTGCTAAGTGAAAGTGACAACGGAATTCTTAAGAGGGGTGCATACAATTCCATTGCAGCTAAATACCATGTGAGTATTCAAACTAGCCAAAATCTGGAAACGAGGCAAAGAAATCAGTCCAGCGAATGTGGCTTCAACAAAACGCGGTCGAGTTGGTCCAAAAAAGAAGAATTTTCTGTATATTTAGAAGTAAAAGCAGAAATTTGCTAATATTTTTAGGAATAGCTCTTTCCGTTCTAAATAAATAAAAAGTTTCATTCTCTTTTTAAAAATATAGCAATCACAAGTATAGGTTTTTTATGCACTTATGTAGTAGAACTACCATTTTAAAGAAATAAATTTAATAAAAATATATCAACTTTTTGACAAAATTAGTTTTTTATAGAAACATATCCAGTAATATGGGACAAGAAAAACCGTTAAAACTATCTTTCTCTGGCACCCTTGGATGGATTACGCTTCAGGATCTACCCAATTATATTTATTTAAATTAATTATTGGCTCTTGTAAGGTTTTTTTGTCTGGGCTCTTTTAGTTCACTCCGTCCTCGTTTCCCGAAACCGTTGTCATTCTGGATTCGCAGGATTTACGAGCTTCACACTCTAAAATTTTATGTCCTTTCCTTGCGCACCATTCGCAAGGGTTCTTTTCTAAACTTTCGTTCATACTATTTATACTATGAACTTGAGACTGGCTTTGCTCCTTAGTTTGCGAATATATCATTACGCATTCATCTACTCCATTCATCTACTCCACAATATGAACATTGCACTGGTGTTAACTGGGATTGCCACGTGCAATCTCTTCTGAGCTGACCTGGTTCGCCACACTTAAAAATTTAATATTATTAGTTGTTGGGGACAGAGGGAGTAACAAAGTATTATGGGACAGAGGGAGTAACAAATATCAAAAATGTAAAACATACATCCGTGAAAAATATATTTATTTATTCTGTAGAAAAAAAAATATCAAAATATGTAAGGGTTTACTCATAAAATGGGCAATAAAATGAACCAATTTCTGGTGCGGGGACAGGTATATGGGGGGGGAAATTAAAAAAGTAAAACACCTATCCGTGAAATTAATATATTCTTGATATGTTATAAAAATTTCGTGGAAGAAAATGTTCACTGGTTTTGTATAAAATGGGCAAAACAATTCCTCTATAAAACACTAAATTGCGCTCCTCGAGCCTTAAATAATTTTCTTCTACTACCTCTTCTACAACTTCCACAACTTCTACTACATTTTTATTAAAACATTTTACTTCTATATATTCTTCCAAATAAAATTCTTCCACAATTACTCCTACATTGTCTTCTATAAAAATATTCATTTTTTCTTCTTTATTTGATTTAACAACTCCTGTTATTATCTTCTTCTAATAAAATTATTTGTTCAGTTTTCAAATTATCTATACAATTTATAGTGTCTTTCCAGATTTGAGACTTTTTTTCTTTAAAATTTTTTGATGTAAAAAATACATTTTTCTTGTAATTTACAATCTCGATATGCACGGTATCAAAAATTCCTTTAATCATTTGTATTTTATCTCCTGTTATTTTGTAATTTTTTTTCGGTTTATTTTCTTCACGTTTAGGGGTCATCGAAATGTTCCCCAAAATACCATCATTTGGTAACTTAATTTTTTTATTCGCGACTTCTGATTTTTTTATAAACTTTCCTTCACAAGAACCTATATTCGATTTGACATAATTTATTTCAATTTCATTTTCATTGTTTTTATTAATTTTATTATTTTCTTCTTTATCTTTTATTAAATTATTACATAATTCAGGATCTACCCAATTATATTTATTTAATTTAATTATTGGCTCTTGTAAGGTTTTTTTGTCTGGGCTCTTTTAGTTCACTCCGTCCTCGTTTCCCGAAACCGTTGTCATTCTGGATTCGTAGGATTTACGAGCTTCACACTCTAAAATTTTATGTCCTTTCCTTGCGCACCATTCGCAAGGGTTCTTTTCTAAACTTTCGTTCATACTATTTATACTATGAACTTGAGACTGGCTTTGCTCCTTAGTTTGCGAATATATCATTACGCATTCATCTACTCCATTCATCTACTCCACAATATGAACATTGCACTGGTGTCGACTGGGATTGCCACGTGCAATCTCTTCTGAGCTGACCTTGTTCGCCACACTTAAAAATTTAATATTATTAGTTGTTGGCCCTTTAAATGGAATATTATTGTTGCCATTATTATTATGACGATTGTTAATGCCATTATCCTGGTATTATAATTATTAGGTATTACCATTAAATATATTATGGTTTCTCTTGTTATTTCTATTAGGGGTCTTATTATTATTATGAAAATTATTGTTATTATAATTATTTGAAAATTGTATATTATAATTATTGTTACTACTGTTGTTGTTGTTGTTGTTATTTTGATCGTTAATAAATTTATTGTTTCCTTGTACTCCCCCGAAATAATTATTATTATTGTTTCTAAAATTATTACCATTATTAGATTTGTTGTTGTTTGGTTGGTCTTTTTGAATGCCAGTTACATTTAATTTTTGAATGCCAGTTACATAAATTCATAATTTTATCACCTTGCTTATTACTTGTATTACTAGAACTTCCTATACCTCCTAAATTTCTTGTTTCATTTAAATATTGACGAGCTGCTCCTATTGAGACCCTTAAGTTTTCGGAGTTTTTAAATATTAAATATTTAATGCTGATCGCAGTTATCCCAAAAATATTCTCTTCGCTATTATTTCCATTTCATTTATTAGCGCTGTACCTTCATTATGTTAGCGTTCAATGACTCTAGTACGATAAGCCGCCAATTTTTACGAAATTCTTTCCCAAAAAAGTTCTACCGTTTCATTCTCGTATTGGTACATTCCCATTTCTGATGCTAATGTAGCCATATCTTCAATTTCAATAAAACGATTTCGTAAAATTTCCTTATATTGATAAAAAATTTCCACATTGGCGTATCTAAAAAGGGCGTTAGCTGCACCTGTTAATTTACTTGTTATTAAAATTCGCAGTAAAATTCCTTGTTGCTTATCTCTCGTTAAATCATACGCTTGTTTAGCCAACTCTAAAAAATTGTTCAATTCATTTTCAGTGTCCAATCCTACACATGAAAATGTTGGAACTTGCACCAAAAATGTTTTTATAATTTTTTCCACTGGTAAAAGTGTTGGCTCTAAATGATAGGAATTATCATTAGTAAAATTTTCCGCAACGTATTCCTCTTTATGTGGTAGTGCAATTGGTGGTGGAGGTGGAATAGGGGTCGAATTTAATCCCGATGGTGCCGGTTTATTTATTGTTCTATTCATATTATTTGCTGTCGTGAAATTAAAGTATTGGGGGTCGTTTATTTGATTAATTTGTCTAATTTTTTAATATTCAAACTTCTTCTTTCAGTTTTACTAATTATCACTTTAGTTTTTCTTTTTGTCCGACACTCTTTCTCCTTTCACTTGGTGTAAAAAAACAGCAAAGTTATTTCTATTTACTATTTCTAAATTTGGTTCGGGTTCTATATTTTCAATGTTTGTTTTTGTATTTTCGTCAGAATTTTCAAATTCTGGACTTGAATTTAAAAATGAAATAGTGGAAATTCGATTCGAAAATTTTATAATAGATTGCGCTAAAGTTGGGGGTTTTGAATTTTTGCGACATTAGTTTCTTTATAAAAAAAATTTTCCAGCAAGAACAATTATGTACATATATGTATATGCCTTTTTTATATTATGATTTAGGGGTCATATTTTAATTCAGTATAATACTATTTTCGGGGTCGTTTTTTATAGAAAATTCTGAAAAAATATATTTTAGGGGTCGAAAAAATTTTATTTATATATATATTTCTTTTTTAAAAATTATTTTTATTTAATTTCATTTTAACTCATATTATTTTAATTTTATTTTATTTAACGAAAATCATTATAAATTTTGTTTTTTTTGTTAAAAATTATTTAAAATAAAATACTCATTTTTATTTTATTTTTATTTTTTCATTCCTAAAAATATGCAATAATAAAAATTTTTGTTGATGTAAATGTTCATTCCAAAAAATGTTTACCAATTTCCTAACTCCTAAAATTATGTAATAAAAAATTTACTCATTCCAAAAAAAAATTTATAAATTATTTTTAAAATATTTTCTTAATAGAAAATTTGGTTAATCCAAATGCTTAAAAAACGCGCTTTGTTCCAATGATTATACGTACATCATTTAACATTAATATCCACTTCATAAAAATATTATATATAAAAATGAACGAACGTATTTCGAATATATATATATCATTTTATGTATATTTATATATAATTTTCGTCATTAGAAACAACAAGAAAAAATCATTAAAATTTTATAACAAAATGTAAATATAGGGCAACGAAAAAAATTGATGGTTAGTTAAACCAAATTTTATTAAAATTTTAACACTTATGTTTAAATTTTTACTGTTACATTGTTTTTACACAGCCCTGTGTCAACTTAGTACAAAATTATTCTGCACTTTGTTTACACAGTGTTGTATCAAATTAAGGCAACTTAATACTTTACTCCGTTATTGGTTTTGTTATACTTGTAAAGTCTGCCCGTATTTATTTTTCCCTAAACAGACTTCACGAAGTCACACTGAAAACAATAGCAGTTGGCCGAATGTGTAAAACGTAGCGTGAGCCTCAGTTGCTTCAGTGGACTTCTACTTTTGATTTTGGTGCCTTCTTTCCTATTGAGCGATTAGCCGATAAGGTAGATAAAACACAAAGGTTCAAGTTGAAGTGATCATTTCTTTATTGAAAACCATTTCTTTTATACCCTAAAATTACATCGATTTTTATGGCTAATGGTTATTTTATAATTGCAGCAAAAATATACATATATGTGGAAATATTCAATATTTAATAAAAGTTATTTGCCCTTAAATTGCATATGCATAAATATATATATTTACACATAATTACATATATATATTTATGCACATAGCAAATGTTTTATTTAATTTATTATTTATATATTTCCACATATGTTTACAATATTTTTAGCTTAACTAACCTTACGCAACATAAAAAGTATTTTCTTTTACTTTTATGTTTATATATTACAATTATTATATATTAATAAGAATAACATTCTTATTTCATATTTATATAACATTCCTATTTTATTTTATAATGTAATATAATATGGTAGATTTCTAACTCCTTCACACCACCCTTCCCAGCGGAAAAGGAGGAATCTTATGGTAAAACGGTTCCTTCTTTCCAACTGTCTCCTAGATACAAAAACTTGAATTTGAATTTGAATAAATTTGAATAAATTATTTTGTTTTATTACCTTATTTATCCATTGTTTTATTCTATTTACTATTTTATTTATTATCAATGTTTTCAAAAATTTATTTAGTTTATCTTAACTATATTTATTATCTATTTATTATTACTTTTAAATGATCTAGTTTATTCTACTTATTAATTTATTTTATATATATATAGGTTTCCAGGCGTCCCCTTCCCCCTTAATAAATTTTTAGTTTTCTAATACTATTGCTAGATATACGTAATATGGTTTTAATATATTTTTATGTACTATCATTTTCTTATTTTCCGTTTTTATTTCGCAGTTAACTCCTGCGCTACTTATAACTTCGTATGGTCCAATGTATATTGGATCTAATTTTTTCCTATTTTCATTTCTTAATAAAACTAAACTACCTACTTCATAGTTACTATCTTTAACTCTAAAATCTTTATCATACCTAGTTTTTCTATCATGTTTCTTTCTAAGTAATGTTTCCCTAGCATCTCTATGTGCTATTTGTAATTTATTTTTCAAATCTATTATAAAATCTTCACAATCGTACACTTAATAAACTTGAAGGTAGTTGACATTGTACATTTCTTAATAAGCTTGAAGGTAGTTGACATTGCTTTCAGTATATTAATTCGTATGGTGTATATTCTGTTTCTGAATGTACTGATGTATTATAACAGAATGTGTAGTATGGCAACCATTAATCCCAATCTGTATGGTTTTCAGTTACGTATGTCCTGAGATACTCTCCTAGTACCTTTTGTAAATTTTCTAGAGCTCCTATACTTTCATGGTGATATGCTGTAGAGAATAGTTGTTTTATTTTTAGCATTTTACACATGTCCTTAAAAACATGACTCTAAATTCCGTTCCTTGATCGGAAACTATTTTCTTTGGAACACAAAGTTAAATAATAGTTTTTTCAACCCTGGGTCAGTAATCCTTATCAATTCTTTCATTATGTGCACGTTTATATTAGTATTTCTAAATATTTCATTCAATTTTTTCTTTATATTATTAATATTATTAGAGAACTCTCCCTTCGTAATATATAATTTTTTCAATTTTAATGGACCAGTGATTTTCTGCACGTCCCTCCATAACAATCTGCCGAATGTCATGGATTGCAGTCTGTAGTGCTATCTTTTGGTCTAATCATTATAATAAAATTCCTTTTTGGAATGTAAGCTAATATTTTATTTGGACCCAAAATAATATCCTGTTGATTTTTAATTTACTTATTTCTTCATCAAAACTATCTACTATTTATTGTAATAATTCTTTTATAACTTGTTCATCCGTTTCTTTTGGTGTGTCAATTTGTTCCTCATTTGTTTTTGTTTTTGATCTAGTCGTTACTGCTATAACTAAAAATTTTAAATCGTCATATGTAATTTTTACTCTACTTAATGCATCTGCTGTGCAATTATGTTTTTTTGTTAAATATATGTTGAATTATATGTTAAATTATGATTAACATGTTTAGACATAAATTTAGCTGAATAAAGTTGTTATTTTAAATTTTTCTTTATAAAAATTAAGAAAGTTTTCAAAATTGGCATAAAAAAGTCAACTTAGGTTTTTTTTAAAAATATATATATATGTTGAATTATATGTTAAATTATGGTTAACATGTTTAGAAACATAAATTTAGCTGAATAAAGTTGTTCTTTTAAATTTTTCTTTATAAAATTTAAGAAATTTTTAAAAAAATTGGCATAAAAAAGTCAACTAAAGTAAAACTTTAAATAATGCTGAGAAAAATTTTAGTACAAAAAAATTATAGTTGTTCAGATCAAGCTTCATCGCAGCAGGGTTTTGATCCAGGAGCCTTTTCTTCGATGAAGATCGTGTGGATGTGGCTTTGATCCAGGAGCCTTGGACAGTAATGGACAGGGTTACTGGATGGAATGCTAGGTCTACACAACTCTTCTACACCAGCCAACAAGGTAGACCTCGCACCTGTATAGTAGCTAAAAGAATCTTTAATCTTATATCTATTTCACAAGTCGCTTCAACTGATTTCACTGCTGTGGCGTGGGAGGGCGTAATCAATGGTGGATTGAAACAGATTGTTCTGGCTTCTATCTTCTAATCTATTCTAGCTTCTAATCTATATTCCATATGATTCACCTTCATATGACCACCTTCAATCGAATTAGAGGCTGTTGTAAAACTCACCCGCAACGGCCGTCAATTGTGCGTTGTGATATGTGATGCCAACTCCCATCACAAAGTATGGGGCAGTACAGACTGCAATGATAGGGGTAAGTCACTTCTCTATTATATGTTCACTACTAACCTACTAATATTGAACCGTGGTATCGAACCAACTTTCATTACCCGTTCACATCGGGATGTTATTGATATTACCCTAGCAACCAGTGGTATCTCTAGTCTAATCTATAATTGGAGAGTCTCAGATGAGGCATCCTTATCAGACCACAGATTTATCCGGTTTGACATAGATTCCGTGGATCACGAGACTCCCCCTTATAGACACCCGTCCACTACCAACTGGGTCTCTTTTAAGAGTAATCTCACGTCCATGTTAACAAACCCTGATCATTCCCCCTCTGAATTGCATTCTTTGGAGGGCATTGATAAAGAAACTGACACGATAACTAAACTGCTTATCATTTCTTTTGCGTGTCCCCTTAGAAATACCAAGACGGGCGCAGACCCCCCTTGGATGACACACGACATCAAGGAAAAGCGTAAGTAGGTTAGGAAACTTTGCAACAAAGCAAAGAATCGTGATTTCATAACGGATTGGAACTGTAATGGTAAAATGATGTGAATATACATTTTATATTATATATATATAATCCTATTTATATGGCAAAGTGAATTGCCTACGTTACCTTTATTATGAACATGAACATCATTCAACATTCTATGGAAAACGTAGAAAAACAGAAAACAACATACATCGAATAGATCATCAAAGGTTTTATATAAAATAAAATACATATACATTTATTATAAATATAACAAAAAATTTGTATTTAAAAGTTAAAATTTAAAATTTTTTTTGTTCTTTATTAATAACAAAATTTTCAAATTTGTACATATAGAGGCCATTGTTATCAAACATTTTCTCTCAAACAGTAGAGTCTATGGTTCTCAAACATTATGGTTCTAAAACATTTTTAATTACATTTATTTTACAGTAGAGTAATTTTTCTGTAGAAACAATTTTTATTTTTTTTAAATATTAAAATTTTAATAAAACTAAGAAAAGCTTTACAAAAAAATACATTATAAATATAAATATATATTTTTTTAATTATATCATAAATGATATTTAATTCATAATTCACATTAAAATATTAGTAAAGAATAAAATTTATTATAACATTTTTTTTATAAAATCAAACATACATGTAGAAAACGTGATATACTATTACTATTCAAATACTTTTATTTACATATATCACATTTACCTTAAATACTTTTTATTTTATTATAAAAAAAACAATTTACAATTTACATTTATCTATTTTTTTAAATTACGCAAGTTCAATTAAATTATATCATACTGTATTTTAAAAATTTATTTTCATTGACTTTCGCACAATTTAACTTTCGCTCATCTTGTGGTACTTCCTTTTGGTAATTTCGATTTTTTTCCTCGTTTTATAACACACATTCACAATTGTTTAACAAAAAGAAAAGAAAAAAACAAAACAAAATGTCTGACACAGAAGAAAAAACGACAGGACACCACACAAGGACTGGAGGCAGCACAAATACCGAACACACGACAAGAGACGGAAACAGCACTGTATACACTGACGCAATCGATTTTACTAAAGTACGATTACCTTCATTTTGGCCTAGCAATCCAGCGACTTGGTTCATACAAGCGGAAGCACAATTTTCAGTTTTCAAAATCAGGAAAAACGAAACCAAGTACTGCTTAACTATCGCCGCTTTACCTGCAGAAACCTGCGAATCAGTAATCGACATTATTGCAGACCCACCCACTGATAACAAATATTTACTATTAAAATCGACACTTATTGCACGACATTCGGCCTCGGAGAGTAAAAGACTTGAAAATTTATTAGAAAGAGTAGATCTTGGCGATCGAAAACCATCAGCACTCTTCCGTTCCATAAAGCAAACAGCTGGTGGCACGTTAGATCAAGAGATAATTAAAAACTTATGGTTACGTCGGCTACCGCAGGCACTAAACACCGCTTTAGTTTCTGTGGGCGACAAACCTACAGAACAACTGATTACGATCGCTGACAAAATTTTTGAAGCGACAGGTCTTCAGCATCCATAAATAGCCATTCTAATAAATTTTCAAACGATACAAATAAAAGTGATACAACCAACGATTTAGATCAAGATCACGATCAGAGGGACGGACGGAGAAAAATTTATGTTAGTACCACAAAAAATTCGGTGACAAGGCGCGAAAATGTGCATGCACCTTAGTCACAAGTAATTCAAAAATTCAACCACTTAACAATAGTTCCCCTAACTAGAACACCCTGTGGCTGCAACGGCACGCACAGTCACAGGTCGACCCGTCAAGTCGATTATTTATAAAAGACTATATCTGCAAACAAAATTTTTTAATTGACACCGGTGCAGATCTATCACTTATACCTAAGCAAAAATTTTGGACCGAAAAATCCTCCAAAAATGATTTAATTTTGACAGCGGCTAACGGATCATTAATCAACACATTCGGCTCAAAATTGCTAAACCTAAATCTTGACCTGCGAAGAAATTTTACTCATCGTTTTATATTTGCTGCTGTGCAACACCCTATAATTGGTGCGGATTTCCTCCATAAATTTGGCCTGTTGGTTGACGTGAAGCAGAAACGATTGGTCCTAAAAACCCTACTCCACGTATCCACTTTAACAGATGCCGACATTCCATTAGAAACTAATAAAATGTCGCTGTCTATCAAGCAATATTCCTGTACTAACAAATTTACCACATTATTAACTAAATTTCCGACATTAACACAACCCACCAGTTATTTTCTCCCTGTAAAACACAATGTTGTGCATTACAGTGAAACAGAAGGTCAACTACCGTTCGCCAGACCACGACGTCTTGACGCAACGCGTCACAAAATTGCTCAAATCGAATTCCAACATATGGTTGACATAGGTATATGCAGACATTCCGATTCTTCAGTTTCATCTCCACTCCACATGGTAAAAAAGAAGAACAATTCAGATTGGACGGTTAAACAACATAACTGTTCCAGATAGATACCCCATACCGCACATACAAAATTTTTCAATGAACTTACAGGGTTGTACCATTTTTTCACAGGTAGATTTGTTCAGGGCTTACCACCTTATCCCGGTAGCTCCGGACGACATCCATAAAACAGCTATAACAACGCCTTTTGGATTGTTTGAGTTTTTGCGGATGCCTTTCGGTTTACGAAACGCGGCTCAAACATTCCAGCGATTTATCAATGCTGTCTGCAAGGATCTTGAGTTCGCCTTCTTATATCGATGACATTCTTATCGCTTCCAAGTTAGAAGACGAACACATGCAGCACTTAGAAAAACTTTTTCAACGCCTCTCAGAATTCGGCATTACAATTAATGCATCAAAATGTGTGTTTGGAGTTGAGTCCATCGATTTCCTCAGCCACAAAATCAATTCCACAGGCATTTTTCCTGCACATGATCGAATTAAATTAATCAGGGAATTTCCAAAACCTGATGCCATTAAGGCAATACAACGTTTTATCGGCATGATAAATTATTATCACCACTTTTCACCAAAACTTGCTGAACTTTTTAGCACCGATACACTCACACTTAACGCTATTACTTAAAAAGCCAAAATCACCCAAAAACTTCTATCGGCGAATGACCAACATTTCGATATTGTCGAGGACGCTCTGGCCAACGCTACAATTTTGGCACACCCTCAAATCGACGGGCAGTACAGCATTGCGACTGATGCGTCTGACACCGCCGTAGGAGCAGTCCTACAACAATTCAATACAGACCACTGGGAGCCTATCTAAGTTTTTTCCAAAAAACTTTCCCCAGCAGAACGGAAATACTCTGCATTTGATAGAGAACTTTTGGCTATTTATTTAGCGATAAAACATTTCCGTATTTTGTTGACGGAAGACAATTTCAGATCCTCACCGATCACAAACTTCTCACCGTCAAACACGACATTAAGATTTTATCGCTCAATTCACTACAGACATTATCTACGTAAAAGGCTCATACAATTCAGTCGCGGACAGTCTGTCACGTATTTCAGATATTTCCTCTAAAGACAATTTGATAAAATAGCAAAAGATCAGATAAACGACACCGAACTACAGAGACTTTTAAAAAAACACAATGATCCATCAACAAAATTCAGCCTACAGTTTTTCGAATTTCCTGACACAAAACTCTATTGCGATACTTCCACCGGACATAATTGACCATACATACCAACACAGCTTCGGCGATCTGTATTCAATGCATTGCACAACCTGTCACATCCAGGAATTCGTACCTCTCGTAAATTAATTGCTTCACGTTATTTCTGGCCCGGCCTAAATAAAGATATCGCCCAATGGAGTAGAAACTGTGTCGAATGTCAGAAATCAAAAATACATCGTCACGTTTCATCATTGGCCCGTTCCCACCGTCTGAAGATTTTAGTTACTTGCTCACCATAATTGACCGCTTCACACGATGGCCAGAAGCGTACCCTATGAAAGATATGGCCGCAGTTTCGGTAGCCAAAACATTCGTTGAAAACTACATTTCACGTTTTGGTGTTCCTGCTACGATCACTACGGATCAAGGCAGACAATTTGAGTCCAAGTTATTCGACGAATTGAACAAAATGTTTGGCACGCATAGAATACGTACTTCTCCATACCATCCGCAATCGAATAGATTGGTCGAACGACTTCACAGACAACTAAAATCTTCATTACGAGCTCGTTGCAACCATCGCAACTGGACTACTGAACTACAAATCGTCCTATTAGGAATGAGAGCAGCAGTCAAAGAAGATCTTAAAGCCTCACCCGCCGAAATGGTTTACGGTCAATGTCTAAAATTACCGGGCGAGTTTTTCATTGACAAAACCGACAAGACCGAAATAGACCAGGACGCTCTGATTTTTAGGTTGAAACAAACAATGAACGAACGTCAACCAACACAGACAAGACAAAACCATAAATCAATTTTCTTCCCATCAGACCTTAGGAATTGTGAATTTGTGTTCGTCAGAAATGATACCATAAAATCGAGTTTAAGAAATCCATATACTGGTCCACATAAAGTCATGCGACGCCTAAGGAATAACTACGTTATCGACATTAATAACAAACACACGTCGATTTCCTTAGAACGTCTAAAACCAGCTTATATCGAAAAGGTCGAAAATACTTGAAGGGGGTAATGTAGCGGTCGTGGCAGTTGGTATTTGGTCGTAATTGTTAATTACAATAACCCTACAAAAATATTAACTGCAACAACCATACAATAAACATCACATGATGTATTTCTTATTTTACTCTTTTCGATTGTTTATCAATTGTCCAATCAGAAATTTGGTAATATTCCATTACCAAATTTCTTATAACAATTAATTGTAATTATTATTATAAATTTTCACTTCAGTTTTTATAGTCGTCAGAGTCGGTCATCTCAGTAAAAATTCAGTTTAAAAGTAAAATAAAAAGTACAGTCATGATTTAAAAAAAAGTAATTTTGATAAAAATAAAAGTTTTTAAAATAAATAGCTAAAACATTAAATAAAGAAAATAATTTGTAATAAATAGCAAAAACATTAAAATGAATAAATAAATTATAATAAATAAATTATGATTTTAATAGTAAAACATAAAATTAAAAATAAATTAGAATTTTAAATAAATATTTTTAATTATATGATAAATTAATTAAATAATACTAAACTTAAGTTTGGACGAATAAAGTTAAATATGTGGATTATTTTGAAAATCAAAAAGATGTTTTTTTTTCATTGGAATAACCCCCACATATACTTGTTCCCTTTTAGAGTTATAAGAAAAGGTCCTACTATGTATATACACGATCAAATGGTTTTAAAGCTGTCCTTGTCAGAATCATTGGCATTTTTGTGATTCGACCTCTTTTATTTTTCTGACATTTGGGACATTTTTTAATGTAATTGTATATATCTGCTAAAATTTTCTTCCAAAAGTAAAATTGTTTTATCCTTAAGTACGTTTTTATGACTCCAGCATGGCCTCCTAAAGGGGAGTCATGATATTCGTTTAATACAGCTAGTATTTCTTCTCTGTTGTTTAAAATTATTTTTTCTGTAGTCTCTGGTACTATTTCTTGTTCCTCAGTCAAAGTTTCTTCCATTTTGTTATTATCCATTGTTTGGTCCAACGTTTTAATTTCTTCCTTTGTTTTTGTATTTTCTATTTCTTTTTGTCGAGTTTTTGCCCTCGTTATAGCAAAAGTTTGGATTTCATCATTATTTTCTTCTTCTGGAATTCTACTTAAAGCATCGGCGTTAGTATTTAATTTACCTGGTTTGTATAATATTTTAAAATTATATTCCGCTAATCTCGTTTTCCATCTATTTATTTTTCCTTCGGGGTCTTTTTTCTTGTATTCACTGATAAGCGGCTTATGATCAGTATAGATCTTAAATTACTGTCCCAATAAATAGCATCTAAAGTTTTTTACTGCCCAATAAACCGCCAACATCTCTTTATTTATTGTAGCATAATTTCTCTCTGCTTTATTTAACACCCTGCTTGCATATGCTATTGGTAAATCTTCCCCTACCTCACCTTGTGACAATACCGCTCCTAGCGCATGGTTACTTGCGTCAGTTGTGAGTAAAAATGGTTTTGTAAAATCGGGATATTTTAAAATAGGTGGTGATGTTAACAGCTTTATTTCCTCAAACGCCTTCTGATGTATCTCTGTCCATTCATATTTTCTCTGTCCCTTCGTATGCCATATGGTACAATGGTTCACCCTTTTCCGCTAAAAATGGCATACTTGCTCGATAATAGTTAACCAACCCCAAGAATGATTGTAATTGTTTTGTTGTTTTAGGTACTGCGTGTTCAGCAACACATTTTGTTTTTTCTGGATTCGGTAATATTCCTTCCGTTGTAATTCTATAACCTAAATAAATGACTTCTTTTTTAAGAAACTTAAATTTCTCTGGCTGAAGCTTAAAGTTATTTTCCCTTAATCTGTCAAATACCGCCGTAAGCTTTTCGTAATGATCTTTTAAGGTTCTTCCATAGATAACAATGTCATCTAAATATACAAGACAAAAGGCATTCGTTTAAATTCGTAATTTCCGAAAATAGTGCTGAAAGCCGTTTTTTCTCTGTCTTCGGGGTCTACTGCTACTTGATGGTATCCACTTGCTAGATCCAACGTTGAAAAGTACACAGATCCTCCTAATTGATCTATTATATCTGCTATCTTTGGTAGAGGAAATGCGTCTCCCAATGTCACTTCGTTAATTTTCCTAAAATCTACTACCACCATTGTTTATATATCTTATAGTTGTCCAATCAAGGCATTTTTTGAGGTGTTGCGCCGAGATTAGAAAATTATAGAGGCAGCACCATCGATTAGCATTGGGTTGAAAACTGCTACCGATATCACACATGTTCTTCCAAAAGAGCTTTAGAACATTTACTGTGTAAATCAATATAAAAAAAAAAATTTGAATTTAAAATTTTTTTTTTCTTTTATCATCACTTAAATAATATATTATTTTTACATATTTGGAAAGGATATTAATTTATCTCTACAAAAGTAGAAGGTAGTATATTGTTTAATCTCATATTTTACTAGTTAACGATAAATTAAACACACCTTTCCAAATATCCATATAAAATTTTATATTTATGAAATCTTTTCTTTTTTTTCGCATTAAAAAAAGACGCGTAATATTTTTTTTTGCCTTGTTTTCGCATAAGTTTTTTTGTATTGTTTAATTAATAGTTTTGGTGGTTCATTTGAAAAACTATTTTTTTTGGAAAAAATTGAAAATTAGAATTATTTATGAATAAAGCACGGCAAAGAATGTGAGCGCTAACTTTCTGTTTTTTTATGTAGCATAAAAGCTAAAGCCAAACAAAATTCAATGCCAAACACAAAAATTTATTAATACATATATATATCAAAATAATTTTATGCGCAAAATTTTTTGTTATATAATTGATACATATTTAACAATAACATTGTTTAAAGTACAATCGTAAGTTAACGCTCACATTCTACGCCGCACTTAATTCATTTATAATTTTTTAGCACAAAGAAATAATAGTTTCTTCTCTATATTATAAGAATAGTACAGGCGTTTGGGGATTTTGGTAATATCGATTAAAAAAATTCATGTTTTTTTTTCTGGAATAAATTAGAAATTTTTCAACACAAACAGATTATTAAAAATATTTTAATCTTTTCTAAATTAAATTAATAAATTTTCAAATTAAAGTCAACTGATTTTGGGGGTTTTTTTTTCTATAATTATAGAATATTGAATGTTGATTATAACTAATAGATGAATAAAATATTTTTAAAAATGTTCTTTGTGACTTCTAATTTAGTCTAAAAAAAAATAATCCATACATTTTTTAATCGATATTACCAGATAACCCAAACGACTGTACTGTTTCTAATATATAAGAAACTATATTTCTTTTGCTAAAAATTTAAAATAAGAATTTATTTATGAATTAGAATATTTTCAAATGTACGAATACCACCAAAACTTTTTATTAAAATTATACAATACAATCATGCAAATTCCACCCAAAACTATAAACTATAATTTTGGGTCGTATTTGCATGAGATTGTATTGTATAATTATAAAAAATTCATAAGATTATACAATACAAACAAACTATTGCGAAAACAAAGCACACACAAATATTATTTTTTTAATGCGAAAAAAAAGAAAAGCTTTCATAAATATAAAATTTTATATGGATATTTGGAAAGGTGTGTTTAATTTATCGTTAATAACTAATAAAATATGAGATTAAACAATATACTACCGTCTACTTTTGTATAGATAAATGAATACCCTTTCCAAATATGTAAAAATAATATATTATTTAAGTGATGATAAAAGAACAAAAAAAAAATTTAAATTCAAAATTTTATTTATATTGATTTACACAGTAAATGTTATAAAGCTCTTTTGGAAGGACATTTGTGATATCGATAGCAGAGTTTCTACCCAATACTAATCAATGGTGCTGCCTCTATAATTTTCTAATCTCGGCGCAACAACTCAAAAAATGCATTGATTGGACAACTATAAGATATATAAACAATGCTACCACTCTGTATCTTTTTTCTCCCTCCGGGCCAGCCTTTTTTGGAACAACCAGTAAAGGTGAATTCCAAGGACTTCGACTTGGTTGTATTACATCTGCTTCCAATAAATTTTTTTTGTTCCTCATTTATCACCTTTTTGTGACATTCCGCTAATCTGTACTGCCTGCTATTGATTGGTAATTGTTCCGGGGTCGTTCTTATTTTATGTGCAATAACATCAGTATGCGTTAATCTATCTCCTGGTAAATGAAAAATGTCATTACATTCTTCACAAATTTTATCAATTGTACTTTGTTCCTCTGTTGTTAATGTCGAATTCTTTTTTAGAACTTGTTCCTCTGTTGTTAATGTCGAATTCTTTTTTTAGAACTTAGAACAATTGTACTTTGTTCCTCTGTTGTTAATGTCGAATTCTTTTTTAGAACAGAGATTCAATTCTTTCTTTAGTGGTTTTATCTTCTGTTTCTTTCTCCTGATAATTTATACAATTGTCTTCTTCAAATAACCTAAATATATCTGTCAATGGTGTATCCTTGCGTCTCCCTCGGGGTTTTTTATCCTTTCTGCTTTTAATTTCATGTGTGTTTAGGGGTTCCTTTTTAGGAGTCTTATAAAAAAATTCTCTATAGGGGTCAATTTAAGCTTTACATCTTCAATTTTTACTTCTTCAATACTTACGTTGGCTATACATACCTTTACTGTATTATTTTTTGCTTCAACCAAACAATTTCCCAATAATACACCTGGTTTTAGTTGCTGTGCCTTACAAAAAATTCTCCTTCCTCTGTTGTAGGTAAACTTATTAATTTTTCCATACGCGCCGGAACCCATATTTCTTCAATTTTTTCCGTTCCATTTATTACATTATTTAAATTGTTATCCATTTTAATTTCTGCTTCATCTAAAATATTTCCTGTTTTTATACTTTCATCATAAATTTCATTTTATTTTTTATTTCGTTATCTCTAACTTCCACTGAATCATCTATGATATCAGCATTAACTATAATAATTTCATCATTAAATTTTATTCCTTCCTTTATTTCACCAAATTTTCCAACATTTTCTTCATTAATGTTTAAAAAATTCTTTTTCTTTATTTAATTCTTCTTCATAAACGATCTCTTCTTCTTTTACCATCAATTCTTTATTTACCTTGGATTTATCTTCGTCTAATAAGATTTCATCCTGATTTTTATAAAACTCACTTTTTATGTTGTCGAAAATTCCCTGAATTTCTTTTATTTTAACTGGATCCAATTGTTTAAATGGATTCTCAATGTAATGCGTATTTATTATACCTTTTTTATTTTTCGTTATAAATGGAATACAGAATTCGGTTGTATTAGTTTCCATTTTTGGAAAATGAAGTTTTTGTTCTGGTCCTAATATATTACAATTTGAAGATAAAAAATTATTCCCTAAAATACCATCAACGGGTAAATTTATGTCATTATCTGTGACTTGAAACTTACAATCAAAATTATTTCCTAATAAAAATTTCCCTTCACAGGAACCTATAGTGGAGCTTACATTTTTTGTTATTGTACTTAAGTTTGTTTAATCGTTTGTTAGTATAGGTGTTCCTTCTTTTAAGGTTGTATTTTTAATCAAACTAACCTGTGCTCCTGTATCTACCAATAATTTAATTTTATCCTTTTTAGCTATATCTAACGTTAATTGAACTATGGGCTCCTGTAAGGTGGTTTTTTCGCCCTTTTGAAGGAATGAGCTGAGCTTCTTTAGTTCACTCCATCCTCGTTTCCCGATTCCAACGCTTTTTTAGACTCATATGCCTGACGTGCTCGCAATGCACAATTTTATGACCTTTTCGTGCACACCAGTTGCATCGATTTTCAGTTACATTTTCACTGTCTAATGTGAGTACTCTCTGATTTGTTGGATTGGCATTTCCTGATCGCAATTTAAAACAATGAGTGGATGCATGTCCATTCATTCCACAGTTTGTGCATCGTAGAACTGAAGAATTTGTATTTTGTGGTGCTTCCCAAGTACAATCTCTACTAATATGTCCAGGCTGACCACACTTGAAACATTTAATCGTCGTATTTGTAGTTGTTCCTTTAAATGGAACCTTGTTACTACCATTTTTATTATTATTACCATTATTATTGTTCCTATTGTTATTATTATTATTGTAATTATTATTATAATTATTATTATAATTACTTGTATTATTTTTATTGTTGTTTGGAAAATTATTACCACTAACCATGTTGTAATTTCTGTTATAATTATTATTATTATTTGAGAATTGTTTATTATAATTATTGTTGTTGTTATTGTTTTGCCCGTTATTGAATTTATTGTTCCCTGGTGTTACTCGGAAATAATAATTATTATTATTATTTCGAAAATTATTTCCATGGTTGAATCTGTTATTATATGGTTGCTGTGCATGTCTTCCAGTTTCATTTAATTTTTGCATAATGTTTGTTAGTAGATTCATCATTTGATCCCCTTAATTACTATTACTAATTTTACCAGAACTTCCTATATTTCCTAAATTCCGTGTTTCATTTAAGTATTGACGAACTCTTAGGTTTTCGGGGTTTTTGAAGATTAAATACTGTTTAAAATCTGCTGATCGCAGTCCTCCCAAGAATATTCTTTTTGCTGTTATCTCCATTTCATTGATTAAAGCTCGTCCCTCGTTGTGATATCTTTCATTTACTCTGTTTCTATAAGCTGCCAATTTTTCTGCTATTCTTTCCCCATATAGTTCTGATTCCTTTTCATACTGGTACATCCCCAACATTTCAGATGCTAATGTAGCCATATTCTTACTTTCAATGAAACGATTTCTCAAAATGTCTTTGTATTGTGTGAAGTTTTCGACGTTGGCATACATAGAAAGTGCGTTGGCTGCACCTGTCAGTTTACTTGTAATTAAAATTCTCAATAGTATTCCCTTTTGTTCGTCTCTTGTCAATTCGTATGCTTGCTGAGCCAACTCTAGAAAATTGTTTAACTCATTTTCAGTACCTAACCCTACACCCGAAAATGTTGGAACTTGTACCAAAAATGTTTTGATTATTTTTTCAACTGGTAACAGTGTTGGTTCCAAATGATATGAGTTGTCGTTTGTAAAGTTTTCCGCAACGTATTCCTCTCGACGTATTCTGTTGTAGTGCAATTGGTGGTGGTGGTGAAATAGGGGTCGAGTTTAATCCTGACGGTCCCGGTTTAATCCTGACGGTTTAATCCTGACGGTCCCAGTTTATTTAATGTTCTATTTGTATTATTTGTTTTTGGGAAATTAAAGAAATGGGGGTCGTTTATTTGATTCATTTTGTCAATTTTTTTTATATTTAAACTTTTTCTTTCCGTTTTATTAATTATCACTTTAGTTCTCCTTGCTTTCGTAGGTTTTCTTATTGTTACTCCGGATCTCAATATTCTAAAGCTTTTCCTATTGTCCGATACTCTTTCTCCTTTCACTTGGTGTAAAAAATCAGCAAAGTTATTTCTATTCAATACTTCTAAATTTGGTTCCGCTTCTATATTGTCTATATTTGTTTTCGTATGTTGGTCCGAATTTTCAAATTCCGGACTTGAATTTAAAAATGAAAATGTTGATATTCGCTTTGAAAATTTTAATATAGATTGCGCCAACGTTGGGGGTTTTTAATTTTGCGACATTAGTTTATAAAAAAAAATATTCAACAACAACAATAATATATATATTACGATTTAGGGGTCATTTTTATTAAATTTCAGTATAATATTATTGTGGGGGTCATTTTCTATGAAAATTTCTGTAAAAATGTATTTTAGGGGTCGAAAAAAAAATTATTTTTTATTTTTTCTAAAAACTTTATGTAATTTCATTTATTTATTTTATTTTATTTTATACGAAAATCATTCTAAACAATTTATTTAAAATAAAATTCTCATTTTTATTTCTTTTATTTTTTCTTATTATAAAAAAAAATTTTTTTTTACTAAAATGTTTATCTAAAAAAAAATATAAGTTTCCTAACTCCTAAAATTATGTAAAAAATTTATTCATTTCCAATAAAAAATGAAATAAAATTTTTTAAAATGTTTAAATTCTTAATAGAAAATTTGTTTAATCCGAATGCTTTTACAAGAAAAACACGCTTTGCTCTAATGAAATTTACGTACGTCATTTAAAATATTAATATTAATATCAATTAAAAGTCGACAATAATATTTTATATAAAAATGATCAAAAGTAATTTGAAAATATATATAAATATATATCATTTTAAATATATGTATGCCGTGCAGCTAATTAGAAACGATGTCTTATATTTCGTAATGTCTCAATATACAGTGCCGTGCAGCTAATTAGAAACGATGTCTTATATTTCGTAATGTCTCAAAATTATATTTTGCTATCAATGTACTAACTACTAACACTTTAGAAAAATTTTATTTCTGAATATTCTTAAAAAACGTCTTGTTAGTACATTGATCGGAAATATAATTTTGGGATATTACGAAACATAAGACATCGTTTCTAATTAGCTGCACGGCACTGTATAATTTTCGTCATTACGAACAACAAAAGAAATAAAATTTTATAATTGTATCACAAAATGCAAATATAGGGTAACGAAAAAATTGTTGGTTTATTAAACCAAATTTTATTAAAATTTTAACACTTATGTTTAAAATTTTTTTTCTTTGTTTGTACATAGCCCTGTGTCAACTTAGTGCAATATTTTATATTACACTTTCTTTACACAGTTTTGTGTTAAATTAAATAAACTTAACTCTTTACACCGTAATTGTTTTGATTACCCTATTTTTTTATTCGAATTTGATTTATAATAATACACTTCTATTTATTGTATTTCACGTTAACAAAACTTTAATATAAACTTTTAAATTACAAATTGATCAAAAACGCACAATTTGCAATTTATACTTGGAGAAATAAAACTTTTGCGTAACCAAATCGTTTCTTTTCTCTTAACACTTGTTGAGATTATTGTACAAAATTAAACACAAATAGTGTGAACCAAAATAATTATATATTTTTTCTTATCTATTTTTTCTTAATAGTATAAACAAAAATAGTTATATATTTTCTTTATCTATTTTTTCTAAATAGTATTTCTGTTCACACAAGATTTTGTACTTTAATTTTTTCTTTGATATTGATTATTTTTTAATAAATGTTTTATTCAATCACAAATGTTAGTATTATTAAATGTTAATTTAATGACAATAATTTTGTTATCTTTCAACTCAATTTAATTTCTTTTACTTCACAAACAGAATTTCACATAAATCTTATCACTTTACCAAATTTTATTTCTTATTACTTTACAAAATTTTATTTCTATTAATTTCCAAAATTTATTTCCAATTAATTTTATTCTCTTAACTCAATAACAAATTGAATTCAATTACCATTAATTTTCCGACTTAACAAATTAAATATTAAATAACAACGAATAATAATAATTTTAAACATTATATCTAATAAACTCTACTTTTGTGTGGCTGATAAAAAATTTAAGTACTTTTAGTGCACATGCACTGTCAAAAATGATAATTAAGCATTTTTTTATGCATATAACAATAAAGAATAATATAAGGTTACGGATAACTTGAATTATGTTACAGTTTTATTTTTTGCGACATAAAATTACTTAGATTTTTGTGGGAATATAGAAATATTTTTAATCCTACATATTTAATGACAAATATTAATAAAGTCAGACTTCAACAGTGTAGATGATTTTTCTAACGAAATTACAGTGGCTATCAACTTATATATCATTAGTTCTGGTCAAGTCTGAACATTCTCCACTACCTTCATGGTTTCAAAGATTTACAATAATGAAATACTTAATTTATGAAACAATAATTATTATAATCTATAATAAGTGAACTTTGAAATCATCAATATATGTCTTTGTGTTATTATATAATGCATTAATATTTTTATATACATTTTACAATATTTTTTTTTTTTTTGTTTTGTAAATTGTTACATTTACTGATAGTATTTATTTGATACAAAATAATTTGATGCAAAATAATTTATAAACTAAATAGCGAGAACAATTGATACATTTTTTTATATATATATATAACTAATGAATTGATTTAGATATTTTCAGTAATATGAAAACTTTCGGCTTTACTTAAACGTGGCAGAGGAAGTGGTTTGTTTGTTGTTATACTTCTTCTGTTTTTCTTGCGTATTAAACACAAGTATACGAGTAAAATGATAATTAGAAGTATCATTATATATATACTGCAAATAATGATGAATGTCATGATTATTTATTGTTACTGGCAGTTTTTCTTGTTGTCTAAGGTTATGAATATGCATCTTGGGTTCATCTATGGTTGAAATGTTAAGTGCGACAGCAGCGGTTAGTTCATCGAATTCCTCTCTTTCTTGAATCCAAGCTGTTATATTTCCTGATGGTATGAATGATTGTTCCAGGTGGTTAGTAAAGAATTTTTTGGATTTCAATGTTATATCTGAATTTTAAGTTTGCATGGTAGAGATAACGATAAAATTCCACTTCCAGCAATTTCTTTCGTTGTTATTGATTGATCACAAATTAAATTACCTGAATATTTGCTATTTAGTGAGAATATCCAACTATTGGTTGCATGTAATTTAATCCAATAATTAGTTATCTGCTCTGTTTTGTACTGACAGTCCTGTGTCGCTTTGGATTGTGATTAAGCAGAGATATTTCACATAAGCTGACATTTGATTTACTGTTATATAGAGGATGTGATTGTATACATTGAAATCTTTCATAATCTAACGCACTACATTTCTGCAGCTCGTATTCAGTCAGAGGAAAGTAACGATCTCGTAATGCAGTAACCGCTAAATATTTTGAATATGGGTTAATGATGATTGATCGTGTTGAAGATATAATTGGAATAGGAACAATATGAAATAATTGGTAGATTTCATTATCTGGAAATGGAATACTGACTTTTAATATGATTGTTTTATCTGTGATACGACTCTTTACAGACATTCTCTTATATATTTCAATCAAACCAGTATCAGGTATAGTTAATGTTGATGGAATATTGTTTCTGATTAACGTAATTTCCTTTTCTAACTGTTCTGGGGTCAGAATATTTGGACTCATCTTTGAATTATGTAAGTCAAGCAATACGTCTACAAGGTCTCTTTGAGTGTTTTCATAATTTGTGATTATTAACGTAATATAACCTACTAATGAATTTAAGCTGTTAGTTAACCTTGTGCTGGCAAACAGATTTTTTGATTCTATGTAACGTTTGTTGAGAATTTCAAATTGCATATTGATATCATTAGTCGTTTTTTTAAGAATATTTAATGTGGAATCTGTTATAGAAGTTTGATTTTTGATTAACTCTAACAGATGATTTTCATTTTTATTTACATCTTCAATCTTTTGTTCAATCTTGTCGGGATATTCTTGATCAAGTATGTCAAATAATCCATGTGCAGCCCAACCCACTACATGCAAAGGAGATCTAGGTATGCGCTGTTTATAGTTAATATGTCCATTCATTTTATGTTATATATTATTGTTATGAGAAACAATTTCTAATCTGTGGTGTAATTCAGTGGCAGTAGAATTACAATAATCAAAATTACGCAAGTCACTATGACATATAGTTTCTATTTCGTGAATAAATTGGACTAAATGATAAATTGTAATATACCAAAATATTCCATTCATTATTAATTGATTGAACCTGTCCAATATCTTCGAAGTAAATACCTGGTGGTTGAGTAAATGAAGTTATATTCAACATGATGATGGCACTATTAGCGTGACTAATAGGGTCATCAACATGAATGAAGATGTTTTAACAAGCCAGCCACTTCTTAATATTTTGCCATTTGTTTCAGGGATGTTTTCTGAAACAGATTCATCTTCAGGTGTAATTGTTTCTGATTCATCTGCAGTGGACAAATATTATGAATGGCTCTTTTTAAGCATCCATATGAAGTTTTGATGTTAGCTACTCTTGTTAATTTATCAGAACCAGTGAACGTCTCGATCACTTTGCCTAGTTGCCATCGCAGAGGAGGAGAGTTTTGGTCTTTCAATAGTACTAGTGTGCCAGGCTGAATATTTTGTTCCTCACTTTTCCATTTACTTTTTGCTTGCAACAAATGAAGATATTCCTTTGACCATCTTTTCCAGAATAGTTGTGGAATTTGTTGAATTTTTCTGAATTTATTAAGATGATTAATGTAATATATTATTGTTATGAGAAACAATTCAGTGACATCAGGTTCAGCAAATGAAGTTAATGGAGCTCCTATCAAAAAATGTCCAGGAGTTAGCGATTCTACATCATTTGGATCCGATAAAAGCGGAGTTAACGGTCGAGAATTCAAAATTGCCTCGATCTGGATAAGCACTGTGTTCAATTCTTCGTATGTAAGAGATGCTATACCCATATATCGAATTAGATGGTTCTTAGCTGATTTTACAGCAGCTTCCCCCAGTCCACCAAAATATGGTGATCTCAGCGGCGGCTCGTCATATTGGGCAGGGTGGGCTAAGCCCAACCTGAATTTACAGGATAATTCTACAAAATATTCATTTAAAATATATTATAAAAATACGATAAACAAACCCCGGGTTTGTCAAAAGCACATTTCCTCAAAATCGCCACATGTAGAACTATGAGCTATTCTAAAACAATGGGAATTCCTATACGTGTATATTGTGCAGTTTTAGTAGTATTTTCAATGTACTATAATATTGTGCAGTTTTAGTAGTAAATAGTGTGCAGTTTTAGTAGTATTTTCAATGTACTATATATAGGAAAGATAAAAAATGATATGGTAAATATAGGTAAAAAATGTGTCGCTGTTCGATTTTATCAATTTTTTTTCCTTCCATGGTTATTATTCCAGGAAAATATATATAAACTTATCATTTAAGTTTTCTGTAACTTTGCTTTTAATTTAACATAATGTGATATGAAATAATATCCAATATTCCATTTATATAGCTCCTAAAAATATGCAAAATGTTCGTTTTTTGCAAAATTTTACATGATTAAGCATTTTGATTAATTATAAGTGTGAGGCAAATGGTTATAATAGTCTACCTGATAGGCTTTTAGTCCGATTATTTGGATAGCGGCTATGTGTGAGGGAAAGCGATCCCTCTGTGCCACTGTGTTCTTGTGTACTGGTAGAACCAGGGAAGTGAGTTGCCAGAAGCAGTTAAATTGTTTCCTTTCGGTTCTCAGTATAGCTAACGTCTTGTTTTTCAAGTAAGCTAATTCCGTTAGTGTGATCACTAGATAAGTCTTGGAGGCGAGCTGCAGTGGGCACATCGTTTACCTTTTCACAGAAATTCCTCCACGTATTTCTTTTAGATTTCCTTAATTCTTTATTATATTTCGTGAGGGCATTATGGTAATCGCTCCACGCATTGGTGCGTTTAGCTAGGTTAAAGGACCTTCTTACCTTTCCACGGAGCCTATTTAGTTCAGGGTTCCACCAAGGCACATCCCTGTTGGTAGCAGACAGATGGACAGACGGACAGACAGAGTGAAACTAATATACACATTTCTTCCAATTTGGTTGGAAATGTGCTAAAAATGAGCAAAAAAAATTCAATTTTTTTTTGTAAATATCTACTTTTTTTATGTCATATAATATACGTGTATATAATTTTTTCCATCAAAATTCGTACACCACCGCTGCGAAATATAATATGTATGTATATAAAAATATAATCTAAATCTAAATATGACTATGAACGCTAAAATACAAATATAATATACTAACACTACGTAACTTTTTCATTATAAAACTACAACTACTCTTTTCTCTTTACTTCAGGGGCTAATTGAAATTTGCCCACCTTATTATACTAATTTTATATAAAACAATTTTGCGTATGTGTTGAATTTTGTATGGATCAGGCTGGGCTAATTTAAACTAGCCCACGAAGACCACGTGTTCCTCATAGAAATGCGAAATATTTGTAATTGCTATATGATTTTCACAATTTAATTATTTGTATGGAAAAAAATTATTAGCAAATTTTCATTATATGAGGAAGCAAATTTCTGTCCATAAGAAGAAGATAATAATTTTTTTACCAATTTTTAAATTATTTAAACCAAAATACCAGGCGCGCATATTTTATAATGAACACTATTGAGTTGAGTTGAGTTATTTATTTCCTTCTCTTATATGAAATTACTTTTCTATTAAAAAATATATATTAAGTAGGTATACGAATAAAAATATATCATGGGATAGAAAATCTCTCTCCATAGAAGAAATATTCCTATACTGAAAATTTGCATGAAATATTTATTTTGGTCTGCTTGTAGATCGCCTCCTCGTGGTACAGACTGGGTAACGCTAAAAGATCTACAAGATAGGGGGGACTAAGTCGTACGTATCCTATCTATATATAGGGGGGAACAAGTCGAATAGTTTACTATGGGCTCCGTATCCTATATGTGGTCATGGTGGATGTGGTAGGGGGGATTCAACTGAACGGCTTGCTGTCAGTTCCGTATCCTATCACAGCATTGATTATCATGAAAACTGGTCTAGTCATGTTTTAGGCAGTGATCAAGATGTCAATGGTCATAAAAGGGATTTATCCCTCTTATGATGTACTACCTCAGTGGTGGCCATGAAAGTACAACGCTAGAGAAGTAAACCTTGGAAATAAAAATCCCCCAATCTACGGTGGAACAGCATATGCCTAAAGATGAATGGTTAGTGGGTTAACTAACCATTAATATGCGAACTCCGGATACCTGGCGCCCTCCGGTTTAAATCTAGCCTTCCTGTGGTAATGCGGGCCTCTGGCACAGGTGACCTCTTTTCCCTAGCTATTCGTGGGAATCATATGGATACTATTAATACAAAAAAAAATGAAGAGATGGATGCTGCTCTAAATGCATTAATAACAGAAGAACCAAAGGTCACTGGGCCTAGTTCATCATCTGAAACAGCAGAGGCTGACCTCAGTCCTCCAAATTCAGATGATGACCAACTACTACTCTCTGAAGAGGAAGAAATTCCTCCACTATCGCAGGGAGTAGTAGACAAACTACAGGAGCAGACAAGCATGCTCCGACTAGCTGACACACGTGTCAAGCTGAGGGGTGCGGCGCGCAAGCGCCTCAAGTGGTTTTTGGCCCACGGGCATCCGACGGAAGAGGCAAGACTATTGGCCTTAAAACCTATAGAGCCTAAGAAGGCAAATAAAAGGAACCGCTCGGATGGCACCACTCCAGAAGCGCCAGAGAAAAGGATCAAGGGTCCTTCAGGTGGTGCTTGTAGCTTAGTGCGGACAACAACATCGTCACTTCCAATGACAAAGGTGATAAGTTGCCTAAAGGAAGTGCATTAAGCTACAAACAAGTAGTCGAAGGGATGAAACTGGGCATCTTATCCAAAAACTATCCGGAAGAACTCTTGACAATTGAGCAAATGACTGCCATTCAAGAAGCCTTCCTGGACAAAATTGTTGAACAAAAGGATTCGGTTACAAAACCGAAGTTCCTTGGTTCTACTTTTAAGCCAGGTTGGTTAGTTCTAAATTGTGCTAACAAACTCACTTACGAGTGGGTTCGCAGCACAATTTCCGGAATAGTGCCCTGGAAGAACGCACAGCTTGCAGCTGTAGAGGAATGTAATATTCCTAAATCCCAAATCATTACTGCGTTCTTCCCAGCATGCTCAGACACGCCTAACGAGCGTATCTTGGGCATCATACAAGGGCAGAACGAAGGCCTCAACGTTGACGAATGGAAGATCATGCGCAGAGAACAACACGGCACCGCAACTCAGCTGACCTTATCTGTCGATCATTCGTCCGTTGAAAACCTGAAGAAAACCGACCACAAAATCAACTTCAGGTTTGGGTTCGTTCAATTTCGACAGATGAAAGCCAAACAGGATGAACCGGTGTTACCCAGGAGCTCCGATCCAAAAGTGAAAAGAGATCTGCCTACAAGCTCTAAAGCTTCACAAGGTATAGACTCTTCACCTAAGATCAGTGCTTCGAAGGGTACGCATAGCCGGACATCCTCAACACGTCCATCAACCTCCAAAACCGCCAAAGCTAGCACCAGCTCTAGCTCCAAGGATCAAAAATCGGCCCAGGTGAAGAGGTTGAAAAAGGAAAAAAATCGAAATGGATAGCAGCAGCATAGACTGCATCCAAATAAACTTACACCATGCAAAAGCAGCAACATCAACGCTTAGCTGTAGGTTTATTCAAGAGAACGTGGACATAGCGCTCATCCAGGAGCCTTGGATCCATAAAGGTCAAATAAAGGGCCTACCAACAAGCACATGTAAGTTAATTTATGACAACAAACATGACAATCCAAGAGCAGCTATATTGCTCAACAAGAGAATTAATTTTCTTCCCATTTCAGAGTTTATTTCGAAGGATACTGTTGCAGTATTAGTAGAAGTGCAATCTGAAAGGGGTAAGCAAGAAGTCGTTTGGGCTTCGGCTTACTTCCCTGGGGATTTGGACACAACGCCTCCTGAAGATGTTACACGTCTAATCAAATACTGCCAAAGACTGAGGAAACAGTTTATCATCAGTTGCGACGCAAATGCACACCACACTGTATGGGGCAGCACTGATGTTAATAAAAGGGGTGAGTGTCTTTTAGAATATCTTATTACTAACAACATAGATATAATTAACAAAGGCGACGAACCCACTTTTATAAACTCGATTAGGCGAGAGGTCCTTGATTTAACCTTAGCCAGTCCAGTTATAAGCCCCCGTCTGACCAACTGGCATGTCTCCAAAGTAGCCTCCATGTCTGATCATCAACAAATCAGATTTAGATTAGATGGTTCATGCCAACAGTCTTATATAAATAGGGTCCCGAAAAATACAGATTGGTGTTCCTACACCCACCACATAAAGTCTGAGATAGGGTCCCTAAACAAAAATATTGAATCGATCTCTGACCTAGAAGAAGTAGCTACAGAGCTACAAAATCTTCTAAGTAATGCCTATGAAAACAATTGTCCGGTAAAACAAAAGGCTACCAACAGGGATGTGCCTTGGTGGAACCCTGAACTAAATAGGCTCCGTGGAAAGGTAAGAAGGTCCTTTAACCTAGCTAAACGCACCAATGCGTGGAGCGATTACCATAATGCCCTCACGAAATATAATAAAGAATTAAGGAAATCTAAAAGAAATACGTGGAGGAATTTCTGTGAAAAGGTAAACGATGTGCCCACTGCAGCTCGCCTCCAAGACTTATCTAGTGATCACACTAACGGAATTAGCTTACTTGAAAAACAAGACGTTAGCTATACTGAGAACCGAAAGGAAACAATTTAACTGCTTCTGGCAACTCACTTCCCTGGTTCTACCAGTACACAAGAACACAGTGGCACAGAGGGATCGCTTTCCCTCACAAATAGCCGCTATCCAAATAATCGGACTAAAAGCCTATCAGGTAGACTATTTACTTCGAACCGAATTAGATGGGCAATTAGCTCATTTAAACCTTTCAAATCGCCTGGCGCGGATGGTATATTTCCGGCCCTCTTACAGAAAGGGCTTGAAGAATTGATCCCAGTACTAGTTAAACTGTTTAGAGCTAGCTATATCTTCCAACATATACCAACCATTTGGAGGATGGTTAATGTGGTCTTTATTCCAAAGGCAGGAGGGCGCCCAGGTGCCCAGGCTAAATCATATAGACCCATTAGTCTATCATCCTTTCTCCTTAAAACAATGGAAAAGGTCATTGACCTACACATAAGAGAAAGCGCTCTCAAAGTGTCACCACTTCACAAACACCAGTTTGCTTATCAAGCTGGTAAATCAACAGTGTCTGCGTTACACGCCCTTGTAAATAGGATTGAAAAATCCTTCGCGGCCAAGGAAGTTGCTCTCTGTACATTTTTAGACATAGAGGGCGCCTTCGATAACACATCGTACGACTCGATAGAAAGAGCGGCTTCGCGTAAAGGGATCGAGATCCCTACCATTGGCTGGATTAGAGCCATGCTTGAATGCCGCCGTATAACAGCTAAACTAGGAGATGAGTCGGTCACAGTAACAGCCGTCAAAGGTTTCCCCCAATCCCACTATAGACCATAGCAAAAGGGTATTATCCCTTTTGCTATGGTCTATAGTGATTGATGATCTACTGGAAAAGCTGTTAAATTTGGGGTATGATGTACAAGGTTATGCAGATGACCTTGTAATAATAATAAGAGGAAAGCATGATGGAACCCTGTCAGAGCTCATGCAGAGGGTCCTAAATTTTGTGCAAAAATGGTGCCTTGACGAAGGCCTCTGTATGAACCCTAATAAAACTAAACTTATACCATTCACAAAAAGAAGGATGGTGCATTTAAAATCTCCCAAACGAACGGTATTGAGATTGCCAACGAAGTGAAATATCTAGGAATAATCCTAGATAAGAAACTAAATTGGAACTCACACGTAAAGAAAACGGTTACAAAAGCCACAAGGGCTTTATATGCATGCAACCGTCTTCTTGGTAAAACATGGGGAATGAAACCTAAAATGATATATTGGTCATATAGCGCGATCGTTAAACCCATTTTGACCTATGCCGCGTTAGTGTGGTGGCCAAAAACACAACAAAGGTTCACGCAAACCCAGTTGCAAAAAGTGCAACGGCTTGCATGCCTAAGTATAACCGGTGCTATGCGAACCTGTCCGACTGCAGCCATGGAAGCCCTCCTGGACCTGCTTCCCTTACACCTTCAGGTGCAAAGGGAGGCTCTCCTAAGCGCGCTCAGATTGCAAAGGACAAAAAAATTCAAACCTGGAAATCTAGTGGGTCATCTGGCAATTCTAGCTGACTTCCAAAAGTCGCCATCGACTATGGAAATGTCAGACTTTATGGAAAAGCGACTAAACTTCGACAAACCCTTCAAAGTGGTCCTCACGGACCGCAACGTATGGTGCTCAGGGGGGCCCACTCTTAGGAACAATTCGATAGTTTGGTACACAGATGGCTCAAAAATGGACGATGGCGTAGGTGTAGGGGTATACGGACCCCGTTTTCGCCTTTCCAAACCTCTTGGTGTTACACCAACAATTTTCCAAGCGGAAACACATGACATAGAGCTTTGTTCTAGAGAATGTGTCAAAAGACGCATATGTAGCGCAGCGCAAACATTTACATTATGTCGGATAGCCAAGCGGCCCTTAAAGCTTTAGATTCATTTACCTTTGACTCAAAACTTGTATGGGAATGTCTATTCTCCCTCAAGCAACTGGCAAACAACAACAGGGTTACTCTAATGTGGGTGCCAGGGCATGAGGGTATTACCGGCAATGAAATAGCCGATGAACTTGCTAGGAAAGGTGCTAACACACCTCTCATAGGACCCGAACCCTTCTGTGGAACATCCAGAAGCCACCTAATGAAGGAAATTGGGGAATGGGAACAAAATTTGAAATCTAACTATTGGCATAACTCCCCGGGCATAAGACAGGGGAAGAAATTCTTAGACTTTTCAAAAAAGAGAGCTAATGAGATTCTCACACTTAGCAAATCTGAGCTTCGTGTTATTACTGGTCTTCTCACAGGCCACTGCCCATTTAGGTATCACTTGAATAAAATCGGAAAGTCTGACACTAGGGACTGTCGATTCTGTTCAAATAATGATGAGACAGCGGAGCATATCCTTTGCGACTGCGAAGCCATTGCCCGGAAAAGTCTGAATTATCTAGGTAAGGGTTTTCTGTTCCCTCAGGAGATTAAAATTCTGCCGGTCAGGAAAATATTGGGGTTTTACAATAGCCTTAATATCAACTGACCCAACTAATTAGGGAATGCACAATAGATCTTTTAGGTCGCGGTGTAGAGAGGCAACAGTATTGCCTGGCTTCGTTCAATTTCGACAGAAGAGTAAAAAAAAGAGAAATATATCATCGTGGGCAAGAAAATAGCAGCTCCTAGAACGAATAATTCTTATTACTAAAAATTTGCATGAAATATTTATTTTGTAATAAATATATTTCTTTAAAAAAAAGAAGAAATATATCATCATGGGCTAGAAAATTGCTGCCCACAGCAACAATTTTATAGCTCAACTTAAATTTCCACAAAAATTATTTATTTATAGCACACATTCGAACAAAAATTTCAAATTTAATACCAGGGGATCATAAATTTCAGAAAGTAAGAATAATTTTCTTCTAACTTGATAAAACTTAAGACAATTGCATACAAATATAATTATTCAAATATGTACGGAGTGTGCAATGATTTTCGTTTATTTCGCTCGATTTTTTTGCATGTGTCTAATTTTTTTCGTGTATAATATGTGATTTATTTTTCTTGTGTGCATATGCATAATGATTTTTTTTGATTGTAAAGAAAATGAAAAACATATTAAGATGCCAATGTGATTAACTCAGTAATGATTAGCTTAGATGCCAATGTGATTAACTCACTAAAACGAAAAATTCAAAAGGTTGTATATTTAATAACCTCAAATCTTTGCTTTTCATAACAAAACTTTTTCCTTTAGCCCACCCAGAATTTTTGATCACGGTCAACCACTGGTGAGCATATCCTTACCATTAATTCTGATTTAGCACCGACGAAATTAGTGGCATTATCACAATAGATGGTTTGAAATAGACCTCTTCCACCAATAAATCGTTTTAATGCATTGATAAATGCTTTTGCTGTTAAATCATCCACTAATTCCAAGTGAACAGCCTTTGTACTAAAACAAACAAAAACTGCTACATAACATTTCGTAGATTTCTTTCTTCTGACTTTATAATGAATTTTTATAGGTCCACAAAAATCGACACCAGTTATTTATTTATTTACGTTTAGTACAAATATATTACAACATATCAATATGTTTATGAACTTAAAATAAAATTATTGTTAAATTACACAATTATTATATAAAATAAAATATTGATAATTATAATAAAAAGATTTGTAATATTAAAAATAAAATAAAAATTAAGTTTCAAAGTTAAAATGAAACTACGTCAAAAGAAATAATAATAAAAAATTAATTAAAAACTAGTTAGCTTAAAAAAAACTAAGTCAATAACAAATATTATGACACGTGTAAAATTAAATTTTTCTTTTTTTTTTTCTTTGGAAGAAAGAAAGGTTTATGTGACTTTTATAGTTGTTAATAACCTTGAACATTCTATTAATTGGTTCAAATTTACCATAGTTCGTACGGTGGAATATTTCTCGAAATATATTTTCCGACCGAAACCGAGTACTAGATTTAAATGCGTAACAACTTGGTTTTTGATATACTAAGAGTTGATCTGGCCATTATTAACTTGAATTATAAATAGAATGTCCGCAATTAGTCTCCTTGATTCTAGGGATTTTAGCTGCAAGAGATTTAACCTGTCCTTGTATGGAGGTAATATCACTGGGTTTAACCAACCGTACGAACGTAAGTTACGTAAAGCGTATCTAAGAAATTTTTTTTGCACTGATTCGAATCTCTCTATATGGTCCCGATAATAGGGAGACCAAACTTGGCTAACATACTCAAGGTTCGGCCTAACAAGAGAAGTAAATAAATATTTAAGGATATATGGATCCTCAAATTCCTTAGACCATCGCTTGATGAAACCCAACATTGAATTTGCTTTACCAATTATGGTATCGAAGTGCAATTTAAAAGTCATTTTGCTATCGAAATACACGCCTAGATCTTTGAAGTAATAACATTATCAAAAGTATAATTTGAAATCACTGGTGTTTTACGACGAGTGTAACTAATTATTGCACACTTATCAACATTTAATGATAAATTATTAATATTACACCAGCTTTTAAGAGTCTAGGTCCTTTTGAAGTGTAATAGCATCATTTAAGGAACTTATCTTATTATGGATTTTCATATCATCGGCGTAAATTCCCAATTTACTATACTTGATTACAGAAGTAACGTCATTAATTGAGAAAATGAAAATAAATGGACCTAAATGACTACCCTGTGCGACACCAGAGTTGGCATAATAGGGTTCTGAAATTTCAGATCTAAATTTAACACAATATTTTCTATTTATCAGATATGAATTTATGCACTTAATTAAGAAATCAGGAAAACCTAATTTTTTTAGTTTAAAGCATATTACACTATGAGGTAACAGATCGAAAGCTTTACTTAAATCAGTATAGATGACATCAGTCTGATACCCAGCCTCCATATTAGTGAGGAACGAAGAACATGATTCAACTAAGTTGGTTACAGTGGATCTATTTTTCATGAAACCGTGTTGATTAGGTACTAGTAGTCCTGAACAGTAACTATAGATGGAATCATAAATCATTAGCTCAAATAACTTAGGAATGCTAGACAGTTTAGCAATAGGTCTATAATTGCTAATATCATTCTTTGAATCCTTTTTGTGGACAGGTCTAATAAAAGATGTTTTCCAAAATTCTGGAAATTGCCCACTATTTAAAGATTTATTAAATAGAATTCTCAGTGGAGATGCTAAAGAATTTGCACAGTTCTTAAGAATGAATTCAGGTACATTATCTAGACATGGAAATGTATCATTACTCAGTTTTTCCATGTATTTTTTTACCTGTTGAACTGAGAAATTGAGTGATGATAGGGGCATCTCCGGATAACTATGCATATATTGAAAATTTGATTCATCAACTATAAAAGGAGTATCAGAATATGAACTAGAGAAGAAATCTTTAAAATATTTTGAAATAAGTATCGGATCCTTTGTAGATTGTCCTTGAAATGTCATGAAATTTGGAAATTGATCTGACTTTCTTTTAGAATTAATAAACTTCCAAAAGGATTTAGGATTAGTTTTGATTTGAGCAGCCATATTAATTAGATAGTTATTATATTTGCTATCCAACAGAATTTTAAACGTATTATGGAAATTAACGAATTCAAGATATGCTTCACTCGTTTTTAATTTTAAGTATTTTTTCCAAGCCCTATTTTTTTTGTTTCTAAGCTGTTTTAAGTCGTGATTATAACAAGCCGGACTTGAACTAAAGCCTTTGTCACGTACTGATGGTACATACATGTTAAAACCATGTAATAAGATTTCATAAAATTTATTTACAGCATCGTCAATATCACGACATAACAGTAAAGTATCAAAATCCATAGATACTAAGTAATTGTTTAAAGCACAAAAGTCCGTTTTTAGAAAATTATATCTACATATAAGATATACTAAAAGACGAATCAGTAGGGCTATTGAAACAATAAGAAAAACTAATAGGTGGATGGAAATTGTCAATATTTACTAAAGGTGTAACATTGTTAATTTCAGTCAGATTTATCCAATCTGAAGTAAAAAAAGATCCAGCTGAACACCATAAATATTTTTTGTATATGATACTTGCTGAAGATTATTTGAATTAAGTCCATCTACAAGAGTATATACTGAAGCATTTGTTAAATAGACATGAGTTGACATACAAATTATCTCCCTTTTCCACGGAATTCTTTGTCATCCTAATAACTGGGGGAATTAAAGGATTTACAAAATTGGGATTGAGCTGGTTTGTATTAATATTTGAAATAGTGTTAGTGAGGATTAAATTAGTACTAGTAAAACTACTAACTGTACTGTTAACAGAATTTAGGGAGCTAGTAGGATGATGGTTAGTTGAAGGGTCTTGATGGTCGAACTTGAGATGCAGGTAGTTGTCCCATTAGTTGTCCAATGTCACGAGGTTTAACCTTAAAACAACGAATACAATTGTGAACTGTTTTTCTGGATAATCTTCGAGCGTCGATAATCCAAAACATTTCTCTTGATAAAGCCAGTAACGCTTGTGGAGCTGCATGTAGATGTTTGATATGCAAAAAATTCATTACCAATTGTGAAAAAAATGTGGTTCTTTTGCAGGAGAAACTGATGTTTGCTGTGATCTGGTATGTTTGAATTTCTTAACCTACCACCTACTCTTATACATAAAGTTTGTGCATCAAAAAACGGACTTAATGAACTAATTGAATTCTTAGTATCTAAATATTTATTTTTTGTCAAATGCAATAATTCATTACGAAAGTGATTTTGTTGAATATTCCTGATTAGTCCATATCGACCTGCGGTTAGCTCCGTGTGTGTCAGATTTCCTTCAGATCTTTTTTGGTTGTTTCTCGATGCCTTACAGTTTTTTATGAATCTACAAATATAAGATATTATTCTTTGTAATTTAAGATATGAATTATTAAAAGAAATTAATGTTATTAAATCCTCAATTTTTGATATAGTAAATACACAAACTGGTGCTCGCTGTTCTGGTATTTCTTGTGGCTATAAAAATTCCTTGCTTATAAAATTTTCTTCGATGTCATTGAGAAAAGTTGGACCATTGTACCATAGGTTGGACTGTGTTAATGTTTTAACCAAGCAGCCTCTTGAGATGATATCTGCTGGATTATCTTTTCTATCAATATGTCTCCATTGTTCTATTCTGGTTAACTCTTGAATTTTAGATACTCTATTGGCAACATATGTTGTCCATGTATAAGATGGTGAGTTTATCCATGCTAATACAGTTGTGGAATCTGTGTAATAAAAAATTTGATTAATGTTTATCGTTAAAAAACTTAATATCCGCTCAATTAGCTCTGTCATTAGGACAGCAGCCTGAAGTTCGAGGCGAGCTATTGTTGTAAATTTTAATGGAGCTACACGTGATTTAGAACAAATTAATCGCACCAATTTATGTCCATGATCGTCAATTGATCTCAAGTCGCAGCATGCTCCATAAGCTGACATGCTACTATCAGAAAATGCATGCAATTGAATATTGTTTGCATTCTTGAGAACTGTACATCGACGAACATTGATTGATTGCAGTTCTTGTAACTTAATAAGTGTTCCATTTGTGCTGCAGTTCTCCTGGAAGTTTGTCATCCCAGCCTAAGTTTATTTTCCATAAATCCTGTAAAAAAACCTTACCATATACTATCACGGGTCCTATGAGGCCTAAGGGATCAAAAATTGTTGCTAAGTCTGAAAGAACAATACGTTTTGTTAAGGGCGTGGTTTGTTCATTAGATTTAAAATGGAAATAAAATGACTCCTCTGTAGGTTTCCACATAAGACCTAAGGTTTTGATTACATCATTCTGACCAATATTTAGGAAGGGTTCATGGAGCTTAGTTGGAATGTCAGCTAAAATCTGGGCTTCGTTGGAATAAAATTTATGTAGATCAAAATGTAATGGGTAGGTTTTTTTGAGAAATCTTTTTGCCAATTTACACCCTTCGATTTGTTATTTCTAAGTAAATTATTTTACTTAGTAACAAAATCAAATTTTAGAAATAACAATCAAATAAATTTTGATTGGGTGTAAATTAACATCAGATGCAATTAACGAAAGATTTCTTTCGAATTATCGAAAACCAGTTTTTATATTGTCAAAAACCTTTGGTTTCGATAAATTTTTGCAACAATTAAAGTCAATCAATTTAATAATTGATTTGATTTGTAGAATTTTAGTTAGTTATTAATACTCATTATCTGGGGACGGTATACAAAATTCAAAATGTATACCTATACCTTGTATATATTATATATAGTGTAATATTTAGTATAAATTATATATAACTTAAATTTAAATCTGTAGTGAGATTTTTTTATTAGTTTTTTTGGTTATAAATTTGCCAATCTTTATATACTAAAAAGTATCGTTTTTTTAACCTTTTCTTTTCTTTTTTTGAACATTCTATAATATAATAAACGGGTTAAAATATTTATAATAATTTCAAGTAATCTTAAGCATATATATAGTTAATTTAAGATTGCTATTAAAATAATTTTATGATTATGTACAATTAAAAAAATATATAGTTATAATAAAAATCTAAGTTCGGTTTAAAATATATGTAACAAAACAAAAAAAATATAACTTTCCGTAGTTTTAAATTAGATTTATATTATAAACTCTTATAAAAAAGGGAAAGAAAATTTATATATTGTGTACCAATTCAAAATATATGACATTTTTTTATTATGTGGAAAAATTATAATAAAATAAAATGGCGATACAAAAGTAATTAAAAACTAATACAAAAAAAAATAAAATATAAAGTATAATAATTTTAGTGGTTGATTATTATCGTCCAACTAAAATCTTACTAAATTAATAATATCGTGAAAACTAAATTTGGAAAAAAAATTGAAAGAAAAAAAAAACTGGCAAAAATTGAAATTAAATAAATTATTCTTAACTTCAGTAAAATTATAATGAAATTATTATTATTATGTTTTTTTTTACTGAAACAAAAAATTTTCAAATATAAATTTTTAAATATGGCCATTACACAAAAAAATATAAATAATCGTACAATAACTTTTGGCCACTAGTGTAGCATATTCTATCGTTCGGTTTTTTTTTGTCTGTCGTCTCAAAAAGGAAATTTTTTTGATTAAATTCGTGTAATTAACTATATTTTAAATTGAGAAATGTTTCTGAAAATAAAAAAAATAATAAATTGAGAAATGATGCTGAAAATAAAAAAAAATTAAATTGAGAAATGTTGGCGAAAAAAAAAAATTTGAGTAATGTTGCTGTTATAATACAAGAGGTTGCGGAAAAGTATTTTTATTGCCGATTTTTTTTTTATTTTTAAAAGTTTATTTGCCTAACCAAAAGTAGCTATTACCTAAATAATTATATAAATTTGTGGCTAATTGATTTACCATTTTTTTTTCAAAAAAAGTATATATCGTAATTTCGGGTATTTATATATATATTATTGTCTTCGTACAAATTTTTTGTTATATAGGTAATTTCCACAGTGTATTCCTTTTAGCATTTCGTTCAACAGGCCTGCTGTACGTAACTAAGGAAACAGGTAATTGCTTATAGTGAAATTTTTGAATTTGATTGATTTTTTTAAATAATGGTAATATTGAATGAGTATATATACATATATATCGTTAAGAGTTTTCGTTTCGGCTACGCAAATGAATGGTGGATTAATTGCCAACAAAGATTTTTTTGTACAAAATAATCATTTTTATTAGTAAAATCAATGAATTAAAATTTTTGTGAAATTAAAGTAAAATTAAAATAGTATTAACTTTAAATTTAAAATAAAATTTATTGATTTAAAATGTAGCGTAAGATAAATAAATAATTTCGTACTAAATATTAATAAAAAAAAAATCATTGAAGAAAATTTTGGAAAAAAATAAAAATAAGAATAAAAGTACTAAATTTAAATAACTTTAAAAATAATTTTTGCTATTTTCATTTGGCTTTAAGAGATTTAAAATTCTAACATAAATATTATAGGGTGCTACATATTTTTTTTGAATTTCTTAGATTTATAAATGTAAATAAAATAAATAAGAAACTTAAACCAGGAAAGGCAATAAATCTTTGCATTTTATAATAAAAACAAATGGAAATGGAGTAGTTTTTTTATTTTGATTCCTAGGAAAACCGGGTTGTCGGCGATGAGAATGTGAACCAGCATAAGGTTACGTATGGGGGCCGAAAAATCATAATTTTGGTTTATGATTTTTTTCAAAATTTTTAGGTCCATGGTTGGGAGGGCACGGAATATGACGTACCATCTGGTCATGTCCTCCATAGAGAGGTATCCTTGGTGAAGCCGTGGAAAAGTCAACCCACCTTTGTTTTTTTTTTGTATTTTTTTAGGAAATTTTTTTCCGTGGTAACTTTTATACAACTTTTGCGATTTTTTTAACTTAAATATTGATGTTAAATTTCATGTAAAATTATTCTCTTTGGTTATTTAAAAAAAAAAGGCACGCAAATAATAATTTTTGTAATAATATTGGCAGCGCTTTAGAACCCCCCAATCCGACGAGCTAAGCTAGAGCATAGCTAGGCGTGCTGCGCATAACACCAGCCAAACCAATTAATTTTTTTTCTTATTCTGGGAAAAAATTAAATAATCAACTTCAACATATTACAAAATGGTGCCCAACGTGGGGCCCGAAAGGATGATAAGTTTCTAGTAGCCCGAAGGGTAGGAAAGTTTCGATTATCCAACGTGGTACACGAAGTTTTTTTGAGTTCGTAAATCCGAAGTGCACGAAAGGACATCTTTTAAGTATGTGCAAGGTAATGCGTTCTAAAACGTGCTTGAAACTTACTAGATGCCTGACGAGCTCCGTTTATATTTATTTTTATAATTAATTTTTGTGGGTCGGACTGGGTTCTCTTGTTATTATTATGGATGATAGTGGTGGATGTACCACGAATTACAGATTTAATTGATTGAATATCGATTATCTGGCCGGCTACATCTGCTGCTGGCTTCTGTTGTTTGAGCAATGGAGTTTTGCTGACTCATAGAAACTAATTTATTACAGTCTCTTGTGTTTTTTCTTCCTATTTTGCATATCTTGTTTGGTGGTCCACATATTTTGTTTGCGCATGGAATCACTGAGAGGAGGTCGCATTTAGCTTCCTTCAGTCCGGCAGCAACTCTTAGGTTTAGTTTAGTTTTAGTTATTTTTTTTGGTTCGAGCCTTGGAATTACTGAGAGGAGGTCGCATTTAGCTTCCTTAAGTCCGGCCAGAATTCTCTAGAGTCATAGTTTAAGTATATACTTTTGTCATCTTTTGACAGTATGCCGAGAAATACATGAGAGATTGTCGTCACACATAATGTGAAATGTATTTTTGATAATTTATTCAGATTATTCATTTTAGTTTCAGCTGTTATATTTCGTGCGGAGTACAGATACTTTAGCCGTGTGTGTTCGCTGTTGCTATGAAGTTCAATGTAATTACCGACTTATGGCTAGTAGCTATTTTCGGTCCGGTTCTACATGGTAATGGTGAGGATGCATTGCCAGTTTTTGTTCTGTGCAATAATGCAGTTTCTATATTTGCAATTTTTCATTTAACGTAGCTTAATTTTTTAATAGAAAGGGTTGAATTTTTTTGTGGTTTCCTTTGGGACTCTCTATGGAGGAACTTTATGCTGACTCACATTTGATTCAACGACGATCCGAGTGAGTACTAGAAATCGGGAAGAGAACAAATAAAATATTTTTTTGTTCTGTTTTTTTGGAGAAACAAAATGTTTACCCTTCTTCAGTACCTTCGACGTCAAAATTTTCCGTCGAAGTTCCTGTTTTGTAATGGGTAGGTTTTTTTGAGAAATTTTTTTGCCAATTTACACCCTTCGATTTGTTATTTCTAAGTAAATTATTTTACTTAGTAACAAAATCAAATTTTAGAAATAACAATCAAATAAATTTTGATTGGGTGTAAATTAACATCAGATGCAATTAACGAAAGATTTCTTTCGAATTATCGAAAACCAGTTTTTATATTGTCAAAAAACTCTGGTTTCGATAAATTTTTGCAACAATTAAAGTCAATCAATTTAATAATTGATTTGATTTTTAGAATTTTAGTTAGTTATTAATACTCATTATCTGGGGACGGTATACAAAATTCAAAATGTATACCCAGGACCGGCGCTAGAGTTTCCGACGTTGTGTGAAAAATTTATATTGCCGCCTTTGTTTTCCATAATAAAATTAAAAAAAAAAAACGAAAAAAAAATACATAACAATTTAACTTTATTTCTTTTAATTGAATTCATATTTATTATAAAAACATAAAAATCTTAATATTCATATTTAATTATAAAAACATAAAAATCTTAATATATAGCTACTTTGAAAATAAAGCTTTTCTGGATTTCATTCGAGAAAATTTTAGTCGCAAATCTTCAATATTCAAGTCATTCACGATGTCGCTTTCAATCGAAATAGTAGCCAAATTGTTTAGTCTATCTTGACATCTTAAATAGTTTTTTATAATTTTTAGCTTTGAAAAGCTTCTCTCTGCACATGCTACCGTAATTGGTAATGTAAGAAGAAATCTTAATACAACAGATACATTTGCATAGATTTCGTTTAAATTATTTTCATACAAAAATTTTAAAGATTTTTCTGGTCCTAAATTTTCGGAAAATTTTGAGGTAAGGGATTTTGAGATCTTTCAGTCAGTTTAATTTCCAATCTGTTGCAACAAATTTTGATCTCTTCATCCGGCATCGAAGAGAGACTTTTGATGTCGAATAAAAATTTGAATGGTTCAATTCCAGCTTGAAAGGCTTCAAATCTCTCTTTTATCACCTTTGTAGCACATTCAAACATCTTATCGAAAACATTTTGTTTGTATGTTTTCTTTGGATTTGGACATACATTTTTTTCTGTAGTTTCACGCTCATCAAAAAATCTTTTTCGTTTTCTTTCCCTTCCAGCGGATTCTATGGGAAAACAACTATCCACTTTTAAAATATAAGCAAGTTCCTGTGCTTGTAAAATAATGGTATCAAATTTATTTTGGTTATAACTTTTCTTCAAGAAAGTCATTGTTCTTTCTAGTGATCTTGAAGCCTCCATAATATTCATTGTAACTGATTGAAGTTGTTTGCTTGCCAAATTAATTTCAAATAAAAGTTCATACCAAATCTTGATCGAACATAGGAAATCGAAACTTGTTATTTTTGAAGCAATTGATTCTGCTGTAATTTTCACAAGTGCTTCATGTGTTGATTTAGCAACATCTTGGAGGGCTTCATAAATTTTTGGCAGTTCAAAGTGAAGAGTTTTTATAGCATTGATGTGACTTTCCCATCTCGTATCGCTTAGTGGTTTGAGTGTTAAAGATGGACATTTTGACTGTAAAATTACCCATCTTTTTGTTGACGCAGAAAAGAACTTATAAACTTCTTCAATCATGTTGAAGAATAAGGCAATCTGGGATGAACACTTTACTGAATCGACTACTACTAAATTTAAAGTATGACTGCAGCATGGTATATAAAATGCTCGGGAGTTTTTATTTAGTATTTGAGCTTGAACGCCGTTTCTAACGCCCTTCATATTCGCTCCATTATCATAGCTCTGGCCTCTGATGTTTTCAATCCATAAGTTATAGTTTTCTAGAGAATCGATTATCGCCTTTGTTAATTCAATTCCTGTTGAACCATCTATCAAGTGGAATCCAAGAAAATTTTCATTTATATGGATTTCGTTTTTGGTATCCACGTCTACATATCGAATCAGCATTGACATTTGTTCCTGGTGGCTGATGTCTGGTGTACAATCAACAATAATTGAAAAGTACACGGATTTTTTGACCTTCTCTAAAATTTTGTTTTTTATGCAATTGCCTATCAAGTCCATAATTTCATTCTGGATGCTTTTTCCTAGGTAGTGCACAGATTTTGGGTTTGCTTTTGCTCTTAACAGATGTTTCTCCATAACCGGGTCGAATTCGGCTAGAAATTCTAAATTTTTTAGAAAGTTTCCATTATTGTCTTCATAAACTTTGTCAGAAGACCCTCTAAATGCCAAGTTTTGTTTTGCCATCATAATTGTTAAGGAAATTAATCTTCTTAGCACGTTGTCCCAATGTTCCACCTCCTTTTTTAGGCTTTTGTCCATTATGGTATCCACTGATGATCCCTTCTGCAATCTATTTTTTAGTTCCATCCATTTGCTGAAGCAGTCAAAATGTTCAACACTTCGTTCGTGTCGTTTTAAAAGCTGTGAAATATGTCGCCAATCATTAACACCATTGCGAGCCAACATAACAGCAACAGGATTTAAAACAAATATTTTGCAGCAAAAACAAAAAACTTTGTCAGTCTTTTTGGAATAAACTAACCAAGATCTATGATTTTTTTCACCATTATCCATAGCTCTGTGAAAATAATGATTAGAAAAACTTAATTTTTCCGAGTTTTTAGGATAATGGCTCAAATTTTCTTTGTAAATATCGGGTCCTTTAATTACAGAATGTTCAATAAAATCTTTGTTCAAAGCTTCTGGCCAGTCACTGATATCATCAAAGCATAATGCAGTAACAACTGATGCAGTCGCCGGTTCCATTGTTGGACTTATTTCAATTGGATCAGCAGGGTCATTAGAGTTGGCTACACGTACAGTTTCCGGTTCTACAAAGTCACTTGTTTCCATTAATGTTTCTGTTTCAGATCCCACTTCAACATCTTGAATAATGTCTATTAGATTTATATTGGCCAATTCCTGACCACGAGGTTGCAACAAAAAATTTTCCAACAATGTTTGATTTTTCTTAATTTCCTCCTCTTTTTTTGTCGTTTTTGTTTATATTCCCAACCAGAATGTTTTCTCTTTTCCATAGTTTTCTTAGATAATAGTCAAAATGGGTCTTTATAAAAAATAATAACATTTTAAGTTTAAATTAATTTGATTTACTTACAAATTTTAAATTTCTATTCTTTAAATTAACGACAATAAAATTTTGTTTTTTTATATTATGGTCAAATATTTTAATTGTTTACATATTAAGATTCTGTTTTTAGAAATTATGGACAATCACTTTTCTTTATTTTTTAGTGGACAAACACTTTTCTAATATTATGTAACTTGTAAATTAATTAAGAAACAGTTTCAGCAAGCACTTACCAGTATGTGGAATTAAATGAAACTAAACTAGAATGAACATTGCGCTGCAAATAAGAAATTTCTTTTTCCGCCTACTTAATTTTCCTTTTTTTTAATTTTCCGCCTACTTAACTATTTTTCAAAACTTATTTATGCTTGATAATGGGAATAAATTAAAATTTATTAATTTATTAATTTCACAGACGAAACAATATTGTCCAAATTTGAGACGTTATTAAACTTTAATGGATATTGCTCTGAAAATAAGAAATTTCTGTACAATTTTGCCGCCTTTTTGTATTTTTCTGCCTTGGCGCCTGCGTGAAAATCACGCATCGTACCCGCCTCACGCCGGGCCTGTGTATACCTATACCTTGTATATATTATATATAGTGTAATATTTAGTATAAATTATATATAACTTAAATTTAAATCTGTAGTGAGATTTTTTTATTAGTTTTTTTGGTTATAAATTTGCCAATCTTTATATACTAAAAAGTATCGTTTTTTTAACCTTTTTTTTTCTTTTTTTGAACATTCTATAATATAATAAACGGGTTAAAATATTTATAATAATTTCAAGTAATCTTAAGCATATATATAGTTAATTTAAGATTGCTATTAAAATAACTTTATGATTATGTACAATTAAAAAAATATATAGTTATAATATAAAAATCTAAGTTCGGTTTAAAGTATATATAACAAAAAAAAAAAATATAACTTTCCGTAGTTTTAAATTAGATTTATATTATAAACTCTTATAAAAAAGGGAAAGAAAATTTATATATTGTGTACCAATTCAAAATATATGACATTTTTTTATTATGTGGAAAAATTATAATAAAATAAAATGGCGATACAAAAGTAATTAAAAACTAATACAAAAAAAAATAAAATATAAAGTATAATAATTTTAGTGAATGATTATTATCGTCCAACTAAAATCTTACTAAATTAATAATATCGTGAAAACTAAATTTGGAAAAAAAATTGAAAGAAAAAAAAAACTGGCAAAAATTGAAATTAAATAAATTATTCTTAACTTCAGTAAAATTATAATGAAATTATTATTATTATGTTTTTTTTTACTGAAACAAAAATTTTTCAAATATAAATTTTTAAATATGGCCATTACAAAAAATATAAATAATCGTACAATAACTTTTGGCCACTACTGTAGCATATTCTATCGTTCGGTTTTTTTTTGTCGGTCCTCTCAAAAAGGAAATTTTTTTGATTAAATTCGTGTAATTAACTATATTTTAAATTGAGAAATGTTTCTGAAAATAAAAAAATTAAATTGAGAAATGTTTCTGAAAATAAAAAAAATAATAAATTGAGAAATGATGCTGAAAATAAAAAAAAATTAAATTGAGAAATGTTGGCGAAAAAAAAAAATTGAGTAATGTTGCTGTTATAATACAAGAGGTTGCGGAAAAGTATTTTTATTGCCGATTTTTTTTTTATTTTTAAAAGTTTATTTGCCTTTGCCTAAAAAGTAGCTATTACCTAAATAATTAAATAAATTTGTGGCTAATTGATTTACCATTTTTTTTCAAAAAAAAGTATATATCGTAAGTTCGGGTATTTATATATATATTATTGTCTTCGTACAAATTTTTTTATATAGGTAATTTCCACAGTGTATTCCTTTTAGCATTTCGTTCAACAGGCCTGCTGCACGTAACTAAGGAAACAGGTAATTGCTTATAGTGAAATTTTTGAATTTGATTGATTTTTTTAAATAATGGTAATATTAAATAAGTATATATATATATCGTTAAGAGTTTTCGTTCCACCTACGCAAATGAATGGTGGATTAATTGCCAACAAAGATTTTTTTTGTACAAAATAATCATTTTTATTAGTAAAATCAATGAACTAAAATTTTTGTGAAATGAAAGTAAAATTAAAATAGTATTAACTTTAAATTTAAAATAAAATTTATTGATTTAAAATGTAGCGTAAGATAAATAATTAATTTTGTACTAAATATTAATAAAAAAAAATCATTGAAGAAAATTTTGGAAAAAAATAAAAATAAGAATAAAAGTACTAAATTTAAAAATAATTTTTAACTTTAAAAATAATTTTTGCTATTTTCATTTGGCTTTAAGAGATTTAAAATTCTAACATAAATATTATAGGGTGCTACATATTTTTTTTTAATTTCTTAGATTTAGAAATGTAAATAAAATAAATAAGAAACTTAAACCAGGAAAGGCAATAAATCTTTGCATTTTATAATAAAAACAAATGGAAATGGAGTAGTTTTTTTATTTTGATTCCTAGGAAAACCGGGTTGTCGGCGATGAGAATGTGAGCCAGCATAAGGTTACGTATGCGGGCCGAAAAATCATAATTTTGGTTTATGATTTTTTTCAAAATTTTTAGGTCCATGGTTGGGAGGGCACGGAACATGACGTACCATCTGGTCATGTCCTCCATAGAGAGGTATCCTTGGTGAAGCCGTGGAAAAGTCAACCCACCTTTGTTTTTTTTTTGTATTTTTTTGGGGAATTTTTTTCCGTGGTAACTTTTATACAACTTTTGCGATTTTTTTAACTTAAATATTGATGTTAAATTTCATGTAAAATTATTCTCTTTGGTTATTTAAAAAAAAAAGGCACGCAAATAATAATTTTTGTAATAATATTGGCAGCGCTTTAGAACCCCCCCAATCCGACGAGCTAAGCTAGAGCATAGCTAAGCGTGCTGCGCATAACACCAGCCAAACCAATTAATTTTTTTTCTTATTCTGGGAAAAAATTAAATAATCAACTTCAACATATTACAAAATGGCGCCCAACGTGGGGCCCGAAAGGATGATAAGTTTCTAGTAGCCCGAAGGGTAGGAAAATTTCGATTATCCAACGTAACTTTAGTATAAATTATATATAACTTAAATTTAAATCTGTAGTGAGATTTTTTTATTAGTTTTTTTGGTTATAAATTTGCCAATCTTTATATACTAAAAACTATCGTTTTTTTAACCCTTTTTTTTCTTTTTTTGAACATTCTATAATATAATAAACTGGTTAAAATATTTATAATAATTTCAAGTAATCTTAAGCATATATATAGTTAATTTAAGATTGCTATTAAAATAACTTTATGATTATGTACAATTAAAAAAATATATAGTTATAATATAAAAATCTAAGTTCGGTTTAAAGTATATATAACAAAAAAAAAAAATATAACTTTCCGTAGTTTTAAATTAGATTTATATTATAAACTCTTATAAAAAAGGGAAAGAAAATTTATATATTGTGTACCAATTCAAAATATATGACATTTTTTTATTATGTGGAAAAATTATAATAAAATAAAATGGCGATACAAAAGTAATTAAAAACTAATACAAAAAAAAATAAAATATAAAGTATAATAATTTTAGTGGTTGATTATTATCGTCCAACTAAAATCTTACTAAATGAATAATATCGTGAAAAACTAAATTTGGAAAAAAAATTGAAAGAAAAAAAAAACTGGCAAAAATTGAAATTAAATAAATTATTCTTAACTTCAGTAAAATTATAATGAAATTATTATTATTATGTTTTTTTTACTGAAACAAAAAATTTTCAAATATAAATTTTTAAATATGGCCATTACACAAAAAAATATAAATAATCGTACAATAACTTTTGGCCACTAGTGTAGCATATTCTATCGTTCGGTTTTTTTTGTCGGTCCTCTCAAAAAGGAAATTTTTTTGATTAAATTCGTGTAATTAACTATATTTTAAATTGAGAAATGTTTCTGAAAATAAAAAAATTAAATTGAGAAATGTTTCTGAAAATAAAAAAAATTATAATTTTTTTTTTATTTTTAAAAGTTTATTTGCCTAACCAAAAGTAGCTATTACCAAAATAATTATATAAATTTGTGGCTAATTGATTTACCATTATTTTCAAAAAAAGTATATATCGTAATTTCGGGTATTTATATATATATTATTGTCTTCGTACAAATTTTTTTATATAGGTAATTTCCACAGTGTATTCCTTTTAGCACAACAAAGATTTTTTTAGTACAAAATAATCATTTTTATTAGTAAAATCAATGAACTAAAATTTTTGTGAAATGAAAGTAAAATTAAAATAGTATTAACTTTAAATTTAAAATAAAATTTATTGATTTAAAATGTAGCGTAAGATAAATAATTAATTTTGTACTAAATATTAATAAAAAAAAAATCATTGAAGAAAATTTTGGAAAAAAATAAAAATAAGAATAAAAGTACTAAATTTAAATAACTTTAAAAATAATTTTTGCTATTTTCATTTGGCTTTAAGATATTTAAAATTCTAACATAAATAGTGCTACATATTTTTTTTGAATTTCTTAGATTTATAAATGTAAATAAAATAAATAAGAAACTTAAACCAGGAAAGGCAATAAATCTTTGCATTTTATAATAAAAACAAATGGAAATGGAGTAGTTTTTTATTTTGATTCCTAGGAAAACCGGGTTGTCGGCGATGAGAATGTGAGCCAGCATAAGGTTACGTATGGGGGCCGAAAAATCATAATTTTGGTTTATGATTTTTTTCAAAATTTTTAGGTCCATGGTTGGGAGGGCACGGAACATGACGTACCATCTGGTCATGTCCTCCATAGAGAGGTATCCTTGGTGAAGCCGTGGAAAAGTCAACCCACCTTTGTTTTTTTTTTGTATTTTTTTGGGGAATTTTTTTCCGTGGTAACTTTTATACAACTTTTGCGATTTTTTTAACTTAAATATTGATGTTAAATTTCATGTAAAATTATTCTCTTTGGTTATTTAAAAAAAAAAGGCACGCAAATAATAATTTTTGTAATAATATTGGCAGCGCTTTAGAACCCCCCCAATCCGACGAGCTAAGCTAGAGCATAGCTAGGCGTGCTGCGCATAACACCAGCCAAACCAATTAATTTTTTTTCTTATTCTGGGAAAAAATTAAATAATCAACTTCAACATATTACAAAATGGCGCCCAACGTGGGGTCCGAAAGGATGATAAGTTTCTAGTAGCCCGAAGGAAAGTTTCGATTATCCAACGTGGTACGCGAAGTTTTTTTGAGTTCGTAAATCCGAAGTGCACGAAAGGACATCTTTTAAGTATGTGCAAGGTAATGCGTTCTAAAACGTGCTTGAAACTTACTAGATGCCTGACGAGCTCCGTTTATATTTATTTTTATAGTTAATTTTTGTGGGTCGGACTTGGTTCTCTTGTTATTATTATGGATGATAGTAATAAAGGAATTACAGATTTAATTGATTGAATATCGATTATCTGGCCGGCTACATCTGCTGCTGGCTTCTGTGGTTTGAGCAATGGAGTTTTGCTGACTCATAGAAACTAATTTATTACAGTCTCTTGTGTTTTTTCTTCCTATTTTGCATATCTTGTTTGGTGGTCCACATATTTTGTTTGCGCATGGAATCACTGAGAGGAGGTCGCATTTAGCTTCCTTCAGTCCGGCAGCAACTCTTAGGTTTAGTTTAGTTTTAGTTATTTTTTTGGTTCGAGCCTTGGAATTACTGAGAGGAGGTCGCATTTAGCTTCCTTCAGTCCGGCAAGAATTCTCTAGAGTCATAGTTTAAGTATATACTTTTGTCATCTTTTGACAGTATGCCGAAGAAATACATGAGAGATTGTCGTCACACATAATGTGAAATGTATTTTTGATAATTTATTCAGATTATTCATTTTAGTTTCAGCTGTTATATTTTGTGCGGAGTACAGATACTTTAGCCGTGTGTGTTCGCTGTTGCTATGAAGTTCAATGGAATTACCGACTTATGGCTAGTAGCTATTTTCGGTCCGGTTCTGCATGGTAATGGTGAGGATGCATTGCCAGTTTTTGTTCTGTGCAATAATGCAGTTTCTATATTTGCAATTTTTCATTTAACGTAGCTTAATTTTTTAATAGAGATTTTTTTATTAGTTTTTTTGGTTATAAATTTGCCAATCTTTATATACTAAAAAGTATCGTTTTTTTAACCCTTTTTTTTCTTTTTTTGAAAATTCTATAATATAATAACGGGTTAAAATATTTATAATAATTTCAAGTAATCTTAAGCATATATATAGTTAATTTAAGATTGCTATTAAAATAACTTTATAATTATGTACAATTAAAAAAATATATAGTTATAATATAAAAATCTAAGTTCGGTTTAAAGTATATATAACAAAAAAAAAACAATATAACTTTCCGTAGTTTTAAATTAGATTTATATTATAAACTCTTATAAAAAAGGGAAAGAAAATTTATATATTGTGTACCTATTCAAAATATATGACATTTTTTTATTATGTGGAAAAATTATAATAAAATAAAATGGCGATACAAAAGTAATTAAAAACTAAAAGTTTTTTTAACCTTTTTTTTTCTTTTTTTGAACATTCTATAATATAATAACGGGTTAAAATATTTATAATAATTTCAAGTAATCTTAAGCATATATATAGTTAATTTAAGATTGCTATTAAAATAACTTTATGATTATGTACAATTAAAAAAATATATAGTTATAATATAAAAATCTAAGTTCGATTTAAAGTATATATAACAAAAAAAAAATATATAACTTTCCGTAGTTTTAAATTAGATTTATATTATAAACTCTTATAAAAAAGGGAAAGAAAATTTATATATTGTGTACCAATTCAAAATATATGACATTTTTTTATTATGTGGAAAAATTATAATAAAATAAAATGGCGATACAAAAGTAATTAAAAACTAATACAAAAAAAAATAAAATATAAAGTATAATAATTTTAGTGGTTGATTATTATCGTCCAACTAAAATCTTACTAAATGAATAATATCGTGAAAACTAAATTTGGAAAAAAAATTTAAAGAAAAAAAAAACTGGCAAAAATTGAAATTAAATAAATTATTCTTAACTTCAGTAAAATTATAATGAAATTATTATTATTATGTTTTTTTTTACTGAAACAAAAATTTTTCAAATATAAATTTTTAAATATGGCCATTACAAAAAAATATAAATAATCGTACAATAACTTTTGGCCACTAGTGTAGCATATTCTATCGTTCGGTTTTTTTCTGTCGGTCCTCTCAAAAAGGAAATTTTTTTGATTAAATTCGTGTAATTAAAAAATTAAATTGAGAAATGTTTCTGAAAATAAAAAAAATAATAAATTGAGAAATTATGCTGAAAATAAAAAAAAATTAAATTGAGAAATGTTGCCGAAAAAAAAAAATTTGAGTAATGTTGCTGTTATAATACAAGAGGTTGCGGAAAAGTATTTTTATTGCCGATTTTTTTTTTATTTTTAAAAGTTTATTTGCCTAACCAAAAGTAGCTATTACCTAAATAATTAAATAAATTTGTGGCTAATTGATTTACCATTTTTTTTCAAAAAAAGTATATATCGTAATATATATCGTATTTATATATATATTATTGTCTTCGTACGAATCTTTTTATATAGGTAATTTCCACAGTGTATTCCTTTTAGCATTTCGTTCAACAGGCCTGCTGCACGTAACTAAGGAAACAGGTAATTGCTTATAGTGAAATTTTTGAATTTGATTGATTTTTTTAAATAATGGTAATATTGAATAAGTATATATGTATATATATATCGTTAAGAGTTTTCGTTCCGGCTACGCAAATGAATGGTGGATTAATTGCCAACAAAGATTTTTATTAGTAAAATCAATGAACTAAAATTTTTGTGAAATGAAAGTAAAATTAACTTTCTACACCGGTCAGGGAAAATTAGAAGTTAGGTTATATCCTGACAAGCAGAATAAAGACGCTTTGAGCATCAATTAAAATCGGCAAATTTTTATTAACTTTAAATTTAAAATAAAATTTATTGATTTAAAATGTAGCGTAAGATAAATAATTAATTTTTTACTAAATATTAATAAAATAAAAATAAGAATAAAAGTACTAAATTTAAATAACTTTAAAAATAATTTTTGCTATTTTCATTTGGCTTTAAGAGATTTAAAATTCTAACATAAATATTATAGGGTGCTACATATTTTTTTTTAATTTCTTAGATTTATAAATGTAAATAAAATAAATAAGAAACTTAAACCAGGAAAGGCAATAAATCTTTGCATTTTATAATAAAAACAAATGGAAATGGAGTAGTTTTTTTATTTTGATTCCTAGGAAAACCGGGTTGTCGGCGATTAGAATGTGAGCCAGCATAAGGTTACGTATGGGGGCCGAAAAATCATAATTTTGGTTTATGATTTGTTTCAAAATTTTTAGGTCCATGGTTGGGAGGGCACGGAACATGACGTACCATCTGGTCATGTCCTCCATAGAGAGGTATCCTTGGTGAAGCCGTGGAAAAGTCAACCCACCTTTGTTTTTTTTTGTATTTTGTTGGGGAATTTTTTTCCGTGGTAACTTTTATACAACTTTTTTTTTTTAACTTAAATATTGATGTTAAATTTCATGTAAAATTATTCTCTTTGGTTATTTAAGAAAAAAAGGCACGCAAATAATAATTTTTGTAATAATATTGGCAGCGCTTTAGAACCCCCCCCCAATCCGACGAGCTAAGCTAGAGCATAGCTAGGGGTGCTGCGCATAACACCACCCAAACCAATTAATTTTTTCTTATTCTGGGAAAAAATTAAATAATCAACTTCAACATATTACAAAATGGCGCCCAACGTGGGGCCCGAAAGGATGATAAGTTTCTAGTAGCCCGAAGGGTAGGAAAGTTTCGATTATCCAACGTGGTACGCGAAGTTTTTTTGAGTTCGTAAATCCGAAGTGCACGAAAGGACATCTTTTAAGTATGTGCAAGGTAATGCGTTCTAAAACGTGCTTGAAACTTACTAGATGCCTGACGAGCTCCGTTTATATTTATTTTTATAATTAATTTTTGTGGGTCGGACTTGGTTCTCTTGTTATTATTATGGATGATAGTAATAAAGGAATTACAGATTTAATTGATTGAATATCGATTATCTGGCCGGCTACATCTGCTGCTGGCTTCTGTGGTTTGAGCAATGGAGTTTTGCTGACTCATAGAAACTAATTACAGTCTCTTGTGTTTTTTCTTCCTATTTTGCATATCTTGTTTGGTGGTCCACATATTTTGTTTGCGCATGGAATCACTGAGAGGAGGTCGCATTTAGCTTCCTTCAGTCCGGCAGCAACTCTTAGGTTTAGTTTAGTTTTAGTTATTTTTTTGGTTCGAGCCTTGGAATTACTGAGAGGAGGTCGCATTTAGCTTCCTTCAGTCCGGCAAGAATTCTCTAGAGTCATAGTTTAAGTATATACTTTTGTCATCTTTTGACAGTATGCCGAAGAAATACATGAGAGATTGTCGTCACACATAATGTGAAATGTATTTTTGATAATTTATTCAGATTATTCATTTTAGTTTCAGCTGTTATATTTTGTGCGGAGTACAGATACTTTAGCCGTGTGTGTTCGCTGTTGCTATGAAGTTCAATGGAATTACCGACTTATGGCTAGTAGCTATTTTCGGTCCGGTTCTGCATGGTAATGGTGAGGATGCATTGCCAGTTTTTGTTCTGTGCAATAATGCAGTTTCTATATTTGCAATTTTTCATTTAACGTAGCTTAATTTTTTAATAGAGATTTTTTTATTAGTTTTTTTGGTTATAAATTTGCCAATCTTTATATACTAAAAAGTATCGTTTTTTTAACCCTTTTTTTTCTTTTTTTGAAAATTCTATAATATAATAACGGGTTAAAATATTTATAATAATTTCAAGTAATCTTAAGCATATATATAGTTAATTTAAGATTGCTATTAAAATAACTTTATAATTATGTACAATTAAAAAAATATATAGTTATAATATAAAAATCTAAGTTCGGTTTAAAGTATATATAACAAAAAAAAAAACAATATAACTTTCCGTAGTTTTAAATTAGATTTATATTATAAACTCTTATAAAAAAGGGAAAGAAAATTTATATATTGTGTACCTATTCAAAATATATGACATTTTTTTATTATGTGGAAAAATTATAATAAAATAAAATGGCGATACAAAAGTAATTAAAAACTAAAAGTTTTTTTAACCTTTTTTTTTCTTTTTTTGAACATTCTATAATATAATAACGGGTTAAAATATTTATAATAATTTCAAGTAATCTTAAGCATATATATAGTTAATTTAAGATTGCTATTAAAATAACTTTATGATTATGTACAATTAAAAAAATATATAGTTATAATATAAAAATCTAAGTTCGATTTAAAGTATATATAACAAAAAAAAAATATATAACTTTCCGTAGTTTTAAATTAGATTTATATTATAAACTCTTATAAAAAAGGGAAAGAAAATTTATATATTGTGTACCAATTCAAAATATATGACATTTTTTTATTATGTGGAAAAATTATAATAAAATAAAATGGCGATACAAAAGTAATTAAAAACTAATACAAAAAAAAATAAAATATAAAGTATAATAATTTTAGTGGTTGATTATTATCGTCCAACTAAAATCTTACTAAATGAATAATATCGTGAAAACTAAATTTGGAAAAAAAATTTAAAGAAAAAAAAAACTGGCAAAAATTGAAATTAAATAAATTATTCTTAACTTCAGTAAAATTATAATGAAATTATTATTATTATGTTTTTTTTTACTGAAACAAAAATTTTTCAAATATAAATTTTTAAATATGGCCATTACAAAAAAATATAAATAATCGTACAATAACTTTTGGCCACTAGTGTAGCATATTCTATCGTTCGGTTTTTTTCTGTCGGTCCTCTCAAAAAGGAAATTTTTTTGATTAAATTCGTGTAATTAACTATATTTTAAATTGAGAAATGTTTATGAAAATAAAAAAATTAAATTGAGAAATGTTTCTGAAAATAAAAAAAATAATAAATTGAGAAATTATGCTGAAAATAAAAAAAAATTAAATTGAGAAATGTTGCCGAAAAAAAAAAATTTGAGTAATGTTGCTGTTATAATACAAGAGGTTGCGGAAAAGTATTTTTATTGTCGATTTTTTTTTTATTTTTAAAAGTTTATTTGCCTAACCAAAAGTAGCTATTTCCTAAATAATTAAATAAATTTGTGGCTAATTGATTTACCATTTTTTTTCAAAAAAAGTATATATCGTAATTTCGGGTATTTATATATATATTATTGTCTTCGTACGAATCTTTTTATATAGGTAATTTCCACAGTGTATTCCTTTTAGCATTTCGTTCAACAGGCCTGCTGCACGTAACTAAGGAAACAGGTAATTGCTTATAGTGAAATTTTTGAATTTGATTGATTTTTTTAAATAATGGTAATATTGAATAAGTATATATGTATATATATATCGTTAAGAGTTTTCGTTCCGGCTACGCAAATGAATGGTGGATTAATTGCCAACAAAGATTTTTATTAGTAAAATCAATTAACTAAAATTTTTGTGAAATGAAAGTAAAATTAACTTTCTACACCGGTCAGGGAAAATTAGAAGTTAGGTTATATCCTGACAAGCAGAATAAAGACGCTTTGAGCATCAATTAAAATCGGCAAATTTTTATTAACTTTAAATTTAAAATAAAATTTATTGATTTAAAATGTAGCGTAAGATAAATAATTAATTTTTTACTAAATATTAATAAAATAAAAATAAGAATAAAAGTACTAAATTTAAATAACTTTAAAAATAATTTTTGCTATTTTCATTTGGCTTTAAGAGATTTAAAATTCTAACATAAATATTATAGGGTGCTACATATTTTTTTTTAATTTCTTAGATTTATAAATGTAAATAAAATAAATAAGAAACTTAAACCAGGAAAGGCAATAAATCTTTGCATTTTATAATAAAAACAAATGGAAATGGAGTAGTTTTTTTTTTGATTCCTAGGAAAACCGGGTTGTCGGCGATTAGAATGTGAGCCAGCATAAGGTTACGTATGGGGGCCGAAAAATCATAATTTTGGTTTATGATTTGTTTCAAAATTTTTAGGTCCATGGTTGGGAGGGCACGGAACATGACGTACCATCTGGTCATGTCCTCCATAGAGAGGTATCCTTGGTGAAGCCGTGGAAAAGTCAACCCACCTTTGTTTTTTTTTGTATTTTGTTGGGGAATTTTTTTCCGTGGTAACTTTTATACAACTTTTTTTTTTTAACTTAAATATTGATGTTAAATTTCATGTAAAATTATTCTCTTTGGTTATTTAAGAAAAAAAGGCACGCAAATAATAATTTTTGTAATAATATTGGCAGCGCTTTAGAACCCCCCCCAATCCGACGAGCTAAGCTAGAGCATAGCTAGGGGTGCTGCGCATAACACCACCCAAACCAATTAATTTTTTTTCTTATTCTGGGAAAAAATTAAATAATCAACTTCAACATATTACAAAATGGCGCCCAACGTGGGGCCCGAAAGGATGATAAGTTTCTAGTAGCCCGAAGGGTAGGAAAGTTTCGATTATCCAACGTGGTACGCGAAGTTTTTTTGAGTTCGTAAATCCGAAGTGCACGAAAGGACATCTTTTAAGTATGTGCAAGGTAATGCGTTCTAAAACGTGCTTGAAACTTACTAGATGCCTGACGAGCTCCGTTTATATTTATTTTTATAATTAATTTTTGTGGGTCGGACTTGGTTCTCTTGTTATTATTATGGATGATAGTAATAAAGGAATTACAGATTTAATTGATTGAATATCGATTATCTGGCCGGCTACATCTGCTGCTGGCTTCTGTGGTTTGAGCAATGGAGTTTTGCTGACTCATAGAAACTAATTTATTACAGTCTCTTGTGTTTTTTCTTCCTATTTTGCATATCTTGTTTGGTGGTCCACATATTTTGTTTGCGCATGGAATCACTGAGAGGAGGTCGCATTTAGCTTCCTTCAGTCCGGCAGCAACTCTTAGGTTTAGTTTAGTTTTAGTTATTTTTTTGGTTCGAGCCTTGGAATTACTGAGAGGAGGTCGCATTTAGCTTCCTTCAGTCCGGCAAGAATTCTCTAGAGTCATAGTTTAAGTATATACTTTTGTCATCTTTTGACAGTATGCCGAAGAAATACATGAGAGATTGTCGTCACACATAATGTGAAATGTATTTTTGATAATTTATTCAGATTATTCATTTTAGTTTCAGCTGTTATATTTTGTGCGGAGTACAGATACTTTAGCCGTGTGTGTTCGCTGTTGCTATGAAGTTCAATGGAATTACCGACTTATGGCTAGTAGCTATTTTCGGTCCGGTTCTGCATGGTAATGGTGAGGATGCATTGCCAGTTTTTGTTCTGTGCAATAATGCAGTTTCTATATTTGCAATTTTTCATTTAACGTAGCTTAATTTTTTAATAGAAAGGGTTGAATTGTTTTGTGGTTTTCTTTGGGACTCTCTATGGAGGAACTTTATGCTGACTCACATTTGATTCAACGACGATCCGAGTGAGTACTAGAAATCGGGAAGAGAACAAATAAAATATTTTTTTGTTCTGTTTTTTTGGAGAAACAAAATGTTTACCCTTCTTCAGTACCTTCGACGTCAAAATTTTCCGTAGAAGTTCCTGTTTTGTAATGGGTAGGTTTTTTTGAGAAATTTTTTTGCCAATTTACACCCTTCGATTTGTTATTTCTAAGTAAATTATTTTACTTAGTAACAAAATCAAATTTTAGAAATAACAATCAAATAAATTTTGATTGGGTGTAAATTAACATCAGATGCAATTAACGAAAGATTTCTTTCGAATTATCGAAAACCAGTTTTTATATTGTCAAAAAACTCTGGTTTCGATAAATTTTTGCAACAATTAAAGTCAATCAATTTAATAATTGATTTGATTTTTAGAATTTTAGTTAGTTATTAATACTCATTATCTGGGGACGGTACACAAAATTCAAAATGTATACCTATACCTTGTATATATTATATATAGTGTAATATTTAGTATAAATTATATATAACTTAAATTTAAATCTGTAGTGAGATTTTTTTATTAGTTTTTTTGGTTATAAATTTGCCAATCTTTATATACTAAAAAGTATCGTTTTTTTAACCCTTTTTTTCTTTTTTTGAACATTCTATAATATAATAAACGGGTTAAAATATTTATAATAATTTCAAGTAATCTTAAGCATATATATAGTTAATTTAAGATTGCTATTAAAATAACTTTATGATTATGTACAATTAAAAAAATATATAGTTATAATATAAAAATCTAAGTTCGGTTTAAAGTATATATAACAAAAAAAAAATATAACTTTCCGTAGTTTTAAATTAGATTTATATTATAAACTCTTAAAAAAAAGGGAAAGAAAATTTATATATTGTGTACCAATTCAAAATATATGACATTTTTTTATTATGTGAAAAATTATAATAAAATAAAATGGCGATACAAAAGTAATTAAAAACTAATACAAAAAAAAATAAAATATAAAGTATAATAATTTTAGTGGTTGATTATTATCGTCCAACTAAAATCTTACTAAATTAATAATATCGTGAAAACTAAATTTGGAAAAAAAATTGAAAGAAAAAAAAAACTGGCAAAAATTGAAATTAAATAAATTATTCTTAACTTCAGTAAAATTATAATGAAATTATTATTATGTTGTTTTTTTTTACTGAAACAAAAATTTTTCAAATATAAATTTTTAAATAGGGCCATTACACAAAAAAATATAAATAATCGTACAATAACTTTTGGCCATTAGTGTAGCATATTCTATCGTTCGGTTTTTTTTTTGTCGGTCCTCTCAAAAAGGAAATTTTTTTGATTAAATTCGTGTAATTAACTATATTTTAAATTGAGAAATATTTCTGAAAATAAAAAAATTAAATTGAGAAATGTTTCTGAAAATAAAAAAAATAATAAATTGAGAAATGATGCTGAAAATAAAAAAAAATTAAATTGAGAAATGTTGCCGAAAAAAAAAAAATTTGAGTAATGTTGCTGTTATAATACAAGAGGTTGCGGAAAAGTATTTTTATTGCCGATTTTTTTTTTATTTTTAAAAGTTTATTTGCCTAACCAAAAGTAGCTATTACCTAAATAATTATATAAATTTGTGGCTAATTGATTTACCATTTTTTTTCAAAAAAAGTATATATCGTAATTACGGGTATTTATATATATATTATTGTCTTCGTACAAATTTTTTTATATAGGTAATTTCCACAGTGTATTCCTTTTAGCATTTCGTTCAACATGCCTGCTGCACGTAACTAAGGAAACAGGTAATTGCTTATAGTGAAAATTTGAATTGATTTTTTTAAATAATGGTAATATTGAATGAGTATATATATATATCGTTAAGAGTTTTCGTTCCGGCTACGCAAATGAATGGTGGATTAATTGCCAACAAAGATTTTTTTAGTACAAAATAATCATTTTTATTAGTAAAATCAATGAATTAAAATTTTTGTGAAATTAAAGTAAAATTAAAATAGTATTAACTTTAAATTTAAAATAAAATTTATTGATTTAAAATGTAGCGTAAGATAAATAATTAATTTTGTACTAAATATTAATAAAAAAAAAATCATTGAAGAAAATTTTGGAAAAAAATAAAAATAAGAATAAAAGTACTAAATTTAAATAACTTTAAAAATAATTTTTGCTATTTTCATTTGGCTTTAAGAGATTTAAAATTCTAACATAAATATTATAGGGTGCTACATATTTTTTTTGAATTTCTTAGATTTATAAATTTAAATAAAATAAATAAGAAACTTAAACCAGGAAAGGCAATAAATCTTTGCATTTTATAATAAAAACAAATGGAAATGGAGTAGTTTTTTTATTTTGATTCCTAGGAAAACCGGGTTGTCGGCGATGAGAATGTGAGCCAGCATAAGGTTACGTATGCGGGCCGAAAAATCATAATTTTGGTTTATGATTTTTTTCAAAATTTTTAGGTCCATGGTTGGGAGGGCACGGAATATGACGTACCATCTGGTCATGTCCTCCATAGAGAGGTATCCTTGGTGAAGCCGTGGAAAAGTCAACCCACCTTTGTTTTTTTTTGTATTTTTTTGGGGAATTTTTTTCCGTGGTAACTTTTATACAACTTTTGCGATTTTTTGAACTTAAATATTGATGTTAAATTTCATGTAAAATTATTCTCTTTGGTTATTTAAAAAAAAAAGGCACGCAAATAATAATTTTTGTAATAATATTGGCAGCGCTTTAGAACCCCCCAATCCGACGAGCTAAGCTAGAGCATAGCTAGGCGTGCTGCGCATAACACCAGCCAAACCAATTAATTTTTTTTCTTATTCTGGGAAAAAATTAAATAAACAACTTCAACATATTACAAAAACCAGCTGAATCAAGAAGATCAATCAATTCCTGGAATTAAATTTTTGTAGAAGCAATAGTATCACCACCTGATAAACAATCATCTACATACATATCTCTTTGAACTATTTGAGCAGCAAGAGGATGAATTTGATTAGAGGATTTCCCTAATTCTGTCAAACATCTTGTGGCTAAATATGGTGCCGTGGTGGTTCCATATGTAACAGTATTAAGTTGGTATGTTTCCAATGGATCATTTTTACTTGATCTCCAAAAAATATGCTGGAATTTTCGATCTTCTGGCGCTACAAGAACTCGACGATACATTTTACTTATATCAGCCGTAAAGGCATATTGATGTATTCTGAAGCGAATAATTGAAAATAAATCTGGTTGTACAACAGGCCCTTTCATCAATATATTATTTAATGAATTACCAGAAGAGGTTTTTGCGGATCCATCAAACACTACGCGAAGTTTGGTTGTAGAACTATCTAATTTAAAAACGCAATGATGTGGTAAGTAGAAATGATTGGGTTTTATTTCACACTTTTCAATTTTTGCCATATGTTCTAACTTTTCGTATTCATTCATAAATTCTGAATATTTCACATAGGTTTCTATATTTTTCATGAACTTTCGTTCTAACGCAAAAAACCGCTTTGTGGCAATTTCCTTAGAGGATCCTAAATTTTGGAAATCATCTTTAAATGGTAGTTTGACAACAAACTGACCCTTTGAGTTTCTTTGGGTAGTCTGTTTAAAGAATTCTTCACATTGAAACTCTTCTTTGGTCATTCTGGTAGTTGGACTTAGATAATGCTCTAATTCCCAAAACCTTTTAACTTCCCTTTCCAAAGAGGCAATTGCTGTGTTGCAATATTGCAATAAAATTTATCATATGATTTCGAACCCGTTTTTCCAGCTATTAGCCAACCCATCCTTGAATTTTGTAAAGTGGGTAAGTGTGGGGAAAGCTGATATTTACCTTTTGTGATAATATCGAAATATAATTCAGCCCCTATTAACATGTAAATTTTTTGTGGTGTGAAAAAATTGGGGTCTGCAAGTTTTGATTCCACCACACTTGGAATGGCCCAATCACAACTATCAACTACTTTATGTGGGTGATAACCACTAATTTTTGGTAGGAAATGAGCTTCAATTGTTGCTGCAAATGAATTAATTTTTGATTTGAAATGAACATTAAATTTATGGGTAACTATAGTTTCAGTTTCCCCTATTCCACTTATGTGAATTTCCGTTTTGAATTGCTTTACTCCTAATTGTTGTGCTAATTCAGAAGTAATGAAATTTAATCGCGATCCAGAATCAAGTAAAATTCTGCATGGAATAAATGAAACGGATCTATTTTTAACATTGACGACAGCTGCAGCTAATAAAACCAAACCTTTTGTAATAGAATTACCTGAAAAGCTCATACAAGAAGCTGAATTTGATGATTGTTTTTTACCTTTGTACTAGGTGCATCTGTGATAGAAGAAATATGTAAAAGGCTGTTATATTTACCTTTACATATAGAACAATTGCCACCGGAACAATTTGAAGAATAATGTCCACGTTTTAAACAATTAATACATAATTGAATTTTTTTTGCCTGTAAATGTCTTATTAAAGCACTAGGTTCTCCTGTGAGATTTGCTTTTAAATAAAACATTTTTTCGGCTTTACTAATTTGTTGATTATGTATTACCTGTTGAAACAAATCTTGAAAAGGTTTCCATTTGGCAAATTCACCATTAAAAACAGGTATGGTAATTATTGGCAATTTAATATTAAAATCTTTGTTATGACACATTGTTGTATTAATATTAGTGCTATTGTTATTAATTATAGCACTATCTAAATATTCATTAATCGCGATTGAAACAATTTGATATTGGTCTTCAAGTTGATAAAAAAAATCTACTTGGTAATCATGTTGATTATGCAAACTAGTTATTTGTCGATGTCTTTCAACAATATCAATCCAGTAATTAGAAATCGTATTTAAATTTTGATTACAATACGCTTTTGTTGGGTTTTTAGTCAAATTATTTGGAATAGCATTTAAGATTCTTCACAGACAGTCCATTGCGGCACATTGAGTACGTACAAAGTCATTTGTGTTTCAATTTCCGAATTATTGGTATTAGTTTCACTATGTACTAATGTACAAATATTTCTTGTGTACTTACCTGAAATACCTGGAACGTTTTCTTGATGTTTTGCTGTAGAAGTATCACTAGCAGTAATCTTTTTTCCATCAGAAGATTGTCCCTCTTCGGCATCATTAATACCAGCAGCTGCTGCTGACTGATCTGTTGATTTTTTTGATAAAGTGTCACGAGAACATATTTCAAATAAATGTTCACGAAAATTTTCATATAAAAGTTTGACTTGATTGGCATAATTGGCAACAAAATATGAATGATTGTCATCTCTATTAGCTGATTGTAATATAGATTCATGATTTTGGTTGAAATATTGCCAATTGGTGTTCAACGTAATTAATCTTCGTTGCGCATAGTCTTTAGTTTTTCGATCAGCGGAATCTTTTTTAAAATTTCGAAGCATTGTTTCCAAGGATGTGCCAATTGCCTGTTGATCGGTTACTAATGTTTTGAAATCACCCATTTTTTATGTATTTTTATTTTCACTTTTTCAAAAATAACACAATTTTAATTTTGAGTAAATTAATTTATATAACAAATTTGTGATATTATATAGTTATTTATTTGACAAAAGTTGTGTGCTGTTATTGATTCAATAACTTAGATCACGTCGGGGTCACCAATGTTTCTTTTCTCTTAACACTTGTTGAGATTATTGTACAAAATTAAACACAAATAGTTTGAACCAAAATAATTATATATTTTTTCTTATCTATTTTTTCTTAATAGTATAAACACAAATAGTTATATATTTTCTTTATCTATTTTTTCTAAATAGTATTTCTGTTCACACAAGATTTTGTACTTTAATTTTTTCTTTGATATTGATTATTTTTTAATAAATATTTTATTCCATCACAAATGTTAGTATTATTAAATGTTAATTTAATGACAATAATTTTGTTATCTTTCAACTCAATTTAATTTCTTTTACTTCACAAACAGAATTTCACATAAATCTTATCACTTTACCAAATTTTATTTCTTATTACTTTACAAAATTTTATTTCTATTAATTTCCAAAATGTATTTCCAATTAATTTTATTCTCTTAACTCAATAACAAATTGAATTCAATTACCATTAATTTTCCGACTTAACAAATTAAATATTAAACAACGAATAATAATAATTTTAAACATTATATCTAATAAACTCTACTTTTGTGTGGCTGATAAAAAATCTAAGTACTTTTAGTGCACATGCACTGTCAAAAATGATAATTAAGCATTTTTTTATGCATATAACAATAAAGAATAATATAAAGTTACGGATAACTTGAATTATGTTACAGTTTTATTTTTTGCGACATAAAATTACTTAGATTTTTGTGGGAATATAGAAATATTTTTAATCCCACATATTTAAGGCTCGAGGAGCGCACTTTCCTGTTTTATAGAGGAATTGTTTTGCCCATTTTATACAAAACCAGTAGACATTTTCTTCCACGAAATTTTTATAACATATCAAGAATATATTAATTTCACGGATAGGTGTTTTACGTTTTTAATTCCCCCCCCCCCCCATATACCTGTCCCTGCACCTGAAAGTGGACCATTTTATTGCCCATTTTATGAGTAAACCCTTACATATTTTGATTTTTTTGCTACAGAATAAAGAATATATTTTTCACGGATGTATGTTTTACATTTTTGATATTTGTTATCAATTTTCTAATAATTTAATTTTTATATAATTACCTCTTTTTTTTAAAAATGTTTTGGAAGGAAGTGTGTGGATTTTAGTGTAGCTAGTCTCTGATAGGGAACTTTGAGCGCTGAAGTCAATTTTAAAATAGTTTTTGATGACTGAAAGCTCTTTATTTGTTTGTGTGTGTTTCAAATTATTGTTTATTTGCAATTCTGATTTTTTTTATGAATAATAGCTTTTTTTATGAATAATTTTTTTTATGAATAATACATTTAGTTTACATTTTTTCTTTATATTTTTTGTTTTTCAGGTAAATTGTATGAGAAAAGGTGGATTTTTAGATTCAGTTGTGGTTTTTTTTATTTATTTCAAAAATTGGACAGACTTAGAAAATTGAAAAAATAATTACAAATTTATATACTCAATTTTTATAGGTAAATGAAACTAAAAAAAAGTAGGTAAAACCACAAACTAAATAACTCTATACAGACGATTATATTAGAATAAAATTTTTGTCGTTTTTATGCCTAGAACAAAATTGAAAAAATCTCTAGCTCCATAAAAATATTTTAAATACATACACATAAAACTGTCTTTCTCTATCTATAGTGAGAAAACAAATATATGTATGATTATGAATTGATATGAATTATGAGAAAATTTGTTTTGGCTTTGTTTGTTGTGTAATTTTCATAATAAAATAAATGAGAATTGAAAAAAAATATTTTTCATTATTTATTTCACGATATTTTAATGAACAAATATGTGTGTAGGTACTTGTTTTTTTTTTACTACGATTTTTTTTAACTATTTGAAAATATTAGGGAATTTAAAGAAATGCTAAGCTTTCATAATTTTTAACTTTCTATTTTATTTAAAAAGAAAGAACTTATATATAATATAGTTATATTGAAAAAAACTTTTATTGATTTTTTTTTAACTTTTTGGAAATATTATGGAATTTAAAGAAATGCTAAGCTTTCATAATTTTTAACTTTCTATTATTATTATTTTCGTTAGCTTTTCTTTTTATTCTTGCGTTCTTCTTTTTGTAAAATTCTTCTTTGTCAAGTTTTTCTCTAAGCCATGTAGAATGTTTTCTCAATAAAAGCAAAATTAAAAATTCAAGAATATCCTGCCGATGATTTAAACATGGCCCATCAGAAAACCATTCATGAAATTTTTCAGACTTATTTGTTTCCTGTATACAAATTTCCACAATTTTTTTTCTTATATTAGTCGTACAATTATTTAATAAGAAAAATTTATCAAAAACTTTAACATGATATGCAGAAATCTAAGTTAAAAAAATTTTGTGAAAAAATGTATCAACAAAAAATTAATCAAATATGATTACAAACCTCATAAAATAATTCTGATGGTACTTGTAAAACAAAATTAGTTTGCGAATAATTTTTATTGAAAAGGAACCACTCTGAATTAAGATTATAATTTTGGCTTTCTTTTGTCAAAATATATTTACAATTTTCGCATTTTATTTTATTTAATATTTTGAAAATGATATATCCACAAACATATTTGATTGAATTAACTTCAATAATATTGTTTGATATATTGATTGGTATATCCTCTTTAAAAATAGATTCATCATTAAAATAAATTGAATTTTTCTGAACTGAATCATTAACTTCTTCTTTATCTTTCTTGTCATCACTAATTGAATCTCCCATGGATATATCAGCTAAAAGTAAATCAGCATAATCATTCTCACAATTCGCTGATTCAGAATGATCATTTAACAGCCTTATGGTTAAAATTTTTGCAACTATGTTGTTAAATTCATATAAAGACGGATTGACATTATTAGTAATTCTAGACCTTACTAATGAGAAAAAATTTTCTAGTGAGTCTTGATTTATTCTAGACACAATAATAAAAAAAACATCGTCCTCTACTAAAATTTCATCTGCCAATAAAAGAATCCCCCTAATGGTTTGTATCATTCCTTTAAAGCAATGGATGGATTTATTCAATTTTTCTGATATACTTTCTAAATAAGATATCATTTCCTAAAATAAGGGTAACAAATTGTAGAAAATTTCAGTTTGTTTCTACAAAATTTCACTCATTCAAAAATATTTAAAATATATAAATACAAAAATTATTTTGTTAGAGATAAAATTAAAATCAAATTTTAGATTTTTGATAGTCAATAAATTTTAATAAGTGTGAATTGGTTAAAAATTGGTTAAAAATTAAAATTATGACAGTAAAATTAAAATTTTTGAAAGTTTTATTCACCACAAGAAGGCGCCGAAATTTTATCTGCTCTGGACCTAGTATAAATTTTGACACTTTAGTTAAATTTTTGATTTGAATTATTTTTCATTGAAATTCAAATTTAATAACAAATTTGTATCTGGTAATTTGATTATTTGTGAAAAAAAAATTATTATGGAAATTAAAAAAAGGAAAGTGGATAAACCATACGTTACATGTAACTATTACACTTTAATATACTTTTATATACATACATACGTCGTTATTTTATTAAATGTATCCCATTGTTTTATTAGGGAGTTTTGCAGAAAAAATGGAATTAATTAAATGCCGAATAAAACACAACGAATTGTTTATATCGAAAAATGCAAATCAAAATGAAGGATGGAGGTAAGATATACATAATTTTAATTTAAAATGGTAATAAAACTTCAACATTAAATAAATAAATATCTAATTAGAATAGTTGCAGCTTCGAATGAACTTGGAGAGGGCAAAACTTATATAAATTGCAAACAACAATGGAATGGACAACTTAAAAAATACAAAGTTATTATACCATATTATTTAGTTTATAAAATTTAACTTTTGTTTTCTTGTTTTTATTGCAGAGTTTATTGGTTCTTAACACTGGGGAAGGAGCAGGTGATGATGCTCCTGAAGATAAAACCGAAAAAAAAGATTGGCCATTTTATGACATTTTACATAAATATGCATCCAATAAGGATAATTACCACCCCCCGTTTTTAATTAGTAGCACTTCAGGTGCAATATCATCTCCAGCTAATATACCACCGATAAATTTTGAAGAGGATAATTTGACAACAATTGATGAAAGTAATTGTTCAATATCAACCGACATTTACACTTCTCCACTCATAACGTCAACACCTTCAACATCTGGATCTGGTTCAAGTACTAATAAGAAATCCAAATTAACTGAATTTGAGGCCCACATAATTAAACGGGACAAAAAATTAAGCAGACAAATGAGCGCGTTGATGGGTGTATTCGGACAAGTTGTAAAGCAAGATTATCCCGAAATTGATGTAAATGCATTGATAATTACTGAATCTGATTCTGATTAATTGTTTTTTTAATTTACGTCTTCGAGCAGTAAAATTATTATCATTAATTACATCTGTTGTGAAATAAAACAAATAAAATGTTATTTTTGATTTGAAATTTTTAATGGTTTTTTTTTTATCAAAAATATTTATACGTTTTGCAATAGAGTATTTCTAAAAGATGCCGCATCTGGGGCATCATTTTCTTCGTCGTCGTTTGCAATATTTTCTGGATAAGCAGTAGTAATATCCATTCCAGCATTAAGGATGGCGTTAGCTTCGGCTATAGGACCAAAATCTCCTCCTGATATGCATATATTATGCAGTACGCAAGCAGCAAATACTGTTTTAATGCAATTTGTTATTTGCAATTCCAAAGATTTATTGAAAATATTTCGCCATCTCATTTTTAGTAATCCAAAAGCACACTCAACAACATTCCGGGCCTTACTATGAATAGTATTAAATTTCTTTTGTGAAACATTTGGATTCTTATATGGCGTAATCACTGCTAAAGGTTTTAGAATGCATGGATATCCGCTATCTCCAAGTAAATAATATCCTTCTGGTGTATATGAGCTGCTTTTATATAGTGGACTGTTTTTAAATACTCGCGTATCATGTACTGATCCAGGAAATCCCACAAATAAATCTCTAAACATGTTACTACTGTCTACAACTGCCTGGCACTGAATGGAGTAAAAACTTTTATAATTAATGTATTCGTCATGTTTCTTAATTGGGCACGAAATTCTGATGTGACATCCATCTATAGCACCAATTGCATTTTTAAATATATTTGATTTGGCCCTTCTACAAAATTTCTCTCCAATTTCTTCATATTCTTGTAATGTTGTTGCTCTTATTAAATTCCGCATATTTTCAACAAAATAATCCAACATTTTATGAATAATTGATTTCACGGTGTATCTGATCGCGTTTAAAAATAAGAAAAAAATTATTTAAAAAAAATTCACTATATAAAATGTGTGGTCCTACCTGCTAATCCCAATGAAACAGCCAGCAACTCTGTAGCTGCATCCACATGCCATCCAGTACAAAAAAACAATCAATTCATATTCTTTACTCCATCCGTGTTGTTTCTCTGGCATTAAATCTATAATTTTTCTAAAAGTAGAATAATTTATTCTCAAATGCTCTTTGGTTTTTGATTCATTTCCATTGAGGATCATATCTATATCCTCTGATCTAACACGCAGACGGCAATACTCTATAGGCTATATTAGCATAGGGAATTAAAGCTTATTAGCAGAATTATGTAAACAGAATTACCTCTCTTATTTTTCTTCGGTACCGTCTTAGGTAAATCTCCATGTCAGAATTTCTTATTTTTGCATATTTTGTTAAAATTAACAAAATTAATGGGGAATATATTTTAAATATTCTATTCATCTCGAATTATTTTCAATTAATTTTAATATGTCAAATTTTTAACCAATTTACACAGTTAAAATTTTTAAAAACACCCCACAGTTAAATTTTTTTTTACCTCGTGGGGATTTTTTTTTAACCAAATTATTTTTAACACTTTGACACACGCCCTAACTAAACAAATTATGTTTACAAAAAAAAAGTTATGTGTATTAAATTATCTAATCAAGGCTATTTATTTATTTTATAAGATATTTTATAAATAAATAAATTTAAAAAATTATAAAATACTATGTTGAACAACTTTCAAAATTTTTAAAGAGTGAAAAGAGTAGTAGTATTAAATAAATTTGGTTATTATTAATTTATTAATCTTACCTGTAAATATTTGTAAATATTATTATTTATTTGCAAGGCATTGCTATTTGGATTAGAATCATATAATCTTTTACTATTTAAAGCATCAAATAATTTATCAATTTTTTCAATAAAGTTGGCAGTGGCTTTGGTACAATCATTATTATTATTAAATTTACCTGCTTGTACCATAGTTTTAATTGTGGCTGAACAAGTTCGGCTAAATATTTGTGTTGCATAACTAACTCTCATTTTATCAAAAGTGTTAGGATAAATATGTTTTAGTGTCAACTTAGGTGCCATTCTGGTACAGCTTGATGAATCTATATTGAACATTTGTTTAATAATATTCCAGGAAACATTGCCATCAGGAGTTTTAATGTCATCTTTTATTAAAGTGTTGCGAAAAGACTTAATTAAATGCGGATAGTCATATATGGCAAAGATTTTTTGGCAATCAATATACAAAAACGGACATTCTTTTGTTACACCTAATTTCCTATATAAGCTCCTATTACTAGATCCTTGATCACATGTAACTATTTTAATATTTAATCCTAAACTTATAGCTAATTTTATATACATAGTAATTTGTTTAGCCAGCTCATCACAACATAAACCGTTACTAGTCGCAGAATAACCCATAACATATTTCCAATTTGAAAATAATCCTCTAATCTGAAAATCATAAACATGTAGCCAGTACTAGTCGCAGAATAACCAATTTGAAAGAATTCCTTTACTAACCTGAAAAACACAAACATATTTAGCCAATTTTTTCTGTCGTTGTAGACCAGTATCTTCAAAGCCTTGAATTTCATCATAATGCATATTATAAATTAAATCCTTCTTAATCATCATTTCATCAAACATAAACACTGCAATTTTAGATTTTACGTCCAATTCTTTGACAGCATTTCTTAAATTTTCTATTAAGCATTCATTTTCACCTGGTCTTAGGTACTTTATTGGCGCCCAATTATATAAAGAAGATTTTGATGGCAATTGGAAGTGCAAAATATTTCTTAAATAATTGTATGTTCTTGCAGATCTTAAATTTAAGCTTTGAGCCAAAGATTTTTCTTCCATAGTATAATTTTTGTTTTTTTGCCTTAATAACATATTACAAAATATTTTACTACTGGAAGAGACATTATTTAAATTATTAATTTTATTTTTGAGGTTACAGAATTTTTTTCTTTTAATTAGTAATTTCTTTACTTTTACACGTCTAGCTTTTAATCTTAAATTAGTAATAATCTTATTACATTTTTTAATATTGATACTTAATTTTTCAATTATTTTGTATTTTCGTGCCAAGAGTTTTTGATACATTGTTTCGGCTTTAATTCTTTTAATACAGTTATTGCAAAAATCATTACTCTGCTCTACCTGTTCATATATATCAGGTGATAATGGTGGTGGATTATAACGGTATTCAAAAGCAAATTCTTCAATTTCATTTACATTAAAATCGTATTCATTAACATTTAAATTACAATCATTACTCTGCTCTACCTGTTCATATATTTCAGGTGATAATGGTGGTGGATTATTACGGTATTCAAAAGTAGTTTCTACAATTTCATTTAAATCAAAATCGTATTCATTAACATTTACATTAGAAACTTCATTTATTTCGTTTACATTTCCTAAAAGCAATGTAGGGATAGCACCTTTTTTCAAATATTTTTTGCCAAAACATTTCGATTCAAAATGTTTACTACATATACGCAATTTTTTTGCATCTACCGCAAGTATTTTGCTTGCAAATAACCAAAAGGGAAGTATTTCAGCATTTTGTGGAAATCTAAAAAATTTTAAATTTTCATTTTTTCTTTTGGTCATTCCGCAAGATGAAATAGCACATTTATTGCCTGGTAATAATTTATTTAATTTTTTAATTGGGTGCTCCATATTTATACCTATTTATTCATAAATAGTTTAAAATATAACAAAAATGATTAAGAAATAATACCTGTAACAATAATTTTTAAAAAATTTTCACTGTTTTGACAGTAAATAAGATTAATTGAAAATTTATAAAAACAAATTTCTTTCACAATATAAAACTTTATTGAAAATTTGACAAATTTTCTTAAAAAACTTACAACTTATTAACTTTTTTATTTATTTACTTTTTGAACTCAAATATGATTTATGTATTATTGCATTACAATTGAGTGCAAAACTTATTTTTCCATTTTCTCTGGATTCTCTCAAAGTTCATTTCTCTCTCTTTTGCAAAAAGAAAAATCAAATCTAATGACTAATGAGAACAATTTGTAGGTAGAGTATTTTTACTTTTACAATACATATATAATGGAGCTGCGCTAAGTCGATAAATTTTTATTTGAAAAATATCAGTGGAGACAAAAATGATATTCTAATATAATCGTCTGTATAGAGTTATTTAGTTTGTGGTAAAACGTAAAAAAAAAATTCAGGAAGGATATTATTTAATTTTTTTTAATGAAATATCAATATAATGTATGTATATTATCCTGGATGAAATTATGAATGGCCCTATTTTCATCTGGGATTTTCTCTGGTACCTCTGGATAGATTGTGCTGATATTTAGGAAACACATTCAAATTAGAGGTCCGGATGAAATGCTGAATGACCATATTTTCATCAGGGATTTTCTCTGGCACCCTAGGATGGATTACCCACATATTTGGTAAACACATTCATTATAGTGGTCTGGATGAAATGATGAATAGCCATATTTTCATCTGGGATTTTCTCTGGCACCTCTGGATGGATTGGGCTGATATTTGGTAAACACATTCATTATAGTGTCCTATAGCTAACTATGTCCTAAGTGCGTGAATGATATCTGTATATCTATATATATATATATATATATTATATTATATTTTAATTTAGATGATATATATATATATATATATATATATATATATTATAAAATAATTGTAGATTCTATAAAGGGAAAGTAAAATGAATTACGTTACCCATCAATATTATATTTTATATTATATAAATATATAGATATAAGTATAACTATTTGGTATATAATATTACAATATCTGATCAGATAATATTATATACTATATTCATATTATATTATATAAAATAATTGTAAATTCAATAAAGGGAAAGTAAAATGAATTCGTTACCCATAAATATCTGGTCAAGCAATAATAGATATATTACATATATTATATTATCAACTCGTTTCCAAAAATCAAAATTTGTTGGATAATTTTATCATCACACATATCTAATAACATATACATTATAGGGCAACGCCGCATTCCTATAAAAACATCAAATATTGTATGACAAACGCATACACACAAAAAATATAAAAGCTCTTTTTCAGAAAAAAACATTGGTATGACGTGACGTCACTATTCGGGTTTTTTTCTGACGCTCCTCGACCCTTAATGACAAATATTAATAAAGTCAGACTTGAACAGTGTTGATGATTTTTCTAACGAAATTACAGTGGCTATCAACTTATATATCATTAGTTCTGGTCAAGTCTGAACACAAATAAAAAAAATTATGTATAATGTTTGATATAAGGACTGTCCCAGAAAAAAACCGACCATACATTTTGACAGTTAAATAATAAAAGAATACAAGTTTATACTAAAAGACTTTTTTAATTCATAAAAAATTTGTATTTTTAACATAAAATTAAAAAAAACTTTATAATATTATTTTCTATAAAATTTAATAACTTTTGATTTAAGTCCTTTCATCAGCCTTTTTACAGCTGCTTCATTTTGAGTATTAGCTGCATTTTTATATTTATTTTTAAAATTTTTGATCTCCAGTACTCGTTTTCTAGTCATTTTCAATTTTCTTTTAATTAGAGCCCAATACCTTTCAATAGGCCGCAATTCGGGACAGTTCGGAGGATTGGCCTCTTTTGGAACCAAATTGATACCATATTCATTATAGAATTTTAAAACGTCTTTGCTATAATGGCATGTGGCTAAATCAGGCCAGAACAATACAGGGTGGCTATGACTGTTTATCAATGGTAGAAGTCGCTTTTTTAAACATTCCTTCATATATACAGTGCTATTTATGGTACCATTTGAAACAAATTCTTTGGATTTTAAACCGCAAGAACATATTGCTTGCCAAATTAAAAATTTCTTGGAAAATTTCGACACTGGACGCACTTTAAATTTTTTTAAAACACCCCCAAACACAGGTAGAGACATAATATTCATTTCCTGGAAGTTGTTCAAAATTAGCTTTAATGTAAGTTTCATCGTCCATGCAAAAACATTTAAATTTTGTCAAATATTTCTCATATAGCTTTCTAGCTCGTTTTTTGCATATTATTTCTTTTTCTTCGGTCCGATCTGGAACTTTCTGCACTTTATATGATTTTAGCATCAATATTTTCTTGATTCTCCATACTGTAGATTTTGAAATTTTTAGCCTGTCAGCCACTTCCCGTATAGACCGGTTAGGATTATTTTTAAATTCGGTTTTAACTTTTTTTTCTAAATTTTTATTACAAGATCCTTTTTTCCTACCAGATCCTGGTTTTCTTGCAACAGTAGAATTCTCTGCAAATCTTTTTAAAACATTTTGAATTGTTGTTTTTGGAATTTTCAACAATTTGGACAGTTTTCTATGGGTGATGTTGGTATTTTCCATATATTTGGAAATTTTAAATAAGTAATTTTCGACGATTTTCTTGTTTTGATCCCATTGTTCAATAAACAACTACGCACCGCAAAATTAATACAAGATTAAATTAAATATATTCCGATAAACTTATTTATGTAACGGTAAACCTAACTGTACAAAATATAAAAGGCACAATTTGTTAATAAAGTTGGTCGGTTTTCTTCTGGGACAGTCCTTATGTATATGTACCCCAAAAAAATTTTTATTTATTATATACTCATTTTATTTTTTGAATTTTATTGAAGAGAGGAAAAAAATGAAATTAGGTTAACTATTAGGATAGGTTAAGGTTTGAAAAATGAAATTTATATACTTTTATTTTGTTTTTTTATGTGCATATTTGGATATGCATTTATTGTATAAATATATATATTTTTTTTACTTGTTCATTTTAGAATTTATAGATTATCTATATTTTTATTTAACCAAAAGAATTTTTAAAAAAAGAATTTTCTTTATTGTATCATTTAAAATAATTTTGAATTCATTTTTTTTTTTTACAAAAAATTCATTTTATTTAATTTTTTGGCCATTATTTTTAAAATTTTTTATAGAATATTCTTTAAAATTTTATAATTTAACAAATTTTACTATTTTATTTTCTAATTTTACAAAAAAAAATTAATTTTGGAACGTTTTAGTTTAAACATTTTTATTTATTAAAAAAAAAATTATTTTAAACAATTTTTTCTTAAATAGGAAATTCTAAAATTAACAGTATTTTTTTTTCTTTAGTAATTGGCCAAAAAATATATTTTATTATTTTCCATTATTAGGACAATTTAATTTGGAGTTATAATAATTATATAAAATAATGAAGAACCGTATTTTCCTAATTTGTTATTCATTTTTATAAAAAAAAAATTTTATATATATATTTTAAAAGTTTTCTACGTTATATATTTAAAAAAAAAAAAATTTATATAGATATATATATTAAATTTACTTACAAAAAAAATTAACCTTACTACTTTTATGTTCCCCTTTTAAAAAAAAAACTTCTGCTTCTTCTGCTACCAGGTACTTTTTCTGCAAGTTTTTTTCTGCAAATTTTATAGCACTTTTTACTGCTAGCACTGCTTGTTCTGCTACCACTGTTGTTCAATTTTATTAAAATTCTGCTACCATTTCTTTTTAGAAAAATTTTTCTATATATTTTTTTTTTATATTATTAACTTTATTTTATTATTATTTTTTTTTTATTAATATCCACTTTGATTTACGATAAATTTTTTATTTAATTTAATTTATCCCGTTTTGCCGCACACTAAATTCTTTTGGATAAGAAACGTACTTCTTATCCTGTCCGCAGCGCCATTGTTATGATTATATATTACAATCATACAAATTCTTTTAATATTCTTTCTTTTATCTCACCTATAATATGTTTTAGATTTTTTCTTTTAAATAAAAGACTTAGATATATTTTATATTTATAAAAGTGTTCTTTATTAACTTTAACTATTTAATATTAATTCAATTAATTCAATCTTTTAATTTAATTCACTTATGACAATCTTTTAACTATTTACATTGAATTCAATTATCAAATTAAATTAAACATAAATAATACTTTTTCGCCCGAATTTTATTCTTCTATAATCCAACAATTAAGTGTTGAAATAGATAAAACAAATCACAACATTAAAACTCTTATACCTCACAGAAATAAAAGAGCTTTAATGAATATTGGTAGTAAAGCCATAAAATATATTTTCGGAAACTTAGATGAAGACGATAAAACAGAAATAATGAATCACTTAAATGATATTGATGTAACTAATGAACAAATTGTAGGTAACCTAAATAAACAAATAAAAATAAATAATCAATTACAAGAAAATCTAAGTATCCTTCAAAACCGGTTAAAAGGTTATGAAACTTTTTCAAACGAAACTACTACCAAATTTAGTAAATTCTATAAAAATATACAATTTTTGTCCTTTTTACATGATACAAACTTTCTAAATTCAGAAATTGACAAAATTCGCGGAAACATAATTTGTTCCAAAAACGGTATTATGATCAATTCTATCCTTACAAATTAAGAAATATGTGAATATAACATCGATATTACCAAATATAAAGAAATAAAAAGTTCACTTATAGGTTTTGAATCCCATATTATGTTCATTATCCTCATCTCAAATTTTTCTAGTGAATCTGCTACTAAAAATTAAAAATTATATCAATACCTATTAATGAATATGAAGAAGTAAACATTGAGACTACTAATGTTTTAAAACACAAAAATGAAATATATTTAGATGAAAACAAAAATAATATACAAAAATTACGAAAAATAAATAGTTGTGTTAAAAATTTATTTGTTGAAAAATATACTAATTGTACTGGAATGAAAAATGTAAAAACAGAATTAATCGAAATTTCTAAAAATATTATTTTAATAAAAAATGCAAAGAATATGTCATTAAAAAATAATTGTAATAATATCGAATATATTTTAAATAAAAATAATATTGTAATTTTTGATAACTGTTCAATAATTTTGAATGATTTTATATTTAATAATTTCGAAAAACTTGTAACAAATCATCTAATAATACCAAACTATCTCAAAATTAATAATATAAATTTTTCGGCAAATATTGAAGAAATTCATACAAAGCAATATACGATTAAAGTGATAAAATCAAAAATACAAAACCATTCAACCTTAACATATTCCTTAAGTTCAATTCTAACAATTTTATTGGTAATGTATATTTGGTAATTGGTAATAAATATTGTTAAAAATAATTTTTTTTGTAAAAATAAGCAAAATAATGAAAATATTGATAAGGTAAATGAAGAAAAATATATAGAAAAATTTCAGATGGTAACTCAGTAGAGTTCCCGACCTAACGATGGGGGAGTAATATATCCCACCATTAACAGTATGAATAAAAATATAAATATTGATTACATTGCATAAAATTCAATTTGTTTTATTCCCACAGAAAATTTAAATTTAAATTTATTCTCACACAAAATTATAATTTAATTTTGATAGTGTCATATTAATAAAAAAAAACTAATATTTAAAGTTTAATAAATTGTAATTTTGCTAAATTCCTTTGTTGAAATTCTAGTAATATTAAAATTCTTAAGAAATAAAAAATGCAAGTAAACAAATAAGTACAAAGGAACTTATTTGTTCACTAAAAAAATACTAAGCATGTGATCAGAAGACTTCATAATTATTAAAACTAAATTAGAAAAACCAGTCTTACTCAACCTCTCATCCAGATCAAACATTAAAATAATTAAATAATTATTCTAATTATAGATTAAATAATTGTAATCAAGAATTATAAATCAAATATAACAATAATTATAATTGCTTATACACTGCGTTGCAAAATATATAATTGCTTATACACTGCGTTGCAAAATATAACATGAAACGCGAGACTTATAAAGTTTATTTTATTTAAATAATCGCAATGAATTATATACAAAATAACAAAAGATGGCCTTAGGATAGTAGCACCGCTATTTTATCGAACACAACTTTATATATTTAATGGCTCTCAGTGGGGCACTCTATATACTGAACACTATTTTTGTTTTATTGTTTTTTGAATCATAATTGTTATGATATTTATTTTTATGATATAGTCATAATTTTTTTTTTTTAATTTTGTATAAAAAGAATGAGAAAAAAAATTCATGTGCGTCTCGGGACACACGGATGAAGTAAAACTTTAAAAGAGGTGTGTGATATTTTGACTACTTAGTACGTACCCGGTTGTTTCACCGCCGACGTTTCACCGCGGAGCGTTCTCCACGTCCGTTTCACCGCAAGCATGTTCACCGCGCGTGTTTATCACCGCGAGCATGTTCACCGCGAATATGTTCACCGCGTGAACATGTTCACCGCTATTATATTCGCAATAATTAATTGAATTTATATCCCCACCATTCCCGTTACCCAGAGTCAACTAACGTGGAGGTTGCTGGGATTGTGACACCTTTTTCATTTTTTTTTTTGGTTTTTTATAGTTTTTTTTTACTTTTTTTTTTACTTTTAAGTAGTTATAATAAAAAAAATGCATTCGATATAAAAATTAAAATAAAAAAAAACCTTAATTCCTTCATTTTTATTTATAGTTTTTTATAGAGAATACAGCAAACGTTCTCAAATGAATCTGACCAATTTAAACATTTATATATGCTCACTGTGAAAGTGTTCTCCTTGAACATGTTCGCGGTGAACATGTCCGCGGTAAACATGTCCACGGTGAACATGTTCGCGGTGAACATGTCCGCGGTAAACATGTTCGCGGTGAATATGTCTGCGGTGAAAAGTGCGCGGTGAATCGTCCGCGGTGAAAAGTGAGCGGTGAAACGGTGAAACCCTACTTAGTATTCAATGATGTTTAATATTAAATGTATTAAATCAAATTTCGTGTGGGATGTGCGGTTTAATAATGGCATTTAGTAATATAACATAAAACTAAATTGTAAAATATAAAAAATAAAATTAATTGTTGGATTTTTCTTTTTAGTGGTATATAATTTCAAACCTTTTCACCTAGATGGTGTAATAGGTATCGGAATGAAATTAAAACTGGGACTAGAAATATATTTTTATTATTGTATAATAGAAAATTAGTCCATATTCAAACCAAATACATAAATATTGTAATTTGAATATACCCTCAAATGTGACAATAACCGTCAGTGACAAAGGAATTAAACAGGAAAATTACACCAAATTATAAAATTGAATTGCCTGAAACAAATATAAATAAAAATATCTCTTTTAAATATAATTTCCCTTAAAGAAATATTCAACAAAAAAGTAATAAGCCAGCAAATAATACCACATCAAGATAATTTCCTGGGGATCTTGAGTAACGGTCAACTATAGTAAGGGTATATAGACCTCTTTATAAATGCCATTATGAATTCTGATAAGGTCTATTTTCCCTAACTATTGTTGACCGTTACTCATGCCACATGTCTCACATTTTGGACCACCATATAACCCATGGTTCCACATAGACTTTCTCATTGAGATGTAATGTTCAGGACCTTTCTTTTTTAGGATGGGCCCTCACATGACAAAGGTCATATCAAATAAAAGGTCTTGAACATTACATCTCAATGGGAGATAGTCCATGTGGAACCGTGGGTTATGTGGTGGTCCAAAATATAAGACATGTGGCATGAGTAACGGTCAACAATAGTTAGGGGAAGTAGACCTTAGGGAAGGGAAAGTAGCATGATTTTTTAGGGTGGGCCCTCACATGGCATAGGTTTTGGGCCCCCTTGACCCAAGGACTACGCAACGAGATGTATTCGTCAAGACTTTTCATTTGATACCCCATATGTTTTTTTTTACGATGAGCCCACATGGTGCTTCACGGACTACCCAATGGGATATACTCTTCAAGACCATTCATTTGATACCCCACATGATTTTTTTATGATGGGCCCTCAAATGGCACAGGATGGCTACTATGTAATTCGGTTCGAATAAAATTTCATTCGTAAACGAACAATTCGTACTATGTAATCCGAATTTCGGAAATTTTGATATCCGTAAATTAAATTTCAGTGATGCCAATTTATATATAGTTTTCGTTTCGAAAATTCGGACATTTTGCTACCATGTAATTCGATTATGAGTAAAAAATTATCCGTAAAACGAATATTTTATTCGATAACCATTTCAATTGTGAAAATTAATTCGATTGGACGCTTTTTTAAAACTGTAAGTATTTCTTATATTAATTGTGGATATTATATATTTATATGTGCATATTAAATAAATAAATCAATAAAAATTAATAAAATATATATTATATACAAAAATTAATTTTATGGGAAAATATATTGTTTTTTATAGGGAAAAACAAAAAAATTCAAATACAAAGCAGAGGCAGTTTAAAATAATGGTGGAATTTATGGAAAAACACAATGATTTGGCAAAAGGAATCCTCAAAAGTAGTGAAGGCCGAAATAAGTCCAATAATTTATGAAAAAATTAAGCGGATATGTTAAATTGTGGTAAAAATAAGGTAAAAATAAATTTTGAAAAAAAACGCGCAGACAATGTAATAATAATTCGAAAAAAACCTATAATAATGATCTATTTTAATCAAATATTGAATATTTATCAAACATGAAATTAAAAATAACAAAATTATAATTACAAACTATTTTTTATTTCATTTCTTATTCTCTTAGCAATATTTGTTATATTATTAGTTTCTAGTTCACATTAAAATTATTAATACGATCATGATCTTCAGTGGTTCGGTGTATCATAATTCATTGCTTAAATCCATTTTAAATTTAAGGCAAATGTTGTGTGTTAAAAACATTTAAAAATTTACCAGCTTTTGCCGGAGTATAGTGGAGTTCTCTAGCTGCTAGTAAGCAACGAAATTCTTTTGAGAGCCGGAAATTCTTTTATAAAACTAAAATAAAAATAAATTGAATTTTGAACTGAAATAAATGTAATAAAAGTTAAATTTTACCTCTTGGTTTCTAATTCCATTATATTTGAATTATCTCAAATCCTTGTTCTAATCATTTGTTCATTTCCATTTTCTTCATCAAACCACAATGTTACGATATCCATAATTTATTTAAATTTACAAAATTGTTTATAAAAAATCACTAAACACCACAAATCGTTTTTGTTTTTTGAAACTGTGACAGTTGACAAAAATTTCAACGGACGTTAAATTAACAAATTTTCAATAATAAATGGCAGCACTTTTTGTTCGATCCGAATATTGGCCACATTGTGGGCCGCACATAATCCACGATGCCACACGGACTAGTTCGATGGGCCAACATGACCCATTTTTGGGCATACCCTTCAAGACCTTTTATTAGATACCTCACATGATTTTTTTGTATGATGGAATTACCATTGCCCACGTTTTGGGAATGCATATATGGCAATACCGGAATGGGACAAAATTTTTCATTAAATTACCCGAACGCGGCTAAAGAAGTATAACTTCCAAGTTTTTAAATATATATTATGAAAATAATATATATAACAATAACATACATATATGTATTATTATTATTATATTAGTCAATTGGGCCTGGTTCAAGATATGCTTTATAATACGTAGAAACAACGTATTATTTCCGGTAGTTATTTTAAAATGTAAGCATTTAATTTTGTATCAAATTGTTAATCAAAAATTACATAAATATGGTTGTTATTTAACAATTATGAACTAATTTTTTTGACTTTTTAACAATCGTACTAACGAATTTTAATTTTTAAGGCCTAAACAGAACCAAAGATACAACGACTAAATACAACGCCTGTCAAATTAGAAATATACGTAAATCATATGCTGCTCGCACAATCACGTCGTTGGCGTCAAGCGACATTGTCGTTGTCGTCTATGTAGAATCTATTTCTAATTTTGTTGTCGCGCCAAAAATAATTTCGGTTGACTTTGGTAAAACATTATTATTTTTTATTAATTTTATTGTAATAAAAAAAATGTTGTAGACAAAATTCAATATTTTGTAGCCGGTCGATTTAGGGTTGTGTTAACTTAGAGCGATGTCGCCCAGTGATGATTGTATTTGTAGTTAGTCGTTGTATCTTTGATTCTGTTTAGGCCTTAAAAGATGAGTTAATTTTTATTCGATATTGCGAATTTTGCCATACAAAGTTTAAAACTTGAGAATTTGAGTAATATTTCAAATCGTTAAATAATGATTAGAATTTCATTGAGAATATATTAACAATTTGTCAACAAATCGATAATTTTTAGAATAATACTGAATAGAAATTTCTCAGATTGCTTCTTAAATAAAGTTTTAAGGTCTTAACAAGATAACGATTCGATTTGTGAATAAGGCTATTAATGTTAAATTATATTAAATAATAAAAAATTAATAAATATAGTTTATATAAAAGAAACAAAATTTTTTTTTTTTTATTTAACAAATACAAAACAATTTGAGTGCGTTATTGAGTGAGTCCAGTCATAAAGTAATAATATATAGAGAAACTATTTCATATATCATTTTTTGAAAAAAATTTCATAAAATATAGAAATGCAAGACCCCAAGTACGTAAATAAATGTTCCTTCAAAAACTCTACGCAAACTTTCCGTAAAAAACTGTACGAAAAAGAGTTGAATTTCTCATGTGACGGATGTTACGTTTTTATGCCGTAAACTTTACGCCACAGCGTTAAGTTAACGAGGACTTTAGTACTAGGGAGTCCTCTTTTTCCGTACGTTAACGAGCCGCCTTGCCTAAAGGGTCATGCTTCTTTTTTTCAATATTTTTTCAATGAGCTTTGAAAATAGAATAGAAATAGAGTGCTTTTAAAATAAAGGTTATAGCATATGAAAAAGCTTGGGGTCTTGCATTTCTATATTATTTTATAAGAATTTGTTCAAAAAATGATATATGAAATAGTTTCTCTATATATTATTACTTTATGGTCCGGTTTTTAATAAAAACTGACGGCATTGCTAAAAATTCACTACTACAATTTAGTCTAAATAATAGGCAACCGAATCTATTTTATACTTTTTTGTACATTTTTTTACTTTATTTATCTCAAAATAAAATTAAGAACAACTTTACGTTTACCAAAATGAACCTCTTGTTTATATTTATAAATGTCAAAAATTATGTTTTTAAACAATCAGCTGATCATTTTAGTTTAAATGTGCCAATATAAACGGCAATGCGCCTATACAAATCGGGAAAGCGCCAATGTTTTTTATTATTATTATATTACAAAAATATATATGAACTTAACTTCCAAATTTGAACTAAATTGGTCACGCCGTTTAAGATTTATATAAATTTTTAGAAAACGACAATCAATTATAGTATATAAAACGTGAAAAATAAAAATCATTATTTTTCATTATTTCGGAATTGTATATATTTATATTTATATATATATATATAGAATAACGGGATAGGACAAAGGCTGCGATTGCGAATGTCAATAATCAATCTATTTTGCTATTGCGGATCGTGATTGATAAAACAATTGTACTATTGTGAATATATTTGAAAAAAAAATGAGTATTTACAAATTTTAATACAGTATTTTCGAGTGAAGATAGTCTTTCTACAAAATTATATGGCCTTTATACATTTCTAGTCTTTTTATTTTTCAAAATACATAGTCTTATTTTTCAAAATAGTCTATATTATTATTCATATATTTTGAAAAATGGAGACTATTTTGAAAAATTAGAAAACTATTTTGATTTTTAAAAAGACTAATTTGAAATGCAAAAATACTATATAGACTAGACTATCCTAACTCGAAAATGCTATGTAAAATCACACCACGAAATAGTAAATTACTTACATTTTGACTGTAACTACAAAAGAACGAACATTAGAAGTAAAAAATATATTGTTCTTAACAACAGTATCGTTCGTGGGCATAGTTTTTTTCTTCCTAGAATGGTGGTATAAATAAAGGCACGAAATCCTGTTATTTTTAAATTAGTGGTTTTGGAAAAAAGTTAAAAAATGTTGCGCAGCTGAACTACTGATCAGTAGTTTTATAATTATGGGCTTTTTTTAAATTCAACTACTCTAAATGCATATTTGGAGTATATTTTGCACCCTCTAGCCGCAGAAATTAAAATTATTACTATTTTATTTTATACTGCTACTTACTACCATTCAGACGCGACATTAAACCAATTTTTTGGCGCTTTTTGACAATTGGAAAACACATTTTCAGAATATTAACATTTTAAATTTTTTAGTATTCGGCGCCTGTAGCGGTAGAAATTGGAAATACGGTTACTAGCATTGTATTCTACTCTTAAATACCTTTCCAACGACTAGTCACACTTCGTTTTTGGGCACATTTACTATATTAAATAAGGTTTTTATATGTAATTTACTGCCCTCTAGTGGCAAAAAATCAGGTTATTAGAATATCTGATTTATTTTAGTTTATATTAGCTTTCCTGCGTTCGTTTTCCCTTCATTTTTGGTAAAGATTTACCAAGTTAAATAACATTTTTTTAAAACAATATAATTAATTGTTTCGCCCTCTAGTTGTTGAAATTAAAATTATAATTTATACTACTACTTTCTACCTTTCCGGTTTTATACTACTACTTCCTACCTTTCCGATTTAACATTAAATCTAATTTTTGGGGCTTATTGACTATTGGAAATCACATATTAAAATTTAATATTTTATATATTTTAGTATTCAGCGCAAAATTGTTTATAAAAAATCACTAAACACCACAAATCGTTTTTGTTTTTTGAAACTGTGACAGTTGACAAAAATTTCAACGGACGTGAAATTAACAAATTTTCAATAATAAATGGCAGCACTTTTTGTTCGATCCGAATATTGGCCACATTGTGGGCCGCACATAATCCCCGATGCCACACGGACTAGTTCGATGGGCCCACATGACCCATTTTTGGGCATACCCTTCAAGACCTTTTATTAGATACCTCACATGATTTTTTTGTATGATGGAATTACCATTGCCCACGTTTTGGGAATGCATATATGGCAATACCGGAATGGGACAAAAATTTTAATTAAATTACCCGAACGCGGCTAAAGAAGTTTTACTTCCAAATTTTTAAATATATATTATGAAAATAATATATATAACAATAACATACATATATGTATTATTATTATTATATTAGTCAATTGGGCCTGGTTCAAGATATGCTGTATAATACGTAGAAACAACGTATTATTTCCGGTAGTTATTTTCAAATGTAAGCATTTAATTTTGTATCAAATTGTTAATCAAAAATTACATAAATATGGTTGTTATTTAACAATTATGAACTAATTTTTTTGACTTTTTAACAATCGTACTAACGAATTTTAATTTTTAAGGCCTAAACAGAACCAAAGATACAACGACTAAATACAACGCCTGTCAAATTAGAAATATACGTAAATCATATGCTGCTCGCACAATCACGTCGTTGGCGTCAAGCGACATTGTCGTTGTCGTCGATGTAGAATCTATTTCTAATTTTGTTGTTGCGCCAAAAATAATTTCGGTTGACTTTGGTAAAACATTATTATTTTTTATTAATTTTATTGTAATAAAAAAAATGTTGTAGACAAAATTCAATATTTTGTAGCCGGTCGATTTAGGGTTGTGTTAACTTAGAGCGATGTCGCCCAGTGATGATTGTATTTGTAGTTAGTCGTTGTATCTTTGATTCTGTTTAGGCCTTAAAAGATGAGTTAATTTTTATTCGATATTGCGAATTTTGCCATACAAAGTTTAAAACTTGAGAATTTGAGTAATATTTCAAATCGTTAAATAATGATTAGAATTTCATTGAGAATATATTAACAATTTGTCAACAAATCGATAATTTTTAGAATAATACTGAATAGAAATTTCTCAGATTGCTTCTTAAATAAAGTTTTAAGGTCTTAACAAGATAACGATTCGATTTGTGAATAAGGCTATTAATGTTAAATTATATTAAATAATAAAAAATTAATAAATATAGTTTATATAAAAGAAACAACATTTTTTTTTTTTTTTAACAAATACAAAACAATTTGAGTGAGTTATTAGTCCAGTCATAAAGTAATAATATATAGAGAAACTATTTCATATATCATTTTTTGAAAAAAATTTCATAAAATATAGAAATGCAAGACCCCAAGCTTTTTCAAAGGCTAAAACCTTTATTTTTGAAGCCCTCTATTCTATTTTCAAAGCTCATTGAACAAATATTTTTTTAAATATAAAAAAAATTGCATTTACATAAAACTGCATGTACATTTTATCAGATTTTTCATAAAACATTTCATGCGATTTTTTGTCTGATCAAAAATCGTACAATATGAACGTAAAAATACCTAGTCTCATGCGATGTTTAGTCTCATGCGAATACCAATATCATGCGTTGTTTTATGAAAAATCTGACGGTATGTATTTTCATACGGTTTTTCGTACGATTTTCAATACGACTAGTCTTATGAAAAGTCTGATAATGTAAATAAACCTTTAATGTATCAAATTAATATTTTTATTATGACTTTAAAATATTTTAGTCATAAGGCCTAGTCCATTAGTCTTTTCTAAAAGTCGTCACCACTTTTTTCTAGAAGAAGTTATGCAAGATTTGTATCTGCGTGCGATAAGTTATGCAAGATTTGTATCTGCATGCGATACAGCATGCGTGCGATAGCGAGGGAACAACGATTTTTTATCGAAAAAAAGTTGTTGTATCCGAAAAAAAAGTCGTCGAATCCTACAAAAAAGTGGTTGTATTCGAAAAAAAGTAGTTGTATTCGAAAACAAGTGGTTGCATCCGAAAAAAAGTTGATAATTAACAACTTTTTTTAATAAAGTTGGCGTTTGACATATACTATAAAATATTTGTCATAATTTTTTGAAAAAAATCTATTTTTTTGAATTTTTTTTTAAATTTTATATTTTTTCAATAAAGTATATTTTTAATAATAATAATGAATTTTCAAAATATTTCAATTAAAATAGGTACATACTCTTTATATATAAAAATTAAATATTTTACAATATAATTTTTTTTTTTGTAATTTGAAGAAAATGAAAAGGTCAAGATTGTGTCTAATTTAATGCTAACTAGACCATCATCTTCAGTACAATTTGAAAATTATTTTCAAATAAAAAAATATATATTAAAAATATGGCAAAATACAAAATATATCGCGAAATAAGAAAAGAAATCCAGACAACGAAACGGCAAATATAAAAAATTTGGAAAACAGTGCACAATCATCAGCCATTGTTGATGACGAAATTTCAAATGAACTTATTATTAATAATATTAATAATGAAAATATGTTGCAAAGGAAGGCATTTTAGTAAGTATTTTTATTATATTTTGAAATTTATTACTAATATTATTTTTTTTTAGATAATTCAAGGTAGTGAATGATAGCTCTTACGAATAATATGTAAGGGGATGCTTGAAAGTCATTATTACTGACAAGATTGCTACACATTTTTCCTGGCACGGACTGCATAAAAATATTGCAGTAAAAAAATTTATGCTGATGCAAATTATTAAAATTTAATTTAAGTATAATATTTAATTAAATCACTATATTAACATGTAATTTTTATTTTATAATTTTTTATTTTTAGATGAAGCTCTTAAAAAATTTTCAACAATTGCAAGGACTTCAGATATTGAAAATGTAATGAAAACCTGGTTCCAATACGCAAAGGATAGGGAGAGGAAAAAAAACAAGAATATTGTTTAAAATTGATATCCTCAATTTTGAAGTTAAAAATAATTTTAACTTAAATTATAGATTAATATAGGTAGAATTTTAAATCCTTAATTTTTGTTATATTTTGTTACATTTAATTTGAATGTATTTGATTGAGGTGGAATTTTAAATCCTCAATTTTTATGTTATATTTTATTTATTTAGTATTTAAAGTACTAGTTTTTAAATGATAAAAATGTGACTTTCCAGAATAGGCTAAGAATGTAAAACTTGTGTTATATAATAAAAATTGAATTTTTAATTGATTTTTTTATTTCAAAAATTTCATCGCCAAATATGTTCCGTAAAAGTAAGATATGGAACTGTACGTAAATAAATGTTCCTTCAAAAACTCTACGCAAACTTTCCGTAAAAAACTGTACGAAAAAGAGTTGAATTTCTCATGTGACGGATGTTACGTTTTTATGCCGTAAACTTTACGCCACAGCGTTAAGTTAACGAGGACTTTAGTACTAGGGAGTCCTCTTTTTCCGTACGTTAACGAGCCGCCTTGCCTAAAGGGTCATGCTTCTTTTTTTCAATTTTTTTTTTAATGAGCTTTGAAAATAGAATAGAAATAGAGGGCTTTTAAAATAAAGGTTATAGCATATGAAAAAGCTTGGGGTCTTGCATTTCTATATTATTTTATAAGAATTTGTTCAAAAAATGATATATGAAATAGTTTCTCTATATATTATTACTTTATGGTCCGGTTTTTAATAAAAACTGACGGCATTGCTAAAAATTCACTACTACAATTTAGTCTAAATAATAGGCAACCGAATCTATTTTATACTTTTTTGTACATTTTTTTACTTTATTTATCTCAAAATAAAATTAAGAACAACTTTACGTTTACCAAAATGAACCTCTTGTTTATATTTATAAATGTCAAAAATTATGTTTTTAAACAATCAGCTGATCATTTTAGTTTAAATGTGCCAATATAAACGGCAATGCGCCTATACAAATCGGGAAAGCGCCAATGTTTTTTATTATTATTGTATTACAAAAATATATATGAACTTAACTTCCAAATTTGAACTAAATTGGTCACGCCGTTTAAGATTTATATAAATTTTTAGAAAACGACAATCAATTATAGTATATAAAACGTGAAAAATAAAAATCATTATTTTTCATTATTGTATATATTTATATTTATGGAATTGTATATATTTATATTTATATATATATATATAGAATAACGGGATAGGACAAAGGCTGCGATTGCGAATGTCAATAATCAATCTATTTTGCTATTGCGGATCGTGATTGATAAAACAATTGTACTATTGTGAATATATTTGAAAAAAAATTGAGTATTTACAAATTTTAATACAGTATTTTCGAGTGAAGATAGTCTTTCTACAAAATTATATGGCCTTTATACATTTCTAGTCTTTTTATTTTTCAAAATACATAGTCTTATTTTTCAAAATAGTCTATATTATTATTCATATATTTTGAAAAATGGAGACTATTTTGAAAAATTAGAAAACTATTTTGATTTTTAAAAAGACTAATTTGAAATGCAAAAATACTATATAGACTAGACTATCCTAACTCGAAAATGCTATGTAAAATCACACCACGAAATAGTAAATTACTTACATTTTGACTGTAACTACAAAAGAACGAACATTAGAAGTAAAAAATATATTGTTCTTAACAACAGTATCGTGGGCATAGTTTTTTTCTTCCTAGAATGGTAGTATAAATAAAGGCACGAAATCCTGTTATTTTTAAATTAGTGGTTTTGGAAAAAAGTTAAAAAATGTTGCGCAGCTGAACTACTGATCAGTAGTTTTATAATTATGGGCTTTTTTTAAATTCAACTACTCTAAATGCATATTTGGAGTATATTTTGCACCCTCTAGCCGCAGAAATTAAAATTATTACTATTTTATTTTATACTGCTACTTACTACCATTCAGACGCGACATTAAACCAATTTTTTGGCGCTTTTTGACAATTGGAAAACACATTTTCAGAATATTAACATTTTAAATTTTTTAGTATTCGGCGCCTGTAGCGGTAGAAATTGGAAATACGGTTACTAGCATTGTATTCTACTCTTAAATACCTTTCCAACGACTAGTCACACTTCGTTTTTGGGCACATTTACTATATTAAATAAGGTTTTTATATGTAATTTACTGCCCTCTAGTGGCAAAAAATCAGGTTATTAGAATATCTGATTTATTTTAGTTTATATTAGCTTTCCTGCGTTCGTTTTCCCTTCATTTTTGGTAAAGATTTACCAAGTTAAATAACATTTTTTTAAAACAATATAATTAATTGTTTCGCCCTCTAGTTGTTGAAATTAAAATTATAATTTATACTACTACTTTCTACCTTTCCGGTTTTATACTACTACTTCCTACCTTTCCGATTTAACATTAAATCTAATTTTTGGGGCTTATTGACTATTGGAAATCACATATTAAAATTTAATATTTTATATATTTTAGTATTCAGCGCAAAATTGTTTATAAAAAATCACTAAACACCACAAATCGTTTTTGTTTTTTGAAACTGTGACAGTTGACAAAAATTTCAACGGACGTGAAATTAACAAATTTTCAATAATAAATGGCAGCACTTTTTGTTCGATCCGAATATTGGCCACATTGTGGGCCGCACATAATCCACGATGCCACACGGACTAGTTCGATGGGCCCACATGACCCATTTTTGGGCATACCCTTCAAGACCTTTTATTAGATACCTCACATGATTTTTTTGTATGATGGAATTACCATTGCCCACGTTTTGGGAATGCATATATGGCAATACCGGAATGGGACAAAATTTTTAATTAAATTACCCGAACGCGGCTAAAGAAGTTTTACTTCCAAATTTTTAAATATATATTATGAAAATAATATATATAACAATAACATACATATATGTATTATTATTATTATATTAGTCAATTGGGCCTGCTTCAAGATATGCTTTATAATACGTAGAAACAACGTATTATTTCCGGTAGTTATTTTAAAATGTAAGCATTTAATTTTGTATCAAATTGTTAATCAAAAATTACATAAATATGGTTGTTATTTAACAATTATGAACTAATTTTTTTGACTTTTTAACAATCGTACTAACGAATTTTAATTTTTAAGGCCTAAACAGAACCAAAGATACAACGACTAAATACAACGCCTGTCAAATTAGAAATATACGTAAATCATATGCTGCTCGCACAATCACGTCGTTGGCGTCAAGCGACATTGTCGTTGTCGTCGATGTAGAATCTATTTCTAATTTTGTTGTCGCGCCAAAAATAATTTCGGTTGACTTTGGTAAAACATTTTTATTTTTTATTAATTTTATTGTAATAAAAAAAATGTTGTAGACAAAATTCAATATTTTGTAGCCGGTCGATTTAGGGTTGTGTTAACTTAGAGCGATGTCGCCCAGTGATGATTGTATTTGTAGTTAGTCGTTGTATCTTTGATTCTGTTTAGGCCTTAAAAGATGAGTTAATTTTTATTCGATATTGCGAATTTTGCCATACAAAGTTTAAAATTTGAGAATTTGAGTAATATTTCAAATCGTTAAATAATGATTAGAATTTCATTGAGAATATATTAACAATTTGTCAACAAATCGATAATTTTTAGAATAATACTGAATAGAAATTTCTCAGATTGCTTCTTAAATAAAGTGTTAAGGTCTTAACAAGATAACGATAACGATTCGATTTGTGAATAAGGCTATTAATGTTAAATTATATTAAATAATAAAAAATTAATAAATATAGTTTATATAAAAGAAACAACATTTTTTTTTTTTTTTACAAATACAAAACAATTTGAGTGAGTTATTAGTCCAGTCATAAAGTAATAATATATAGAGAAACTATTTCATATATCATTTTTTGAAAAAAATTTCATAAAATATAGAAATGCAAGACCCCAAGCTTTTTCAAAGGCTAGAACCTTTATTTTGGAAGCCCTCTATTCTATTTTCAAAGCTCATTGAACAAATATTTTTTTAAGTATAAAAAAAATTGTATTTACATAAAACTGCATGTACATTTTATCAGATTTTTCATAAAACATTTCATGCGATTTTTTGTATGATCAAAAATCGTACAATATGATGAACGTAAAAATACCTAGTCTCATGCGATGTTTAGTCTCATGCGTTGTTTTATGAAAAATCTGACGGTATGTATTTTCATACGGTTTTTTTTATTTTGAGATAAATAAAGTATTGCTAAGAGAATAAGAGATGATGTTTCTCTATATATTATAATACGACTAGTCTTATGAAAAGTCTGATAATGTAAATAAACCTTTAATGTATCAAATTAATATTTTTATTATGAATTTAAAATATTTTAGTCAGAAGGCCTAGGTCCATTAGTCTTTTCTAAAAGTCGTCACCACTTTTTTCTAGAAGAAGTTATGCAAGATTTGTATCTGCGTGCGATAAGTTATGCAAGATTTGTATCTGCGTGCGATAAAGCATGCGTGCGATAGCGAGGGAACAACGATTTTTTATCGAAAAAAAGTTGTTGTATCCGAAAACAAGTGGTTGCATCCGAAAAAAAGTTGATAATTAACAACTTTTTTTAATAAAGTTGGCGTTTGACATATACTATAAAATATTTGTCATAATTTTTTGAAAAAAATCTATTTTTTTGAATTTTTTTTTAAATTTTATATTTTTTCAATAAAGTATATTTTTAATAATAATAATGAATTTTCAAAATATTTCAATTAAAATAGGTACATACTCTTTATATATAAAAATTAAATATTTTACAATATAATTTTTTTTTTTTTTAATTTGAAGAAAATGAAAAGGTCAAGATTGTGTCTAATTTAATGCTAACTAGACCATCATCTTCAGTACAATTTGAAAATTATTTTCAAATAAAAAAATATATATTAAAAATATGGCAAAATACAAAATATATCGCGAAATAAGAAAAGAAATCCAGACAACGAAACGGCAAATATAAAAATTTTTGAAAACAGTGCACAATCATCAGCCATTGTTGATGACGAAATTTCAAATGAACTTATTATTAATAATATTAATAATGAAAATATGTTGAAAAGGAAGGCATTTTAGTAAGTATTTTTATTATATTTTGAAATTTATTACTAATATTAATTTTTTTTAGATGATTCACTTAAAGGTAGTGAATGATAGCTCTTACGAAAAATATGTAAGGGGATGCTTTAATGTCATTATTACTGACAAGATTGCTACACATTTTTCCTGGCACGGACTGCATAAAAATATTGCAGTCAAAAAATTTATGCTGCTGCAAATTATTAAAATTTAATTTAAGTATAATATTTAATTAAATCACTATATTAACATGTAATTTTTATTTTATAATTTTTTATTTTTAGATGAAGCTCTTAAAAAATTTTCAACAATTGCAAGGACTTCAGATATTGAAAATGTAATGAAAACCTGGTTCCAATACGCAAAGGATAGGGAGAGGAAAAAAAACAAGAATATTGTTTAAAATTGATATCCTCAATTTTGAAGTTAAAAATAATTTTAACTTAAATTATAGATTAATATAGGTAGAATTTTAAATCCTTAATTTTTGTTATATTTTGTTACATTTAATTTGAATGTATTTGATTGAGGTGGAATTTTAAATCCTCAATTTTAATGTTATATTTTATTTATTTAGTATTTAAAGTACTAGTTTTTAAATGATAAAAATGTGACTTTCCAGAATAGGCTAAGAATGTAAAACTTGTGTTATATAATAAAAATTGAATTTTTAATTGATTTTTTTATTTCAAAAATTTCATCGCCAAATATGTTCCGTAAAAGTAAGATATGGAACTGTACGTAAATAAATGTTCCTTCATAAACTCTACGCAAACTTTCCGTAAAAAACTGTACGAAAAAGAGTTGAATTTCTCATGTGACGGATGTTACGTTTTTATGCCGTAAACTTTACGCCACAGCGTTAAGTTAACGAGGCCTTTAGTACTAGGGAGTCCTCTTTTTCCGTACGTTAACGAGCCGCCTTGCCTAAAGGGTCATGCTTCTTTTTTTCAATATTTTTTCAATGAGCTTTGAAAATAGAATAGAAATAGAGGGCTTTTAAAATAAAGGTTATAGCATATGAAAAAGCTTGGGGTCTTGCATTTCTATATTATTTTATAAGAATTTGTTCAAAAAATGATATATGAAATAGTTTCTCTATATATTATTACTTTATGGTCCGGTTTTTAATAAAAACTGACGGCATTGCTAAAAATTCACTACTACAATTTAGTCTAAATAATAGGCAACCGAATCTATTTTATACTTTTTTGTACATTTTTTTACTTTATTTATCTCAAAATAAAATTAAGAACAACTTTACGTTTACCAAAATGAACCTCTTGTTTATATTTATAAATGTCAAAAATTATGTTTTTAAACAATCAGCTGATCATTTTAGTTTAAATGTGCCAATATAAACGGCAATGCGCCTATACAAATCGGGAAAGCGCCAATGTTTTTTATTATTATTATATTACAAAAATATATATGAACTTAACTTCCAAATTTGAACTAAATTGGTCACGCCGTTTAAGATTTATATAAATTTTTAGAAAACGACAATCAATTATAGTATATAAAACGTGAAAAATAAAAATCATTATTTTTCATTATTTCGGAATTGTATATATTTATATTTATATATATATATATATATAGAATAACAGGATAGGACAAAAGCTGCGATTGCGAATGTCAATAATCAATCTATTTTGCTATTGCGGATCGTGATTGATAAAACAATTGTACTATTGTGAATATATTTGAAAAAAAATTGAGTATTTACAAATTTTAATACAGTATTTTCGAGTGAAGATAGTCTTTCTACAAAATTATATGGCCTTTATACATTTCTAGTCTTTTTATTTTTCAAAATACATAGTCTTACTTTTCAAAATAGTCTATATTATTATTCAAATATTTTGAAAAATGGAGACTATTTTGAAAAATTAGAAAACTATTTTGATTTTAAAAAATACGATAAACAAACCCCGGGTTTGTCAAGAGCACATTTCCTCAAAATCGCCACATGTAGAACTATGAGCTATTCTAAAATAATGGGAATTCCTATACGTGCATATTGTGCAGTTTTAGTAGTATTTAAATGTACTATAATATTGTGCAGTTTTACTAGTAAATATTGTGCAGTTTTAGTAGTATTTTCAATGTACTATACATAGGAAAGATATAAAAATGATATGGTAAATATAGGTAAAAAATGTGTCCCTGTTCGATTTTATTAATTTTTTTTCCTTCCAAGTTTATTATTCCAACAAAATATATATAAACTTATCATTTAAGTTTTCTTTAATTTTGCTTTTAATTGAACATATAATGTGATATGAAATAATATCCAATATTCCATTTATATAGCTCCTAAAAATATGCAAAATGTTCGTTTTTTGCAAAATTTTACATGATTAAAAATTTTGATTAATTATAAGTGTGAGGCAAATGACTATAATTTATTAATTAATGCACTTTGAAGAAATGTGATTTTCGAAACTTTTCTCAATATTTGTTTTTAAAAATATTGTGCAGTTATAATTTTACAAGTAAATTAAAAATATAATTTTTTGATTTTCGAAGGGCCACAACGGAAAGGGGAGGGGAGATACGGATACTATTTCTTCAGAGACTCTAGTTATTTTTTAGATATCTCTTTGGTACATAAATTTCAGCCTTCCATAATAAGCAGTTTGGGAAATACAGGGTGTTAAAAAAACTAAAAAAAGTTGTATGAAGATAACGATATTTTTATACATCAAAGAATTAAATTTTAAAAAATTTGTTTATTTCACAAAAAAGATAAAAGATTTTTCTATCTTATGGCTTTTACAGACCTCAAAAATTTTTATTGGTTTAAAAGTTATTAGATGTTCAATATGGGTAATTTTCGAACTTGGAGGGGGAATAACTCAGAGGGGAAAAGAGATAGAAGAAAATTTTGTTCTACTGGACCTATTATTTTATTAATATCTATCTATCTATCTATATATATTTTAACACTGTATCTTAAAATATGTAGAAGTTTGTGTAAACGGACGGACGGACAGACAGACGGACAGACAGAGTGAAACTAATATACACATTTCTTCCAATTTGGTTGGAAATGTGCTAAAAAGACTAATTTGAAATGCAAAAATACTATATAGACTAGACTATCCTAACTCGAAAATGCTATGTAAAATCACACCACGAAATAGTAAATTACTTACATTTTGACTGTAACTACAAAAGAACGAACATTAGAAGTAAAAAATATATTGTTCTTAACAACAGTATCGTGGGCATAGTTTTTTTCTTCCTAGAATGGTGGTATAAATAAAGGCACGAAATCCTGTTATTTTTAAATTAGTGGTTTTGGAAAAAAGTTAAAAAATGTTGCGCAGCTGAACTACTGATCAGTAGTTTTATAATTATGGGCTTTTTTTAAATTCAACTACTCTAAATGCATATTTGGAGTATATTTTGCACCCTCTAGCCGCAGAAATTAAAATTATTACTATGATTTTATTTTATACTGCTACTTACTACCATTCAGACGCGACATTAAACCAATTTTTTGGCGCTTTTTGACAATTGGAAAACACATTTTTAGAATATTAACATTTTACATTTTTTAGTATTCGGCGCCTGTAGCGATAGAAATTGGAAATACGGTTACTGGCATTGTATTCTACTCTTAAATACCTTTCCAACGACTAGTCACACTTCGTTTTTGGGCACATTTACTATATTAAATAAGGTTTTTATATGTAATTTACTGCCCTCTAGTGGCAAAAAATCAGGTTATTAGAATATCTGATTTATTTTAGTTTATATTAGCTTTCCTGCGTTCGTTTTCCCTTCATTTTTGGTAAAGATTAACCAAGTTAAATAACATTTTTTTTAAACAATATAATTAATTGTTTCGCCCTCTAGTTGTTGAAATTAAAATTATAATAATTGTGGTTTTATACTACTACTTCCTACCTTTCCGATTTAACATTAAATCTAATTTTTGGGGCTTATTGACTACTGGAAATCACATATTAAAATTTAATATTTTATATATTTTAGTATTCAGCGCCTCTATCGGTAAAAGTTTGATATACAGTTAACGGCATGGTATTCTACTCTTAAATACCTTTCCAACGAGTGGTCAAACTTCATTTTTTGTGCATATTTACTATATGAAATTACATTTTTATTCGAAAAAAGATGTTTTGGAAAAATGCGAAAAGCGCCGCCTACCGGACGAATTTAACAATGAATGCAATTTTCGCTCGTTGGAAAGGTATTTAAGAGTAGAATATTATGCCAGTAACCGTATTTCAAATTTCTACCGCTAGAGGCGTTGAAAACTAAAATATATAAAATGTTAATTTTTAAAATGTGATTTTCAATAGTCAATAAGCCCCAAAAATTAGGTTTAATGTTGCAACTGAAAGGTAGTAAGTAGTAATATAAAACCACAGTTGTTATAATTTTAAATTTTACCACTAGAGGGTGAAACATATAAATTATATTGTTTTTTAAAAATGTTATTCAACTTGGTGAATCTTTACCAAAAATTAAGGGAAAGCAAACGCTAGAAAGCTAATATAAACTAAAATAAATCAGACATACTCATAATCTGATTTTTTGCCACTAGAGGGCAGTAAAATACAAGTAATAAGTTGTAATTTAATATAGTAAATGTGCACCAAAAATGAAATGTGACTACTCGTTGGAAAGGTAGTTAAGAGTAGAATATGATGCCGTTAACTGTATTTCCAATTTCTACCGCTAGAGGCGCCAAATACTAAAATATGGAAAAAGAGTTTTCAAAATGTGTTTTCCAATTGTGAATAAGCTCCAAAAAATAGGTTTAATGTCGCATCTGAAATTTAGTAAGTAGTAGTATAAAATCACGAATAACAACATATACTCCAAATATGCATTTAGAGTAGTTGAATTTAAAAAAAGCCCGTAATTATAAAACTACTGATCAGTAGTTCGGCTGCGCGGCATTTTTTTTTTTTAAAAGCCCTAAAAAGAGTGGTGTTTGTGTAGTTTTCTACTCAAGAGTGAGATGAAGGATAAAAGATTAAAATTCACTTCACAGATACTCAAATTATGGACATTTTTGATTTTTTTTCTATGCATAAATTTCAAAGCTCATACAAACTAAAAGAGTGAGATGAAGGATAAAAGATTAAAATGCACAGATACTCAAATTATGGACATTTTTGATTTTTTTTTCTATGCATAAATTTCAAAGCTCATACAAACTAAAACTATGCATAAATTTCAAAGCTCATACAAACTAAAACTTTAAAGATGCGTCTGCATCTTATTATAATTGAAAGCTTTTTTGGCGGCTATATAAACGCAGCTTTGGGAAATAATTCTTCACTTATTCTGGTTGATTCAACTAGTATGGTACTATAGCCTACTCGTGGTTAACTTATTCAAGTTGAGCATATGTTGCACAGCATATATGTATTCTTAAAAAAGTTATATGGTATTTTGCCTAGTGCGCATTTTGAGTATATATCCTAACAAAATAGCTAATTAACAATTGAGCCGTTTTCTTTGAAAGTGGTGTAAGTCCATTTTTGACACAAAGTTAGTTAATGATAACAATGAATGCAATTTTCGATGAGCTTTTTATCTATTAACAGTTCCCAAAAAAAACCTTTAAAATTTTCATTATCTTGTCAATATAAAATTAGATAGTTAATGAAATTACAAATATATTTACTTTGAAAGTGGTGTAACTCCACTTTCCGCAGATATTATTTTATTTAGTTCAAAAATTATACAACATAATTTCTCTACTACATTGTTATATGTGTATCCACACTGTTAATGACATTAAAATTTGCGTCATTCACCGGAATTTCGGTATTTCCCCCGTTTATTGTAGAGTATAACACTTACTAATGTGTCCTGTTTGTTCACTTAACTTGAAGTGAATAATTTAAAAAAAAGTGTGCAATATTATTATATAATATTCGAAAAGGATAATATACTAAAAGTGAAGAGGTAAACTAGCTGAAGATATGTTGGATGAGGTTTTTAAAAAACAAACCATATACAATTCTGTATAAAAAACTTCATTTGATGAAAATGCGGAGTTTAAAACTCTAGATTTATCCCCCAAACGATGAAGACCACGAAAATTTGAAGAAAATTATAACACTAACACCTTTATATCATCATCCTAGGCCCACCACATCGGATAAATTCCAAGATATGGTGGATCTATTACCTTATATTCCTCCAATACATCATGACTATTTTCAAACACTTCCTCATAATGAAAAACTTTAAAAATTTGCACATATTAATATAAAGTTATATTTACAGTAATTTACATGGCAATATTGAAATGAAGCCTTTTTTTTTTGTATATTTAATAAAATTTTCATTTAAAAATTTGTTTGTTTCAATTAAAATCCCATATTTAATATCTCATAAGTGCATGATTTTCACATTTTGTTGACTTTGAAAGTGGTGAAGTCCATTTAAGGTCAACAAAAGTATAAATTTCTTTTAACTAATACTTTAAAAACGAGCACATTATAAACTTACATCAATTTAATATTAAAAAACATAAAACATGCGTATTAACATATACCAATATTTTTCAAACCATGCAAATGCAAACCCTTAAATATCTCCATAGAATAAAATATGGACTTACACCACTTTCAAAGAAAATTATTCATGTATTACTATTACTACTAAATACTATGTAGCTACAAATAAATATACTCATATACATATACACCAACAAATTGCCTTTTTTATTACTAAAATCTTTGTATATAAATTTATATAGTAGTCCCACTTCAGTTATTTTTTTTTGAAAAATGGCCTTGGGAAAAGTGCTAACTAAAATATATGGGCTTATTCCCAGCAAGACATGAATTGAAACCAAATTGATAATAAATTGATTCTGGAATCAAAGAATCGATTATTATATTGATTAATAATCAATTATTAACCATTTATTTTATATAGATGATGTCCGCTTTTTTAAAGCTTCTGATTGTACTAGATCCTGACCTATAATAAATTGGTTCTACTAATCAATTAAAAATTGATATATATTTGATATAAAAGCCATTCTGAAAATTAAAGAATAATTGATAAAACTGTGATTCCTTAGTTGATTCCTAAAATTAATTAGGAACTGATTCTATAAATAAACCATTACATCTACATTAGTTATATATGAGATTATGATTCTGAAATTGTACAATTTTATATTTCCGTTTCTTGCTTTTACATTTTAATAAATTATCCAGCAAATATCATAAATACAAAATTAAAATCGTACAATATTAAAATCATAATCTCATATATAACTAATTTTAAATAAAAATATAAAATTATGAATTCAATCTTTATAAATTTATTTTAAATGTAAAAAATTATACATTTTTTGTATTAATAAAAAAAATTATGATTGCGCATTTTTAATAAAAAAATTAAATTAAAAAAGTTCATCTTTAACAAAAATAAAAAAAATAAAAAAAAGTTAAAATAATAGTCTTTTTCATTGACTATAACAAAACTTAAAATTTATAAATAACTAATGCTTTTCTTTTTGCCTTTGAGACCAGTCAAATTTATTAATACTTAATTTTGCAGCTCTGAAAGCTTCATTGATGGCGACCTGAAATTCAATTTCGCCGAAATTTTACGTTTGAACAGCTTCTACAATGAAATAAAATTAAGTTTAAGAAATAATTTTCAGACAAAAAATTGTCATCTTCTTCCTCACTTTCACTAGCCTCATCTGTATTGGAATCCAAATCATTTTCTATTGAGTCATATGTATTATATTTTCTATTGAGTGCGTGGATTCTGTGCTTGCATCTATTAAATCTTGGTAAATTTAATTTTCTCTAACCTGATGAAGCTGCAAAGTTATGTCTTCATCATGTCTGAATCAATTTCATTATCGCTTTCAGATTCTCTTATTCTCTTAAGTTAAGTAAATCTTGTCCATTATTATTATTAAAACCATTTTAAAATTTACTTACATTTAAATATAATAAACTTTTTTTATAAAAATCTAAATAATTATAATTATTTACTTTTTGTACACACTGGAATATATTACTTCAATTTGACACATTATTTCACATTGACACTTAATTACTCAACATCAACATATGATTAAAAATAAATAAGCCAATCAGAAAATGATTACTAGAATCAATTATTAACTGTTTAATAATTGATTGCCACTTAACTATAGTAATCAATTTTTTACATTTCAAAGGCACGTGCCAATAAATGATAAAAATTACTATTGATTGATTTCTGATTGACGGAATCAATGGAAAATTTCTTGCTGGGTTCTGAAGTCGTATTTTCTCTCGAACGACGCGCCTTAGAGAAAATGGTATTACGAGTCGTATTTAACGACAGATGGCGTTAAAATACGACACAGATGAAAAAAAGTAGTATTCTCTGAGTCGTTACGAAACACTTTAAAATGTCAAAAAAGTAAAAAATTTGTCGTAGGCAATTGTGCCTACGACAAATTTAGAAAATCGTAAAGTAAAATGTGTTTTTTGTACCATTATTATTCTTATAATAATTGTGGAAATATTTGAGACAACAACTTGTTCCGTTTTTTCAACAATTGCCTCAACCGCATCTTTTTTTTTTACTTCTCATCTTTTTTGGATATTTGTTAAAATAAATTTCTGTATGAAATCTGGTACAACTTCGTCTTGGGCAGAACCTACTTTTATTTTGGCACCCAATTCACTAGCTAAGCTACCCTAATCTATGAAATATATTTTAAGTAAACGTATTTATGCATTTATAAATAATTCACTGTTTAATAAATGTATATAATAAAACTAATTAATATTGCAAAAAAATTCCCGTGCAATGGAATTTTTTTTATAACTCAATATTTAGCCGATAAACTGTAAACATTGCATTTTGATTGTCAAAATAACTGGTGGTACCAACGTAAAAACGACTTTTTTCCGCAAAGCCATCTATTGGGAATTTTATTTTTCTGTTTTTACGTTGGCAATAAATTTGTCGTTTCGTACGTGTCTGGGAATACCATTTTAGAGTCGGTACGAAACGAAATATTTATTGGGCGTCAAATACGACACGACTGTGAGTAAGGACATAAATCATATTTTTGAGTTAATAGTAAGTAGTAAGGACATAAATCATATTTTTGAGTTAACAGGGCCATCTATATCTGAATAACTGAAACAAAGCAAATTTGTGTATATTTGTTGTTGTTGTAATTTTTTTTATTATATACAAAGCTAAAACTAAAAGGTAAGTTCGTAAAACTTGGAAAACCAAATTGCCATCCCACACGTATTATAAATAATCCTCACCTTTTATTTAGCTATGAAAATTTGTACTTAATACATATAAAATTAAAAAAAAACACTATACCACTATTTTAACGAACAATTAATTTACCGTTTATGACATTAAAATTTTATTTCATTGGTAATTGCACATGAAACACGAGACTTATTAGGTTAATTTTATTTAAATAATCGCAAAGAATTATATACAAAATAACAAAAAATGGCGTTAGGATAGTATAGTAGAAATAATTAATTTTGCAAATTTTAAAGTCGCACTGCTATTTCATCGAACACAATTCTATATCCCGTGGGGTAGTCCGAGAGGTACCCTGGGTGATGTGGGGCCCATCATACAAAAAAATTATGTGGGGCATTGAAAGATCTTGAAGAGTTCATCTCGTTGGATAGCCCATGGGGCACCAACTGCGGCCCAAAATCATAAAAAAAATCATGTGAAGTCGTATGCATTCACAGAGACTCAAATTATGCACATTTTTGATTTTTTTTCCTATGCATAAATTTCAAAGCTCATACAAACACATGTACAATGTCATCAATTTAATAACTACTGTTGCCCACTGCAACTAAAATTAGAAAAAGAGCTTTAAAGATGCGTCTGCATCTTATTATAAGTGAAAGCTTTTTTGGCTGCTATATAAACGCAGCTTTGGGAAATAATCCTTCACTTATTCTGGTTGATTCAACTAGTATGGTACTATAGCCTACTCGTGGTTAACTTATTCAAGTTTAGCATATTTTGCACAGCATATATGTATTCTTAAAAAAGTTATATGGTATTTTGCCTAGTGCGCATTTTGATTATATATCCTAACAAAATAGCTAATTAACAATTATTCATGTATTACTATTACTACTAAATACTAACTACAAATAAATATACTCATATACATATACACCAACAAATTGCCTTTTTTATTACTAAAACCTTTGTATATAAATTTATATAGTAGTCCCATTTCAGTTATTTTTTTTGAAAAATGGCCGTAGGAAAAGTGCTAACTAAAATATAGTAAGGACATAAACTAAAAAGTAAGTTCGTAAAACTTAAAAAACCAAACTGCCATCCCACACGTATTATAAATAATCCTTACCTTTTATTTTGCTATGAAAATTTGCACTTAATACACATAAAATTAAAAAAAAACACTATACCACTATTTTAACGAACACTTAATTTACCTTGGCTCCTGTAGGGCCCATTATACAAAAAAACCACGTGGGGTATCAAATGAAAGGTCTTTGAATACATCTCAATGCGGGTAGTCCATATCCCGTTGGGTAGTTTCAAAGGTCCTCTGGGTCCTGTGATGTACAAAAGTGGGTCCTGTGATGTACAAAAGTGGGTCATGTGGGGCCCATTATAAAAAAAAACATGCGAGGTATCTTGCAGAGTACATCTGGTTGGGCACTCCGTGGGGCGCCGTATTCGGGGTCATCGATATAGTGGGATATATAAGAGCTCTATTCTTGTTATTGTTCGTCAAAAGGGGTAACATTTTAAAAGATCAAGAATAAAGAAATTACAATGAATTTGCATTATAAATATTTAAACTATACATATTGATTCATTTATTAAACACAATCGAATTTTTAAATGAGAAAAATATTTTATAAAATGTATTGTTGTGCGTAAAAACTTTTGCTCTCCGAAAATTTAAATGTTATTTAAATTTCGGAGAGCAAAGATACATTTATAGAAGAAATATTTATATTCATCTCAATTAACTTTTTTTATATTAAATATTTGTAAAATTCGAATTTAATATATTTATAACTTAGAAAACAATTCAGCCAAAAGAAATAGCTATGTCAAAAAATATACAACTTTAATTCTTATATTAATTTACGGAATTCATTCGCTGACAATATTTATAAAAAAAATAGTAATTTAGTATGTCTTCTAATTTAAATCGTCTGGAGTACGAAATTGGAGTTCAATTTTTATACATTTTGTCCCAATTTTCCTCGTTTTATTATTACTTAGATCAGTTCCTCAATGCTTTGATAAATTCAACGGTATATCTGAAATAAAAATTAAATAATGTGAAGTAATTATATTATATACATATATAAAAATATTTTGTAACATTTTTTATTTCAGAATAGATAAGTTAAATAAAATAATATGACTAAAAATCGTGTGATTATCTGCCGGATAACAGACAGCTCTAATTTATATTATGCTAGATAGGTTATAATAACGTTGTTCATTTATCTTATACAGCGCAAACATTTCTTGACCAGTTACTTGACCAGTACGACCAGTTGGCAGCACCATCGTTTAGTACTGGGTTAAAAACTTTGATTTTACACATGTTCTTTTAAAAATATTTAATTAGAGCTTTTGAAAATATACTCTGTAAAATCGTTTAAAAAATATCGACTTTTAATATTATAATTTCTGTTTTCAATTTTATCTAATATCATTTTCAGATATTTGGAAAGGTTATTAATTTATGTACAAAAATAGAAGGTAGTATATATGTCTTTTTCATTTCACAGTTTATTAGTTATTAATGAAAAAAATAAAACTCACTTTTCTAACTATCCATATAAAATTATAAATTTATTCTAACATGTGATAGCTTTTTTAAATCTGAAATCAATCAAATTAATATGAACGTGTTATGGAGGAAAACGTTTTTTAAATCGATTCTAAGGTTTATTTTATTACATAGTTTATATTAATTTATATTTAGATTTATAAAAATCTGTCGGTTCACGAAAGAAGAATTGAAGTAAGTATTTGATGAAATTAATGAAGAATATAAGAAGACAACTAGAAGATCCTCCAGTAACAATATTTTAAAGGTTGCAGCTGTTTTGATTCTTTTTGCTGAGGGATCGTACTGGTAGGGAGTTGTGATAGATTTCATAATAGCTGTGGACCTAAATTTTTTCCACAATTGGTATCCAATTCGGGTGAAATATGGAAGACAATTAGTCGTCATAAAACCACGAACTAATACACTCTACAGCCGATTATATTAGAATACCATTTTTGTCGTTTTATGCCCAGAAAAAAATTCAAAAAATCTCTAACTCCGAGTGAGATAGAAGATATGCAAATTTTTTTTTCGATTTTATATAAACTAGTCAGCCTGACACGATACCAATTTTTACCCGATTGTTATGAATTGGACGAAAATGGACGCTCCAAATGTAAGTGGATAATTGCTGCAAACAAAATAAAAATGTCAGAGAAAAACAATATTGTGTCTTTATATGGTGATTGTAGAGTATTTTTAAGGTGTGTATTTTGTATATTTAATTCATAAATTTGTATTTTTAATAATAATAATACATTGTATTTTTAATTGAAAATAATTTTTTTTCATCATTATTTGAACAGAATCGACAGTCCCTAGTGTCAGACTTTCTGATTTTATTCAAGTGATACCTAAATGGGCAGTGGCCTGTGAAAAGACCAGTAATAACACGAAGCTCAGATTTGCTAAGTGTGAGAATCTCATTAGCTCTCTTTTTTGAAAAGTCTAAGAATTTCTTCCCCTGTCTTATGCCCGGGGAGTTATGCCAATAGTTAGATTTCAAATTTTGTTCCCATTACCAGTGTTGGCAAAATAGGGATCTGAAATAGCAGATATTACCATAAAAATATTTTCAAACCTAAACCGAATACTATGGTTGAGATTTGAATACAATTGGTTTCTTAAAAAGCCAGAATAATTTGGCTATTATAAACCTGCGCAGTAAATAATATATCCGCAATAGTTCTCCGTGATTCTAACGTTTTTAATTGTAAGAGAATTAATCTACTCCTATACGGAGGTAAAATTAGTAGGTTTGACCAGTTTAGATGTCTTAAAGCATATGTAAGAAATTTTTTATGAACTGACTCAAATCTCTTAATGTGATCTTGATAGTACGGTGACCAAACTTGGCAAGCATATTCAAGGTTAGGCCTAACAAGAGATGTAAATAAGGATTTAAGGATATATGGATCCTCAAATTCTTTGGACCATCTCTTGAAGAAACCCAACATTGAATTTGCTTTGCCAATTATGTTTTCAAAATGAAGTTTGAATGTCATTTTGTTATCCAAAATACATCCCTAGATCCTTAAATTGACTAACTCTATTAATTGGTTTATTAACGAAAGAATAGTTTTCAATTACTGGTGAACTGCGCCGAGTGTAGCTAATTAAAGCACATTTGCCAATATATTTAAGGATAAATTATTACTATCACACCAATTTTTAAAGGAATCTAGGTCTTCCTGCAGTGTAATTGCATCATTTTGCGAAGATTTTATTAAAAATCTTCATATCATCAGCATAGATGCTCAGTTTACTATTCTTAATGATAGAAGTAACATCATTAATAGAAAAAATGAATATAAACGGGCCCAAGTGACTGCCCAGTGGGACACCAGAGTTGGCAAAATAGGGATCTGAAATAGCAGATAGAAATTTTACGCAGTATTTTCTATGTTCTAATTATGAAGCAAACCATTTAATCAAAAAACCGGGAAAACCTATTTTTTTTTTCAATTTGAAGTAAATTACACTCTGAGGTAAAATATCAAAAGCTTTACTTAGGTCAGTATAAATGAAATCAGTTTGAATGGTATTTATGTAGAATGAAGAAACTTCTACTTAATTGGTTACAGTGGATCTATTTTTCATAAACCCATGCTGGTTAGATATTAATAACCCTGAGCACAAACTAGAAATCGAGTCATAAAATCATTAATTTAAATAATTTAGGTATGCTAGAAAGTTGAGCAATCGGCCTATAGTTATTTATATTTTTTTTTTACTTTTTTTTATGAACTGGGATTATGTATGAAGTTTTCCAAAAGTCTGGAAATCGTCCACTATTTAAAGATTTATTAAATAAAGTACTCAAATGAGCAGCTAGCGATTCTGCACAATTTTTAAGAATAATTTCAGGAACATTATCCGGCCCAGCAGATGCATCATGTTTTAGTTAAAAGATCAAAAGCTTTACTTAGGTCAGGTGTTTTAGTCCAACCAGGTATTGTTTTACCTGTAAGTTTGTAAAACTAATTGAAGTTAAAGGCAACTCCGGGTAGCTATGCATATGGTCAATATGCAAAGGATAGCTTTTCAACCACAAGTTTATTCTTCTCGATCTGATTACAGTTTCCAAAATAGTCTTCACAAGGAGCACAACAGATAGACTTCCAAGTCAATGATGCAATTATATTTATATGCAATGCATCTTGCAGATTTGGACGTAATGAAGAAATTTTTAATGGCTCTAACTACTGGAAAGTTTAAAGTGGACGAAATAATTAAAACACACGAAATAAATAACTGTTTATATCATTTGCACACACAGGGTCCATTAGAATTTGCTAGAAGCTCACGTTCATTAGATGATATCACATTGGAAAGCAACAGAATATAGATAGTTTTTATTATATACTGGAATTGTGGTGTTGAAGAATAATGTTTGATGATGATTACTTATATTTACTGTTATTTTCAGCGATCCGTCTAAAGGAATATTATTTATTCTAACCTCAAATTTTGAAGGAAAAACAATTTTTTATAATTTTAACATGGCTATAATAATAAGAAATATACTTTAAAACTATAATAATTTAAATTAATTCTAGCATATATAATTATGTAAATAAAAAAAACATTTAATTTTACGTATGACAAAAAATATTCCATTTATTCCTTTTTCATTCTTTTAATCGAGTGCGTTTGGAATATTCTGGCATGACGTCATCAATATTCTATTCCTTCTATTCCTTCCACAGAATGAATAAAAGAAAACACTCAGTGTCTTTTAATGTGGACTGCCTTTTGCATTTATAGGAGTGTGTTGAACAATTTGGACCATTGGATAATCTCTGGGCCTCTCGGCCTAATATTTAAAAAGCTTAATTAGGAAACCTTCACAAATATTACAGCAGTTACATAAGCGACTGAATGAAGTTAATTATATAACCACTAGAAACCACAAATATAAAACTTCACAACTAACGTTTTTTTTTTACTATAGCACAATTAAAAAATGGCCGCTATCTGCAATTATTCCAAATTGATAAAGATTCTGGACATCCAACTGAAACACAGTCTTCTCAATTTGAAACTGAAACTCAATGTTCCCAATTTTTGCGTGGAAATGCAGATGAATTTCTTTCGGAATTTTATGAAGAAAAAATTTTTTGTATGTATGTATAATAAATACTGCCAAAAAATGCATTGAAATTCAATCTCAAATTTATTAATTATTTTCAGAAAAACTTTTTTTAAATGGACTGGCAAAATTAATGATAAACGAGCTCATTGGAGAAATTAATTTATATACGAGTATATACGTACATAGCTATTGTATTAATATAAGGCATAGTATTTTTCTCATTTTTTGTGTGAATTTTTTTATTATTACTTAACGAAAATCTATGGTAATTTTTAACTAGTAAACATAAGTTTTCGCAAAGAAAACTTTAAAATTTTCTTAAAACTACCTAGAAAGAAATCTTTTAAATTTCTCTCGTCTAATTCTCCAAGAAACTTTGAAAGTACTGTATTTTTGTAGTTTGAAAGTATTTTATTTAAAAAATAAATAAATAACAATTACAAAATAAATTAAAATTAATGACGTATAAAAAATTTTTATAACTAATTACAAAAGCGAAATTCGTGTTAACAGAATTATTAAGTAATTATATCTAAAAATATTTACTAATTAAAATATATAAAGAAATTTTTCCCATTTACATACATAAATACCAAAAGAAATACTAAAGTGGTAAGTAATGAATTTTTAAATACATCCAGATTTTGTAAAAACTTATCCCAAATAAAATAAAATGTTTTGGAAGTAATTGTTTTGTTTATTTTTGTGTTAACATTATTAAAAATATAATTATAACTAGAGAATGAATAAAAAACAAGAAAGAACATGAGCTGCTTGGCACGTGCATATAAATTGGATGTGGAGAAATATAACGAAATAATAAATATTTCAAACATTGAACATGAGGAATGGGCTTTATCACCATGGGAAAATAGATATGAAACGGAAATCCTGGTATCCGAAAATGAAAATTTAATGGAAAATAGATATGATACCCAAATCATGGAATGCGAAAATGAAAATTATATTTCATAAATTATGGAAAAAGCAGCGATGAAAATTTAGATTCCAGTGTATGCCAAAATAAGATTTCAACCAATTTACGGCAGGGCTTTAATAAATAAAATTTCTCTCACAAACATTGATTCCTTATTAAAAACTCTTCGAAATTCAGATATAGTATAGTAGGATTACCATTAACGGCCAGAGAGTTGTCGCAAACAAATAATGTCTTAAAATGGTTAACAGACGAACTTATTATTTTGAAGGATCGTGGATTCAAATTGGAAAATCGAATCCACAATAAATATTTTTTAAAGTAACAGCTTTTATTTGGGATAGTCCGATTAGAGCTTATGTTACTGGAGTGCAGTATCACAGCGGGAAACACAGTTGTCCGAAATGTAACAAGAAAGGAACTTTTATTATTTATTTATTTATGTTTAGCTCAAACAATTACATCCTTAAATTAAATATACAATTTTTCTCAAAAATAGTTTCTTTATAATATATTATGTTAATATATTCTAAGAAAAACTAGAATATAGTCATGATTTAAAATTTAATATAAAATATAAGTCAAATTATGATTTTATGTATAAAAAATTATACAAAATATGAATATTAATTAAAAAAAAAAATTAAAATAACTACAAATTTTAACTACAGTAAAATTAAAATAAAAACAACAATGTAAATAAAAAGTATTACACATTTAGTTAAGAAATTTAATAAAATTAAAAATTCGATAACTATGGCATTTGTGCAAGTAAGTTTTTCTTAATTTTATCCGTTGTATCAGAAAAATCAATATGACTTTTATAGTTGTTCACCGCTATGAACATTCTATTGATAGGTTCAAATTTCCCTTAATTAGTGCGGTGAGATATTACCATAAAAATATTTTCAAACCTAAACCGAATACTTGAGATTTGAATATAATTGGTTTCTTAAAAAGCCAGAATCAATTTGGCTATTATAAACCTGCGCAGTAAATAATATATCCGCAATAGTTCTCCGTGATTCTAACGTTTTTAATTGTAAGAGAATTAATCTACTCCTATACGGAGGTAAAATTAGTAGGTTTGACCAGTTTAGATGTCTTAAAGCATATGTAAGAAATTTTTTATGAACTGACTCAAATCTCTTAATGTGATCTTGATAGTACGGTGACCAAACTTTGCAAGCATATTCAAGGTTAGGCCTAACAAGAGATGTAAATAAGGATTTAAGGATATATGGATCCTCAAATTCTTTGGACCATCTCTTGAAGAAACCCAACATTGAATTTGCTTTGCCAATTATGTTTTCAAAATGAAGTTTGAATGTCATTTTGTTATCCAAAATACATCCCTAGATCCTTAAATTGACTAACTCTATTAATTGGTTTATTAACGAAAGAATAGTTTTCAATTACTGGTGAACTGCGCCGAGTGTAGCTAATTAAAGCACATTTGCCAATATATTTAAGGATAAATTATTACTATCACACCAATTTTTAAAGGAATCTAGGTCTTCCTGCAGTGTAATTGCATCATTTTGCGAAGATTTTATTAAAAATCTTCATATCATCAGCATAGATGCTCAGTTTACTATTCTTAATGATAGAAGTAACATCATTAATAGAAAAAATGAATATAAACGGGCCCAAGTGACTGCCCAGTGGGACACCAGAGTTGGCAAAATAGGGATCTGAAATAGCAGATAGAAATTTTACGCAGTATTTTCTATTTTCTAATTATGAAGCAAACCATTTAATCAAAAAACCAGGAAAACCTATTTTTTTTTTCAATTTAAAGTAAATTACACTCTGAGGTAAAAGATCAAAAGCTTTACTTAGGTCAGTATAAATGAAATCAGTTTGAATGGTATTTATGTAGAATGAAGAAACTTCTACTTAATTGGTTACAGTGGATCTATTTTTCATAAACCCATGCTGGTTAGATATTAATAACAAACTAGAAATCGAGTCATAAATCATTAATTTAAATAATTTAGGTATGCTAGAAAGTTTAGCAATCGGCCTATAGTTATTTATATTTTTTTTTACTCTTTTTTATGAACTGGGATTATGTATGAAGTATTCCAAAAGTCTGGAAATCGTCCACTATTTAAAGATTTATTAAATAATGTACTCAAATGAGCAGCTAGCGATTCTGCACAATTTTTAAGAATAATTTCAGGAACATTATCCGGCCCAGCAGATGCATCATGTTTTAGTTAAGAGATCAAAAGCTTTACTTAGGTCAGGTGTTTTAGGTGTTTTAGTCCAACCAGGTATTGTTTTACCTGTAAGTCTGTAAAACTAATTGAAGTTAAAGGCAACTCCGGGTAGCTATGCATATGGTCAATATGCAAAGGATAGCTTTTCAACCACAAGTTTATTCTTCTCGATCTGATTACAGTTTCCAAAATAGTCTTCACAAGGAGCACAACAGATAGACTTCCAAGTCAATGATGCAATTATATTTATATGCAATGCATCTTGCAGATTTGGACGTAATGAAGAAATTTTTAATGGCTCTAACTACTGGAAAGTTTAAAGTATGGACGAAATAATTAAAACAGACGAAATAAATAACTGTTTATATAATTTGCACACACAGGGTCCATTAGAATTTGCTAGAAGCTCACGTTCATTGGATGATATCGCACATTGGAAAGCAACAGAATATAGACAGTTTTTATTATATACTGATGATGATGTATATTACTAATATTTACTGTTACATTCAGCGATCCGTCTAAAGGAATATTATTTATTCTAACCTCAAATTTTGAAGGAAAAACTATTTTTTTTAATTTTAACATGACTATAATAACAAGAAATATACTTTAAAACTATAATAATTTAAATTAATTCTAGCATATATAATTATGTAAATAAAAAAAACATTTAATTTTACGTATGACAAAAAATATTCCATTTATTCCTTTTTCATTCTTTTAATCGAGTGCGTTTGGAATATTCTGGCATGACGTCATCAATATTCTATTCCTTCTATTCCTTCCACAGAAGGAATAAAAGAAAACACTCAGTGTCTTTTAATGTGGACTGCCTTTTGCATTTATAGGAGTGTGTTGAATTTGGACCATTGGATAATGTCTCGGCCTCTTGGCCTAATATTTAAAAAGCTTAATTAGGAAACCTTCACAAATATTACAGCAGTTACATAAGCGACTGAATGAAGTTAATTATATAAATGACTTATTAGTAATGTTGACCATAAAAATGTGGTATTAAATATAAACTATAAGAGATTGCGATTCTTATTTCTTAATACAACAACGTTTTCCTGTAAAGGTTATTGGATTTGGTAAGCAGGCCGAACGTGTAACGATATTGGCGTATAAATCTGGTAAAATAGCGAATTTTTTTTTTGAACGTGTAAGATCATCTTCTGTTTTGGGGATTAATAATCTAGATAGCAATATATCAGTATTTTGAAAGCAGATATAACGTATAAATTTTATTCCTTGAAATATAAGGAAGGATGCATTTGTACTGGTACCAATTCCACAACATTGTTTCCAAAAATTTAACCTCTAGAAGCCACAAATATAAAACTTCACAACTATCTGCAATTATTCCAAATTGATAAAGATTCTGGACATCCAACTGAAACACAGTCTTCTCAATTTGAAACTGAAACTCAATGTTCCCAATTTTTATTCGAACAATTAATAAATAGTGATGAGGCATCAACCTCAGAGCCACCCACACCAGAGAATAACACGAATAATTTTTTTTCTAATAATTATAATAATGAGCTACAAATAATATTATCGCAGCAAATTTTGGATAAAATTAGTTTAATTGAGCAAACATTGAATAAAAATTCAATGGATATTAAAAATTTAGATAAACAAATGCAGGAAATTAGGTCAATTGTAAGACTATAAAAAGATTTAAATTATTATTATATATATTACTTTTTTAAATTTTACTTCTTTTACAAAGTTGCTGAAAAAAAAAAAGTAAATTTCAGAGAATATTATATATTATGCCAAAAAATCAACAGATATGCTGAAAAAGTTAACTAAAATCGAAAAGTGACGTATTAATAGAGAAACTATTTCCAATTGATAGTGTGTAGAAGAATTAAAAGAATTATAATCCAAGTTTTTGCAAGATATGGATTTTGCAGTATCATTGTTCTTTATTATTTATATATATTTAATATAAATATTTCAGTCTCTGAGTAACTCTCGACTAATTAAGACGTGTGTTTATAATCAAAACTATTGTTAATAAAATAGTTAAATCGGTCTACATTGTTAATTATATACTAGTTTTGTCATCCGATTATTTTTAATAAATTCAATTCAATAATTGAATATTTTTCATCAGGTGATGATAATTTTGAAATTTTTTTCTAATAAAAAGAAACAATTTGGTCCATTTTCGTCCAAATTGTTCAACACACTCCTATGATTACTAACATCTAAAAGTCTTATATTATGCCTCAAAAAAGCAAACATTAATCCTAACGCACAAGGCAACAAGTCGAAAATGAACCAGCAAAAAATCAGTTTCATATGTGAATCCATTTCCACCACTTAGAATTCATATAGTGATATGGATTCAAATAACTCACCATAACTCATTAAAATAACTAAGAAATCAACAAAAGTTCCAAACTTAAACTTAATCAATCTAAGTATTGCGGACATCCAAAAATTACTAAGTGAAAATAATATCATAAAGTACAATCTTAAAAACACCAGTATTGGTAATAAAATTTTTCTGTAATATTTTGCAGGATCACAATAAATTATTTGAAGTAATTAAAAATTACAAAATAAAATTTTTGGGTCATGATGTGAATCAGAAAAAACCTTTAAAGATTGCTTGCAAAAAATGCCAACATCCGAAATAGCTGACGCTCGTAGGGAAAAAATAGTAACGCACTTGAGATCAAACTAATGAATATTCAAAAAGAAAGATATTCTTGTGCAAGCCTCTTATCAAAGCCGTATATAATATAAAGATATTCAAAATTTCAAAAAGACTTAAAAAACTGAAAACATTAGGACGCCAATATGAGTTCCCCTGGTGAATATAATATCTTTGTTAAGAAAGTTGAAATAACGAGTTTGTGGATAAGACGTTGAAATTGTATAGAGACGACAGAAGGTACACACATTTTTCGTGGTGAAATTTAATAATATGCGCTCTTTTATTTTCTGTATACCATAATAATATAAGAAGGAATAAAGGAAGACAAAATAGAGACAAAGGAAAAAATTTGTATGAGATAGAAAGGGTAAGTTTAACAGAATTTAACAGAAGCAACAATAATATAGTCAACAGCATGAGCATCAACAGTAACGAAAAAAGCATCAATAACAACACAATTATTAATAGTATATAGTTAAAGACGATATGAAAATCGCTACTTGGAATGTTAGAAGCCTGCTTCCAGCAGGGAAATTACAAAACTTAGAATTGGTAAAGTCGAGATTAAATTTAGATATCATTGGCATAAGTGAGACGCACTGGAAGGGCGGCGTTGAAATCGATACATTGAAGAATTATATTGGCGCTGATGATAAACACAGAAAAGATTTCAAGAAAATATAAAAATAGTATTACAAGCATCGTACGGAAATCAGACAGAATATTATTAATGCATTTGAAATCTAATAAAAATTAATTAATCTAATTCAAGTATATGCACCAACATCTGATTGTGAAGACAACATAGTCGATGAATTTTATTGTGAACTAGAAGAATTGCTGAATAAAGTAAAAAAAGAAGATGTGACTATGATCTTAGGCGATTTTAACGCAAAAATTGGATGTGGTGTAACACAGGCGCAAATATCGTCTTGGTACAAGAAATCTTAGAGGAAATAGACTAATAGATTTTTGCATCGACAATGAGTTAGTAATAACCAATACCTAGTTCAATATGACGAAAAGACGTTTATATACTTGGACGTCACCAAAAAGCAGTGCCGAGACTATAATTAAAAATCAAATTGATTTTATTTTAATCAAGAGCCGTCTCAGAAACGCGATAAAAACAGTTAAAACCTACCCGAGTGCAGACATACAGTCGGATCATGTACCAGTTGTACCAAAAGTTAGAATTACCTTGAAAAATATTGGTAAGAAAAATATAATAAACAAAACTAACCTCTCTATTTTAGAAACACCAGTAGCTAAAGATTTTTATGGTACAAAATTAAATGAAATAATAAGAAGAAATAAAGCTTTAATAACAGCTGGACAGAATGTTGATAGTAAATGGATTAAATTCAAAAAACCAATATTAGATATTGGTGTTGAAATAGATAAAAATAGTAAAAAAATGGTTAAGAAAAAAAAAGAATGGATGACTAGTGAAATCATGCTATTAATGAATGAGAGGCAAAAACATAAAACATCAAACCCAACAAAGTATAAAGAATTTACAAAAATATAAAAAAGAAAATTAGAGAAGCTAAGAATAAATTATGTGAAGCACAATGCGTAGATATTGAAAATTTAGAAAAAAAACATGAATATTTCAAATTACATAAAAAAATCAAATTAGCATCAAATAAACACTTCAAAACTAGTCATGGTGCACTAAAAGACAAGAATGGTCAAATTATCGTTGATGCTGCAGATAAATTAAACAGATGGAAAGAATATGTAAATGTAATAGAGCTTTTCGATGACATAAGAGTTGATTATCCAGTTTTTAATACTTATGATGGCCCAAAAATATTAGAAGATGAAGTCATAGCAATCATTTTAAAATCGAAAAATCAATTAGCGACTGGCCCTGACAAAATCCCTAATGATATATTAAAGTTACTGGATGATGATGGTATCAAGATACTTACAGACATATTTAATAGAATTTACGAAACTGGTTTAGTTCCTGAAGAATGGTTAAAATCAACATTCACTCTTTTGCCAAAAAAAATAGTACTTCTGAATGTGGTGATTTTCGTACCATCAGTTTGATGAGCCATACATTAAAAATCTTTCTTAAAGTGATTCATGAAAGAATATATCGTAAATTGGAAATTGATATAAGCGAATCTCAGTTGGGATTCAGGAAAGCTTTAGGAACGAGAGATGCATTATTTACTTTTAATTCATTAATACAAAGATGTCGTGATATGAACGTCGAAGTCCATGCTTGTTTCATAGACTTCGAAAAAGCATTCGATAAAGTCAAACATAATAAACTGATGCAGATTCTGATCGATAAAGGTTTAGATAGTAAAGATATTCGAATAATTGCCAACCTTTATTGGAATCAATCAGCTGAAATTAGAACCGAAGATGGTATCACGGGCAACATCAGTATCAAAAAAGGAGTTAGACAGGGTTGCATAATTTCAACGCTTCTATTTAATGCATACGCAGAAGAAATTTTTAAAGAATCATTGAATGAGCTAGAGCTTGGCATCAAAGTTAATGGTGAACTATTAAATGTTATTAAATTTGCTGATGATGCAGTCTTGTTAGCTGAAAATGTAGAAGATTTGTTTTATTTATGAGAAATTAAATTTGAGTTGCGAAAATTATGGTCTGAAAATGAATATAAAAAAAACAAAGTACATAGTGATTGGCAAAAGTCCGAGTATTCATCATAAATTAAAACTGAAAAATGTAGTAATTGAAAGGGTTCAAAAAACGAAATACCTAGACACAGTTATAGAATCAGATGCGACTAATAAAATAGAATTAAGCTCTAGAATAGCGCAAGCGAGAACAACTTTTAGAATAATGTCAAATCTATTCTGTAAAAGTGAAATAAAACCTTGAATTAAAAATTCGCATACTTAAGTGTTATGTTTGGACAATTCTTCTGTATGGTGTGGAGGCTTGGACACTAAGTAAAAGTGATATGAAAAAAATTTAAGCATTCGAACTCTGGACTTATAGAAGAATATTGAAAATATCATGGAGATATCACATCACCAACATAGAAGTTATAGCGAGAATGAAAACTCTAAGAATGGTAATTCGACTATGAACTTTCCAGTGGAATCTCTGCATACTGTAGAAAAAAGTGTCTTTCACAAGAAAGTTCTCTGGGGGTCATATTGGGGCTGTTTGATTCATAACGCTCCAGCTCCCAAAACCTTTGGAGATGATTTTCAATTTTTGTATTAATACCACAAAAATAATTGTCTGATTTGATATTGTTAGCCCGTCCAAATACTACCCATCCAAATTTTGTGGACTGTAAGATTGGAAAATCAACATGAAGTTTTTGTTGTTTTCCTAGTATTAATTCGCAAAACAATTCGGCCCCTATCAGCATATCAACATTTTGAGGTTTGTAAAATAGTGGATCGGCCATTTCGCTATCTTTTGGAAGAGGCCATGCCTCCATGATCCAAATAGTGGATCGGCCATTTCGCTATCTTTTGGAAGAGGCCATGAATCGGCTGGGCTGCTGTGCAGTTATTTGTGGAAGTATGTAGACTTCTATATTAGTAATGTATTTATTATGTCTTATCGATATCTTTACATTCGCTCGGTTTTGAGTGGATGAAGCTGTGTTTCCAATACCACAAATGTACGTTTCTTCCTTCTTGCTTGATAAATCTAAATACCTTGAAAGATTCTTGGATATAAAATTTAATTGAGTTCTGGAATTAAGAATTGCTCTAATATGTACTGTTCGACCTTCATTATTTGACACATTTATTATTGCTGTTCCAAGGAAGACATAAGTTTCTGACGAATTCTGTTGTTCGGCTACTAAGGAAGTAACCACTGCAGATTCAACGGCTTGTGAAGAGGTTGTTATGTTGTTTGAAGTAGATTGATGACCAGTTGATGCTCGTGACCTATTTTCTGATCTTTCAATGTGAAGTAAGGTATTGTGCTTATGCGGGCATTTAAAGCATGATCGTGAAGGACAATTTGCTAACCCATGTCCTGTTTTTAAACAATTTACACATAAATGACGCTCCTTTACACCTTTCAATCTGTTGCTAGGGGTCATTTTTAGAAATGATTGACACTTGTATATAGCATGCCCTGCTATTTTACAGTAGGCACATGCTTCATTTTGTTTTACAGCAATACCTGATGTTTTTATTTGTGTTTTGTTTCCTCGGTTGTGTTGGGCGCCATTGTATGCTTCCATCATTTGAAATCTGTTTTCCAGAAACTCCATGAAATTTTCTAAAGTTTGGCTTTGTTTTGGTGCTTCTAACAATATATGGGTTTCCTTGTCCACTTTTGCAATGAGAATATGCAACAAGATAGGATCCCATGATGTCAATCTTTATGTTTTTTAATGCGAGAAGGCATTCATTTGTCGTATCATGTAATCGTTTTATGGCTTCTAATGATTCCGACTGAATGGTTGCTTGAGCTAGTAGTTTCTTAAGCCATGCCGAAACTAATAGTCTTTGATTGTTGTACCGAGCTTGCAAGATATCCCACGCAATCTGGTAGTTATTATCAGATACTTGAAGATGTTGAATAAGTTTGCTGGCTTCTCCAACTAGATGGCCTCTGATATAAAACATTTTTTGAGAATCTCCCATATTCTGGTTATGAATAAGTTGGAGAAATAGATCATGAAACTGTGTCCATGCAAGATAGTCACCATTAAATGATGGTAACGTAATTTTAGGTAGTTTTATCATGCTGTTTTGGTTTCCATCTGAATTCTTATTCTTACTGGCTTGATTCATTAGAATAATAAGCATATCTTGAGTGCGGTCTTAAAGTTGTAAAAATTCATTTTCTAGCTGTGTATTGCCTTCAGCTGCTAAATTTCCATTAATTGTGCATACTGATAACCAATACCCTTCTATGGCTTGGCGCTTTACAGTATAAAATTCCACAGTTTGTTGTATCTTGATATCTTCTCCAGTGCGGGTTAATAGATGGTCCAATGCCTTGAAATGCGCTTTCTGCATGTTGATTAAATTCTATGGAATAATTGTTGAAGGTGGATTTACCACAGACCTGCTATGACTGGTTGTTCTAATGCAGTAAGAGCTTCTTCCAATTTTGCTCTAAGAGCTTCATATATATCTTCCGCTCGGTTGTGTATATTGTTCGTGAAGTAATCAATAGTTGGATTACTCTCACGATAAGTTTTTTCGATGAGTCCATCTTGCTCTTCAAAAGTTTGCCATAAGTCATCTAATCGATTTAATCTGGTCTCCAAATAAGTTAGTGTTTTCGGTTTGGTCCATCTTTCTTGAAATTTATGTGTAGCTTTTCGATTTGCTTCGCTACTTCGTGTTGTTGATTAATAAGTTTGTCCATAATTCTACTTTATAGTTGAAAACGCTCTACTTAGAAAATGGATATCACGTCGGGGTCACCAAAATGAAAGTTGGCCAATGCTTGGATGATGAAGACCGTTGGTTTGAAGTTTTATTTTAAAAGAATACTTTGAAGACAAGTAATTAAAATATGATATAAACACTTGGACGTTCTGATTATTAAATGATTTATTTTCTAATTTTACATAGTATTTATAGGACAAAATTTTGGTTAAATTATTTTTATTCCCACAGATTTAAGAATTTGGTGTTAAGTTAATTTAACTAAATTCCTTTAAATAAAAAATAATTATTATTCTCATAATATTCTTAATAATTAAAAAATGCTAAAATTGACAAATTTATAAGTTTCCCATAATAATAATTATGCATTATAATAAATTCCAAATAAAATAATTAGAGATAAATCTTCTAATTACACATTTATAAATTAAAATAAAATCTTCTAATTACACATCAAAAAATGCAGTGTCAAATTTCACTGCACATATTTTTAATTTGTGTGGGAAAGTTTATGAAATATTTTTTTTTAGACTTAAACTATATTTTTTGATAATATTTATTTAATATTTATGTCTATCAAACAAAAACCAAAAAATATTTATTATTCAACATTAAAAAAAGAAAGCTTAGTTACCTAGGGCACATTATGCGGAATAATAAATATCGAATCCCTCAGCTAAGCACTACAGGGTAAAATAATAGGAATAAGAAACAGAGGTCGTAGGAGAATCTCATGGTTAAAGAATTTAGCTGAATGGTTTGGAATATCTACCATCGAGCTGCTGAGAGCAGTTAAGTCAAAAGACCAAACACAATCAATGATGGCCAACCTCCGGAACGGAGTGGTACATTAAGAAGAAGAATGAAATGTTAGTAAAGTTAAAAGGTTGTTAATCAAAATAATAACAGTTTTCGGTTTTGGCTGAATTAACTATTAAACATTTATATATAATGTCAGTCCATAATACAATCAAATTAATGGTGTTTTTCTTATTTACGCTCAAACAAGTCTGATCAATCTGATTAATCTGAAACCGTTTTTTATTTCTGCTCAGATCAATCTGATCAATCCGATGGTTGTTTCTTATTTCAATTTCAGATTAGTCAGATTGATTTTTTTTTATTGGAGAATTTTTTCAGATTTTTCAGATTTATTATTGCTTGTGGCTAACTTTGTGCTTGATTTTTTTTGTTGCGGCTAAACTACATTTTTCAGTAATTTTTTTTAACTATTATTTTATATTATTTCCATTTTTTTGTAAATTAATAACAATAAATATTATAAAAAGTAATATTTAATGAAAAATATTACAGAAATTGTTATTTAAATAAAAAATAATTTCGAAAATTTGGGAATTCCAGAGTTGCCAACCAATATTTTCATTTTACCACAACAAGCTATACGTAAGATTTTAGTATAAGTTAGTTTTATGTATTGGTCATAATTAGGTTTTTTATTTTTTTAAATATATTTTGAAAACTAAAATTAAAATTATTAATTTAAAAATCAAGATTTCAGTGGATAAATCATGTATAGTTATATAAGTTGAAAAGGTTAATCAATCCTAATCTCTAGCTCAATTTTAAGTTAACAAAATGTATTTTTTACTAATCATATTATAATAAATAAATAAATGTTAATATTTATATTCTATTTTATTTTTTATTTCGTTTCACTTGCAGACAAATTATTTTATGCGTTTTAAATAAATAGATTAAATCGACGTCGCATTCAAATTTATTTGGAGTGATAAATTATTCAGTAATTTCAACTTAATAGGCAAAGCAGGAAAATTAGGCTTGAAAAATTTCAAAATTTCAAACAATAAAATATTTTATGGTAAGAGCATATTTTTAATATTATTAGAAAAGGTAAAACAAAATTTATACGAGTATGTATTTTTAAGTGGATGCCGATATCTTGCAGAACTGAAGTTCGACCAGGAATTACGAAAAAGCATCGTAAAAAATCGCACAATCGATTTTATAAGAAAAAATAAATAATGAACAAAAAAGAGCACATATTTAATTTTTTCATAACGCCGAAACCCCTACATTAGAAGTACTTTTAAAAGTACTTCCACTAAGTACTTTTAAAATTACTTCCACTAACTACTTTCAAAAGTACTTCGAGTCAGTACTTTTAAAAGTATTTAGCTTGAATTTATACTCGTGGTGGTGATCGTAATTAATCAAAAACAGGAATCACCGTACGAGATGTACTAAATATGAATCAAATCGCCCCTTGCTTGATATGCGGACTGGAGATGGTTTAAAAATGACTGTTTTCTTTGATTTATTTTTGCTTAAAATAGTTTTTGGTTCCTTTACATTTTCGTTAATATTACTATCACTTAAACCATTTTGATTATTATTTAAATTTTTATTAGGAATAAAACAAGGAACCCAATTATTTGAATTATTCGATTCATCACTTTAAATAAAAGCTGCTTTCAATCGATCAATAGCAACTTATTGATTTTTTCCACGAATTTTAATAATAAAAGTATTTGGTTTTCTTTCTAACACTTTATAAGGTCCATTGTATGGTGGAGTTAGCGATGGAGACACTGCATGGTTACGAAGAAAAACGTGAGTACAAGTGGTCAGATCTTTTTGAATGAATACTTTACGACGCGTGTTATGAATGATCGGCGGATTTAATGTAGTACCGTAAACTAATTCGGCTGGCGTTGCTTTAATGTCTGTTTTTAACGTACAACGATGACCTAATAAAATCTGTGGCAAACAATCGACCCAATCATTGTTCTATGCAAACGTTCGATCATGCCATTGCTTTGTGGATGATATGACGTAGTTCGATAATGTTTTCCACGTAGCAATTATGTTAATTCCTCGAATAATACTGATTCGAATTGTCTACTGCGGTCAGTGGCAATGTTTCTTGGTATTCCGAAACGTGAAATCCAACCTGACATGAGTGCTTTTGCGACGGTTTCGGCAGAAATATCATTAATCGGAATAATTTCTGGCCATGTGGTGAAACAATCTATGCAGGTGAGACAATAATTGAAACCAAGAGATGTCGGAAGGGGCCCTACTAGGTAAATATTAATATGGCTGAAACGTTCATCGGGAACCAAAAATTTGGTTAATGGACGTTGATTATGACGATTGACTTTAGACTTTTGGCATTGAGTACATTCTTTTGCCATAATATTGCAATCTTTTTTAATATTTGTCCAGGTAAATCGATCGGTTAATAATTTTGTTGTTGATTTGATCCCTGGGTGATTTAAATTATGAATTAATTTGAAATACGTTTTGCGTAAATTTAACGGTATATATGGTCGAGTTTTATTATTTGACGTATCGCAATATATAGTAAACTTCGTACCGAGAATATTGATTAATTTAAGACTTGTTGAATTACTTACTGTTACTATTGTTTTTAATTCGTCGTCCATTTTTTGTTCGTTTTGTAATTGCTCGTAATCGATTGAATGGATGTCTGAAACTTCTGGATTTTCAATTCGCGATAACATGTCTGCAATTACATTGTCTTCTCCCGAATTGTGACGAATGTCGGTGGTAAATTGGCCGATGAAATCAATGTGTCTTAATTGACGCGCAATACATTGATCGAACTTTTTGTTAAACATTGACGTCAATGGTTTATGGTCGGTAAAAATACTCGACCTTCGAGATGCGTACGGAAATGTTTGATTGCTCGATAAATTGCAAGTAATTCGCAATCATATTTCTTTTGAGTGTCAGTCATACGTTTAGAATAAAATCTGAGTGGTTTGCGTTTATCGTCTATTACTTGATGTAATGCGGTACCAACACGGAAATTAGATACATCAACTAATAAATTTAATTTTGCATTTGCACTTAGGTGTGCTAAAATACGCAAAGATGCAGTTTTAATTTCTTGTTTACATTTTTCGAACGCGGCTTTGGTCTTATCATTCCATTCGATTATTGTGTTATCATTTTTTCTTATTACCGATGATTAGTTTTTGTAAAATTCCTTGCGATTCTGCTGCGTTAGGAATACAACGACGGTATAAATTTAACGAAGCGATGAATTTTCGTAAATCTTTGAACATTTGTGGTAATTCAATTTTTTGAATGGTTTTAATTTTTTCATCGGTTGGTCTAATGTCGTTATCTTCGATCGTTGATGTTAGATTTACCAAATTCGCATTTCGACACGTTTATTCTGAGTCCGTGTTCGCGAAAACGTTCAAATATTATTCTCAAATGTTATAAATGCTCGTAATGATCCTTTGAAGCAACTTGAATATCGTCGATATATGAATGGTAACCCTTTTAAAACTAAATGAATGGTAACCCTTTTAAAACTTGGTCGATGAACCGTTGAAAGGTTTGGCCAGCGTTGCGTAAACCGAAGGGCATTCGCGTATATTCAAATAATCCAAAAGGGGTTATTATAAGCAGTCTTTGTAAAATCTGATTCATGTACGGGAATTTGATGATAAGCGCGTGTCAGTTCGATTTTTGAAAATACTTTTCAACCGTGCAGATTAATAGTAAATTCTTGAATATTGGGTACCGGATAACGATCAGGTGTTGTAACGGAATTTAAACGTCTATAATCACCACACGATCTGTCATTACCATGTAATTTACTCACTACATGTAACGCGCTTGACCATGGCGATTTAGATGGTCTACAGATACCGATTTTTACCATGTGCTTGAAATCTTTTTTAGCAGATTCGTACTTTTCTGGCAGTAGACGGCGAGCTTTAGCATACACAGGTGGACCTTGTGTTTCTATATGATGGTACACACCGGTTAAATTTTTATTATCGAATTGGTTATAATTAATTGGAATAGTTAATCGTGGAATTCTTCCATTAAACTTTTATAATTTGAATCATGAAAAACTGAATTGTTTTTTCGTTGCATGAAACGGATGCTATTGAACATTTTGTACTTAGTTTTGTAGTTGAATAAATCAATTGTTGATTCTTTAAGTCAACTAATATACCGAATTTAGCAAGAAAATCGGCTCCAATTATTGGTTTTGTAACTTCGGCAATTATAAAAGAGAAATCAAAACTACGACGTAAACCTACTGTTATCGTTATTATTTTATGACCATATGTTTTAATTTGCGTATCGTTCGCTGCGTATAGTGATTTTGCATTATAAATATTTTTATTATTTTTGTGTCATTTAAGAATTGATATTTGGACAGTTTATCGAAAATGAATAGCGGCTTGTTTTTAACAACGCCGTTACGGTCGCCATGCTACATGGCTTTTTTTTTTACTTTTGTAAATCGGTGTTGAATTTGCACCAATCAGTGCATTTGCGCGCATTAGCGTTGAATTTGAAATGGTACCAGCACTGATCATATATTTTCTTTTCGTTGCTGTTCGAATTGTTATTCGCGTTATTATTGTTATTGCGCGAATTCGAATGAGAACGAGAACGTGAACGAGATCGTGAATACTATGGTTTATTAAATTTTCTTGTAATATCTTCGACTTGTTTTGCTAAAATGGCAATTTGACCTGGAAGTTCGCATGATTGTACTGCGTTTACGTTTAAACGAAGCATGTGTCGTGGCTGACGTTTGAAAACCAAATCTATCTTGAATTTTATCAACTATTTGAGCTTTTTCGTTTAATTCAATATTACTAGATACGGTTATTGCTTGAATTGTTTCTGGTAGTTTGGATGACCATAAGGTTTCCAAAATTTTGTCGTTTACAATTCCTTTCGAAATTTCGCGCATTTGACGTAATAAAGCAATGTTTTCTTGTCACCCAGATCAATACCTTTGAGTAATTGCATTAACCTTTGTTCATCTGAATGCTGATATTCTTTAGTTAGTGCGGATTTAAATGACTCATATTTGTTTAGCTACTTTGAAAACTTCGATCGGTTCTTGTGTTTGTGAATGTGGTTGTATATTTCACATATTATTGTCATTTTTCACGTTTTCATCTAATAATGCCTTTAATTTAACACATTTTTTCATAAGACTTTGCTTTTCATTACGCATTTGAAATATGTCATTGGTATTATCATTGATTTTATATAACTAGATAAATCATCATTTGAAAAAAAATATTGTTATATTTGGGCATCAGAGGGCGCATGTATCGCTTTTAGCAAACAATATTATTTTTTCATTTCTCTCTCTTTCAGTGAGAAAATTATTTATGTATATTCCTTTTTCGCGTTTTTTGTTGGTTTTATGGCCTTGAGAATTTTTTTTTTGCTATATATAATGAAAAAATTCATTTTGAGAAGAACAAAAAATTCAATGTAGGGAATTTTTTTATTTTTTCATATTTTATGTTACAGAAAATTATTGTTCGTCAAAAAAATTTATATAATGAATGCTTATTATTTGTTTTACAGGATTTTTGATTTTGATTAATTAACAAAAAAAAACCTTTAAAAAAAAATAATTTAAAAAAAATATTTAAAAAAAAAATATTGTCTCTGATGGGGATGGTATTCCGACACTTACTCGGAAAAAATATTCTAGAAAAACATTTACTCGAAAATTATTTGCTCGAAAAATATTTACTCGAAGAACATTTTCTCGCAAATGTATAAAACTACATTTGATCGAAAAGCATTTACTCCAAAAACATTTTCTCGTAAAACAACTTGACAAAAATTCATATTTATAACTTTTTTTTAACTTAACAGAGTAGTATTTTAATATTTTCAACGAATAAGTAGTGTATGCTTTCAATCAAAAAGGTGAAATGTCATTGAACAAAAATATTTATTAGTTCAACATTAATATTTACTATTTCAACATATAAATATTAAACTAATTTTGGTAAGAATAAATATACAAAATTTAAAATAAAATAATCTTGATAAAATAAATTCAAATTTCTAACCTTTTAGATGACCAGTATGGATAATTTAAAAACAAGAAAAAATAAGACTTGCTTTCTAGTAGATGGTTATGTATTTATTAAAAATAAATATCATAATGATGTTACGTACTGGGTATGCACGAATAATCGGCAAAAACTATGTAAAGCACGAATTAATACCAAAGGTGATGTTATAATAAAGAAAGTTGGAGAGCATAATCATGCTGGCAATGCAGCAAATGTTGGTGTTAGAAAAACTCTTACTGAAATTAAAAAGAGAGCACTATCTACAAATATGAATACACAACATATTATTGCTGAATCTACTGTTGCAAATAATAATCCAGTGAGAGTCCATATGCCGTCTATTCCGTCCATGCAGCGCACAATTCACAGACAAAGACAAGGAAATGCTGTTATTCCGAAATCGTTAATGGATTTAATTATACAAGAAAAATTTAATGATACTCTTCAGGGTGATCCATTTTTGCTGTATGATTCAGGGCCTACCGAAACTCGAATTTTGATATTCTCAACCCAACGAAATCTTCACTTTTTGGCGCAATCTGACATGTGGTTCGTTGACGGTACTTTTAAAACAGTACCGTTAATTTTTAATCAACTTTTTACCATACATGGGGTAAAGGAAAAGCAATCTTTACCATTAGTGTATGTCTTATTACCGAACAAATTAACTGAATCATACAAACGCTCATTCGAACATTTAAAATCGTTGAATGTTAATTTAAAACCATTGCATTTAATGTCAGATTTTGAAAAAGCTATTATAAACGCAGTTTCCGTATCTTTTCCAGATGCTCAACAAAAATTTTGCTTCTTTCATTTAGGCCAGAATTTATATCGCAAAATATGTCAGGTGGGCTTAAAAGCTCAATATGACCACGATGCAGCGTTCGCTCATAAAATTCGTATGATTTTATCGGTTGCATTTGTGCCGCCAGCCGATGTTATTAACGCTTTCCAATCTTTAACTGAAAACAATCTTATCCCAGAAGAAGCTTATGAAATATTGGATTATTTTGAGGATAATTATATCGGCAGATTTGATGTGCGGTCTAAAAATGAAACTGGTAGGCGCAATCCCAGGTATTGTATTGAATCGTGGAATGTTTATACTGCAACACTAGAAGATTCCGCTCGAACAAATAACTGCGTTGAAGGTTGGCATAATGGATTTTCCCGGTTAGTTGGTTGTGAACATCCATCTGTTGATTTTTTTTTGAAAAACTTCAACTAGAACAATCGAAAAATGAAATAGTTCTCGAGCAAATTCTTGCTGGAACTCCAATGCCTCCAAAACACAAAAAATATCGAGATTTAAATCAAAGAATCAAAAATGTTGCTGAAAAATATTCAATTATGGAAATCACCGATTATTTAACTGCAATTGCATACAATACTGTATTATAAGTAACAAAAAAAAATAAAATATTTAATAAAAAATCTAAAAAAAGTAAAAAAAAAATAAGATTTAAATAATATTCAAAAATCGCGCGATTTTTTGAAGAATTTTTCGGTTATTAATTTTACCAGAAAATGACGGTCGAGTAATTGTTGTACGAGCAAATGTTTTTCGAGAAAATGGTTTTCGAGAAAATGTCATGGAATCGATGGGGATAGAACTAGGATGTTATTTTTCATAAAAATAAAAAATATATGAAAAAAATCAGCTTTGTCCTTATGAATGATAACCATATAAACATCTAAACATATGTATATTTAAAGTTGAAATTAAATTAATTTTTTTAAAAATGCTTTAAAAAAAATAATTTTAAAAAAATTAATTTAAAAAAAAATATTGTCTCCGACGGTTATTTTTCAAAATGTAAACATATGAAAAAAATTGTCTTGTCTTATGAGTGATGCATATTAATTATATATGTATATATCTGTATCCTTGTTATCGTAGTCCAAAGCGATTAAGCTTTGATGTAATGTACTCATATATTTTTATTCGCTGAATTAGATGCTGAATGTTGTACCGGCATTAAAATATTAGAAATAATAACCGACAATATCTTTAAATGAAATTGAGAAATGTGTTTTGGCAATTATCGTAATGGAAATGCTATTGATGTACACTTAGAGCTCTCCCTAAACACCGGCGTATGGCGTATAGCGTATATACGTCGATACGCTGATACGCCAGCGTATCCCCAAATAAAAATTAAAAATTTTTTGATCCATGTTTCTCTTTGTTAAATTTCAAAAATCAAATTAAAAATTTTTATATGCCCGTCAAAATTGGAAATTCGAATTGTCGGCGTTCGTACGCCGCGCCGCGTATTTCAAGAGCTCTCACACAAAATTTATGTGCATGAAACGATTTTGACAGACGCTATACGCCATACGCCGGTGTTTAGGGAGAGCTCTTAATTTGAAATTAAAAATATGTGTACTTCTCTAAAGTAATATATATGTAAATATCAAGTTTAATTAAAATATTAGTAATAGCATTCATTTTAAATAATTAGATCAATCACCGACGCTGCATACTTTCGTCAACAGGTGCCGCCACATACACCATTTTCCGAAATTTGAAAAATAAATTGAAATATGTGAGCAGCAAAATAAATTCTCTCTTTCAGTGAGAAAATAAGTAAAAAATGTATATTCCTTTATTGTGTTATTGCTTTTTTGTTGATTTTTTAATTTAAGCCTTAGAATTTTTATTTTTATTTTATGTTAGTGAAAATTAATATTTGTCAAGAAATTTGATAATGAATGTTTATTATTTTTTTACAGAATTTTTAATTTTACTTTATTATATTTAAAAAAAATTATTTTTTGAATAACCTTTAAAAAAAGTAATTTAAAAAAAATAGGTATTGTCTCTGATGGGGATTGAACCCGAATGTTATTTTTCATAATTTTTTTCTTACAAATATATGAAATTAGTTTTGTCTTATATATGATTTGATAACCTTATAAACATTTAACCATATGTACATATACATATATATAAAATTGAAAATTAAAAATTAAATTAATTTGTTTAAAAATGCCTTAAAAAAATAAGTAAAAAAAATTAATTTAAAAAAATGTCGTCCCTGATGGGAATTGAACCATATACATACATATAAATATATGAAAAATTTGAAGCAAAATTAGTCTAGCCTGTCTATGAACAGTCATATTATAGCTATGGCAGATTCTTTCCTTATTATATATGTGTGTAATATGATTATGTATATATATAATTAATATGCATCACTCATAAGACAAGACAAATTTTTTCATATGTTTACATTTTGAAAAATAACCGTCGGAGACAATATTTTTTTTTAAATTAATTTTTTTTAAATTATTTTTTTTTAAAGCATTTTTAAAAAAATTAATTTAATTTCAACTTTAAATATACATATGTTTAGATGTTTATATGGTTATCATTCATAAGGACAAAGCTGATTTTTGTCATATATTTTTTATTTTTATGAAAAAAATTATGAAAAATAACATCCGGGTTCAATCCCCATCAGAGACAATATTTTTTTTTTGAATATTTTTTTTAATTATTTTTTTTAAAGGTTTTTTTTTAATAAAGTAAAATCAAAAATCCTGTAAAACAAATAATAAGCATTCATTATATAATTTTTTTTGACAAATAATAATTTTCTGTAACATAAAATACATACTTTAGAATTAGTTAAAAATTAAAAATATTTGAAAATTTTTTTTAAATTCGTTGATGTTTATTATTGAGTCTAATTTAATAAACTTATTAATTAAATTTTTCTTCGAAAATTTGTGTTTAAAATAATTATGAATTGATTTAAAATGAAAAAAATTATTGAAAAACCTGGAATATGTTCGCAATATGATGTTTGGTAAATCTTGGTATTGAATTCTTGTACTGGATGTTCAATAGACTCACATTCATTTAGTCACTCCTGGAGTAAACGGCTATAATTGATTTTCAGCTTCCTTCCAGATGTTTAATACAAATATTATATTTAATAAATTCATGAACAACAATGTTAAGTATTATTTCCTGCTTGAGAACTGCTTCAATATGCATAATAATTTTTAATACATATTTTAATACATACATTACTATATAATACATATGTATTAATTTTAACGATAATTTTATTATATATCGATAACGTTTGTATTGTATCGATCTCTTGTATATGTATGTAATTTGTTTTTGCAGTGATTAATTATTTAATTATTGAATGCAGTAATATAGTTCGAGAATCTGATGATCAATAAAAAGAACAAGAAAATTCTTTTTATTGGTTGATTTTTCTTCGTATTGTTAACAATGATACTTCCAACGGTGCATGAGAATGCCGTTGTTGCTATGTGTCTACTTGTGAAATTACCGAAATATGATTGTCTTGGATATAAAATAAATATGATGGAACAATGAGATACGATGTCCTTTAGTTGCATATATTAATCAGCAGATTATAAATTTTACAAAGATATTAAAATTTATTTTTAAGCACTGCTTTTAATTAGAAGTTGCGTTTTTTATTTATTATTTTATGTTCCTCGTCGGGGTCACCAATTTTAGCTTGCATTTATACTCGTGGTGGTGATCGTAATAAATCTAAAATAGGAATCACCGTACGAGATGTGCTAAATATGAATCAAATCACCTTCTGTCCGAAATAAAAACACTGCAATTATTGTCCAATACAATTATATTAATCCAATTATTTATATTAACAATTTAAATTAAACTGTATAGTTGATCGCTTCGAATTCCAAAAAACAATGATCAAAAAAATATGAAGAGAAGGTTAGAAATGTCACCACATTGCAATAACCCTAATTATATCAATTTCCAATTTCAATTATAACAATTTCCAAATTGTAAAAATATTAAATGTAAATTACAATGGTTCAGTTAACGTTTACAATTTATTTATTTATTTGTAAACGTATTTAATTTATTAATTTATTTATAACGTAAACGTATTTATTTTATTTATTTATTTATGAAAACCGCCACAAGTACTTACAGTATAAAATATATATTTACTTAAAAAAAAGCAGCACGTGTATTTCTGAAAACGTTTCGAATGAATTTCGTAACGTAAATTTAATTTTGGTATTCCTGAAAACGTAACGATTCTTTACGCCAACTATTTTGTTTACGTTATTGTAAAATTCATAATTTATTCATACAAACAATTTTTTAATTAAAAAACAATATAATTTTATTATAATTTTTTTTTTATGTTTATACTACATTAATGTATATTATACACAAATATACAAAATATAAATATATTAATTAATACAATATAGGTCTAAGAACGACAAAACAATATTCCTTTTTTTAATATTTTTAGACATTATATTATCACTATCATTACTATCGTAAAATAATTCTATGCTAGAGAACATTTTTAATTTATAGTGGGGCGCCGTGTGTCATGTAGGGGCTAAAATGGGGACAATATGGGGCTCCATCATACAAAAATCATGTGGGGTATCAAATGAAAGGTCTTGAAGAGTAGATCTCAATGGAGAGTATTATGTGGGTCTCGTGGATCATGTGGGGCCCAAAAGTGGGTCATGTGGTCTCATCATAGAAATAAATCATGTGGGGCATCAAATGAAAGGTCTTGAAGAGTACATATCGTTGGGTGGTCCATTGAGCACCGTGGGTCAAGTGGGGCCTAAAATAAAAAAAAATCATGTTGGGTATCATATGAAAGGTCATGAAGAGTACATCTTGTTGCTGAGTCCATAAGTCAAACGGGCCCAAGACCAGTTAAGAGAAAATGAAAATGTTAAATGTTGAAATTAACAGAAAATGTAAATTTAACTGAAAATGTAAAATTTAACAGAAAATGTGGAATTTAACAGAAAATATAAAATTTAAGAGAAAAATGAAAATTTAATAGAAAGTGTCAAATTTAACAAAAAAATGTAAAATTTAACAGAAATTGTAAAATTTAATAGCAGATGTAAATTTAACAGAAATTGTAAAATTTAACAGAAGAAGTAAATTTAACAGAAGAAGTAAATTTAACAGAAAATGCAAATTTAACAGAAAATGTAAAATTTTAAAAGATATGTAAAATATATTGCAAAATGCAAAATTTAACAGAAAATTAAAAATTTTACAAAAAATGTAAAATTTATTACTTTCACTTCTATGAATTTACACTTCCAGTATATTTATTACTTGCCCTTTTATGAATTCACACTTCCAGTATGTCGGTATTTCGGTATCTCCTCACCTGGCCATAACTCTTAAACGGCTTGACCGATTGAGCTCAAATTTGGAAGTTTGGTGCCCTATAAATTTGTGGTCTTTTTGATGAGGGGGAAGAGGGCACGGAGGGCCGCTTCAATTTTTAAATGTACCTAAAAAAGCATGCCGGGACCCAAAACGGGGGCAATGTTGGACCACACCACACAAAAATCATGTGGGGTATCAAATGAAATGTTTTGAAGTGTACATCTCAATGGGGTGTATTTCTTGGGGCGCCGTGTGTCATGTAGGGCTAAAACGGGGGCAATGTTGGGCCCCATCTTACAAAAACCATGCGGGGTATCAAATGAAAGGTCTTCAACAGTACATCTCAATGGGTAGTAACCCGGAGGGCGTCGTGAGTCATCTCGGGCCCAAAATGGGGGCAATGTGAGGCCCCATCATACAAAAAACCATGTGCGGAATCAAATGAAAGGTCTTGAAGAGTACATCTCAATGAGGGTAGTCCGTGGGGCACATTCATTTCATTCATTTATTTATTTATTTGATCATAATTACAAATAATGTGGTATGCTAAATAAGCTAAGCTTTTAATAAGCACAAATACTGTGAAATAATAATCAACAAATATCAATCCAAAAAATAATTCATTTATATATAATCAAAATTCAATAGATGTGATAATTAATTATAATAATTATAATACAGAAAAAAAAAAATTAGCAATATAAAGTATTATAAAGTAAAATAAGATAAATAAACAAACATTGCATAAAAATCAAAAAACGTACCAAAATCAAAACCCGAGTTATATAAAACATGCACTAAGTTCCCTATTACAGTTGCTGATCTGTAGCAGGTTCTTAACATGGAATGGTAGTGAATTCCACAAAACAGCAGCATGACTGAAAACCATTCTCCTACAATTACTTCTCAAGCATAGCTTCACTGAAATTTCTCGCCTCAATCGGAAAGAACTTAAAAAGGTAATTTTTTCTAGTAAATAACTAGGAAGTAAACCATTTATGATTTTAAACATAAAAGTGCAAATACGTCTTTTAAGAAACACTTCTAATGAACAACCTAAAACAGACAACACTTTATCCGAAACATGATCAAATTTACGCAGCCTGTACACAAATCTCACAGCAGAATTGAAAGCAACTCTTAATTTTCCAAATAAATTAGAATCCAATGCACCATAGATTACATCACCATAAGTTATAATTGGTATTATTAAAGTTTTAATTAAACGTAATCTAACATGTAACGGTAGCAAATGACCAATTGGCCAGAGTTGCCGAAGTGTACCGTATATTCTACTTATTATATTATTTATATAATCAGACCACGTCAGATTTCTATTAATAATTATACCAAGATTACGTAATTTAACTGAGTAAGTAATAATATTGGATCCATAGACATTAGAGAGAAATTTTACAATGAACATAGCAAGTTTAATAGAAGGTAAAGAGCTTAGTTCAATGGAGGAATTACCAATGAACATAGCTTGAGTTTTACTTGGATTTAGTGCTAACTTATTACTTGCAGCCCAATGATCAATTGATTTCAAATCCTCATTAATTCTGCTCACACAATCTTCAATAAGCCCAATGGGCCTAGACAAATAAATTTGTACATCATCCGCGTAAAGATGACATATAACATATTTACAAACCGACGGAAGATCATTTATGAATAAGCAAAATAATAAAGGTCCCAGAATTGAGCCCTGTGGTACCCCGCAAGACACCACGTCGAAACTTGAAACACCCCCACCAAATTTAACTCTTTGCATACGACCAGATAAAAACGATAGCACCAGCTGAATGGCTCTAGAAGAAAACTTAAAATTTTTATTTAATTTCATACAGAGAAGATTATGATCAACTGAATCAAAAGCTTTTGAAAAATCAAGAATAGTTAGAATCGTTATATTACCAACATCAAATTCACATCTAATATCATCAGTAACTTTTAAAAGAGCTGAAATGCAGCTATGTTTTTTTCTAAAACCAGATTGGTACACACTAAAGAGATTGTTAAAATCAATATAATCCAATATCTGGTCTCTTAAGAGAATTTCAAAAATTTTAGACAACGCAGGTAGTACACTAATGGGACGGTAGTCACATAAATCACAAGCATTAGTTTTTTTAGGTATAGGAGTTACTTCAGCAAACTTCCATGTCGAAGGAAACTGGCAAGTCATAATACAATGATTAAAAATATTGGTCAAAGAAGGTAAAATAGTAGGCAGAATAAGTTTTAAGAAATCAATGGAAATACCGTCAGTACCAACAGCGTTACTTTTAATACTCTTAATAGCTTTGACTACATCTAATTGTTCGATGTTATTAAATTCAAAAGAATTTTCAAAATCAGTAAAAGAACCTCTATTCTGATTAGAAGCAGAGGATTGATTTTGAAGAAAATAACTATTAAAAGAATTAGGATCAAGATGGTTGGATTTTACAGTGCTATTTTTACCTACACCAAGTTCTTTTAAATTACTCCATAGTTTTTTAGGACATAAATTGCCATCAAATTTGGAGCTATAAAATTGTATTTTAGCTTCTCGAATAGCATTATTTACACGATTGCGAACAGAACGGAAATAATCTTTGCAAGCTTCCGATCTAGATCTTTTCCATAAAGCATACGCATTGTTTCTTTCATTAATTAAAAGTTGGATATAAAGAGTAAACCAAGGGTTTTTAGAATCTTTAGATTTTACAGATTTTAAAGGTGCGAACTCATCGATCAAAGAACAAACAAAAGATTGGAACATCTCGAGCTTTTTCTCTAAATCCAATTCATTGTCACAGAAACACCACGGTGTACTAATAGCCTTTTCAGTAAGCGCAAGCAAATCAATATTTTTGTAATCTCTAAACAAAAAATGAGTTGGGGACGGAATAGGATGAAAATCAATATTCAAAGATATAAATATTAAATCATGATTAGACATTAGAGAGAAATTTGATTGATTAAAAAGTGAAACAGAATCTAGAATATTTGTAAAAGCTAAGTCAAGAAGTGTGGAAGAAGTTGATGTGAAATGAGTAGGCATATTATTAATTTTTGCCAATCCAAATTGATCCATTGTATCCAATAGTAAACGACTGGCCGAGCTATTATCTAACATATTAACATTGAAATCACCAGTAATTATAATATTACTGTATTTACTACAAATTTCAGGCAAATATTCAAATAGTGATTCAAAGTTTGCTGAAATATTAGGTGCTTTATATACTACCCCAACTAAACATTTAACATTACGGCAGCGAATTTCAACGAACAAGAATTCTTCAGAGCGATCATTAAGCGATTGTGCAATAATCCTACCAGATAAACTTGTTTTAACAAAAATTGCGACACCACCACCTGGACGAGAAAGTCTATCATTTCTGAATAAATTATAACCCGAAATATTAATGCTAAAATTGTTATTATGCGATTTCAACCATGTTTCGGACACACAAATACAATCCATTTTAGAGTTTGCAAAAATATTTCGAGTTTCATCAATTTTTGGAAGTAAGCTCTGAGAGTTAAAGTGACAAATATTGAAACCATTGACGGAAGAACAGAAGTTGTTTAAAATATTCTTAGAGAATCCAAAATCAGTCATACTGCAGTTACCATCATAATACATTAACAAATAACCTATTTAACAGATCAGAACCAAGAAAAGAGTAATGCATATTGATATACAGTGATCGTTCGATATAGTCATCTCAACTGAACCAAAATTTCTAAAAAAGTTGCTTTTATGAAATGGGTGATTGTGTCGAATTAAGCAGTCCAAAAAAATTAAATTTAAATAATTAGTGGAATTTATTATAATTTTGTTTTTTGTTATAAAAACTCTAATATAAATTGTTAAATGATACAAGTTATTTATAAATATTATTTAAATTTTTCTAAAACAGCCTTTTCGCGTATTCTTCTAAGAAGAAGCAGATCTTGGACAGGCAGGTTGACACTCTCCGACCACTCGATTGCCAAATTAAAAGAATCAATTACTGTATTAATGTTTAGCTGTACTGGTGTATTAATAATTTGCAAACACTCTTCTTCACATTCGTTTTCATTAACGCAATCTGTAGCTGAATTCAAATCGTAAACATGATTGTTTTCATTTTCTCCTGCAGCCCATTCCATGATATCAATGAAACTCGCGTTATTTTCAGGTAATAGTGAATTGAAAAGAGTTGCTATAGGTAAATCATCATCTTCATCAAAATGATTAAATGGCAAATTTAACATGATTTCTTCAGGCGACGAAAACAAATGTTTAAAAGCGTTTATTACAACACTTTTCGGAACCTCATTCCACGACTCAACTGCCATGTATGCAACATCTTTCAAATTAATGCTCCGTAATGCAAGAAAAACATCGTCATTTCTGGATGCTAGCGTTGTTAAAGGACGTTTACGATAACGACTTTTAAAAGATTTAATAATATTCTGATCTAACGGTTGTAGATATGGTGTTATGTTTGGAGGCAAATATAAAATTTTAAAATTTTCAGTTTCTGGCATTGATATGTTGGTTCCATGGCAAGAAGCGTTGTCCATGAGTAATAAGGCTTTGACAGGTAGGTTTTTAGAATTTAAATGCGCTGTTACTTCCGGAATGTATTGATCCGTAAACCATTCCCTAAACAGTAAGGTCGTTTGCCACGCATGTCTAGATGCTCGGTAATGCAATGGAATTGTTATGTTTTTAAAGCATCTTGGCCGTGCAGCTTTTCCAATCATTATTAACTGTAATTTGTGATTTCCAGTGGCGTTCACACAGGGCATTAGAGTTACCCTTTCTTTCTGCGCTTTCCGCCCGGGAGCAGATCTTTCATCCCTTATCACATTGGTCTTATTCGGTAATCCCTTATACACCAGTCCTGTCTCATCGCAGTTGTAGATTTGCTCAGGTAAATAGTTATTTTCTTGTACGATTTGTTTAAATTTTTCACAAAAAATTGAGATTTGAGCATCATCACATGATAACTTTTCGCCGGATATTGTCAAAATCCGTATACCGTGTCTTTTTTTAAATCTTGATAACCATCCGTCACTACATAAAAAATTATTATTTAGCCCCATTTCAGCATTAATTTCTTTTGCCTTTAATTGAAGGATGCCATTACTGACTGGGTTCTTTAAATTTCTTTGTTGTAAAAACCATGAATATAAAGTTCGTTCTACTTCTGGAAACTTCGACCTCTTCATTCTTAATACTTTTTTCGGAATTTGGTATGATGATGACACGTAAGTTTCTAAATTTTCTTTATTTTAGAGATTGTGGATTTATGTACTCCGTACCTTACACTTAACTCTTTTATTTTTGTACCATTGTCAACTTCTTTCAAAATTTCCAATTTCTGCTGTATCGTCAAAGATTTTCTCTTAGTTTTTTCCATAATAAAAGCAAGGGTAATAAGAATTTTTAACAATTTCTTATAACGAATATTTTCATATTAAAAATGATGATTATATCAGAGATTGCTTAAATCGAAAGTTTCTTAAAACAAATGTTACTATATCGCGCGATTACTGTATAAGCCGAACAGTAAGATAAAAGGTACGATACAAAAATTTATTAAATTTAAAGCAATGTAAGATAATATCGAAAAAAGAATGATAAAATTTAAGTTAAATAGTGAAAAACTATAAAGCAAGATAAATATAAAAAATAAATTTAAATAGTAAAATATACTCAATAACATTTTCTTAATTAAAACTTTTCCAAATCCTCCACAGAATTAACTAAACATCGATTGAATTTAGCATCTTTTTTTATATAAACTTTTCCGCGATACGTAAGAACTGCAAATATTTTTTTGTCTTCTTTAAATTTGATTGCTTTATCAAATAAAAATTTATCGAAATAAGATAAGCTTTCCCAAATTGAAATAATAGATGGTTTACTACTATTATCCGCTAAACCAATATCGGCGCTAGTTAATTTTTGTCGTTTAAGTTTGATGTAATTAAAAAGCTTTCCTAAAAGCTTTGACCTGTCAAATGCCGATTTTAATTTACAAACAATTGTTGTGTTACTTTTGTTTACCTTTGCGCTACCAGCTGATTTGTTGCTTGAATTTTTAATTAATCCAACTCGAAAAATTTCTTTAGGAATAATATCAGAACATTCTAATTTGGTACAAATTTTCTGAAAAATATCACGTAGATCCTCATTTTTATCAGCTGGAATGCCGGTGAAAATAACATCTGACATAACTCTTTCACGCTCAAGATTTAACAGCCGAGGTTCGATACTAGTTAATTTTGAAGTAACCTCACTAACCTGATCATTGATGGCACAAATCCTGCTATCAACATTTTTTTCAAATACAGCCAGTTTATTTTCAAAATTCTTCTCCAGTAAAGCAAATCGTTTCTCGAACATTGCAGTCAATTTTAAATCAAAATCGCTGACACATTCGATTATACGGGGGCCCAAAAGTGGGTCATGTGGGCCTATTATATAAAAATCATGTGGGGTATTAAATGAAAGGTCTTGAAGAGTATATTTAAATGAGCGTAGTCCGTAAAGGCACACTGGGTTACACGAGGTTCCAAAAGGGGGTCATGTGGATCAACAAGGCCTTAAATCATAAAAATATCGTGTAGGGCATCAAATAAAAGGTCTTGAAGCGTAGTCCGAGCAGTAACCTGGGTCATGTGGAGCCGATTATACAAAAAACATCAGCCACATGTGGAATTCCAAATCGTGGGCCATGAGTAGCTCAAACAAATCATTCCCAAGTTGTCAAAGTATTTAAATATTTTTAGTCGGTTAAATGAATAAATATTTGACCGACTAAAAAGTGTAAAATAAAAAATATAAATAAAAAAGTTTTTTAAAAATACTTTCCCTTAAAGAAATATTCAACTAAAAAGTAATAAACAAGCAAATAATACCACATCAATGTACTTTCCCGTTGAAATTGAGCAACTGTCAACAATAGTAAGGAAAAGGTAGACCTCTTTATAAATGGCATTAATTCTGATAAGGTGTACTTTCCCTTACTATTGTTGACAGTTGCTCAATTTCAACGGGAAAGTACATTGATGTGGTATTATTTGCTTGTTTATTACTTTTTAGTAGTTGAATATTTCTTTAAGGGAAAGTATTTTTAAAAAACTTTTTTTTATTATTTAATTTATTATATAAAACACAAAATTACTTATTAATATTTATTTTTATTTAAACACAATATTATTATAAGACACAACTTTCTTCACTCGCTGTTTACTTTTGTTATGAAATTATAAAGTTAATTAAAAAGTCGTTACTTATCCAGTTCGTATACGGTTCGCCAAAAGCGAATTCGCTTATATTGCTTAAAGGATCTTTTTTTTTTAACTGTCAAATTTCGGCACGGAATGTGCGAATGAAATCGCATTTGCTTAAGCCAATGTAAGTGAACGAAATTTGACGAAACTGAGCAATAAGTCTGTATGGGCACACCATACATTTAACATGTAATCGTACATTTTCTTAAGCTGACTTAATCCAGCAAGTCTTCCATGGTTAGCCCTTTTATGAATTCACACTTCCAGTATGTCGGTATTTCGGTATCTCCTCACCTGGCCATAACTCTTAAACGGCTTGACCGATTGAGCTCAAATTTGGAAGTTTGGTGCTCTATAAATTTGGGGTCTTTTTGATGAGGGGGAAGGGGGCACGGAGGGCCGCTTCAATTTTTAAATGTACCTAAAAAGCATGCCGGGACCCAAAACGGGGGCAATGTTGGGCCACACCACACAAAAATCATGTGGGGTATCATATGAAATGTTTTGAAGTGTACATCTCAATGGGGTGTATTTCTTGGGGCGCCGTGTGTCATGTAGGGCTAAAACGGGGGCAATGTTGGGCACCATCTTACAAAAACCATGCGGGGTATCAAATGAGAGGTCTTCAACAGTACATCTCAATGGGGAGGGCGTCGTGAGTCATCTCGGGCCCAAAATGGGGGCAATGTGAGGCCCTATCATACAAAAAACTATGTGCGGAATCAAATGAAAGGTCTTGAAGCGGGGGCAAAACTCGCTGTTTACTTTACTTTTGTTATGAAATTATAAAGTTTATTAAAAAGTCGTTACTTATCCAGTTCGTATACGGTTCGCCAAAAGCGAATTCGCTTACATTGCTTAAAGGATCTTTTTTTTTTTTGAACTGTCAAATTTCGACACGGAATGTGCGAATGAAATCGCATTTGCTTAAGCCAATGTAAGTGAACGAAATTTGACGAAACTGAGCAATAAGTCTGTATGGGCACACCATACATTTTACATGTAATCGTATATTTTCATAAGCTGACTTAATCCAGCAAGTCTTCCATGGTTAGCCCTTTACGACGAATGTAAGTACACTTATATTTATCTTTTTTAATATACAAAGTATTTTTTTTTCTCTAAAATTATTAATTTTTTTTCTCTAAAATTATTAATTATTTTTTTCAGAATACTCTGGGTGTCACAAAACCTGCTCGTTAGGAAGTCTACGACTGAACAAGTCTGAAAAACACCCATCAATAATGTCGGTTCATGTAAACAATGGATGTCAAAACAAAAGGTAAACAATTATATTTTTGCGTTAATGAAAGTTTTTGGTTTTTTTTCGCGATATTATAATAATAATTAATCCTAAATAAATACCCCTACAAACTAATAATTTTTAATAAATAATCCTACGAAACAGTGATATTATTTTTTAACAATTAAGTGCATAAACAAAAAAAAATTAAACGTCCAAAGTTTTATATTGCCATAAAGTGTAAATAACCTACAATCTAACTAATAATATTATAAATAACACTAAGTGTAAAAATAATTTAACAAAAAAAAATATATAACTAATACTAACTAAACCTAATACACTTAATTGTAAATAACTAATTAGACTACTACAAAAAAAAATTTCACAGATGGTAATGCAATTTTTTTCTTTTTAGGCCAACGTGGAGCTGTCCCACACCCTGAGCAGTCTCATGCTCCACCGACTGAGTTAGCCGGGCATCAACTTTTCAAATCTTGTGCGTGTGTTACATTTATTTTTTTTGTGACAAAATCTTCAACTTCGTGGTACACTTTACCCTTGGCCGGTACGACGGTGCATGTTAACCTCGGCTTGAGGAATTTAGCTGAAGTATGTTTTTGTTGATCACTCAACACGTTGCGTGAGTTCGTAAACGTCTGAAGACGAAAGATCTTTCGTCCTCATGTTCTTAAAGTAAGTTTTTTTGCTGGGTTGTCGTCGAAAGATAGAAGGCGGACATCGGCGCCTGTATTCTTTACGTCGGTAAAACGTCAAAGTCGGGCAGATTAGTTAGTATAGTTTTGTTAGCTGACGATATATATGCAGAATAAAAAAAAATGTAAGTTTTTTTAAACAATATATTTTTTTAATTGTTTCTTTTTTTTTCTTAAATTTATTTAAACTGTCTTTAATTAAACTTGTTTTTTCACTTTCGGAAATTAATTCAAAAATTAAAATTAAAATCATTTTTTTCCATCCATGATGACATTTACGAACACATTAAATTTTAAACTTCACAATCGTCAGCCAACTGTAATGAAAAAAAATCTTTGTGTTCGTAAACACATTACAATAAATCTGCGTTAGGGCGACTGCAGACCAACTAAGAAACCGCACACGTTTACGAACTCACGCGTTATTTCGACGGAATACTATGTCCCCTGGTAAGTAGGATTTTTGTCTTGTTCTTAATTTATAGCGATTTTCATCTGATATTTTTGTGCTTTTTTTAGGTTATTTATGACAGCCGCTTGCACACCACTTCTACGCTGATCGTATTCAACAACTAAATCATATAGGAGCGACGAGAGTTTCCGGAGCAGTTAGTACGAGGAACCTCTGGAATTCCGAACAAATGGAAAATTTCGGATTCCAGGAATTTGATGATCGGACCAGTCTTGGCTTGTCGCAACGGTTGGAATTCCGAACAAATGGAAGCAACCCCTGGAATTCCCAACAAATGGAAAATTTCGGATTCCAGGAATTTTATGATCGGACCAGTCTTGGCTTGTCGCAAAGTTTTCAGAAACACGAATTTGCTGAACTGGCCTGATACCGCCTAATTCGATTTTCGGATAATAAGATTCGTATTCGAATAATTCATACCGCGCAAAATAAAACTCGGAGTATTAGCATATTAGTTGTAATTTATTATTATTTTACTTGTTAGATAGAATTATAGTTTTTTTTAGTAATAATAGTATAAATAATTAGGATTAAAATATCGTATTTTATAATAAATAGTTTGTAGTTAGATATACATATATAGGCATAATATAGTAAGTAATTTAAGAATATAAATATTAGGTTTCCATTTTTTTTTCTTTTTTTTTAAACACATTCGTTTTTTTCGTACATATACATATTTTTGATGTAAGTTACATACTACATATTTACATTTTTCATTTTATATTGTACTAAATAATTTTTTTTTATTAAGGCCAGATTAAGTTCACCGTCACAATTTGATGTGATGGTAGATTTTATGAAGGCGCACCCTGAAATGGCTCAAGGCTATTTAAAATCTGCCGATGCAAAGGTTGCATCAGCACGACTATGGGACAAATTCGCAAATTTATCTCTAATTGATTTATCTCTATTTGTTTTTCTCATCAAATATAATTTTCTTCGGCTATTTTCTTCAATCGCTGTATTTTCTTCAACACTTTCACTAAAATATACTGCTACACAATCTATTTTAATTTATAATGTAATATAAAAATAAAAATTTCGGAAACATAAGCAAATAAAAATACGAGAAAAGTATCCTTTTTTTCTGTCAAAATCTAATAACTGCAATGGCAGGACTAATTCCGATCCGGTACTAACTGATCCGAAATTCGGATCTGACTAATCCGAAATTCGAACAATTCGAATTTCTTAGCCGGTAGGCAGCCTGGTATAATACGATCAGTATGGACGTATTCCCTTACTTCGGTCCCAATAAGTCGATGTTTAATTGCCAGGGCCGCACCGGAGGACGTAAGCTGGTGTTTAGCGTTTTGCATTCCTTCGGGTGCTGGCATAGTAAGCGCGAGAACCCGAGCCGAGCTGAAAGCGGAGCTGATAGACGCGAGAAGCAATGCGAGAACATGCTCCAGTGAATGCGAGTTTTCAGCGCCGATAATCTAGTTTGGTGTTAATAGTTGATTATAAAACATGGACTCATCCGATGAGGAATTTTTATGTTCAACTTTTGTTTTAAATAATTTCTTTTTTAATGAAAGGCAATATGGAGTCCATCCATTACAATTAAAAAGAAAGAAATTTGGAGAATTTCATCACCTATATAAAGATTTTCCATAAATCCACTTAAAATTCCATATATCCATTTAAAAACTTTAAACTGAATTGCACAAAAATTAAAAACAAAAAAATCTCATTCAATACTTATAAATTTCACGCATACATATAAATGTCGGCGCTGAAAACCACTGCACAACAAGCTTTCTCGCTTCTACTATGCTCAGCTCGGCTTCTACTATGCCGCAATCATGCGAGTTTATATGAAAATGTATGTGCAGACTTTTTCAGCGCGGGTTCTCGCACTGATAAGCTTTCAGCTCGGTTCGGCTTCTCGCGCTTACTATGCCAGCATCCTTACACGAGTGGTAATGCGGAATGTACGTACGTATATCGTTCCCCATTTTTGGCCAATAATAATATCGCTGAATTTTTTCACTCACGGGGTTTTACTCACCCCGGATGCGCGTCTAACGGATCATCATGGAAATGCCGGATTACTTGAGCGCACAGTGATTACAATAAAATTAACGAATACAATATTAATATTGAGAATACAATAAAAAATTTGAGAATAACGAGTGACGTCACGACTTCTATTCTTACACCAAATAGTACATGGCTTAATTATTAAATTTATATCCACCAACTGTCATTTTATCCCAGCGTCACTGGCACATGTTGGAACACGAATTCTAATCTCTTAAACCTTCTATAATATATAGTTCGTTGTTTTATAGAGTATAATAATCCAAAGCCGGAATCATAAATCGTTTATAAAATTCTTTTTCCTCCAAGAAAATAATTCTTGTTATGGGGGTTATTCTACAAAATGGCGTATTTGAAGTACGGTCGTATTTCAATTTTTTCTATTCTGCAAAACGCAATTATGTTTAATGGAATACTGTATTATCACTGCAGTTTTTTTGTTCTTCTGTAATGGTATTACATAGAGTGATGTGTGACTATCACCTATCACATCTTCCAATTTTGCATAGACATTTCTTTGTTATAATGGAAGTTATAGTGGGGTTTATTCTACAAAATGGCATATTTGAAATACGTTCATTTATGCGTTTCAATTTCGAATTATTTTGCTATTATGGAAAACGATCGAAGAACTGTATTATCCCTACATTACCGATAGTATTGAAAAACTTAAATTATGACGTTGTATGTAAAATTTTTTTTTGTTTTATAACGAAGACGAAGTAGGTTATTTTGAATTTATATATATATATTTATATATACATTCGTATTCGTGTTATTACGTTTTCTATAAATTTGTGATTCACAAGTATACACTCGAATATTTTGAATGAAAGTGTAAGTATTACAATTTTTAATAATGAAATATCAATATATGTATGTATGTATATTATCCTGGATGAAATTAGGTATGCCCATATTTTCATCTGGGATTTTTTCTAGCACCTTGGGATGAATTGTGCTAAAATTTGGTAAACACATTCAAATTAGTGATCTGGACAAAATCTTCGACAACATAAAACTACTAGAAGGCAGCAATTTTGCTATTAAAAGTGAATTTACACTCAGCCAAAGAAAATTGAGATCGAAACAAACTGCAAAGAAAATACTGGAAACTGCAGGTAAAATTAGTATAATTAAAAATAATACTCTATTCGTAGATGATAAAGAAACAGATATAGACGAAATTGAAAACATCATCAAGATATCTGGTAACGAAAATTAAAACGTAACAGATCACCACCAGAAGCAGTTGTAGCAGTTGAAAACAGTCAAAATACAGAAAAACACCATGTCAAAATACAGAAAAACACCAACGTAAAGTCAAGGTCAAATAGCATAACTAGAACTAGAAAATATTCCATTGGCAGGAAGTCAAATTCAACCTCAGAAAAATAATCTAATGCTACAACAGAAATTTAACACATACATATTAATCAAGATTAATATTTAACGATTGATACACGGCACGAACTGGCTAACTCTCAAGGCTTACGATTTTGATTAAACGAATATAAAATAGATTAACATGGAGAAAGCAACGGGAAACTACTCCATGAATTGGAGTTGCATTAGACTTATCCAAGGCATTTGACATGGTTGACCACTCTATCCTCCTCCACGACATCCTAAACTCCTCACTTCCCTGCTTCATAAACGGTTTCTGTCGGCTTACATCAATGGCAGAATCGCGTATGTAGAATTCAGGAACAGCTGTGGCAAGCATCGCAAATTAAAAATGGGGGTACCACAAGGGGGGGTACTCTCACCGATTCTTTTCAATCTATATCTAGCGTTGCTTCCCCCTCCACCACCTGGCATAAAATTAATCACGTATGCGGATGACTGCACCATAGCTGCATCTGGTGTTAATGCGACTGATGTCACTGGTAGGCTAAATGCATATTTGGCTCAAGTGGCATCGTTATTCAGGGAGCGGAAATTACAGCTCGCCTCCCAAAAGTCGTCAGCCACACTTTTCACCTCGTGGACCAAAGAGGTTAATGATACGGTGGAAATCTACATCGATAATGAACGCATCCCTACCCTAAAATATCCTAAAATCCTGGGCGTTACTTTTGATAACCTCCTCACCTTCTCCAAACATGCTAAGACAATCTGCGATGCTGGCAGCGGTAGAAACAGGGTTCTAAAGGCGCTGGCAGGCACCACTTGGGGTAAGAACAAAGAAACCGTCATTGCGACGTACAAAGCCATAGCATTGACTTATAATAATATATAGACTTATAAAGTAGAACAAACAAAATTTCCACTTTCTGATTTGACTTTCCTAATCTAATGTAAAAACTCAACGTTCAACGTGCGTTTTTTGTTATATATTTTCGTTAGATTAGGAAAGGAAATATTTATGAATGACTAATATGAGAGCATGCGTGAGAGGATAATTTTTTTTATATTGAAAAACGGATTTTTTTTTGTTTTCGCATATATGATTGTATTTTATAATCTTATATGAATAGTTTTGTTGGTATTCATACAATTGAAAATTTTCTAATTCATAAATAAATTCTAATTTTCAATTTTTAGCAAAAAGAAAATAGTTTCTTCTATATTGTAAGAATAGTACAGGCGTTTGGGTATTTTTGGTAATATCGATTAAAAAATATATTGCATATTTTATGATTATACAATATATTCAATAAATTATTAATATTTTCTGATTATACAATATTATATTCATAATATTTAACACTATGTTTTAAAATTTGGTTAGATTTAATTTAATTTAATTTGAAAAAAGTTGAATTGAAATTGAAAATTTATTAATTCAATTAAGAAAAGATAAAAATACATATTTCTAAACATGTTTTATTCCTTTTAAAAAACTTCTAATTTATTCTTAAATGTATTCCATGCATTTTTTAATCAATATTACCAAAAATACCCAAACGCCTGTACTATTCTTACAATATAGAAGAAACTATTTTCTTTTTGCTAAAAATTGAAAATTAGAATTTATTTATGAATTAGAAAATTTTCAATTGTACGAATACCAACAAAACTATTCATATAAGATTATACAATACAATCATATATGCGAAAACAAAAAAAATCCGTTTTTTCAACATAAAAAAAATTATCCTCTCACGCATGCTCTCATATTAGTCATTCATACATAAATATTTCCTTTCCTAATCTAACGAAAATATTAATACCCAGCGGGAAATTGGGCAATGCATTACCTTTTAGAAGTGATGAATTATTCAATTATCTAGTAATGGAACTGGTAATGTGTCAAATTTTGTTCTAGATTGGATAATTTCTGCATTACCTAGTAAGGGAGAATGTAAGGAATCAATTTTTAAGAAACTTATGCGCAATTTATGATTTTTATATTTATTTTACGCGCAATTTGTTTATTTATATTGTAAATGAAATTATTGGAGAATTTCTGCATTACCTAGTAAGGGAGAGTGTAAGTGGTAGAATTTTAACTGCGATTTACGCGTAGTTAATCGAATTTCCGGAATAATTTTTGTATTTTTTTGGAAAAGTTTAAGAGTTAATACTTTTATTTATTTCAATTTTTTATTTTAGTCCTAAACAGTAAGTCGTGAAGTTCAGATCGGATCTGTGCAAATTAAGTGATTTTTGAAAACAATTTTGTGAAATAAATATATATGTACATATATTATAAATATATTAATTTGATATTGTGAAATAATTAAATGTTAAAAATAAAAGGTATAAAATTAAATTAATATATAATTTTGTAATTTTTATAATCTCTTTATTTTATTAAGGTATGCTGCTCTAAGGGATTTAAAGGAATACCGAAATATTTTCAAAATTGCATTGAAGGGAGCTTATTTTGAAAGAAGAAAAAATTAAGTTTACATAAATAAATTGTATTTTGTTAGATATATAAAATGAGAAATTAATAAATTTTTATATAAAATTAATAATTATGAGTTTTATTATTTACTTTATTAATGAAGGTAACGGAAAGTAGGTAACGGAAAATATATTATCAGAGAATCACTTCAAATTTTAATTTCTTTGTAATGTAGGAGACTATTGATTACCATGTAATCGAAAGAATAATCGTGGAAATGCTGAATTTTCACATAATTGATCTTTCTTTGAATAAGTTGATTACGAGGTAAGCGAGAAACGGGTCACTGTTAAGGTCGATTACCACGTAAGCGAAAAATTGATGCATTACATTTCGTAGGACATCGACGTGTTAATTTTCACCGATTCTGGAAGCTATCGCTCATACACTCTATCAATTACCACTTCATATTACCATCGCTTACCACTTCCCGCTGGGTATATAACAAAAAACGCACGTTGAACGTTGATTTTTTACATTAGATTAGGAAAGTCAAATCAGAAAGTGGAAATTTTTTTTGTTCTACTTTATAAGTCTATATATTATTATTAGTCAATGGCCATAGGTAGACATGTCATTAATTACGCAGCCCCCGTCTAGACCTCTTTCTTGAGTCAAACTCAATGGTCAAAAATCCAGACCAAACAGAACACTGCTCTACGCATTGCAACCGGATGCCACTCCATCACCATCCTGACCACCTCCATGACGAAGCGTCAATCCTTCCCGTCAGGCAACACAATGAACTGCTCACTAAGCAGTTCTTGCTAGCCTGTCACAATCCATTCCACCCCAACCACAACATTACCTCCCATGATCCCCCTCCACGTACCATCCGTCAAGACCTTAGGTCCTTTAAAAATAACATAACCTCCTCCATCCCCACTTCCTGGAACCCCACCTCCTTTAAGGCAGCCCTGAACACCATCCACCAGGACGCTGTCTCCTCAGCCTTATCCTCCAGCAAAGTGAAGAGTCCTTGGTTCTCGCCCACCACAAGTGGATGCGAGTGAGACGTTACTGCCTAGAAAAACAAGAACTACTCTGGCACAACTCCGGTCAGGCTGGTGCCATATATTGCGCAGCTACCAAGCACGCACAATACCAGGCATCGACAGTACTTGTCCCGACTGTAACCAAGGAACTCACGACACTTCGCACCTTTTCTCCTGCCCCAATCACCCAACAAATCTGGAAGTAACCGACTTATGGCGCAAGCCACGGAGTGTAGCCGTTTTCCTTGGTCTCCCGACCTAATTCTACATATTCGCTTTATAACACCATTGCTTTAAGCTTAATTTTAATTTTAATCTTAATCTTAATTTTAAGTTAAATTATTTTTTTTCTAAATCTAAGTAGTATTGTAGAATAGTAGTAATTACTAGTAATTAGTAATAGTAGTAATTAGCATAAGGTATGGTCGTAGTGTATGTGTTCAGTGTTATAAATGTCAAGTTTTGTTTGGTTCATTTACAGGCCTGGACCCGCTACAACAACAACAACAAATACAATAGTATCTACAACAAAAACATCTGCAAAAATTATAAATCCGAACAATTCACGGTAGCAACCTGGAATGCAAGAAGCTTACTCCAATCTGGTAAGTTGAAAAATTTGGATATATAAAAAGAAAGATTACAATGGGACATCGTCGGTGTGAGTGAGACACATTGGAAAGAGAACGATGAGATTCGCACTGAAAATAATACTTTCTTTTATTCAGGTTCTAACGAAAATCAACATCATAGAAGAGGAGTAGGATTTATGATTACAAATGAATTACTACCAGCGGTGACAACAGTAAATCCAAATAAAATGTTACGTTTGGCCAGTGCTATTATATGATGGAAACATGGACAGTATCTAAAGCACTCGATGGAGAGATAAATCACTAATATCGAAGTTCTGAGACGGATAAACATTGAACGACAATTGTTATATGATATAAAAAGCCGTAAAAGCTAAAATATCTTGGCCACATTTTAAGAAGCTCCAAAATAATTAGAAACAGAAGTCGAGGAAAGAGAAGAATATCGTGATTAAGTAATTTTGCGGAGTGGGCCGAACTGTCAATACCGGAAATATTCAGAGTCGCTAAGAAAAAAGATAAAATATTTGAAATGTTGTACAGCCTTCGGAACGGAGCGGCATATTAAAAAGAAAGAAGAAAATAAAAGAGTGCATATTATTAAATTTCACCATGAAAAATGTGTGTGCCTTCTGTCGTCTATATAAAATTTCTACGTCTTATCCACAAATTCGTTCTTTCAACTTTCTGAACAAAAATATATTCGAATGGTGAACTACTCATATTGGCGACCTAACGTTTTCAGTTATTTAAGTCTTTTTTAATTTTTGAATATATTTATATTATATATGGCTTTGCTATTAGTAAAGTCAATGTGGGGTGGCATAGTCATGAATATAAAATTACAAGACCAATAAAGGTACGAATACAGAAAACTAACAAAAACTAATCGTAAATTCAATGTGGAGTGGTATACTCATCAAAATAATCTTACAAGACCAATAACGTAGTGGCCAGGAATCTACATCAAATTTGTAATCCGGAAGATATAAAAAATGAGCTGATCGGAGGGGTCTTTAAACTTGTTGAAAGCCAGCACTGGCTTTTTTTCGCCTAGCATTAACTGCTGGTATTGTGTGCGCTTACAGTGATCTACATGTTGAAACTTTTTTAAGTTAACACTATGGTTTAAAGCCCAAATTGTTCGCCGGCCTTCAGACGGAGCCATAAAGCCGGACCTACTGGACTTCTGTATCTTTAGAAATGTTTCGGACAACTAAATGACAATTTCAGAAAATGTTTCGGACAACTAAATGACAATTTCAAACCTAATGACATTGGTGTGAGCGCCGTGCCCAGGTCTGAAAAGTTGGAGGTCAAACCAGTAATTAACGAGCTCCCTCCGATGCCCGGGCAAGGTCGGTTGTATCAAGTGCCTTATCCTGGTAAGTCGGCTCTGCCAGGATGGACTCACTTTCCGGAAAAACACTTGGGAACAAAATATGAATTCAAATAAACAAAAATGCCGCGCAGCCGAACTATTGATCACTAGTGTTTTATAATTATGGACTTTTTTAAATTCAACTACTCTAAAATGCATATTTGGAGTATATTTTGCACCCTCTATCCGCAGAAATTAAAATTATTACTATGATTTTATTTTATACTACTACTTTCTACCATTCAGATGCGATATTAAACCTATTTTTGGGCGCTTATTGACAATTGTAAAACATATTTTCAGAATATTAACATTTTACATTTTTTGGTATTCAGCGCATCTAGCAGTAGAAATTGTAAATACACTCACGGGCATCGTATTCTAATCTAACTACCCAACAAAAATTCTGTCTTGCATGACCGACCCAAGACATGTCACTAGTATGTCTTGGGTAATTTAAAATGTGTTAGAAAGAAAGAGATAGGTATACAATATTTTTCGAAATAAAATATTTCATTATATGCGATGGTAAGGCCTCTGGTGACTATTACAAAAACTAAAAAAAAATTCTATTTTTTGTATATCTTTTTTATTCAGTGTCAGACAGTAATGTATTGTATTTGTCTTGCGGAAAAAAAATTGTGAATTTCTTTAATTACATTTTTTTCAGTCATATTTTGACTTATAATTATTGTTAAAAGTTTTTATTGATTAGTTTAAAATGTATTTTATTAGTTTTTAAATAAAAAATAGTGATTTTCATATATAATATGATTTTTTTTTTCACAAGGACAAACATAATACACGTCTTGCCAGACAAACCCAAGACACGTCATGCAAGACAGACCCAAGACATGTCATGCAAGACAAACCCAAGACATGTCATGCATGACGACTTGTGACATTTGTATGGCGATGTCAGCAGTCTGTCTTGGGTCTGTCTTAAAGACATGTCTTGGGTGATTCATGGGTATGTCATTGAAGACATGTTTGCTGGGTACCCAACAAAAATTCTGTCTTGCATGACAGACCCAAGACATGTCACTAGTATGTCTTGGGTAATTTAAAATGTATTAGAAAGAAAGAGATAGGTATACAATATTTTTCGAAAAAAATTGTGAATTTCTTTAATTAAAATTTTTTCAGTCATATTTTGACTTATACTTATTGTTAAAAGTTTTTATTGATTAGTTTTAAATGTATTTTACTAGTTTTAAATAAAAAATAGTTATTTTCATATATATGATTTTTTTCCACAAGGACAAACATAATACACGTCATGTAAGACAGACCCGAAACATATCATGCAAGACAGACCCAAGACATGTCATGCAAGACAAACCCAAGACATGTCATGCATGAAGACTTGTGACATTTGTATGGCGATGTCAGCAGTATGTCTTGGGTCTGTCTTAAAGACATGTCTTGGGTGATTCATGGGTATATCATTGAAGACATGTTTGCTTTCCAACGACTTGCACACTTCATTTTTGGTGCACATTTAATATATAAAATTACAACTTTTTACTTGTATTTTACTGCCTCTAGTGGCAAAAAATCAGGTTATGAGAATATCTAATTTATTTTAGTTTAGATTAGCTTGTTTCCCTTCATTTTTGGTAAAGATTCACCAAGTTAAATAACATTTTTTAAAAACAATATAATTATATGTTTCGCCTTCTAGTGGTGGAAATTAAAATTATAACTACTGTGGTCTTATACTACTAAATCCTACCTTTCAGATTCCACATTAAATCTAATTTTTGGGGCTTATTGACTATTGAAAATCACATTTTAAAAATTAAAATTTTATATATTTTAGTATTTAGCGCCTCTAGTGGTAAAAATAGGTACTGGCATCGTATTCTACTCTTAAATACCTTTCCAACGAGTGGCCAAACTTCATATTTTGTCAAACTTCATACATTTACTATATAAAATTACATTTCTATTCGAAAATGATGTTTTGGAAAAATGAAAAAAGCGCCACCTGACGGCCGAATATAAAAATATTATCATTAATACCTGGTTCTTAATAAATCAAAGTTTCCATCGGTGGGTCTATCATATACCTGGGTGTACATTAACCATGTGAAATAACTGGTTTTTATTGTTTACATCGGACGGACAGACGGACAAAAGCGTTAGCATAAGGGTTTTTTTTTAAAAAAAAGTCCTAAGAACAACAACAAATCGGCTTATCTTCTGATGAAGATGACCTACCTGCCTCCAGACAGGAGACAATTATTAGCGAAGGTACCAGCCATAGTACCTTATGTAACAAGCTAAGTACTAGTCACAATTCTGAAATTGTGCCTGGTGGTAGCGGGTAGAGCCAGCCATAGCACGCCAAAACCTCCCAGTATATCCGGTACCAAGTATGGTACCCAAAAGCAAAGACTGTGCGTAGTTCTGTGTCCATTCTCAGTTCATACTTGGCAAGATTGCTCTGAACGAAACTGGCGGGAAACGCAATGTGAAGAACGCAGAAGATAAAGCTAGGTACTCCCAAGTAGTGCAACAGTATGAGGCACTTATCGGGATAGAGGTAAAAATCAAGCCGGGTGTGAAAAGGGACAGGTCTCCAAGAGTCCTTAGAGCTCCACAAGGTTAAGGTCGCAGACAGAGGAGTCCGGCGATAGAACGGCTGCCAAGAGGTATAGCGATATCGCCAAGGGTCACCTGTGTGTTGCTGTTGTAGTGAAAGGAATGCTACGAATCAGCTAGTCACAGCTGATTTATGGATTAAAATAGAAGGAAGGCTGTCTCTAGCACTGTCTCTAGCCACAGAGTCATTACCATTAGCCCCAAACATCAATGATGGCGATGAAGGTAATTCAGGTTAACCTGAAGCACTCTAAGTGCGCCTCGGATAACGATGAAGGTAATTCAGCGATGAAGGTAATTCAGGTTAACCTGAAGCACTCTAAGTGCGCCTTCCTATGCGAGGAAGACCGAGACATTGCCATCGTGCAAGAGCCCTGGATAAACTCCTCTAGAGTAAGAGGTCTGAAGAGCCCAAGTTATAACCCATTCTACAAGACTGTAGATATAGACAATGGTGAGCCCAGAACTTGTATTTTGGTAAAAAAGCACATTAACGCGTTTCTTTGTTCTCATTTTAGCCTTGAAGATTTGACAGTTGTCAAAATTAAATGTGAAGGTAGTAGGGAGTTATATACATCAGCTCGGTGTATATGGCTCACGCACAATGAGCCAGCTCCGACGCCACATAAATTCCAGCAACTAGTACAGGCCAAAGGAAGCAAGCTGCTTGTTGGCTGTGATGCTAATGCGAAGCATACCCTGTGTGGTAGCTCTGAGATAAATGAAAGATGTGACTCACTTTTTGATTTTATTTTAAATTCATACCTGATCATTTGTAACAGAGATAGTACACCTACCTTCACCTTTCTCAGCTGGGATAGATATCCTGGCTGGGAAGATGTGATCGATATTACTTATATAGGCAGTGACAAGTCCCTAAAGCTGGAAAATTGGAGGGTGTCCGAGAAAAGATCCTTTTCGGATCAGAGCTGGATACTCTTCAATCTCAACCTTAAAATAGCCCCCCAAAGCCATATAGGAACCCTAAGAATACTGATTGGGTTAAATTCAAACAGGTATTGAAATCTAAGTTATCAGGCATAGATAACAGGAGAGTCCTACATAGACACCGCGTCTAAACTGGAAAACAAGACCGACATGTTTGCCAGAGCCATGAAGGTTTCGTTCAATGTGTCGTGTTCCATTAAGCGCAGTAAAAAATCCTTCTCCGCGTGGTGGGATTCGAACTTAACCAATCTTAGGAAATTGACTAGAGAAGCATACAATGTCTGCTACCAGCAGAATTCGTGACAACTCTATAAGGACCGTCTTAAAGAATACAAAAAAGCGATTGTAGAAAAAAAATAAAACTTGGCAAGACTTTTGCGAATCTATCGAAAGCACAAGAGATTCTGCCAGACTCAGCAGTCTTATCAAAAGAGCACTCCAATCCCTCATTCCTGAAGACCGCGGAAGGGGTATGGACGAAAACGTCCTTTGATGCGTTGAATTTGCTAGTGAAACTCACTTTCGGGGATGCACCGTAGATTCCGGAGAGGAAACCCAGAGGGGTGTCTCAGAGAACCGGACGCATTCGGCAGTGCGAAAATTCGCTTAAAACGGAAAAAAATGCCGCGCAGCCGAACTATTGATCACTAGTGTTTTATAATTATGGACTTTTTTAAATTTAACTACTCTAAATGCATATTTGGAGTGTATGTTGCACCCTCTAGCCGCAGAAATTAAAATAATAACTGTGATTTCATACTGCTACTACCTACATTTCAGATGCGACATATTAAACTTATTTTTGGAGTTTATTCACAATTGGAAAACACATTTTGCAAACTCTTTTTCCTTATTTTATTATTCGGAAATACTATAAGGAAATAGAAATCGGAAATACAGTTAACGGCATCGTATTCTACTCTTAACTACCTTTCCAACGACTAGTTTTGGTGCACATTTACTATATTAAATTACAGCTTTTTACTTGAATTTTACTGCCCTCTAGTGGAAAAAAATCAGATTATGAGAATGTCTGGTTTATTTTAGTTTAGATTAGCTTTCCTGCGCTTCCCAACAAAAATTCTGTCTTGCATGACCGACCCAAGACATGTCACTAGTATGTCTTGGGTAATTTAAAATGAGTTAGAAAGAAAGAGATAGGTATACAATATTTTTCGAAATAAAATATTTCATTATATGCGATGGTAAGGCATCTGGTGACTATTACAAAAACTAAAAAAAAATTCTATTTTTTGTATATCTTTTTTATTCAGTGTCAGACAGTAATGTATTGTATTTGTCTTGCGGAAAAAAAATTGTGAATTTCTTTAATTACATTTTTTTCAGTCATATTTTGACTTCTAATTATTGTTAAAAGTTTTTATTGATTAGTTTGAAATGTATTTTATTAGTTTTTAAATAAAAAATAGTGATTTTCATATATAATATGATTTTTTTTTTCACAAGGACAAACATAATAAAGTCTTAAAGACATGTCTTGGGTGATTCATGGGTATGTCATTGAAGACATGTTTGCTGGGTTGCTTTCCCTTCATTTTTGGTAAAGATTTACCAAGTTAAATAACATTTAAAAAAAAATATAATTATATGTTTCGCCCTCTAGTGGGAGAATTTAATATTATAACAACTGTGTAGTTGTATATTTTTTTTTTATTTAAATATGTATACATATGTATGTGTTCAAACCTGCACAACATGTTTTTTTTCTTGTTTTGTAATATTTAAAAATATAATATTAGAAATTTTTATTGCTTTGTAGACATAAGATTTGTTAAAGATAAGTTTCAAATTGTTTAAATATAAATATTTAATTTTCTATTTACATATCCATATTTGGTTTTGATGATTATTGTATTTCTTATTTTAAGTAATTATGTGTATGCATTTTTAAACATGTTTTGTGTAAAATAACATTTTTTTGGATAATATTGTATTAATAGTAATATTTAAGGATAAAAATTATTGCTACTCGCTATTACAAGAAATAACCCTTGAAATGTTAGTTTTTACAACATTTAGTAAAATTAAATTAATTTAATTTAACTTTCTTTTAATAACTATGTTAATGTAACTTTAATTATCAACTGTGTAACTGCAGCTTAATATTACATAATAGTTTCTGAACGCACCCCATTTCAGATATCATTGTGCTGTACAAAAATTTTTCCTATTACTATGTCAGTCTAATAAAAGTTATAAAACGAGCAACATTATTGTTTCTCTGAAATTATATTAATATTCTAATTGGTTTTGGTAGCACATGATAAATCAATCATCATCGTAATATTCAACAGGTTATTGGCCCAGATTTGCCATCGCACCAGTAAAAATAAAGAAGAATTTTGTAATAAACGTATACGATTTTTGGATTATTTTCGTAAAATAAATAACTTTTATGTAAAATGCCAGAAGTAGCTAAGCTACAAATTACTTTAAGTTACAGCCAAATCAATGTGGGAATCACTGAAAGAATATCATCAAAAGTCAACTTTATCCAACAAAGTCCGACTTTTAAGACGGTTATGTCGAATGATATTACCTGATGGAGGAAATATGAAAACACATTTAAACGCGATGGATGAATGCATGGATGAATTAAACACGTTATGTGAGCCATTAGCTGACGCTCTAACAGTAGCATTGTATTTGTCAAGCTTGTCTGAAAGCTATAGTGTTTTAATTACTGCAATGGAATCGCGTGCTGAAGCAGATTTGACTAAAACGATGGTCAAAAATAAACTGTTAGAAGAATATAAAAGAAGACAAGATACAGGAAATGTGAATGAAAATGGTTAAAAAGTTTATAAAGCTAATAAAGTAAATAACGCTTTTGACAGTACTAAAGTTTATAGTTTTTTCTGTAAGAAAAAGGGACATATTAAAACTGATTGTCATAAATTTGCAGCGTAGAAGAAAAAGAAAGAAAACGACAATCGTACACATAAAATTAACGTAGTTCAGAAAAATGATATAGATAAAAGTGATTGTGAGGATGTTTTAATTTGTTTAATGGCTAACAATCAAAATAAAGTAAATTTATCTGAATGGTGTATTGATTCAGGTGCGTCTTCACATATGTGCAATTATGAACCATTTTTTACAAACCTGAATCTGCCAATAAAGGGTACCGGCATAGTTGAATTTAAAACTGAATGTGGTAAAATGAAATTGAATGAAGTTCAATTCGTACCGAAACTCAAATGTTACTATCAGTCAGTAAATTAGCTAAAAATGGATGCAATGTTACATTTAAAAATGAAAAATGTGAAATAAATAAAGATGGAAAAACATTAATGATGGTGAATTCACGAAACGACATTTATAAAGCAAACCATCAAGCCTTCAACATAATTAATCCACAAAATTCAAAATGTATTCACGAATAGCATAAGATACTTGGACACCGAAATTTAATTGATATACGTAAAATGACCGAACTGGCAGTTGACATGAAAATTGAAAATTGTGATCATAAAGATATTTGTGAAATATGCGTACAATGTAAACAAACCAGAGATCCATTTCACAAAAATCACTAATCAAATCAGCTGACAAGTTAGATCTAGTACACACCGATGTATGTGGACCACTACAAATTTCTACACCAAGAGGTAATAAATATATACTTACTTTAATTGACGATTATTCCAGATGTAGCCATATATATATTTGTTGAAACAAAAATCTGATGTAAAAGAAAAAATAGTTGAATTTGTAGAAATGATGAAGACGCAATACGGTAAGGTGCCCAAAGTTATCATATTTGAGAGATGGAGAATATTTGACAAATGAACTACGTAACTATTTTAAATCAAATGGTATTAAAACAGAATTTACTGTACCCAAAACGCCTTAGCAGAATGGCGTAGCAGAACGTAAAAATAAAACAATAATAGAAATGACACGTTTTTGAATTTAAAACTGAATGTGGTAAACCCAGTAAATGAACCAGATTTTAATGAAAAAGTTATAATAGTTGATAATGGTCCAGAAGGGGAATACAATGAAAATCAAAATATAAGATCTTTTACAAGACTAAACAAGGGTATACTAATAAAAAATGTAAACCAATAAAAAATTTATATGGTCTTGAACAAGGCCAATGAATGGAATAAGAAATTCAATTCAATTATAAAGAATAATGGTTATATACAAAGTAAAAATGATTTATGTTTGTATAAAAAGAAAATCAATTAACAATTAATTTATATTTCAAATCATGTAGATGATATTGTAGTAGCATCAACAGATATAAAACTTATTGATGATTTTGAAATATTGATGAATACAGAATTTATCATTGAGAATCTTGGCACTTTACAATATAATCTTGGAATACAATTTGAAAGAGATAAAGATAATATATTCTATATGAATCAAGAAAAATATATTTTAAACAAATTGTATGAAATTAATTTAGAAAATGCTAAGAATTCAACTACACCAATGAATATTAGTTATTTAACACAAAAAATAGATCAAGAACCATTTGCACCAAATGAAGTTTATCGTAGTGCAATTGGATCATTGTTATATTTATCAACAAACTCAAGACCAGACATCGCTATCGCAACATCAATATTAGCAAGACGTGTAAGCGACCCACAATAAAGCGACTGGAACGAAGTGAAAAGAGTTTTCAGATATTTTAAAGCTACAAAATCGTACAAATTAAAATTACATAATTATGTTAATGACGAAAGTTTTTATTGTAATGTAGATGCTGATTGGGTTGGAGACCAAATAGATAGAAAATCAAATACTGGATATTGTTTTATTTTTAATGGAGAATAATAGGTTAGAAGAGTCGTAAACAAACATCAGTATCATTATCTTCGACTGAAGCTGAATTTATTACTTTTGCTGAGGCACTCCGCGACCTCATTTGGATAGTTCGAGTAGTAAACGATTTTGACCAAAACATAAAAACTCCTATCAAGGTATTTGAAGACAAACAAGGATGTATTAAATTGCTTAATGACCGCGCCTGCCATCAACAAGTGAAGTGAAGCACATTGATATCAAATATAAATTTGTACATCAATATAGGTATATCTCAAAAAGAAATTGCAGCAGTTTATGTTAGTAGGACAATAAACATGGTTGCCGATATGTTAACAAAACCACCGATCAAAGCTAGAAAAATTCGCAAGACAAGAACAATTGGTTTATGTTGATTTAATTTCACTATATGTTGAGAAGGGGGTGTTAGTTTTTACAACATTTAGTAAAATTAAATTAATTTAATTTAACTTTATATTAATAACTATGTTAATGTAACCTTAATTATCAACTGTGTAACTGCAGCTTAATATTAGTTAGACCTCTCCCTAATACAGGACGTACGGCGTCTGTCAAAATCGTTTCATGCACATACATTTTGTATGAGAGCTCCCGAAATACGCGGCGTACGACGCCGACAATTCGAATTTCCAATTTTGACGGGCGTATAAAAATTTTTAATTTGATTTTTGAAATTTAACAAAAAGAAACATCGATCAAAAATTTTTTAATGTATATAAATGTGGCGTTTTAAATTTGATTTTTGAAATTTAACAAAAAGGAACATCGATCAAAATTTTTTTAATGTATATAAATGTGGCGAACGAAAAGTAGAGAAATTCGTTTTTCTCTTTACTTTTTATTCTACATTTATCCAAAATATATCATTTTCTCTCTTTGTGGAGCCAGAAAACTATGACAAAAATGTTATTCTAATATAATCGTCTGTATAGAGTTTATTAGTTTGTGGTTAAACATAAGGCATAATGAATTAATTAAAACAAAAGACACAGATTCATTGTATTTTAAAAATAATTTTCCTAATCAAGTTAAGTATTTTTACAATGAATCTATGAAATGTCTAGCAAAATTTGAGAAAAAAGATGAAACTAATAAAGATTTCAATTTAAGCTTAAAAGAAACACAAGTAAGAGACTGGAACAATAGCAAAAACTAAAGTTAATCAGAAAATTGATGAGCAACAGCAAAAGCGTATAACTGTACTATATATATGTTATATAGAAGAGAGGAAGTTCCGCAAAGAATTCAACTTCCTAGTATTCCGCAATTTGATGGAAATTATCAAACGTGGTCGGCATTTCATTCATTATATATACAAAAAAGTTATAAAATGAAAATCTCCAAATAGCAAAAGAGGGAAAGATGCAATAGCTTAAAACAAATTTAAAAGGTTAAGCATTTAATTTAATTCAACATTTAAATATATCAAATCAGATAATTAGAAAAAAATTGGACAAAGAATCACTAAGGTTATATGAACAAGGAATTCAAGTACCTCGAGAGATTCAAGGATTTGAAGAATTATTAATAAAAAAGATTTCAAACATTAGAAAGTTTGGAAGATTCGAAAAAGAAAATTATATGGAATGCAGACCTGCCAAAAAAAAGAAGCTATGGCAACAAAATCATATTTACGATAAATAATGCAAAGCACTGTGAATATCATGATCTAAATATATAAGGTCTGCTTGACAGTTCAAATTCTATTTACTGTGATGTCATCGGCAAGAAATTTTATATGAAATTAATGGTTAGTTGCTTACTTGTGCACAGATCGATCTAATAACTCTGGAACTGTTTCCTATTTTGACTCAGATCAATCAATTTGAGAATCCCAGACAAGTCTACCAATATTTTTATTCTACCCGGCAAACATTGTAGCATTTTTTATCTGAAAAATCTCACTGTTTCTTATTTTATAAGTCAGATTAATTTGATTTCAATTTTGAAAGAATCTAGTTGATCTACAGATTTAAATAAGAAACACACCAAATATAATAAATTATATAAAGGCACAGCCAACTAAAATATCCTTAAAAATGTTACAAAGCAAATCTACGTCATTAAGAAGAAAATGGCGATTGTCAAATTATATCCAGCAGACCTTTATTATTAGATCATGTGTGAATATTACGATAAATATATTAATACCATAAATAATGCAAAGTAATGTGAATATTGTTCAGCAGATAACCATTTAATATATAAATGTCAATAATTTATAAATTTAAACATAGAAAGAAAGAAACAAATTCGTTAAGAATAAAAATTTGTGTATTAATAGTCTTACTCATACAAATTCAAGTAAATGCAAAAAATCCGCAAAGATGTTGGAAGTGTAATAAATTTCTTCATTTTTTATTATATTTAAATGATACAAGTTTTAAAAAAGAAGAATCCCAGAAAATTTCATCATATACAACAAAAACCATAGAAAATCCAGAGAAATAGACCAATTCAGAAACACTATTAAAAACAGGCTTAATAAAAATAAATATAAATGGGAATTGTGAAATATTTAGAGCATTGATTGATACAGGTTCAAAAAGAATTTTTATAAATGAAGAAGCGATATTAGGATTGCCATGAATAAAATGGAAAATCCAACTAAATGAGGAACATCAAAAGCAGGCAAAACTAAAGGAGCAGTTTTGATGAGGAACATCAAAAGCAGATAGAAAATATGCAAAGTTATTTTATCGATTTGATATAAACTCGTCAGCCTGACGCGTTACCAATTTTCACCCGATTCTCGTATGTATTGGACGAAAACTCTACGCCCCAAGCGGATAATTACTGCAAACAAAATCAGAATGTCAGAGAAAAACTAAGTTGTGTCTTTATATGGTGATTGTAGTTGTAGAGTATTTAGAAAATTTTGTATTTATATTTAATTTGAAATAAAATTGTATTTTTAATTGTAATAATTATAAATTGCATTCTTAATTTAAAATAACTTTTTTCCGTGGAAATGCAGATGAATTTCGCTTGGAATTTTGAAAAAAAAATTTGTGTTGTATGTATAATAATAAAGCCAGACAAAAAATGCATTGAAATTTTAATATATGTCAAATGTATTAATTATTTTCAGAAATATACATATGTTCTAATTTAATAAAACATAGAAAATACTAAGACTGGCAAAATGAGTGATGGACGAGCTCATTGGCAAATTAATTTTTTTATCTATAATTAAATTTTTTTCAATAAAACAGTACCTGATTTACATAACGTGATGTCCAACTCTACTGCTGGAGTTACTCTCGCCGTTGACGCGTTATGACGCGTTCGAATGTTAAATCACGTTTTGAGTAGATTCTCTCAAGACATTAACGCGGAATGAATTTTGTTCAATTTAATTTCATTTGGTAATTTTTATAACCTAAAAATATATTATAATAAATCTTTATAAAAAAAATTAATATATTATATCAGCTCGACCAGAAAATTTTGAATATGAACATAAAAATACAACATATATTTTTTACAATGACATTATATTTTTTACAATGACAACGCGGCAACGCGTCAAAAAGTTGAAATCGATTGGACTTTTCCGCGGCAAGAGCGTCATGAAAACGTCGAGTTTATCAGCTTCTATACATTTCCATACATTTGAACTTTTTTTTGACATTTCAAAACTTCTGCGTCCCAAGCGTCAAGAGTCATGAGCGACGAGAGGGGTCATGTTGATGATGTAAATGTTCCAGTCTTACCGATTGGCGATCAAGTACCTGATTTATGAAATGTGTCGTCCATTTTTAGAAATAGTGATGTATCTATGCCTAAAGTAAATGTCTCGACACTGTCTATAAAACTTAAATATATATTTCTTTCTAAATTGGATCCAGCTTTCACATCTGATGCTCCGACTTAGAAAATACAAATTGGTCTGATGTATATAACTATGATAATTTAGATAAATGCTTCTCTAGGTTTTAAAATATTTTATTTAACTTATTTTTAAAACAATTTTAGAACTGTCAAAGTGTATAGAAAGTAAAATTAAGATCGGATAATAAAAAATAAATTTAAAGTATTGTAGCAACTTTATTATTTTAAAAAGCGGATTAAAAGATTATTAAACATTTATAGAATCCTTTGAAATATTATTAGGAAGTATTTTACTGCCATTATAAGGAAAAAACTTCCTAAATTAATTGAATTGCGGCATAAGTAAGAATTTTTAATTTTTGCCTTTTGATAATCACCCTTATTACCGTAGTCGCTTCGCAAGTCGATACGCCAGTCGCCAGTCGATTCGATTGAGATTATTTTTGGTATGATGGTACTCGCTTCGCTTTTAGGCGACTCTCAATTGAGAAACACGGCAGGACGCGTATATTTTTTGTTTTCTGTATTGGCAGCACAGTCATTTTTTCATAATTTGGAAATTTATTTGACAGTTTGTCTATTTATTCGAATTCTTTTTTCAAATTAAGCAATTAATATTTAATAAAAAAATTTTAATGCTTCAAGCCAAAAATTAAAAATCCATATTTTACAAAATAATATTACTAAATTCTATAAAAAAAATATTTATCTTTAGTGTGTATTTCTAATCATAGAGGTGATTCTGGATTTTTTAAAGATTTTTATAAGATAAAACAAATTTAATTTTGATTACGTGGTTTTTTTATGAATTAGAATATATCAAGAAAATTTCTCCTTTGGAATTACCTGAAAAAAAAAAGAATTAAAATTAATTTTATAGATCAAAATTTATGTAATCTATACAATCACTTTTAATTCTTGTTTTAGAAATTTTCTTGATAAATTCTAATTCATAAAAAAACCACGTCATTAAAAGGAAATTTAAAATTATACCTAAATTTATTTTTAAATTAAGGTTTTTCCAAAATTAATTTTTTTGATAAATTCTATTTTTTTTTCGGGTATTTCCAAAGTTGTAATTTTCTTAATTAATTTTATAATTCATAAAAAACCGCGTCATCAAAATTAAATTTGTTTTATCTAAAAAAAATCTTTTAAAAATCCAGAATTTAAAATACTTTAATTAATAAACACAATAATTTTTTTAAGTTTAAATTTTAATGAAATTCCTCTATAAAAATTACCTCTCGCTTGAAAAATTCTAGGCGAGTGAATTATCGACTGATATCGACTACAATCGAATCGACAGCGAGTACGGTAATACCACTTAGAGTCGCCCAGTCGATAAATATTTCGACAGCGAGAGAAAAAGCGAGTATGGTAATACCAATTCATGAGAGTCGACGGGTATCGACTGGCGAAGCGACTACGGTAATAAGGGTGAATTTAAGATCCGAATTGTCGAGAAAAAGAATCCACGAAATTATGGGCTTTTTTTAAATTCAACTACTCTAAATGCATATTTGGAGTATATGTTGCACCCTCTAACCGCAGAAATTAAAACTATAACTGTGATTTTATACTACTGCTTACTACATTTCAGATGTGACATTAAAACTATTTTTTGGAGCTTATTCACAATTGGAAAACTCTTTTTCCATATTTTAGTATTCTGAGCCTCTAACTGTAAAAATTGGAAATACAGTTAACGGCATCGTATCCCACTGAGAACTGACGTATATACTAACAATACTATGAAATGACTTCTTCTTCTGCATGTTCCTATCCGTTACGGATGTTGCGTTACGGATGTTGGTCATCAATATCTTTATATCTTCTTTGGATTTTACTAGTCTTAGCAAATCTCTAGTGGGTATGTTGCACCATTCTTCTATGTTCTTTAGCCATGATGTTCTTCTCCTTCCTCTGCTTCGCCTGCCTATAATCTTACCCTGAATTACTAGTTGCAACAATCTATATTTTTCGTTACACATTACGTGACCTAGATAGCTTAATTTTCTCGTTTTTATTGTGTTAGATATTTCCGCATTTGTTCCAATTCTACGTATTACTTCCACATTTGTAACTCTATCACTCCAATGAATTTTAAGTATTTTACGGTATGTCCAATATTCAAATGCTACCATTTTTTTCAAATCGCTTTTAGTCATCGTCCACGTTTCAACCCCATACAGTAATATTGACCATATGTAGCATTTCAACATTCTGATTTTTAGCTTAAGATTAATATCATTTTTACAAAATACATTACTCATATTTTTAAAAGCAAGCTTCGCTTGTTCAATTCTTGATGTCATTTCAGCTTTATTATTAGCGTTGGAATCTATTATTGTACCCAGATATTTTAATTTATTCACTTTTTCTATTTCTTGGCAGTTTAACGTTAATTCTGTATTTTGACTAGTATTTTTGCCAAATATCATATATTTTGTTTTTTTAATGTTGATATTAAAATATTTCTTACAGCTATCATTCAATTTTGTTAGCATTTCTTGCAGTTCGTGAATACTTGTAGCTAACAGTACAGCGTCATCGGCGAATCTGATGTTGTTCTGGATACAACAAGGTTTTACCATTTTCGTACTTCTTTGGTGCAACATTTTTGTTCACCATTTTTTTACTCCAGTCTGTAGCGTTGCAACGGATTCATTAAATATGTATTCTGAGTATGTATTGAATACATTGGTGATAGGATACAGCCTTGTCTAACTCCTCGCTTTATTTCAATTTCTTCAGTTACACCATCCGTTGTGCTGACTACTGCTATTTGATTCCAATATAAATTGATTCCAATATAAAAGTTACACCATCCGTTGTGCTGACTACTGCTATTTGATCTCATCTACCAAAATACTTGGTCCATCCAGCGCCACTGAATCATCTAAGGTCGCTCTGCTGTCATTAAATAGCTCCGTAACATATTCACTCCATTTTTTCAGTCTATCTTATGGATACAACAAGGTTTTACCATTTTCGTCCTTTACTAGTTACTAATTTTATCATTTTATGCATTTTAAAAGAATTATGTTGGTTTTCTAATTTTTCTATTTCATCACATTGTTGTTTCCAGAATTTTTTTTAGCTTCTCTAATTTTACTCTTTATTATCTTGTTTAATTCTTTGTAAAGTGTTGGATTATTATATTTCCGCCTTCTACGTTCATTCATTAGCAAAATTATTTCATTTGTGATCCACTCTTTTTTTCCTATTCATTGGTATGTTATTCTCGGTAACTTCATTAATTTCTGATGCGGCTTCTTCAAGTGGTAATTTAAATAGTTTCCATTTCTCATTTATATCGCTTTCATCATGTATTAAAGTTGTAGCTGACTTCAATTTGTTGTTCAATGAATTACTAATCGCTTCTTTTACTTCAGCATTATCTAAAATTGATAAATTTATTTTTTTTACATTATCTTTCTTACCACTACGTTTCATGTTGATTTTAATTTTAGCTGCCAGGAGAATGTGGTCAGATTGCATAACTGCACTTGGGAGTGTCTTTACTACTTTTATCGCGTTTCTGAAACGCTGATTAATGATTATGTAGTCGATTTGATTTTTAACTACATATTGTGTTGTTATTGTTTTTCGGGGAGATTCAAGTATATAATCTTCTGCGCGGCATTTTAAACCATGTATTCATTATTGCCAACTCGTTATCAATACAAAATTGGACTAATCTATTTCCTCTTGAATTTCTGGTTCCCAGTCCGAATTTACCCACAATGTTACCAATTGCTGTTTGGCCGACTTTCGCATTAAAGTCAACAAGAATAATGGTCGTGTCTTCTTTTTTTAATGCTTTTAGTAAGTCTTCAATATCATTATAGAAGTTCTCACAATCTATATCATCACTATCAGCTGTGGGAGCATACACTTGAATTAGATTTAAATGATTATATTTGTTTTTTTAGCTGTATGAGCATTATTCTATCACTCTTTGTTATGATGCTAGAAACATTATTTTTCAAATTAGCCGATATCATGAACCCGACACCTCTCTGTGAAAATTATCTGAGACCCAAAATAATTTAAGTACACAAAATAATTTAAATAGGTGATAATTTCGCCATTACCCTTCCAGTGACTTTCACTAATACCAATTATATCTAACTTTAATCGATTTTTCTCTAACTCTTAAGTTTTTCAGCTTTCCAGCCTATAATAAACTTCTGACATTCCAGGTGGCCACGTTGTATTTACTGTCAAATGATTTTTTAACGTTGATGTATATTTATATTACTGTTGATGTTGTTGTTGTTGTACTTGCTTAATTTTGATGTTATACTAGGGACTTTGTTACTGAGGTGGTTTCCCGTTGCCTTCCTCATTTTTTTTTGTCTCTTTTTAGATCGTTCTTTAAATCTTACTCGTTATCCTATTTCAGTTCCGAGTCGTCGCCAATAAAGTGTTCTATGCTTTGCTAGTTTTCTATCAAATTAAGTCAAAGTTCTGAACAACTGATTTTTCGGTATCCGGCTAGTTTATCGCAATAATAAATTCATAGCAAAGTTCATCGCCCGCAATTCATCGTAAGCAATTCATCGTAAGGCAATTCATCGCAAGCAATTTATCGCAAGAAAATATTCATCGCGAAGTTTATGGCGATGAATATGCGATACCTAATGAATTCATATACCTAATGAAATTAATATTCACTTTGTATTTTCCTAAAAAAAAAATCTAGCAGCCTTAATATTATGTACTAAAAACCCACTAATATGGGCCTTGTAGTGATATTCGGATCTACTATTTTCCCCACTCTTCTAGCAAAGTTGATGTCCTGCCTAGAAATATTAACCTTTAATCTAACTGCAATAAATTGACATACCAACTCCAATAATTTATCTTTTGCAGATTCTTTTACACCAAATATTACAAAATTATTTTTTTATGGTTAGTATTTCCAGTTTGTTGATGGTTCTTTGCTGTTCTTTTATCACCAACTGAGCTTGATCAACTTGTACTTCCATAGAATGTATCTTCTCACTAGTATTTTTATTGACTTCAGATACAATTTCGGTTTTAGCTTTTTCCACTATTTGCACTAATTCCTCTTTAAACAATTTATGCTCCTCTGCTTTATCTTTTTGGAATTCTTTTTTTAAATCATCAAATTGGATCTTTATGTTGTCCAATAACTCTTTCATGTTCATTTTAATTATTTAACTAATTAAATAATTTTATATTATGTGCAAGTAACTTTTGGTTTGAAAGGTTATGTACGATCACAATATTTTATAGGCAATATATTTTCCGATTTATAATTATTTTTGAATATTTTTTTGTATATAAAATATTGTTGAGTTCTTATTGATTATTTAAAGATATTTTACATAAACTATTGTAATTAATTTTTAAATTTGATTTTACTACCAGTTAAATTTTAAACTACCTTACACTTTGACAGCTCAAATTTCCAAAAAATATTCAGTATGAAATAACAATATATAAAAATATAATGTCCGAGTGAGGTAGAAAAAACGCAAAGTATTTTCTCGATTTGATATAAACTCGTCAGCCTGAATTCAATCTCAAATTTATTATTTTGAGAAAAACTTTTTTTAAATGGACTGGCAATATTGATGATAGCCGGGCTCATTGACGAATTAAATTTTTTATTTATACATACATAAATATTGCATTAGTTATGTAACTATTTATTTAATTTAGTGAAACTATGTATTTAAGTACATAGTAAAATTGTTATCAAATTTAAGAAAAGAATTTATTGAATGTATACAAATTAATGTAACTAACTTTGTTTATAATGAATAATTATGGTAAATGTGATGTGAAAAAATTATGTGTAGCAATTATGTATAGTAAATATATTTGGTTTATCAGAATATTTATATATGATCTAATATCGAATGTAAAATTAAATAAATTAATATTAATATGTCAATAATAAAAAAAATTTAAATTTTTTTCAATTTTTTCATTTTCAATAAAAAAAAGCGAATTCCAATATGAACATTCCTTGAGCCACCTGCCGTTAAATAGATACACTTCCAATACCCAACACGATACCTAAGCGTCAGTACCAACGTCAGCGAAAGTGGCCTGTGTGTTTGCCATGAGACAGTATGTATCGTGTCAGGCATACGAGTTGGTATATAAGTCGGGCCGACGTTGGTATACATATTCTCATTGGGACTTTATTTATAACTAACTACCTTTCCAACGAGTAGTCACTCTTAATTTTTGGTGCACATTTACTATATAAAATAAAACTTTTTACTTGCATTTTACTGCCCTCTAGTGGCAAAAAATCAGATTATGAGAATGTCAGATTTATTTTAATTTAGATTAGCTTTCCTGCGCTTGCTTCCCCTTCATTTTTGGTAAAGATTCACCAAGTTACCCTGGATTCACAATGTAATTGCCGTAACGCAAAGAAAAGCGAAGCAAAGTCAACGAGACGGTATAATAATTTTTCAATTCACAATGAATTCTTTTTTTCAGCTTCAACTGACATTTTAATTAAAATTTGAAAAATGGATGAGGAAAAGCTAATTGAAGAATTGACAAAAAATTAAATAATATATAAAAAAAGTAGTGGCAGTTATAAAAATATTAAAAAAAATTGTTTTGCAACTAAATGTGGATGGTAAAAAAATATTTTTATAGAAATATTTTATAGATATATGAGCCGTTGATTTTGAAAGTGGCATAAGTAACTTTTAAATTATTTTGAGATACTTGAAATATTTTTGCAATTGTTTTTACAAGTAAAATTTCTATGGACCAAATAATACATAATTTTGAAGGAATTTAACAATAAATCAATAAAACATGAAAAAATCATACATATTTGTAATCATAAATAGAATAAATAATTTCAGAAATTCAATCATAATTTTTCGCAAAAAGTGACTTATGCCACTTTCAAAATCAACGGCTCATATATATGCTATATATCTATAAATTCACTGTCTCTTTTAAAAGACCATATGAAACCTAGAATTTAAGTTTTATATAAATTCGAATATTTGTTTTTGAATTTAAATTTTAATCATTATTCCAGCGGCAAACGTAGGGATGATGCACAGTTTAAATCCATTCAATAGGGAAAAAGCCAAAGTTATTTGTCAAAATTAAAAATGAAAGAGCTACATATACAATTCAAATGAAGATGTAAATTTGTAACTAATATATTATATAAATGTTAAAATAATATATTTAATATTAACTTTTGTTATACATATGTTTAAATTTTTATAAATGAATTATTAAAGAATACATAATGTTTTATATTATATTAATAAATGTTATTATTTTCTTTAGTAACCTTGTTTTTTTACAACAATAGCAACATCAGTATTCCATCCATTTGAATTTCATATATTCCATCCATTCCATCAATTATCATTTTATCCATTTCTAAAATAATTAAAATGAAACTATTTGAAATTATATTTCACAAATTTGACAACAAAATATAACTTTACCTAACAAATATAATAATTTTATTTGTGGAAAAAAAAACTGTCACTATACTATTTTTTTAATGGTTTGACATTTTCCAGCGTTGATAATCGAAAAAGTTGAAAGTGGGCCAACTTTTGCTTCGCGTTGCGTTGCTTTGCTTTGCTGACTTTGCATTGTGAATGAAAGTACTATTTTCATATTCTTCAACTTTTCAACCTTGCTTTTCGTACCGTTGACGTTGTATTGTGAATCAATCATTAAATAACAAAAAACAATATAATTATATGTTTCGCCCTCTAGTGGTAGAAATTCGAATTAAAACAACTGTGGTTTTATACTACTACTTACTACCTTTCTTCAGATGCAATATTAAAACCTAATTTTTGGGCTTATTGACTATTGGAAATCACATTTTAAAAATTAAGATTTTATATATTTTAGTATGTTCAATTCTGAAATTTATGTTTAATTGAAATTTAAAATATATTTTAAAATTTATATTTTAAAAAATATATTTTGATATTTAAAATATATTTAAATTTCAATATAAATATATTTAATAAGAATTAACAAATAATTTCATACCTAAAATTAATTTGTTAAATTTAAACGTTCACATAGTTCTCAAATAATATTTTATCGAAATTGAATTAAATTCTAATTTAAATATAATTTGATAAGTTAATTCAAGGTTAGCGATATGTTAATGCACAAATGCAAAAGTAATCCAGAACTATGAGAATTAAGTAATTATCATAAATAGATTTTATTATCATAGTCTTATGCAAATGGATTTATTATATATATGAATGTATTTTTTGTTGTTCATATTCAACCGTGTGAAAAAATTATGTGGGCGAGAAAAATAAGTTCTTATAAAAGTTCCACATTATTTGGTCGACATAGCACATTCCTTAAATGAATTATTTTGACTTGAAGTATTAGGATAGGATAAAACAAAATTTAATTTGGAATAAAAATTATTAGTAAACGTGAATTAAAATCGTTCGTATCGTTTTGTCCATCGGTAAAAAATTCTAATATTTAAAGTCAGTATAATCTTCAATATAAAAGACTTGTATTTATGATAAAAAAAAATTTTTATAGATAATTTTCATGCATATTTTTATTTCACTTTGAAAATTTAAGAATTATTTATCTTTCCCTATTTTTGGGAAAAAAGGATATTTTTGGGAAAAAAAAATAATCAAATTATGAATGATTTGTTTATTAAAATTATTATTAAAAGAGTATATAAATAAAATAAATTATTCATATGTATACAGGGTGTTCCGGTTTGGGTCCTGAATACTTGAAGGGGTGATTCATCGGTTCATTTTGAGCAACAAATTGTATGGAAGGGAGGGTCGAATTTCAACACCCACTGAGTTACAGAGTCCTTCGGAGAAGTAGGTACAAGAACTTAATGAATTATAACTTCTAGCGTATTGAACCTAGAATATCCAAACTAGGCGCGTTTGACAGACAATTGATTAGTGTTTATTAGAGTATAACCCCTATTGCCATCGGTACTTTTACTGAGGAGATATTAATCTCCAAAAACAAATTTTTTTAATTTTTCAACATAAATTTTTATGAAAATCGCATTGTTCTTGGAAAAATGCGTAATAAACATTTTATTTACTTTTTTTATTTTGAGGCGGCATAAATTACCTACAAAGTCACCATACAAATTTTTTACCTGAGACTTATGGTTTGCCTAGTAGAAAGATTACAAAAAGGTTTTTAAATGGAAAAATCAGGTACTAAAAGTATTAAAATAAAAAATAATAAAAATTTTGGGTTTAAAATTAAAATATTTTTATTGTTAATTGTCATTTATCTATTTTTAAGATTATAGCAGTTGCTCAAAATGACCTCCTCCCATCTGAATGCAATCCATACATTTTTCTTATAATAAATAAAAATTCGCTAAAATTCAAACTTCACATTTTTTTACAAAAAAATACAAAATTTTCTAAAATTCAAAATTATTTTTTTATTGTACATAATTCTCATTCTCACAAAAAAGGCACACGCTTATTTGAAAAAAAGTGAGAAATTTTAAATACACAATTTGAGAAAAGTGTTATACCAAATATTATATTTTATATGCAATAACTAAAATTGTGTGTGTGCGCTTTGTAAATTGTTATACACACCATGTATGGAAAACAAAACGAAGTATAACAGATATAATTTTACTTTTTGGGCAAAGGCCTCTTAAAATATATTAACTAGCAATTATTATTCGTGGTATGAAAATTACAGTGTGTCTGAATAGAGAAATATATATTGTGCCTAGTTTAATTGATACTTGATTAGAATTGGTTATAAATTAAAGTAAATCCATTTTGACTTCTTTGAAATTAATAGTATCTTAACTATTTCTGATTAAATAAAGTTTAAATTTTGCTGAAAATAAAATTACATCAGACTTTATGAACATTTTTTCTTTAAATTTGTATTAATTATTCGTAATAAAATAAAGTTTAAACTAGAAGTGAACTTTACCTTTGTGTATCTAGTTAAATTATCAGAAATTAAAACGGTTTTAAATTAAATTTAATTTCATTGTGTGATAAGGTGATATAATCAATACAAAAAATGTCGCTTTCAGCAGAACTAATTGAGGATCATTTCAAAATTGGTCAAAAAATTCAAGAGAAATATAGAAACTTCAAGAAGGATGGATCATCCAGAAAAACAGAAACATACTGTAAAGAAAGGCTAGTACGAATTATAGAATTAATTTCTCTTTTAGAATCCAACCACGAAAATATTATTGAGAATTTAAAAGAATCTGGTGAAGAAAGTGATTATATAAAGGATTTTTATTTTGAAAATGTGATGAAAATTGCAAAGGCATATAAAACTGGGTTAGAAGATTTATTGCAACAACACGAATTAAATGAATCTAAATATAGGCAAGCTGAGCTTACACGTGCTGCCGAATTAAAGGATGTACAAGCTAGAGTGTCAACAGCCACTGTAGAAATGGCAAGATTAGCTGCAGAAATCGAGTCCGAAGGAGTTGAACGCGAGGTGGCTACTACAGAACTTAGCGCTGACTGTCAAATTTCCACCATAAAGGGACAAGTAGCTGCAATTTCGTCACTGAATCGGTTACTTCTGGCAATTCAACGGGATCCCAATACATGTCGTTCACGAGCATATTGGGAACACCACTTATATACAATCGAACGCTATTGGAAGGATCTTCAACACACAATCGCATATTAGGATTTCCAAATTACTATGATTATGAAATTGAAATATTTCAAGAATTGGAAGATTTGTATCAATCAGTAGCAATTTCAATCAAAGAATATTTAGCAGTGAATTCATCTGACAGATTGGAATCAGCGCTTCAATTACCAAAAATAACACTGCCAGTTTTTGACGGTAGTTATCTGCAATAGAAGCCATTCCAGGATCTATTCACTCAACTTATACATAACCGAGTAATGGCACCTGCGCAAAAATTCTTCTATTTGAGAGCAAATTTGAAGGGTAAACCGTACAATCTTGTAAAGCATTTATTAGCTACCGACGCTAATTATATGACAGCCTGGAACACCTTGGTTGAGCGATATGAGAATCCTCGTTTACTAATAACAGCTCAATTAAATCAATTATTATCTCAAATAACACTACAAACAGAATCAGCAGCTGGATTTTAACGCCTGCATGACATCAGCAAGAAATGCCTTCAAGGAATCAATAATTTGGGCATTGAAACTTCGAGTTGGGGGCCAATTATTTTACACATTGTAGTATAAAAATTGGATAAGGATACCAGAAGATGGTTCGAACAATCTTTGGCTCTTCCACGAAAACTACAATCATTGGAAGAATTTTTCAAGTTTTTGGAATGCAGGTTCCAAACATTGGAATCTGCTGGCATGAAAGACGAAAGGAAAAAAATGCAGTGCTAACTTCATTTAATTCCAGCTCATACAAATGTTCGGTCTGTAAATCATCAGATCACAAGATATATAAATGCCCAGAATTTCTAAAATTAAATGCCGAAGATAGAGCAAAGACCTGCAGACAGTATCAATTATGCAATAATTGTTTAAAATATGGGCATCAGTCAAAAACATGTTCATCTAGAGGATGTCTCAAATGCAATGTAAAACACAACACGCTCCTACACCCAACAAAGGCTAGTTATCAATCAAATGCACGAGAATCAACCGCAAATTCAACAAGTGTACAAAGTAACAAGAAATCCACAGTAATGAGAGCATCTGGTTGTGAAACAAATACAAATACTCAGATTTTATTAGCAACAGCAGTCATAAATATCAGTACATCGTCAGGAAAATTACTACCATGTAGAGCTCTACTAGATACTGGCTCTCAATTACATTTTATTTCAACTCGACTGGCTCAAGAACTAGGAGTTCAACGTCGAAGAGTCAATACGCCAATCAATGGTATAGGCACAGCGTTAACAATGGCAAAATGTATAACTAACATCACAATATCTTCAAGAGTAACTTCCTATAAAACAGAATGTGAGGCACTAGTATTGAATAAAATCACCGACTATCAACCTGGCGAATCTATTAATATATCTGGTTGGAATTTGCCTAACGGTATAAAACTGGCTGATCCTCATTTCTACAAATCACAACGAATTTGATCTATTACTTGGTGCAGATCTGTCTTTTGAAATATTGGAAAAGGAATGCACAAAACTAACAAAAGGTTTCCCAATATTGCAAAATACAAAATTTGGTTGGATCGTAGCTGGAAAGTTTGAACAACGTCACGCCAACATCAAACATACTTGCCACGTTGTTTCAAGATCCCAACCGTCAATTGTCCAGCTAGAAAATCAGGTAAGAAGATTCTGGGAGGCTGAACATTTCGATACTCGACCCAAGCAAATGAGTAAGGAAGAGTTTATGTGTGAGCAGCATTTCTCTGAAAATGTATCAAAAACCGAGAATGGAAAATTTGTAGTACGTTTACCATTTAAAGAGAAGCCTGAAACGTTGGGTTCGTCTAAGGAAATGGCATTTAAACGATTCAAAAACCTTAAGGCAAAATTGGCAAAAAATGAAATTTATAAAAAAGATTACACAGAATTTATTACCGAATACGAACAACTGGATCATATGGAACGACTTGACAATTTAAATAATTTACGTAACAGCTATTACCTGCCACATCATGGTGTTTGCAAACCTGATAGTACAACAACTAAACTCAGAGTCGTCTTTGACGCGTCTGCAAAGACGACTTTTGGAGTATCATTAAATCAAATATTAATGGTCGGTCCAACAGTCCAGTCAGATCTATTTTCAATAGTTCTTCGATTTAGGATTCACCAGTTTGTATTTACTGCCGATATAAGCAAAATGTACAGCCAAATATTGGTGGCTGAAGAAGATAGAAGGTTTCAGCTAATCTCATGGAGAGCAAATCAAGGGGCTCAAATACATACGTATCAACTTAAGACAGTTACCTACGGCACATCTGCTGCACCGTTCTTAGCAACACGATACCTCGTAGAATTAGCAAGAATAAATAATTCAACCTATCCAGAAGCTGCTGAAATTTTAGCCCGTGATATGTATGTAGATGATTGTTTATCCGGCGCTGACACGGAGAGTGCAGCTGGAACCCGCCTGCAACAATTAATAAAATTATTGAAATCAGGTAATTTTGAACTTCGCAAATTCTGTACTAACAAATTAGAAATTCTCAGAGACATACCAGAAGAGCATCGCGAAAAGGTTTTTACCTTTGAAAAAAAGGATGCTATTAAAACATTAGGACTGATTTGGTTGTCTCGCGAAGATGCATTACAATTTAATTTTGTACCAGTAGTAAGAAAGCAAATAACAAAGAGAACCATCCTATCAGATATTGCAAGAATACTTGATCCTCTCGGTCTCATTGGACCAACAGTCGTATTGGGCAAACTATTCCTACAAGAGTTGTGGAAAAAAAAAACTGGACTGGGATGTTCCAGTACATACAGAAATGCAAACACAATGGAAAAGACTATGAACCAATTCAACGATTTAAAAAATATGCTCGATCAAAAGGTGCATACTTCTTCCTTCACCAACATCAATCGAGCTGCATGCATTTTCTGACAGCAGTGAAAGAGCCTATGGAACGTGCTGTTATTTACGATCAACAAACGCATTTGGCCAAATAACGTTAGTCTGATTTGTTCAAAATCACGCATTACTCCGTTGAATTTTACCACCATTGCAAAACTGGAATTGTGTGGAGCGTTACTCATGGCCGAACTTGTAGAACGCCTTCTTCAAATATTAACTATAAAAATAAAGTCTGTGATCTACTACACCGATTCAGCCACTGTTCTTGCATGGCTGAACTCACCAATGTATACATGGAACAAATATGTGGCTAACCGAGTAGCACGTATACAAGAACTAACAAGAATACAACATTGGCGTCACATTGCAGGTGCAAAAAATCCTTCAGATCTACTTTCAAGAGGCTCATTTATAAGCAATCTTGCTCATTCATCCGTTTGGTTTGAGGGGCCGGAATTTTTAAGAGAATCAGTGACATTTATCTCTGATAAGTATGAAATTCCGATCGAAATTCCAGAGCGGAGGGCGCAGAAATCAGTGCTTACAGCATCTGCACGGATTCCAAGTCTAAGTTTTATTGACACAATAAATCACAAAAATTCCTTTAAATACAGTCAAAAACTAACATCTTATATTTTTAGGTTCTACAACAACTGCAGATCACCAAAGGAATTGCGTTCTACTGGTAATTTGGCAGTTTCTGGATAGGAAGCTGGCACATTGGGGTTGGTCAAGAGTGCTCAACAGAGTGCTTTCGCTCAACAGTTGAAAGGTTTGTCGTCTCACGAAGAAGTCGACAAGAGGGATCCATATGCATCATTAAGTCTGTTTTTGGATAAATCAAATGGTATCATTAGGGTAGGGGGACGATTACGTAACTGCATGCTTCCGATGAATTCCAAGCACCAGATATTGTTGCCAAAGGGTCATACGCTGTCAAAACTAATATTAATTCACATGCATGTCAAACATATGCATGCAGCACCAAATGCATTAGTAGCTATTTCCCGTCAGAAATACTGGATTGTAGATGTCAAACGAATGGCCACAAATGTTTACGTAATTGTGCGAGATGTTTCAAGGTGAAACAGCGAACGATACAACAGCTTATGGGATTTTAAACGGTTTAACTGAATGGCCTGTGGGAATGACATGTTGTTGTTGAGCGGGTGGACTGCTCGATTGGACCAATAAAGGTGGTGAAGTGGTCCGATCTGAAAATGCTGCCATATTAGGGCTGTTACTGGGGGCCAGGTCTACTGGCGACGTAGCACTATTATCGCTATCCTCGTCTGAAACTGATCTGCGAGCACAGCAACTACCTATGAATGTTGAGGTATAGTCGCTAGTGCTTCGTAGATCAGTACACTGCCTTAGATGACACCAGTTATTACAACTGCTGCAGCGTACTGAAGCTACTGTTTTCCGTATAGGAAGATTGCAGACCGAGAATAGCCAGATTCTGGGTCCCGGGTTTAACTCAATTCCGGCTCTTAAAAGTAGTACTTTGAGCAGATTGGCCGGGAGAATCTGCCCGAGCAGAGAAAAAAATAAAAAGAAACAATTCATTGAGCACCCTTCAGCCCCGGACAAAACCATCCGTCCGGCTTTGCGAAAGATTAAAAATCTTAAGGCAGAAGATAACACCTCTTCTTTCAATGCCCGCGAAGTCCATGAAGCCATCAGGAAGGCAAAGCCCTCCAAGGCACTCGGCCCAGATGGTATATCCATGGTCATGCTGAAAAAGCTCAATCCTATAGGCCTAGAATACCTTGCGAATTATAAACCTTACCCTAAATAACAACACCATTCCAAATATTTGGAAAGCTGCGAGGATTATTCCCATTCTAAAACCTGGGAAACCCGCAGGGGAAGGTTCTTCGTATAGGCCTATTTCACTGTTGTCACCCGTAGCCAAAACAATGGAGACGCTCCTACTACCCCAATTGCAACAACATTTTGCTCTTGCATCACATCAACACGGTTTTAGGAAGCATCGCAGTACCACCACAGCGCTAACAGAAATTACAACAACTATTGCGGACGGTTTAAACCACCGACGTCCGCACTGGCGCACTGTTGTGGTGGCACTCGACTTGTCGAAGGCATTCGACACGGTCTCCCACGCTATCCTCCTAAACGATATTGCGAACTCCACACTTCCAAACACAACCAAGCGGTTCCTATCAGCTTACATCAATGGTAGGGCCGCGTATGTGGAGTTCAGGAACTCACGTTCAAAATATCGTAAACTAAAGATGGGTGTACCGCAAGGGGGTTGTCTCTCTCCCATCCTTTTCAACCTGTACTTATCATTGATCCCTACACCACCTACAGGCATCAAACTGATAACGTACGCCGACGACTGCTCAGTAGCCGCAACAGGCGTAGATGTGAACGAAGTGACAAATAGGCTTAACGCTTACCTGTCAGAGCTTGCGCAGTTCTTCACGTCTAGAAAGCTCCAACTCGCTTCACAAAAATCATCGGCTACGCTGTTCACTTCATGGACGAAGGAAGTCAGGCTCCAACTGGATATTCATATCAATGGGGAACTCATCCCCACTGTAAACAACCCGAATATCCTGGGAGTCACCTTCGACAACCTTCTGACATTTTCAAAACATGCAAAATCAATTTGCAACAAAGTGAGCGGCAGAAACAGAATACTTAGAGCACTCGCCGGCACTACATGGGGGAAAGACAAAGAAATTATTATTACGACCTACAAAGCCATCGGTAGGTCGATCATTAACTATGCCGCCCCCGTCTGGACGTCGTTCCTCAGTGACACCCAATGGAATAACCTCCAGACGAGGCAAAACACACGGCATTGCGCATCGCAACTGGATGTCACTCTATCTCGTGCACTGACCACCTGCACAATGAAACAAAAATGTTGCCGGTCAGGCCACACAATGAGATGTTGTCAAAACAATTCTTGTTGGCCTGCCACAATCCATGCCATCCAGTCCATGATGTCGCAGTTAATGAATTGCCCCCACGCAGTATCCGTCGTGATATTAGAACCTTCAACGACAACGTAACTCCAGTAATTCCACCTACCTGGAATACCACGTCGGTAAGGTCGGCCTTTAGAACCATACATACGGACACAGTATCACTGGCAGTTGGTTCTTCCAAAATAAACAGGGTACTTGGTACAAGACCGCCGCCTGTCGATGCAAGTGAAAAAACTCTGCCCAGAGAAACCAGAACTACACTGGCACAACTCCGGTCAGGGTTTTGCAACCTGCTCCAGAGCTACAAAGCGCGTATCATCCCTGACGCCACTGATAACTACTGGAGGAGCCAATAAAGCAATCCAACAGACCTTGTAGCGCTAGACCTATGGTCACAACCCACTAAAGTGGCCGCTTTTCTGGACCTCCCGGTTTAACCAAACCTTTCTAACTGCTAATCACCACCTTAGCAGTCTAAGTAGTACTGATTGCTTTATTGGCTCCTCCAGTAGTTAGTCTTTAGCAGTAACTTTAGAATAAGTGCTTTTGTAGTTAGTATTGCGATTTAGATTTAAATAAATTGTTACAGTGTAATGAGGGAGGGGGTTTGCTTAATCTAATTTCAGACCTGATGCCGCTACAACAACAACAACAACAACAACAACTTATGGGTCAACTACCACATGACAGAGTTAGCCCAACACGACCATTTCAAACAACGGAAATTGATTTCTGCGGACCAGTATACGTGCATCACAAAAGTCGAGGAAAACCTCCAACCAAGGCTTAATATATCAGTTTTTGTTTGTTTTAGCACAAAAGCAGTTCACCTAGAATTGGTGAGTGATTTGTCATCTCGAGCATTCTTGAATGCATTGAAGAGGTTCGTGACACGCCGTGGCCTATGTGCAACAATATATTGTGACAATGGGACCAATTTCGTCGGAGGTGAAAGGGAACTGCAAGAATTAGCCACCCTAATTCAATCACAACAATTACAAAAAGAAATTTCAAGATTTTACCAAGAAGAACAAATACAGTGGCAACACATTCCACCACGTGCTCCACACTTTGGTGGCCTATGGGAAGGCAGCAGTAAAAGCAGCTAAACCTCACTTGATTCGCTATGTATACTGGTTTGTCACATTTGACTTCTGAAGAATTGCAAACTATCATTACTCAAATCGACACCATATTAAACTCAAGACCCATTACACCTATGTCTGCCGATCCCAACGACTTAGAGGCATTAACACCAGGACACTTTCTTATTGGTGCGGCGTTAACTTCCCTGCCAGAACCCAATATAACAGATACCAATTTAAGCCGTTTGGATAAATTTAGGCAATTACAAAATATACATCAGTTGTTTTGGAAAAGATGGTCATTGGAATATCAAAATAAATTGCAGACGAAGGGAAAATGGAGGAACAAAACCTCTTCTGTCAACGGCATTGATGGTATTGCTAATCTTCTGTCAACGGCATTGATGGTATTGCTAGTCGCATGCAGTTCATCAACTTCCCGAGCCCAGGAAACATCCAAAAACATAAATATCACCATGTTTGATAACAACATGGGACTTTACTTCGAAGGCATCGGCGAAGTAAAAACAATATACAGAAACTGGAATCTTATTGCATACTACAACTTAACTACGTATTGGCAAAAGTTGAATGGTCTAACGATGTACAACACAACAATTAATCAATTATGCGATCGAAAGGAAGTTAAACCAATTTATTGTCGATCCATTGCAATAGAAATTTCAAACAAAATAAAAACAATTGATCACAATAACATTTTGCTTCATAAAATAAATGATCACAAGGCAAGGGTGGTCAGATCTCCGTTTGACTTCATTGGCTCAATTTCAAACAGCTTATTTGGAATATTAGATTAAGGCTATGCGAAATACATAGAAGGTGAAATTGTTCGAGTTAACTCTAATGAAAACCATTTATTGGTTGGAACTAATCAAAGGCAAACTTCAATATCTGACAATACAATTAATGTTTTAAAAAAGACTACAAATGATATAAATGCACAATTTGCCTGATGAAATCAATGCTTGACACAACCGATCATTTCATAAGAAATGAGGTAAAAAAAGAATAACTAGAAAGAAGCTTTAGGTCACTCACAACGTATATGCTACTAATATTAACAAATATACAAATTGATTGCTGTCCGCGCACGAATTGTTGAAAATGCCATCATTTTCAAAATGGAAATTCCGTTGCCAAATAATGAATATTTTCAGCTGTTTAACTTCATTCCGGTACCAATAATTCTTAATAATAATGCATTTATGGTAAAAACAAGCTCAAAATATTTGGCAATCACGTTATTAAGGGACAAATACTATCAATTGACAAATGTAGAACTGAGAATATGCTTACAAATTGAATCATCAATATATCTATGCAAGCCAATATCACCAATCTTCAACCAACAATCAAATACGAGCAAATGTGAAATATCGTTATTATCACATAAAAGAGAGCCATTAATAGAATGCGAATTACAGGCTATAGTTACCCCGGAGCGCTGGACAAAGTTAGCAAATCCAAACGTATGGATATTTTCTATAATCAAATCAACTGAACACACAGCTAATGTTATATGTAAAACACCGTTACAACAATTACTCTAAGGGGAAATGGGTTACTACAACTACGATCACCATATATGATGAAGATTAATTTTATGACGCTGCAAACTGATACCATCCGAATCAGCCACATTTATTTATCGTTTACTCCAACACCAAATATAAGCATATGGAACATTCCCAATTTGATTGACGAACCTATCAACTCATCTAGTAAATTAGTTGAAATTAAAACAAACGAAATAGATAACGTTTCAACAAAAATAAAACAGCTACAAGAAGGTGAATCAGCTACGACATTTAATTACCATGACGTTCATCATTATGGAATCAGCTACTTCATTATTTTGGTAATAGTTATACTGCTTATCACATACTCAGCGACCAACCCCCAGGCCTCGGACAACTTCACGAAATCCAGTTAGATCCAGTTCATGAATCGCCAGTTTTGTGAGATGTTCAAATATATCAATCTATCGTTAATCTTGTTTGCAACAAATTTATATAATTAATTTAGCTTAATTTAATTATATGATTCTAGATTGATGGGTTTGAACCCCTCACAGGGGGGAGTATGTTCAATTCTGAACTTCATGTTTAATTGAAATTTAAAATATTTAATAAGAATTAACAAATAATTTCATACCTAAAATTAATTTGTTAAATTTAAACGTTCTCATAGTTCTCATATTATATTTTATCGAAATTCAATTAAATTCTAATTTAAATATATAATTTGATAAGTTAATACAAGGTTAGCGATATGTTAATGCACAAATGCAAAGGAAATGCGAGAACTATGAGAATTAAGTAATTATCATAAATACATAGATTTTATTACATATGTTAAAATATCATACTCTTATGCAAATGGCTTTATTATATATATGAATGTATTTTTTGTTGTTCATATTCAACTGTGTGATAAAATTATGTGGGGGACAAAAATAAGTTCTTATAAAAGTCCCACATTATTTGGTCGAAATAGCACATTCCTTAAATGAATTATTTTGACTTGAAGTATTAAAATTGGATAGGATAAAACAAAATTTAATTTGGAATAAAATTTATTAGTAAACGTGAATTAAAATCGTTCGTATCGTTTTGTATTTATGTATTTATGATAAAATTTTTATGTATATCAAATATTAATATTTGTTGAAGTGCAATTATCGTGTCCACCAGTAAATAATATAATGTTCAGAATTTAAATCATTATAATTTAAATATATTTATAAAATACTTATATCGTGGATAAATCAAGTATCTGTATAATGAAGATTATTAGATATTGTTAACTGCTTAAATTTTAAAGATAATAACACTTCTTTTTTCTGGACAATAAAATTGTACCCAAACTGTAATTAAATGGTCTAAAATTAAAAATTAAATATTATGAAGATGATAGTGTTACGGTTATTATTAAAGGTAAAATTTTGAAATGATTAAAGTTCAACTTTATGTTTTATTATTGATTAACATAGTATTAGGCTCCTCCAGCAGTAAAAATTTGATATACGGTTAGTGGCATCGCATTCTTCTCTTAACTTTATTTTTGGTGCACATTTACTATATAAAATTTCATTTTTATTCAAAAAAAGATGTTTTGAGAAAATGCAAAAAGCGCCGCGTGACGGCCGAATATAAAAATATTATCATTAACACCTGACTGGTTATTAGTGTTTACATCGGACGGACAGACGGACAAAAGCGTTAGCATAAGGGATTTTTTTTTTAAATGCCCTAAAAAATATATTGAAATTAGACATAATTGGATTGAGACACATTTTAAAGAATGTGGAGAAACGTACACTGAGCAGAACACATTCATATATTCAGGTGTGAAAAATTATAATGAACATCATAGGAGAGGAGTTGGCTTTTTAATAAAAATTAAATTAGTGTCACTTGTCACTTCAGTAATCAAGAAATTCGACAGGGTGATATTCCTGCAAATAAAAACTAATAGAAGATTAGTCAATTAAATCCAAGTTTATGCACCAACAGCTGACAGCGAAGTGGATGAAGTTGACGAATTTTACAATGAGATTGAAGACATGCTGAAGTTAATCAAACCTGAACACGTCACAATGGTGCTGGGTGATTTTAACGCCAAAATCGGGTGTGGTAAAGTGGAAAATGTAGTTGTCAAATTTTGACTTGGTAGAAGGAATACCAGAGGCTCAAAACTAGTTAATTTCTGCATTGACTACAATCTCAGTTACACTGAATTCATGGTACAATATGCCGGAGAGGAAATTGTACACTTGTGAAGCACATAGAAATGAGAATGGTACAAAAATAAGATAGACTATATATTAATAAACATGAGATACAGAAACGGGGTCAAAAGTGCTATAACTTATCCTGGTACTGATATCAATTCAATCTAGTTGCAGTGAAGCTGAAAATAAAGCTGAAAAAAGTGAGTAGAAAGATTAATAACAGATCAATTAATTATAGTCTATTGAAGGTACCTGAAAAAATACGATAAACAAACCCCGGGTTTGTCAAAAGCACATTTCCTCAAAATCGCCACATGTAGAACTATGAGCTATTCTAAAACAATGGGAATTCCTATACGTGCATATTGTGCAGTTTTAGTAGTATTTTCAATGTACTATAATATTGTGCAGTTTTAGTAGTAAATATTGTGCAGTTTTAGTAGTATTTTCAATGTACTATACATAGGAAAGATAAAAAATGATATGGTAAATATAGGTAAAAAATGTGTCCCTGTTCGATTTTATTAATTTTTTTTTCCTTCCAAGTTTATTATTCCAACAAAATACATATATATAAACTTATCATTTAAGTTTTCCCTAATTTTGCTTATAATTGAACATATAATGTGATATGAAATAATATCCAATATTCCCTTTATATAGCTCCTAAAAATATGCAAAATGTTCGTTTTTGAAAAATTTTACATGATTAAGAATTTTGATTAATTATAAGTGTGAGGCAAATGACTATAATTTATTAATTAATGCACTTTGAAGAAATGTGATTTTCGAAACTTTTCTCAATATTTGTTTTTAAAAATATTGTGCAGTTATAATTTTACAAGTAAATTAAAAATGTAATTTTTTGATTTTCGAAGAGCCACAACGGAAAGGGGAGGAGAAATACGGATACAATTTCTTCAGAGACTCTAGTTATTTTTTAGATATCTCTTTGGTACATAAATTTCAGCCTTCTTTAATAATCAGTTTGGGAAATACAGGGTGTTAAAAAAACTAAAAAAAGTTGTATGAAGACAACGGTATTTTTATACATCAAAGAATTAAATTTTAAAAAATTTGTTAATTTCACAATTAAGATAAAAGATTTTCCTATCTTATAGCTTTTACAGACCTCAAAAATTTTTATTGGTTTAAAAGTTATTAGATGTTCAATATGGGCGATTTTCGAAATTGGAGGGGGAATAACTCAGAGGGGAAAAGAGATAGAAGAAAATTTTGTTCTACTGGACCTATTATTTTATTACTATCTATCTATATAGAGGCAAATGTGAAGTATTGAAAAAATCCCTTGTTGACGTTTCTACGGAGCTTAGCCAATACCCAACGCAGACTCGAAAATGTGATTAGATGACAAGCGAAATTCTTTTATTGATTGATGGACGAAGAAAGCATAAAAATCACCCTGCTTATTACAGGAAATTTAACTCGTTGATCAGAAGGAAGACAAGAAAGAGAAGCTAAGAACCGCCACTGGGAACTCCAATGCATTGAGGTAGAAAATTTGGAAAAAGAACACGATTATCGAAACTTATATGGGAAAATAAAAATGATTTTCAACAAAAAAAAAATATATGGTTCGCTAGGAAAAGTAATACTAGGAAAATAACTATTCGACGATGATAGGGCAGCACTAAATGCACAAGTCGAATTAAGTGGCCCACCTATAGTGTATGATGAAGTTTCTCTCCGATACGGAGGTTGATGAACATTGAATGAATTACCGGTTTAGACATGGCTGACCTCAATAATTCTATGGTGGATAAACTGAACCACTCTCGTAAATTCTTCAACCATGATGTTCTGCGCCTTCCTCTGCTTCTATTACCTATTATTTTGCCTTGTAGAACCAACTGCAAAATTCTATACTTGCTGTTTCTCATAATATGGCCCAAGTAGTTCAGTTTCCTTTCTTTTATAGTGTATACCAAGGATGCTTCTGTGCCCATTCTACGTAAGATTTCAATATTAGTGACTCTGACTATCCAACTTACTCTCAGTATTCTTCTATACACCCATAGTTCGAACGAATTAATCCTTTTGATATCACCTTTCCGTAGTCTCCATGTTTCGACACCATACAACAAGATTGGCCAAATATATGATTTTAACATTCTAATCTTTAATCTTAATTTGATTTCATTTTTACAAAGGATATTTGCCATTTTCCTAAAGGTAGCTCTAGCCTGTTAATTCTATACCTTTTCAGCTTCAAATTGGAAATAAGTAATATCAAATTGGAAATAAGTAATATCAAATTGGAAATAAGCAATATCAAATTGGAAATAAGCAATGTCAAATTGGAAATAAGCAATATCAAATTGGAAATAATCATTTTCAAATTGGAAATAAACTTTAAAAATTGGAAATAATCATTTAAGTTAAAAAAACACACGGTGTACAACAATATTTATGATCAAAACTTTATTAATATAATATAATAAATTAAAAAATCATATCAATAAAATTAAAACATCTGGTATGAATTTTTGAACAAATGCAACATATTTAGCACAATTTGCAACAGATAAATTTGGTACATTCCGTTGTATAATATTTTAAATCCTTTGTAGGCGAAATTCGGTTTGGGTCAAATTTTGTCCTATTGCCACAGATTTTAGCAGGTGAAAAAGGACGAAGTCAGAACTATTCTCTGCATCTGCAAAACGAATATTGTTGATTAACTCACCATTAATTTGAATGCCAATTTCCAAATTAAATACTGATTCGTTGAAGATACATTCACCATAAGCATTGAAGAGTAGTGTTTATAGGATGCACCCTTGTCTTAGTCCTCTTTTTATCTTTATACTCTCCGTATAACCGTCAGGCGTATTGACAACTGCAGATTGTCCCCAATATAAATTTTCAATAAACCTGATGTCATTGTTGTCTAGGCCTTTGCTTTTGAGGATCTCTATTAATTTTCCATGCAGGACTCGGTCAAATGCTTTTTCGAAGTCTACGAAACAAGTGTGAACTTCTCTATTCATATCTCTGCATCTTTGTATAATAGTGTAGAAACTTAAAAAGTGCAACTCTCGTGCCTAAAGCGTTACGAAAGCCAAACTGCGTTTCGCTGATGTCCACTTCGAGTTTCTAATATAACCTCTCATGCACTATTTTTAGGGAGTGGCACATCAAACTTATTGTCCTATAGTCCCCACATGTTAATGCGCAGTACTTTTTAGGTAAGATGGTGAACATCGATTTCAACCATTCGTCCGGGATTATTCCTGTTTTGTATATCTTGTTAAAGACATTAGTAAGCAATTTAATACCATCTTCATCGATTAATTTCAGCGACTGTCTTAATCGTTTTTTACATTTTTTAATCACTGCTCTTACCTCTGATTCTAGGATGTCTGGACAAACATCGACCGAACTGTTGGTAAGTGTAGGTATATCATCATTTAAAAGCTCTGTGATATAATTCTTCCATCTTGTCAGCCTAACTTCTGGGTACATAATAATTTTTCGTCACTGTCTTTCAACACCCCATGTATTTTTTTCCTATTTAGGTTGGTAATCTGTTTGATCTTTTTGTGTAGCTGAAAGGAGTTGTGCTGTTTCTCTAATTTCTCTATTTCTTCACATTGCGTTTGCCAGAACTTATTTTTTGCTTCTCTTATTTTTCTTTTAATTACCCTGTTGATTTCTTTGTATTTAGTCTGATTATTTTTTTATTAATAATAGCTCTTCCGTGCATTAAAATTATGATCTCGTTGGTCATCCATTGTTTTTTCTTTGTATTTGAATTTGGTTTGGATAATTCATTATCCGCAGTATCTAAGAAAGGTGTTGTAAAAGCGTCCCATTTTAAATTAATATCCTGTTTATCTATAATTGGTATTTTAGCTGATTCCAACCCGTTATTAATTTTAGCTTTGATATCGTTAGCTATTTCAGGCTCATCTAAAAGACAAAGATTAATTTTATTTACGTGACTACTCTTAGTAATTTTCTTAAATTTGATTTTTATGTTTGCAGCAACTGGTACGTGGTCAGATTGTATATCCACACTCGGGTAAGTTTTGGCTACTTTTATAATATTTTTAAAGCGATTTTTGAACAAAATGAAATCAATTTGGTTTTTTATTATTCGATTGTCATCGTGCCTTGGCGAAGTCCACGTTGGCGAAGTCAATCTTCTACTTGGCATTTTGAACCAGGTGTTGGAGAACACCAGGTTATGATCAATGCAGAAGTCTATCAATCTATTTCCTCTACTATTTATGTTGCCCAGACCATAGTTACCTACTACATTGTTAACAGCTCCTTGTCCGACTTTCGCATTGAAATCGCCTAGAATTATTGTTATATCTTCTTCTTTAGTTACATCGAGTAGTTCACCAAGTTCATTATAAAAATCTTCACAAATTGAGTCATCGTAATCAGAAGTCGGTGCATATATTTGGATTAAATTAATAAAATTATGTATACCTTTCAATTGTAGTAAAATTATACGGTCCGATTTCATTATGATGCTAGATATTGACTGTCTTAAATTCTTATTTACTATAAATCCAACCCTTCTCTGTTCACCATTTGATCCGGAGTAGATCACGTGGTTGGAATTTGTACAAAAGTCGCTAGAATCGTTCCAGTGTGTCTCACTTAGACCAATTATGTCAAATTGCAATCTAAATTTTTCGATTTCTAAGTGTTTTAACTTTCTAGCTTGGAGCAGGCTTCTGACATTCCATGTTGCATGTCAATACCAATATGTGAATTTACGTGGTGATTATGCGAGTTACTGTTGTTGATGTTATATGTTTTGCTTCTTTTTTTGCTAGTTGTATTTTTCATATTCAATGTTGTTTTACTGGGGAATTGATTCGTGAGGTGCTTTCCCGTTGCCTTCCTCATATATATTCAGTTCTTAATTTCTAATCGTTAAATCGTGCTAGTTATCCTATTCAGTTCCGGTTCGTTGCCAATAAATGTGTTTGTACTAATATTATACTAATATTATGTTGCTACGCTAGCTATTTCAGCTGGTTCTTTCTCTGTCGTTAGAGTTGGTTGTTTGTTAACAGAGCTTTTTCTGATCCTTGTAACACTAGTTGATCTATTTTTTTTTTGGTTTTTGTTGTACACTTCAGTATCAGTTGGTGGTGATCTATTTCTCTTTGGAGTTTAAATGGTAATTAAATGTTTATCTACTACTGCAGCAATATCGATTTTCTCTCCTTCTACAATTAACTGGTTATTTTTAATTTCTACTTTTTTACCTTCACTTTCCAGTAGCTTTCTCGTTTCTATTTGTTTTGCTCTAATTTTCCTTTGGTTAAAAGTAAAATCACTTTTTATGTAGGAATCGGTTGGTTCTAGAAGTTTAATATTTCTGAAAATCTCTTCTTTCTTCCAATTGTTTATCAGACCAACTAATACAGGCCTAGCTTTAACTTCTTGATCTTTTTTGCCCGCTCTTTTTTAGCAAAGTTTATCTCTTGGCTACAAATATTAACTTGTAATATATTTTTAATAAAATGAATTACCAACTCCAATAGCTTTTATTCTTCAACTTCTTTCAACCCAAATATTAGAAAATAGTTTTTCTTAGTTATTATTTCTAATTGGGCGCATCCAGACCACTAAGCTTAGTAAGCGGAGTCCTTAGACCGAGCAATGGTGTGGTGTTGGATAACATGCTACGCTGGCTTCAAATGTTTACTTTAAAAAAGTTGCAAGTTTTTCAAATAATTAAAAAAATATTCAATTATTTAATATAAAATAATTAATTTAATAATTATTAATTTTGAAGTACCTAAATTTGTAAACATAAAAATATTATTTATTAAAAATATTTATTCTATTATAAAAAATATAGCTTACTAGTTAAAGCAATAAATATTTATGCTCGATATTTTGAGAAGTGCTTAGCAATTGAGGGGAAATAAGCTCATCATCCAGAGCCCTAAGCCCTTAGCCGCTTGTAAGCAGCTTAGTGGTCTGGATGCGCCCATTGATTGATTGTTTTTTAATCACTAGTTGGGCCTATTTAACTTGGGTTTCCAGTAATTGAATTTTTTAGGTTATGTTGTTACTATAAATTTTCTAATTAGAATTTAATTTGTATTTTTGTATTTTCCACAATAATTTTTATCTAGCTACGAACTATAATATAATATTAATAATTTAATCAACTTTCTATATTTATAATTATTTATTTTTCTTCCAGTAATTTTTCTTATGACCACACACTATAGTTAAAATACACGAAGTTGCTTCGGTAATCGAAAAATCGAAAGATAGGTTAGCAATCGTTTCGGACGGAATTCCCAACGAAATTTTGAAGTTATTGGATAGTAGTGGTATAACGATTTTAACGGAATTGCTTAACAATATATATAATTCTGAAATGCTCGACATTTATAACGCTGCCGAAGAAAAATAACGCCTCAGAGTGTCAAGACTATCGCACCATAAGTATAATGAATCATGCTATGAAGATCTTCCTAAAGGTAATCCATAAAAGAATGTAGAACAAGGTAGAACAAGATATAGACGATACGCAGTTCGGATTTAGAAGAGCAAACCAGAGAAGCGATCTTTACATTTAACCTCTGGCTCAGAAATGCTACGAAATGAACGTGCCCATACATGTTTGTTTCTCAGACTTCGAAAAAGCAGGGGTGCGTGTTTTCGCCTAGTTTATTCAACGCTTATTCTGAAAAAATGTTAAACTCGGTGCTATACTAAATAGGAGAATGATAAGTTGGACAAAAAAGTGGAAGCATTCGAAATGTAGTGCTATAGGAAATGCTTAGAATCCACTGCAGCTTACCATGCAAGGAAAAATAATAGGAAGAAGCCTCGGTAGGAGACGTACTTCATGATTGAAGAATCTAGCAGGCTGGTTTAATTTGCCAATCTCAAAAATCGCTCAAAAAATAAAAAGCTAATTCATGAAATGTTGTCCAACCGCCGGACAGCAGAGGAACACTAAGATTTTTAAAACATGTTCCTATTACTTGTATTTCTGAATCTGAACAATCACCAGCATGGTATGTGTTCATTCTTGAACATGATTTTTATTTTTCTACCTAAAAAGGGAGAACACGTGTGCAACAGAGATTAAAAAGGAAAAGAACGAATTTTGTTGCGTAGCATTTAATTTTATTACTTCTTTTATATTTTTATGATTTAATTGCGTTTAGAATTTAGAAAATATTTTACGACGATAAGATAGTTTAAAGTATTATTTGTTTAATGATTTCAATGTATATACAAACATATATAACATGGATATACAAACATATTATTAGATAAAATTAACAACATGGATATACAAACATGGATATACAAACATATTATTAGATAAAATTAAGATTTTTAACACATGTTGTATTTCAATGTAATTTTATTTTGGATCTTATGATTAATACAAAATATATGTAATATTTTAGTATAAAAGCAGGATGAAGTTGTAAAAATAAATCAGTTTAAAAAAAGTAATACATGAAATAATATTGTTTTCCTGAACACTTTAGACCTGACCAACAGTAAATCTAAAGGTTCTCAAAATTCAAAAATTTATTCATTACTAAAATAAAACTCTATTACTCTGGCTTAAAATACAATAAGTCAAGGTTACATTTTGGTCCTTCGAACAAATGAAAAAAACATTAAAACTGCCCCCCACCAGAATTATGTTTTTCCTTTTATTATTTGCATTTAAAAAAACAACTTCTTATTTTAATAGTTATTTATTTAATTTGTAAGGAAATACATTTAATACTGTTTTTACAGTTTGAGAACAAAACTTTGACTAACTCTAATATATATTTTATGAAACTATTTATAGGGTTTCAAACAAAGAATAATTTCTTAATCTAATTTCAAAGTGCAGTGATAATAAAATAGAAAGTGAAATCTGCACTTTCAAATATTTATAATTATGTTTTTATTATCTATCAAATAATGTTGACATTAGTCATTCTTAATCTATTTATTATTTGTCTGCAAATAATTAAATATTATATTTCTTTAAAACATTATCAATAACATCTCTTGAATATATAACTTCTCCCCCCTTAGAGTTAAGATTCTCCTGAATCTTTTTAATTACAATTTTATTTCTTTTTAAATACTTTATATAAAAACTGATTATTACAATTATTATAATTAATAAAATAATTATACTTAAAGATACATTAATATATGTTATATGTTTATGATATTTCATTTCTTTAATTTCTTTAATATTTTCTTGGGTTTTAATTAAAATTTCATCAAATGTATAAGTTTCATTAAAATTAGTATTATTTATATTTGGAATTACAAATTGTTCCTTATATTCAAATTCTTGATTAACATAGACTTGATTATTAATCTTAATACTACAATTAAAAATATTTATAAAATAATTTCCATTTATTTGAAATTTTCTTTCATCGCAAGTACTTTTAATAACAATATTTACTCCATTTTTTATGATTATTATATTATCATTCAAATTAATTATTTCTGTTTCTGAATTTTTTATTAGTTTACAATTATTAATTTTCTTAAAAATACAATTATCTGATTGTTCTAATTCCTTAAATGATGATAATTTATTAAATTTATAATATTTATCTTTAAATTCTAACACATATTCTGAGTTTGTATTAATTTCAAAATTATTATTATTTGTAATTGGTAAAATTAATTTTTTATTTAATAATATGTAGCTAGTGGGTATTTTTATTGCCAAAATTATTGTATTATCTTGATATTTAGCTACACCAAGTTGAATTTGGTTTAATTTTTTAAAATTAATATTATATGAATTTATTTCGTCTTCTGTTAAAATACTTGGATGCAAAAGATTTAGTTTTGCTGATACTATATTATCTTGAATTTGTTCTACTTTTTCTTTAATCATATGTAGTTTAAATAATTGTTCATTCAAAAAATTATTGTCAAAAGATTCTCTTGCTATATTATAAAGAACTTTAATTTTATCTCTATCATTTTCTATCGCTTTTTGTAATACTAAAAGTGATTTATTAAAATTATCATTTATTTTTATTTGGTTATTCATATTTTCTATTGTATTATGAGTATTAGTATCTACTTCTATTAAATGTTTTTCTATTTCTTTTATTTGTCTCCTAACCTCTTCTTCATGCCTAGGTGGATATCTATATAATTTAGCATTAATTTGTTGATCTGTCGTAGTTACTATTTCATGTTCTATTTCAGTTGTACTTGTTAGTTTGTCTCCCTCTTTAAAAAATAAGTTTTCAAATCTATCCACTATTTTATTAATTTCAGTTTTTTCTTCTAAATTTAAATGATTTATCTTTAAATAATTCCTTACATCTTTGTCGATTTTTTCTAATGTATAAACTTCATTATTTAAATATGGATTATTGTTCAATTTAATTTTTCTTTCATTAAATATTATAATTCCCTCCTCTAAATCTATTACTGTATTTAGTTTTTTAAGATAATCACTACCAATAATAAATGAATATTTTCTATTAGGTAAATGCTTAACTTTCCATTTAACTAAAGCACCTAATGGAACATTAAATTCTGACGGAGCTGGACTATGCATTTCATAATTGATAGTATCTTTGCTATTTATTGTAGAAAATTTTAAAGCTTCTATTTGGACAACTTTAAAGTCTTTAATTCTATCATCCACTATACTGAATGTAGAACCAGTATCTATTAAAGCTAAATATTTTTTATTTTTTATATTAATTTCTATGGTAGGTAATTTTTCTGAGGGTGATTCATAAAAAAAATTTTCCATATTATTAATTTCTTCTATTTTTTCAATATTATCTACTTCCATTTGAACATCACTATTAATATTGTTATTATGTCTATATTGACCTGAATTTTTATATTGTCCTGAGTTTTTATACTGTTCTGAGTTTTTATACTGTTCTGAGTTTTTATATTGTCCTGAGTTTCTATACTGTCCTGAATTTTTAAATTGCCCTGAATTTTTATTATTATTATTATAGTTATTGTTTCTACTTTGTTCTAACATAGAATTATTATACTTTTCATAATTCCTATTACTCATATATTTTGAAAAATTAGTATCATTTGGTAAACTACTTGAAACTCTATCCGTATCTTTATTATATCTGTCGTTTCTATAATGATTTTTTTCATAATATTTATAATTTTTTCGAAAATTATTGTATCTATGAGAAAAAGCAACTGCTCTTTCATCATCAAGTAAATTTAACTCCGCGGATCTATTATAGATTTCTATTAACGTATTATTTTCCGTTATATGACCGCGAATTAAATTGTCTATTTTTTCTATTACTATACCCACTAAATACTTATCATTATTTTCGGGTTTATATGTAATCGGTTTATTATCATCAAACTCATATAATTCATTTAATAAATAATTTGTTTCCCTAACTTTATTAAATAATTCTCTTAAATTACTCACTTTGATTCCACGACAATTGTTGATTAACTCTGCATAGCTGTGTCTGGGTCTGAAGTGAAGTTTTAATTCCTTCTTTACTGTGATCCATGTTTTTTCTTCTCCTAGTCGTTGTATACACCTTTTTGCGTTTCCTTGTATCTTATCATTAATTATGATTTCTGTAACATAGTTGGTTAATTCTTCGTTGTCTCTGCATAATTTAAAAGCATTTTCCACTGCTTTTAAAAATTTATTAACTATCGTTGTTTCTACGCGAAAAATATTCACTTTGTATCTGGATTTAATTTATTAACTATCCTTGTTTCTACGTGAAAAATATTCAATTTGTATCTGGATTTAATTTATTAAATATCCTTGTTTCTACGCGAAAAATATTCACTTTGTATCTGGATTTCGAGGTTTACCGACTGCGCCAATTATGTTTTTCCTTTTATTATTTGCATTTAAAAAAAACAACTTCTTATTTTAATAGTTATTTATTTAATTTGTAAGGAAATACATTTAATACTGTTTTTACAGTTTGAGAACAAAACTTTGACTAACTCTAATATATATTTTATGAAACTATTTATAGGGTTTCAAACAAAGAATAATTTCTTAATCTAATTTCAAAGTGCAGTGATAATAAAATAGAAAGTGAAATCTGCACTTTCAAATATTTATAATTATGTTTTTATTATCTATCAAATAATGTTGACATTAGTCATTCTTAATCTATTTATTATTTGTCTGCAAATAATTAAATATTATATTTCTTTAAAACATTATCAATAACATCTCTTGAATATATAACTCCAGTGGTAAGGGGTTTTAATATCACGCAACTTCACCCATCAGCGGCAAAAAACCTAGAGTGAGCCAGGAGCAAATTTATTTTTTGCTCGGCATTTTCAATAATCAAACAAATACAAAACATCCTTGTATATGGACATCAGTCATCAAGGAAAATAAAATATATTTACAACGACATAAAGAACTAAGTAGGTAAAATGGCGCGTAGCCGGCTAATTCACTGTACACAATTCACTGTGGACAATTCACTGTACACAATTCACTGTGGTGACAATTCACTGTGCGCAATTCACTGTGGTGGACAATTCACTGTGGAAATTAAGTGCACAATTCACTGTGGAAATTAATAAAAACTTTTTACCTTCTTAATCGTAGCCGGCTAATTCACTGTACACAATTCACTGTGGTGACAATTCACTGTGGACAATTCACTGTGGTGTATATTATTAACTACCAATATATTATTAACACTACCAATATAGTATTAACACTACCAATATAAATTAACACTACCTAAATTAACACTACCAATATAGTATTTTTTTTCAAACCTTTAGGTTTAAGTTTAATTAATAAACTAGATTAAATTTTCAAATTGAAATTGTATTTAAATAATTTTTAACACAGTTAAAATTTAACTGTTTTATTTAACACAGTTGTTTCTCTCAACAATTAAGAAGGGGTCTAGGCTAATTCACTGTACACAATTCACTGTGGACAATTCACTGTACACAATTCACTGTGGTGACAGAAGCAGAAAGTGGGTCATATGTTCGAGAATTAAAAGCATGGTCACTGTGGACAATTCACTGTGGTGTACAATTCGCGCGCGCGAATTGTCCACAGTGAATTGTCACCACAGTGAATTGTGTACAGTGAATTGTGTACAGTGAATTGTCCACAGTGAATTGTGTACAGTGAATTAGCCTAGACCCAAAATGGCGACATCAGAAGATACAACAATAGCAACAATGGAATTGCTATGCAAAGAGTAGCTAGAATTAGGAAAAAGGATATGTAATCTTTTAACCAAACTAGAAGACAAAAATTTAAGAAAGACATCATCAATGATAAAACACAACAGTGAAGAAGTAGATTCAATGTGGAAAAAATTTGAAGGAAATAATGAAATAATATTGGGGTTAGGAATGACTTCTCATGAGTACAACAAAACAAACTTTTATCAACAAATAAAAGAAGCAAAAGAAGAAATAATCAAAATTTTAAAAGTTCCAGAAGAAGCGACGGGAGTAATTCCAAAAAAGTTAAATACTATAAGTAGTTTTGACAAAACCAGCAGATCCAAAAATAAGTAGGACAAACGTCACTACGCTTACAACATCAACGCCACAAATTATTTCAACAGAATCATTTATGTCAAAAATGGTTCCAAAGGAAATAACGAATGAATATAAAAGAGCAAATCTTATATTCATTTTGTGTGACAAATTACTAAAAGAAATTGAAAGTAATGAACATCATGCAGCAGGATTTCTTGAATGTAAAAGAAATATGCTGATAGAAAAGTGGAAAGATATTGAAAAAATACATGAGGAAATTGTTATAAATACAATTGAACCTCAAGAAGATTATACAAATCAACATGAGGAATTAAATATACGTTACAACGAAGTAATGATTATGATTGCAGAAAAATTAAAAACAGCAGATAACGTACCACAATCAAGTGGACGTTCTGATAATGAATTTTTAATATCCAGAATAAAATTACCATTTTTTTATGGCAATTTATCAGACTGGGTAACGTTTTATGATATTTTCAACCAATTAATACATAATAACGTTTAACTAAGTAAAGCAGAAAAAATGCAATATTTAAAAACACATTTAAAAGGAGAAACATTAAAGATTATTCAACATAATATCAGAAGTTAATTATGATGCAGCATGGGTATATTCGCAATATATTTTCAAATTATGTTGAGATTTTATTAAATCAACAAAACATAAAAAACGAAGATTCATCAGCATTAAAACACAATATGACACTACAACAGAATCGTTACATGCAATAAAAAATTTAGAAACAGATGTAGATAGTTGGAATCCACTATTATCACATATTCTAGTGAAAAAAACTAGATAAAGAATCGATTAAATTGTACGAACAATCGATTACAAATCCAAAAGCAATTCAAAATTTAGAAGATTTTATGTGTTTTTTTGGAACAGAGATTTCAATCTTTAGAAAACATTAATGAAATAAAAAATACGATAAACAAAACCCGAGTTTGTCAAAAGCACATTTCCTCAAAATCGCCACATGTAGAACTATGAGCTATTCTAAAACAATGGGAATTCCTATACGTGTATAGTATTTTTTAGTAGTATTTTCAATGTGCTATATATAGGAAAGATAAAAAATGATATGGTAAATATAGGTAAAAAATGTGTCCCTGTTCGATTTTATTAATTTTTATCCTTCCAAGGTTATTATTCCAACAAAATACATATATATAAACTTATCATTTAAGTTTTCCCTAATTTTGCTTTTAATTGAACATATAATGTGATATGAAATAATATCCAATATTCCATTTATATAGCTCCTAAAAATATGCAAATTGTTCGTTTTTTGCAAAATTTTACATGATTAAGAATTTTGATTAATTATAAGTGCAAATGATTATAATCTATTAATTAATGCACTTTAAAGAAATATGATTTTCGAAACTTTTCCCAATATTTGTTTTTAAAAATATTGTGCAGTTATAATTTTACAAGTAAATTAAAAATGTAATGTTTTGATTTTCGAAGAGCCACAACGGAAAGGGGAGGGGGAGATACGGATACAATTTCTTCAGAGACTCTAGTTATTTTTTAGATATCTCTTTGGTACATAAATTTCAGCCTTCCATAATGAGCAGTTTGGGAAATACAGGGTGTTAAAAAAACTAAAAAAAGTTGTATGAAGATAACGGTATTTTTATACATCAAAGAATTAAATTTTAGAAAATTTGTTAATTTCACAATTAAGATAAAAGATTTTCCTATCTTATGGCTTTTACAGACCTCAAAAATTTTTATTGGTTAAAAAGTTAGTAATGTTCAATATGGGCAATTTTCGAACTTGGAGGGGGAATAACTCAGAGGGGAAAAGAGATAGAAGAAAATTTTGTTCTACTGGACCTATTATTTTATTACTATCTATCTATATTCATCTATCTATATTACTATCTATCTATAATTTTAACACACTATCTTAAAAGATGTAGAAGTTTGTGTAAACGGACAGACGGAGAGACAGAGTGAAACTAATATACACATTTCTTCCAATTTGGTTGGAAATGTGCTAAAAAGAATTATGCTTCATTAAATGAGTCACCTTTCAAAAATTTTATAACAAATTTTAATCGGAAACCAAATTGGCAAATGAGACCAATAAATGATGGAATAATTTTTCTATTTTGCAAAAAAGGTAGACATTTATTTAACAGTTGTCAACAATTTAATAGAGCAACTATATATGACAGAATAAGTTTTGTAAAGAAAAACAATTTATGCTATAACTGTATGCAACATAAAAATAGCACAAGATGTAGCAGTTTCAGAAAATGTTTTAAATGCAATAAAAGTCATAATACATTATTGCATAAAGATGACTATAAAAAAAATACAGATAAAATTGAAAACCATTCGATTAATACTGTTATGATTAATATTGGAAAAGAAAGCAACTATTACAATACACTTTTAGCAACTGTGTTATTGAAAGTAAGAAATATCAATGGTGAATATGAATCCATTAGAGAATTAATTGATCAAGGTTCTCAAAGTACTCTAATAAGTGAAAAAGCAGCTCAATTATTAAAATTACCACGGCAAAAAAGTAATTTAAGTATCACTGGTATGGGGAATATGAATGCAGGATCACCTAAAGGAAAGGTGTTCATAGAAATTACATAACATTTAATATAAAATGTGATGCGTTAGTTTTACCAACTTAAACAAAAGTTTTACCAGAAGATAAATTTGAGTTTGACAAGAATGTATGGAAAAATATTATGTTAGCAGATCCATTATATAATACACCAGGTCCAGTTGATATCATTATTGGTGCAGATATATTTGGAGATATTTTATTTGATAATAATAAAAAACAAGAAGGATTGTTAGCACAGGAAACACATTTTGGGTAGATATTATCAGTCCGTATAAGAGCAAAGCAATATAACAATAAAATAAATTGTATGATTGCATACAATGATAATATTGATATTGATGAAGACAATTTTGGGAGCTGGAAGAAGTAGAAAATATGTGAAAGTCATTACACATACAAGAAATCATGATGGAACCTATAAAGTAAAAATTCCATTTAAAATAGAGGAAAAAGAATTAGGTGAATCGAAGAAAAGAGCATATGTAAGATTTATGCAGGTAGAAAAGAAGTTACATCAAGATTCAGATTTAAAAGTAGAGTATACAAAATTTATGGAGGAATATCTTGCTTTAGGACATATGGTACTTTGTAATAATACATCTGGGAAGGATAGTGAAAGTTATTATCTTCCACATCATGCGGTAATAAGAAAAGATAAGTTAACAACGAAATTACGTGTGGTATTCGATGCTTCTTGAAAAACATCTAATGATATTGAAAAGATGTGTCGTCAAAAATACATGAAGATCATCAAGATTTTCAAAGAATTTTATGGATGTCAGACAGAAAGGAACCATTAAGAGAATTTAAATTAACAACTGTGACATATGGCACTGCTTCTGTACCATATTTAGCAATAAGGACATTAAAGCAACTAGCGGAAGATGAAAAAGATAAGTTTCCAGAGGCATGTAAAATAATAACAGATTTTTATGTAGACGACCTCATAACAGGAGCAAATACTTTAGAAGATGCTACAAAGATACAATCACAATTGGTAAAAGTATTGCATTCAGGAGGATTTCATTTACGAGAATGGTCTAGTAATACACTACACTTAATTAAAAATATACAGCAGAATGATAATAAAGAAAATGGTATCATAGAAATTAATAATGATGAATCAATTAAGATGTTGGGGATAGAATGGAATCCAATACATGATGAAATACAGTTTAAAGTTAAGTTATCAAACAGTAAAACAATTACAAAAAGAATAATTTTATCCGATATAGCTAAAATATTTGATCCACTAGGATGGTTATCACCAATAATAATAAAAGCTAAATTATTAATGCAAGAGTTATGGATTTTAGGAATTGACTGGGATGAGTAAGTATCAAAAAGCATCGAAGAAAAGTGGTTAAAGTTTAAAGATGAATTGCCTCAAATAGAGCAAATTAAAATACCAAGGTGGATTCAATTTAATACAAACAATCGTATTGAAATACAAAGATTTTGTGATGCTTCAGAAAAAGCATATGCGGCAGTTATATATGCTAAAACTATTTCATTAGATGGTGTATCAGTTATAACTTTGTTGGTAGCAAAAACAAAAGTTGCACCAATAAAAATTAAGAAAACTTTAACGAGATTGGAATTGTGTGGAGCTTTACTGTTAAGTAAACTATTATATCAAACAGTTAAAATATTATTCCGAATATAGAAGCATATGCTTGGACATATTTTATGATAACATTAGCTTGGATTAAAGAGAATCCAGAAAAGTGGAAAAATTTTGTCGCAAATAGAATTTCAGAAATTCATTCATTAATTTCTCCCAACAAATGGAATTACGTAAAATCTGAGAACAATCCTGCAGACATACCGTCAAGAGGTACATCACCTTCAAAACTGAAAGATCATCAATTATGGTGGACAGGATGTAAATGGCTCCATGAAGAAAAAGAAAATTGGCAGCATAATCAACTTAAAGTAATACCATGTACAAAAAAAGAAAGTAGAAAATCAACTACAATACTAGTAACAATATCAGAAAAATCTATAATTAATGAATAAATAAAAAAAGTATCATCGTTAGGAAAGTTAGTAAGAGTTTTAAGTTTTTGTAACAGATTTATTGAAAAAACTAAAAAGCAGAAAATAGAATGTACATTTTTAACTACGAAAGAATTACAGTGCGCTACGAATCAAATTATCAAAGAAGTCCAAAACGAATATTTATTAAAAGATATCCATCATTTAAAAACATTTGGAAAAGTACAAAAAAGTAAAATTTAAAATTTAAATCCATTTATTGACGATGAAGGCATTCTAAGGGTTGGAGGAAGGATACAACATTCAATTGTATCTTACAATGAAAAACATCCAGTAATTTTACCTCACAATAGTAATTTTACAAAACTTATAATAGAAGATATTCATCAAAAAACATTGCATGGAGGAAATGAATTAACATTAGCCTATATAAGAAGAAAGTTTTGGATTATCAGAGCTAAAGAAATTGTAAGGTATCAAATACGAAAATGTGTTAAATGTATTCGATACAGAACAGAAAATATAACACAAATAATGGGCAATTTACCACATTCAAGAGTAACACCAGCAAAACCATTTATAAATTCGGGAGTAGATTATGCAGGCCCTATACAGATCAGGACGACAAAAGGACGTGGTTATAAATCGTATTGAAGCTGTTAGTGATATGAAGCTTTTTTAGCAGCATATAAAAGATTTACGTCAAGAAGACGTATGTGTTTAACACAATAGTTTAATGCTACATTTTTTTTTTTTTTACTATCATTGGATTTATTGAATCTTTCTAATTTAGAAAATAACAATAATTTAGCATTTACTTTAAGTGAACTTAACTACATATAAGTTAATATTGCAACTCTTAAAACCTAATTCTTGCAAATATCTACTGCAGAGCTAGATACTTTTGTAATGATTCTCAGTATTTTAGATTGCATTCTTTGAATCGTCTCTATGTTGCTGTTTGACGCTGCTTTCCATATTTGACACCCGTATGACCATATTGGTTTGAAAATGGATTTATAAAGTAGAACCTTATTGTCTTCTACCTATTAGCCAATACAGACTATTTATTTTCAGTTTCATCTGATTTTTTTTTGTTTCGATATGTTTCTTCCAAGTTAGTCTTCTATCAAGATGTACTCCTAGGTACTTTTTTTTTCATCTGACTGAGGTATAGCTGCGTTGTTAATTAAGATCGCGGGGCAAGATTCTTTTTTAAGAGTAAAGGTGACATGTACGCTTTTAGCTTCGTTTACTTTAATCTTCCATTTTCGTAACCAATCTTCAACATCGTGGAGATGATTTTGCAGTCGTCTAGATGCTTCGAATGCGTTTGAAACTGTACTCAAAATAGCTGTATCATCGGCGAATGTGGATGTTAAAAACTGCGAGTTTACAGGTAGGTCGGAAGTATACAAAACGTATAGAGGATAGAGAGATGGCCCTAGAACACTGCCTTGCGGAACACCTGCTTTGATTTCTCGTTTTTCCGTTGTATGTGATTTATATTTGACTTTGAAGGTCCTAGTTGTTAAATAAGATCTTAATAGTAGATGCACTTCAGGTGGTAGTTTGGCTTGTATTTTATAGATAAGTCCTTCATGCCACACCTTGTCAAATGCTTGAACGACGTCCAGGAATATAGCAGAGCAAAATTTTTTATCTTCATATACTTCCCTGATGTGAGCTGCTATTCTGTGTACTTGTTCAATTGTACTATGCTGCGCTTGGAAACCAAATTGATGAACTGGAATTATTCCTTTATCTTTAATTTTATTCAGCAGCTTGTGTAATAAAACTTTTTCAAACACTTTGGAAAGTATTGGTAATAGACTGATTGGTCTATATGAACTTGCTTTCGTAGGATCTTTGGCAGGCTTAGGAATCATAGTGATGACAGATAATTTCCACAAATCCGGATAGCTACCTGTTCTAAAGATGGCGTTGAAGATCTGTGTGATGTGTGCAATTGCTATACCAGGTAGTTCTTTCAGCATTTTACCCACAATGTTGTCGTGTCCTGGAGCTTTTTTACAGTCTATTTTATCTTGAATTGTGAGTTGTACTAGCCGTTTTTTTATCCGCATTGGTTTAACTCTCGAGTTAAGCTGTGGAACAGCTGGCAACCGGCAGTTTACGTTTATGTTGTGCGGAGTGAACATTTCTTGAAGATATCTAGATGTCTAATGCTACATAAAAAAGTAAAACAAGCTGCCGGTAAAGTAAAAGGTAAGAAACGTGGAATATTGAAAAATAATTATGGCAAGATAATCATAGATGTAAGAGAGGATAGAGAGATGGAAAAATTATGTTGAAGAGCTATTTAATTATGAAAGAGATGAGTTATGTGTGAGAAATGCAACGGATGTCCCCGAAATCTTGGAATCAGAACTAGAATATGCTATAAAAAATGCAAAAGACAACAAAGCACCAGGTCCTTATTGGAAAACATCATGTTTATATTGAAAACATCATTCCCATATGTTAATGTATTTCATAAAAATTAACTTTATAACTAATGTGGATTTCGATTGGCACAAATCAAAATTTAAAAAAAAATCAATTTTTTTTATGTCCAATCGAACGTAAAAACAGATCAATTTTTTTTATCTATGAAATCCATTTTTTTTATCTATGGAAATATGTCACTGTCATACAAATGTTATGGTATTAGTGAAAAGAGGGGTAAATCTTTTATGTCACTGTCATACAAATGTTATGGTATTAGTGAATGGAGGGGTAAATCTTTAAAAAATCCAGATTTTTGAAAATTGATCTAGATAAAAAAAAAATTGATTTTTTTGTCCAATCGAAAACAAAAATTGATCTAGATAAAAAAAAAAGATTGATTTTTTTTAAAAAAAATTGATTTTTTTGTCCAATCGAAATCCACATAATTGTCTTTAAATAAATCTCTTCTTATCATAGTACTCAAACTGTCAACACGTATTTTTTTTAACCTTAAAACTTCACTTTACATCAGGTTATGGGCCTATCAGAAAATTTCAAGAAGGAAAATTAAATTGTTTGCCATTGCCATTATTATTTGTTAAATAATCCGTAAAATTATTATATATATTAAATAAAAAAAAAATCAGTAATTCTTAAAATATTTTTTTTTCATTAATATCCGTAAAAATTAATATGTCATCAAACAATTTACCTATAATGGAGAAATTAACTGGAAGGGAAAATTTCAATACGTGGCAATTTGCCATGAAATCTTATCTTGAACACGAAGATTTATGGTCATGTGTTTTGTAGACAAAGATACTACAGAAGATGCAGCGGTTAAGCTCAAGAGATATAAAAGCAAAATCAAAAATAATTTTGATGTTACATTCATCGTTGTTTGTTCATGTCCAAGATGCAAGAACATCAAGTCAGGTTTGGAAAAAATTACAAACAATTTTTCAAGATTCTGGATTATCACAAAAAGTAACTCTGATGCGTAAATTGATCACAACTAAATTAGATGATTGTGATTCAATTGAAAGTTACATTAATATAATTTTAACTACAGCACATTCGTTAAACGAAATAAATTTTACAATTTCCGATGAATGGATAGGTACAGTTTTATTGGCGGGTTTGTCAGATGACTATACGCCAATGATCATGGGAATTGAAAATTCAGGTGCTAAAATTACTGGTGATTTTGTGAAAACCAAATTGTTACAAGATTCGGTGAATATAAATAAAAATGTAAGTACAGCATTTTATACAAAACATCGTCCAAAATTTGATAAGAAAAAATTTGGTCCGAGATGTTTTAAATGTAATAAATACGGTCATATTTCCAAAAATTGTAACAATAAAACAGAAAATAAAGATAAAGATAATATAATAAAATCTGAAAAAACGTTTTATACGGTATTTGCTGCTAATGAATGCATTAACAATAATGAGTGGTATATTGATTCAGGTGCTTCGTCACATATGACGAATAATAATAAATTTCTTAAAAAAATCACACCACTAACATTTCAAAATTCTATAACAATAGCAAATAATACAACCGTTAAAGTTCTCTCCCACGACGATCGGTTCTACGCACCGGAGAGACCCTGGCAATCAACACCAGTTGGATACCAGGCCAAGGATCGCCACATCGAGAACAGGTTTGAGATTAGATTATTTGAGTTTTCCTTTTCAGACTCTGTTCCTGACCTCTTCTTTTCACTACTGGAGTGGATCATACCGGCAGATCTTCTCCCAATACTACTTTTAATTGCCGGCATCGAGTCAAACCCGGGTCCCAGAACCTGGTCTTGCTCGGTCTGTAATCATCCTATTAGGAAAACGGTTACTTCGGTTCGCTGCAATGGCTGTAACAACTGGTGCCATTTTGTTCAGTGTTCCGGACTCCGCAGTACAGCAGACTACACTTCAACATTCATTGGTAGTTGCTGTGCAGCTAGAGCAAACATCCCATCCCCAACTACATCCATATCCCAACAATCATCCACTCCAACCACATCCACATCCCAACAATCCACATCCCAACAATCCATATCCCAACAATCCACATCCCAACAATCCACATCCCAACAATCCACACCCCAACAATCCACATCCCAACAATCATCCTTTCATCCCTCTCCCCCAAGGTCGCAGTACAGGCAGCCGCAAGTCCACCTAGCAAATGCCTTCAAGATCCTCCAATGGAACTGCAATGGCCTCCGGAACAAATTAAAAGAGGTCACAAATTTCATGTTCCGCAATGATATTCTCATTGCAGCAGTCCAAGAGACCAAAATTCCCAAATCCCACTCCATAACATCATTTGACGGATATCAAATTATCCGGTGTGATAGATCTGAAAGAGGAGGTGGACTAGCTTTCATCCTTCACCAGGATGTCTCCTTCAGACCCATCACGACCACCCAACCATCCATCCCTGATCCCTACCTAGAAACGATGAGTATAGCTGTCAAATCCGGTGACCTGGAAATCACAATCACAAATGTTTACATACCACCTGTAAACAGTGTAGATACTCGCTATCTACCCTCCATTGAGCACCTTCTTCAAGGTGATAATTTGATTGTTGTAGGTGATTTCAACGCACACCACCCGCTCTGGTTCTCCGCTCTCCCGGATGATAACCGCGGAAATAGTTTTGTCGAACCAATCGAATCAAGTGACTGCATTACCATCAACGAGGACTTCCCCACCAGAATCACTACCACCTGTTCAAGCTCGCCCGACATCACACTAGTAAGCACATCTTTACTAAGTAAGGTGTCGTGGCGGGCGGAACCCGCATTAAGTTCCGATCACATCCCAGTAATCATTACTGTAGAGGAACCCGATAACTTTGTCGTCTCCGAACAGCGAACATACGTGAACCATAACAAAGCCAACTGGCCTGAGTTTGCGAACTTCGTAGACGACAAACTCGGTTCACTACCGGAACCCACTAATGCAATATCTGGTGAGAAAGCCTTTCGTGAAGCAGTCGTAAGTGCATCCAAAAGGTTCATTCCGATGGGCCGAATCAAGAAAGTGATACCAAATTTTCCACCGGTAGCATCCCAGCTAGCCGAGCAACGCGACCACCTGCGTTCAACAGATCCCAGCGACGCACGTATCGCTCAACTCACACAGGACATCCACAAGTTGGTAGCCGATCACCGGCGTTCCAAATGGTTGAGCCACCTCGAACAGTGCTCGCCTGGATCCAAGAAGCTCTGGTCCACAATTAGTGGCCTTTCAGGCAAACGCCTACCACAAAATAAGACGGCTATCACTTTCAATAACACGCAATACGACAACCCTAAGAAATGCGCCAACCAATTCTGCCGACAATTTGTTGAGCATCCGCCAGTTCAGGACAAAACCATCCGTCCTGTATTACGTAAGCTGAAAGCTCTGAAATCGGAAAATAATACCTCGCCATTCAACGCTTCAGATGTACATGAAGCTATAAGAAAAGCCAAACCTTCAAAGGCCCTCGGGCCGGATGGAATTTCGATGGTAATGCTGAAAAAGCTTAACATCCTAAGCCTCGAGTATCTAGCCAAAATTATCAATCTTACGCTAGACAAGCTTAACATACCTAACGTATGGAAAACTGCCAGGATAATTCCAATCCCAAAACCTGGCAAGCCATCCAATGAAGGTTCGTCTTTCAGACCGATTTCACTGCTCTCACCAGTAGCTAAAGTTTTGGAAGGTCTTATCCTACCCCAGCTACAGCGGCATTTCACTTTAGCCTCACACCAACATGGTTTCAGGAAATGCCGCAGCACAACAACAGCTTTAACGGAGCTCCCCACGGCAATTGCGGATGGTCTCAACCATCGTCGTCCGCACTGGCGCACATCGTTGCACTTGATTTGTCCAAAGCTTTTGACACGGCCTCTCATTCGATTCTGCTCAACGATATTCTGAACTCGACACTGCCCAATAACATCAAAAGATTCCTGTCAGCTTACATCCATGGCAGGACGGCATTCGTAGAGTTCAGAAACTCACGTTCGAATTACAGAAAATTGAAAATGGGAGTACCACAAGGCGGGGTCCTTTCTCCAATTCTTTTCAATTTATATCTATCAATGATTCCACCTGCACCCGAGGGTGTCAAACTGATGACTGTTCGGTCGCAGCCACTGGTTTAGATATAAATGAAGTTACCGACAGAATTAACATCTACTTGTCGGAACTAGAACAATTTTTTAATGCGAGGAAACTCCAACTTGCCTCGCACAAATCGTCCGCTACTCTTTTCACTACTTGGACCAAAGAAGTCAAACTCCTCCTGAATATTCAAATTAACGGGGATCTCATCCCGACAGTTAACAATCCTAATATTCTTGGAGTGACGTTCCACAACCTTTTGACTTTTTCTAAACACTCAAAGTCCATTTGCAACAAAGTAAGTAGTAGAAATAGGGTACTTAGAGCTCTTGCGGGCACGAATTGGGGGAAGGACAAAGAAATTATCACAACAACTTATAAAGCTATTGGTCGCTCTGTCATCAGCTATGCCGCTCCCGTCTGGACGCCATACCTTAGCGACACTCAATGGAAAAATATTCAGTCCCGACAAAACACAGCTCTGCGCATCGCTACTGGGTGTCACTCCATTTCCTGCCCCGACCATCTCCACCATGAAACCTCCATCCTCCCAGTCAGGCAGCATAACGAATTACTTTCTAAGCAATTCCTGCTGTCCTGCCACAATCCCACACATCCCATCCACAACATCACCTCCAGTGAGTTGCCGCAACGTAACATACGGAAGGACCTAAGGATGTTCGAAACAAATGTTGCCCCAGTAATTCGGACCACCTGGAATTCTACTTCTATCCGCGCAGCACACAAACAGCTCCATACAGACACTGTCTCGACAGCTATCTCTTCTAGCAAATTAAACAGGGTCCTTGGCACAAGGCCACCCGCGATCGATGACAGTGAGAAAACGCTGCCCAGGGCAACAAGAACTACTCTAGCTCAGCTGCGCTCAGGTTGGTGCAATATGCTCCAGAGCTATAAAGCACGCATCATCCCGGGCACAGATGACAGCTGTCCTACTTGCAACCAAGGCACTCACGACAGCAATCACCTCTTCAATTGCTCTGAGAAACCAACAGACCTTGTAGCCTCAGACCTGTGGTCACAGCCCACCAAAGTGGCCACTTTTCTGGGTCTCCCAACCTGACTCTACACTTTCCAACTTACACTTTCCACCTTTAGTAAGTAAGGTAGTATTAGTCGCTTTATTATGCTTACTGTAGTTAGTACTTTAGTAATAATGCTGTAGAATTGGCTGCTTTAATTAATAGTATAGTGATGTAGTAATTAGAATTGGGATGTAACATTGTAATGAGGGGGGAGATTCTTTTAATCTATTTTCAGGCCTGGAATCGCTACAACAACAACAACCGTTAAAGTTGAACATAAAGGAAATATGATATTAACCGTAATTAATAATAATGAAATAAGTGATATAAATGTAACTGATATATTATATGTACCGGAATTATCAGTAAATTTATTATCTGTAAGTAAAATTGTTGAAAAAGATAATACCGTAAAGTTTGATTCGAAAGGTTGTAAAATTTTTAATAAATACAACGAATTATTAGCCAGTGCATCGTTAATTAACAACATGTATAAATTAGATCAACCTCAACAATCGGAAAAATCATTTATTTCATCGGAAAATTTGAACATATGGCATCGTAGAATGGGTCATCTAAATAATAATTATCTAAAAAAAATTTAAAAATTTAAAATTTAATGAATCAATTAATGAAATTTGTTCTATTTGTTTAAAAGGTAAACAAGCGAAACAAAAATTCACCGAATCAAATTCAAAATCATCAAGAAAATTGGAATTAATACATGCTGATTTATGTGGTCCAATGGAGATTAGTTCATGTTAATATATTTATATTTTTTCACTTTAATTGATGATTTTACACACAAAACTTTTGTATATTTTTTAAAAAATAAAGATGAAGTTGCAAATATTTTTAAAAAATTCAAAGCTTTAGTTGAAAATCAAACTGACTGTAAAATAAAAATTTTCAGAACCGATAATGGTGGTGAGTTTGTTAATGAAATTTTATTAAAATTTATTCAAGATTGTGGCATAGAACAACAAACAACAATACCATACAATCCACAACAAAATGGTGTTGCAGAAAGGATGAATAGAACCATTGTAAAAAGAGCAAGATGTTTACTATTAGATGCTGATTTAAATGAACGTTTTTGGGCTGAAGCAGTTTCGACGGCAGTTTATTTAATAAATCGATCTCCGACAAAAGCATTACAAAATTATCAAATTCCAGAAGAAGTCTGGACTCAACAAATTTGTAATCTTTCACACCTGAAAATTTTTGGTTTAACAGTTTATGTACATATTCCAAAAGTCAAAAGAAGAAAATTTGATCCGAAATCAACAGAGTGCATATTTGTAGGTTATTGTGTAAATCAAAAAGGATATAGAGTTTTTGATCCGAATACAAATAACATTTATTTTACACGAGATGCAGTTTTTAAAGAAAAAGTAAGTTCCATTGTTTCTGATTTTAATTTTGGTTTGCCTCTATTTTCAGATGATCAGTATAAAGTGGAAGAATATGAAAATGAATTTTATTCTGAATCATCTAAAAATAAAAAAATAATTGATTCATCCGTAATTAATGAATCAACAGAAATAAATAATTCTTCAGAAAATAATGATTCATCTAAAATAAATGATTCATCCGAAAGTATATTTGATGACGCTAATAATATATTATTAAGCAGTGAAGAAAATGATTCTGGAAGTGATACAGAATTAAAAAATGAATCATGGAACAAGAATAAGGCAATGGAACAAGAATATTCATCTTTAATTGAAAATAATACCTGGACTTTAACAGATCCTCCGAATAATAAAAATCCAATTAAGTCCAAATGGGTATTTAAAACAAAATTTGATGCTGATGGTTCAGCAAGGTATAAAGCTTGGAATCGATTATGAAGAAACCTATGCACCAGTTGTAAGATATAGCTCAATTAGATATCTTATGTCTTTGACTTCGGAATTAGATCTTGATATTGACCAGATGGATGCAGTGACAGCATTTCTTCAAGGTGATTTGGAAGAAGACATCTATATGATTCAACCGGAAAATTTTCAACAACATGGTTCACAGGTTTGCAAATTAAACAAAGCAATATATGGGTTAAAACAGGCAAGTAAAGCTTGGAATAATAAATTAAATAATGTTTTAAATGATATTGGGTTGAATCGTTCTAAAGCTTAGGATTCAATATAACGCGTAAAAATAAAATATTATGGTTAGATCAAACGAAATACATAGAACAAATTTTAGAACGATTCAACATGAGTAATTGTAATAGTATTTCTACTCCATTAGATATAAATATCAAATTAAGTAAAGATTTGTCACCGAAAAATGTAGCTGAAATAAATGAGATGAAAAATATACCATACCAGGAAGCTGTCGGTAGTCTTTTGTACTTAGCACAAGGTACTAGGCCTGATATCACATACGCTGTAAGCTTAGTAAGTCGTTATAACAACAACCCTGGAAAAGAACACTGGACAGCAGTAAAAAGAATTTTTCGATACATCAAGGGTACTTCTTCAATAAAATTACAATTTTCTAAGCCAACAAATAGTGACATAAAAATGTATGGATATTGCGATGCGGATTGGGCGAATGATCTAGATGAGAGAAAATCAATGACGGGATATATTTTTATGAAGAATGGTGGTCCAATTACATGGAATTCAAAAAAACAACAAACTGTAGCTTTGTCAACTATGGAAGCAGAATATATGGCTATGTCAGCAGCAGCGTAAGAAGCTTTATGGCTACGAAAATTTGAAGATGAAATCAATGGTGAAACTTCAATTTCTACAAAAATTTTATGTGATAACCATAGTGCTGTGGCTTTAGCAAATGCAACAGGTTATCATCCACGAAGTAAACATATAGACATCAATCAAACATCATTTCGTAAGAGGAAAAATCAACATGAAACAAATAGAAATAATACCAACTAGCACCGATGAAATGTTAGCAGATATATTAACAAAAGGTTTACCAAAATTAAAACATGAATATATCATCAACAAATTAAATATGAAGAAATGAAGTTTTAGTGGAAGTATTGGAAAACATCATGTTTATATTGAAAACATCATTCCCATATGTTAATGTATTTCATAAAAATTAACTTTATAACTAATTGTGTTTAAATAAATCTCTTCTTATCATAGTACTCAAACTGTCAACATGTATTTTTTTTAACCTTAAAACTTCACTTTACATCAGTCCTGATAGAATTCCAAACGAATTCTTAAAGATGTTTGAACAAATAGGCATTAAAATACTTACAAATTTTTTCAACAGTATTTATAATTACGGTGTAATTCCTCATGAATGGCTAAAGTCTACCTTTGTAATTTTACCAAAAAAAGTGAATCCATCTAAATGTGAAAAATAATACATAAAAGAATATACCACAAGCTAATAGACATAAGTGAAACACAGTTTGGTTTCAGAAATGGTTTAGGAACTAGAGAAGCTCTATTTTTATTCAACACGATAGTACAAAGGTGCAGAGAGATAAATGTTGATATTATTCATGTTTTATAGATTATGAAAAAGCTTTCGGCAAGATACAAGATAGTAAATTAATAAAATATACTAGAAAAAAGAATTTGGACTCGAAAGAATGGCAAGAATAAAGAATCATAGAAAATTTATATTGGAAACAATCAGCAGCGATAAAAACAGATGATGGTATAACCGATGACATATCAATAAAAAAAATGTGTTCGGCAAGGTTGCATACTATCTCCCAAATTATTCAACACATATGCTGAAGAAATATTAAAATAAGCTTTTGAAAACATGGATAGTGGTGTATCGATTAATGGTAGCAAAATAAATAATGGCCCTTATTGTGAATGTCGAGGCAAGAGTCGATTCTGTACAAAATCGTGTCATGTGATTATGAATGGCGATTTGAATAGACAATTGTCGATAAAATTGATATTTGATGCCGATTGCATTTGTATTCGCGACAGATAACGATTTGGGTGCTTTATTTTCAATTAAGCAGTTAACTTGGCCTAATATTTGGTAAGCGCATTTAAATTAGTGGTCTGGATAAATTGATGAATGGCCATATTTCCATCTGGGATTTTCTCTGGTATCTCTGGATGGATTGGGCTGATATTTGGTAAAAACATTCATTAAAGTGCCAGTTAACTATGCCAGTTCTCCTCCATTATTTCCCACAATCATGTTTTCATCATATAACCATCTTCCAAGTAGAGCAAATAGGGAAGCACTAGCATAATTAACAATAGAACACAATAATGACTGTGTTTACCAAATATCAGCCCAATCCATCCAGAGGTACCAGAGGTAACTAATATTGAAGTACTCAGCAGAATGAATGTATCTAAACAAATTATAAGCATCATAATAAAAAGAAAAATTAATTATCTCGGCCACATAAAAAGAAAAATTAATTATCTCGGCCACATAAAAAGAAATAACAAATATAAAATTTTGGTGTCTTTGTTAGAAGGAAAAATCAATGGAAGAAGAAGCAGAGGAAGAAGTTTAACTTGACTACATAACATTGTTGAGTTCTTCAATTAAACCAAAATGCAGCTACTGAGAGTTGCTGTATCTAAAAATGAAATTAAGATGATTATTACCAATCTCCAAAGTGGAGCGGACCGTTAAAGAAGAAGAAATTACGATCCGGTATAAAACTAATCAACTTATTTTAAACATTGATAAATACTTTGCATTGACTTTTACACGCAAGCTACAGTATACGGAGTTTGCTTACAGTATACGGAGTTTAATTACAACATAATTCTAAAAAGGACAAGTTCGTCTTGATATAAAATTATCTTTTGTTAAACATATCGGGCGTTTTCATAAACGCAGTATGATCGCAGTACTGCAATTTTTTTATTCGTTTTTATGGTAGTATAATCAACGAGACAGCAATCAGTCGACAGAAGGAGTTTTGGTTAAGGTAAATTTGTCCACTTTTCACTGTCTCGATAGTCAAAATACCAGTAAAAAGAATTAATACATTGCAAGACTGCGATCATACTGCATTTATGAAAACGCCCGTTAATATTATAATTAAAAAAGCAAATTCTTTGTTAGGATTCGTTAAATGTCAGTCTCATGAATTGGGTGATCCATATGTTATTAAACTTCTTTTTATATCTTTCGTCCTCAGGGGTTCTTTTTATATCTTTCGTCCTCTGATCGTCTGGTCAAATACCGAACTATTTGACCCTTTGTTTTGTGCATAAAGTGCTAGTCGGCGAAATAGATTCATGTATCTAATATTAAATTTAGAATTCCGTCACGATATATACGTGTTTTTCAACCACTAATGATTAAAAATCATTTGTCAAACTATGGTGCTTTTTGTTCTTTGACACGTATAAATTTTAAATTTTAGTGCAAGATATTTTAGTACAAGCTGATTTATTGTTCTGATAAATACAATAACATTACAGGAAAGTAGTGATGGATATACCAGCAACAGGAGCGGATATAGAAGCAATTCTAAAAACGTTTAATGAACAATTCATGTAGGCTTCGGCGCAACACTTCGGCGGTGAAAAAGTTGAACGACAGCTGAAAAGCCAAGCAATCTCTAATGTGAACGTTGATACAATTCAAAACTTCTAAATAAATCTTAATATTTCTAATAAATTTTCTAAAATGATTTTTAAAACGCCTACCGAATTTTTTGAAAAACTCAGTGCAGCCATCTAAAGAAAAAAAACATGAAAAATATGTTGGCACAACTGAAACTTCAGCTTAATTTTTTGAACATTGAGCAATCTCAGCGTTGGCGTTTTTTGAAGCCAGACGCCAGCGCTCACGTTGGATATACTTACATTTGTTTCCCAAAACGATGAACATTTTTGCCGCCGAAGTTTTGCGCTGAAACCTACATTGGAGATTGCTCTTAACTATCCCGAAGCAGAATTTGTCATAATTAAAAAAAATAATTATTTTTTAAAAAGAAATTCAAATAATTTCAATAATTTAACATTTTAAAAATTTCCAAAAAATATACTTTAAAGTTCATATTGCCAAGTTTCAAAGTTCAATAAAATTATGTATAGTAATAGAAGTTAAATATATTTGTACGAACGAAATAATATGTATTTGATAAGCCTTAAGCAAAAAAAAATCTAAATATTATAATTTTATATTAATTAAGAAATCTAATATCGAATGTAAAATAAAATTAATTAATATTGCAATGTCAATAATAAAAAAAAAATAAAAATATTTCATTTTCAATAAAAATTTGTTTTTTTTTTTTCATTTTCAATGGAAGAAAAAGCAAATTCCAATTTGAACATTTTTTGAGCCACCTGCCGTTAAATAGAGAAACTACAATACCCAACACGATACCTACGCGCAGTAAAAAATATAAGTCCGGCCGACGTTGGTATAAACATTCTCACTGGGTAGAAACTACTCTTTTATATAGCGAGGAGTAGGAGTAACTAGTTCTATCTACTCCTACCTATTCTTTTCTACTTCTGGCAACCAAAACTGCACAAAATAAACCATTTTTGAGTAAAATGGGAAAATCGTTCAAAAAAGGATATCATACGTGCAAAATCACACAAAAATTTGCGTACACAAATTTTATAATTACGAATTGGGGCTCCTGAATCTTAAACAAAATGAAAACACAAATCATTAACAAAAAAATTTCGAAATTTCCTTTCCACTACTAAGCTTCTTAAATAAAGATATGAAGCAAAATTGAATTACCTGTATTGCATTCTTCTATGGATATTTCAGTTTTTTTTTTTTTGTCTATCCGCATTTCTGTTGAATTTACTGGAGTATTTATTCTATTAAATGAAAATACAGATGGTAAACAAGCTATTGGTGCTGGTAAAGATATTGAATGCTGATGTGTCCAAAGTGGATTTCGTAATGCCGCAATTGCATAAGGATGGAAATAGCTACCAGAAGGAATAAATCGAGCTGAGCCATTTTGGCATATAGACAGTGGAATATTTTCAGGATACATGTAGTTTAACGAAGACATTGATATTGAATTACATGTTCCTAAAAAAGCATTCGTTGTAACAGATTTATTACTCATAGCTGAATTATGTACAGTTGGAGTTGCTTTTTCTATTAATCTGGATTGTTCTGGAGAAATATTCGAATTTTTAAAATTTGTTATATATGCAGCATTTGAAAATGAACTTGCTAGTAATGGGTATGCAGTTAGAAAGGAGTTTTTTGATGAAGTTGTAGTACATAGTTTTTTATTTAGATCCATTAACACGTCGCTAGAAGTGTCATATTGAAATATTTCAGATTGTGGAGATGTGTTGGATGTACTTGACGTATCAGCTAACTTTTTAAACTTAGTTGTTGAATTGTGTTCCAAAAAAGTACAAACAGAATTCGATTCTATATTATGTAGTTTGTTTTTATCTATCTCTTGTTTTCTCTTAATATTTACATCAGTTAATAAACTAGAAGTTTGTTCAATGTTATCCATGTCAAAAGAACTAAACATTTTAGAATATGCATTCCCATCTGACCTACATAATATTGAATTATAATTACATTTCATACCTAGGGTTTCAACATTTTCCTCCACTTCATTTTTTAGTAGAGAAGATTTTAAAGGCAACTTTAAAGTCTTAGTATTAAGAATATAATTTTCATCCGATCTATTGAAGGCTGAATCAGAAGATCTTCCAGTGATTTCAGTATTTTCGCTGCTGTTACATGTATTTCCCAATAATGAATGAATACTGTAACTACTACAAAGCTTTGTTGATGACGATATGCTACAGTATTTATCACTAGGCTCTTTACTATAATTTACATTGAATGATTTTTGCATTAAACATTTCTTTTTTTCTGTGTCGTCAGATGGATTATAGTTTTTTAAACAATTGGATTGTAGAGAATTAGGTACTACTAGTTTGTCATTTTTCGAACGAATTCTTTTAGTACTATCATCTAGGGTAATTTTACCTAGTTCCCTTAGTATTCTTTTACGCGGCGAAATGTTGGATTGATATTTACCATCAATCAGACGCAATCCTGTTGTGCAAAATGTAGTTATGTTGCTACTAATGACCATACTTTTCGATAATTCCGAACTAATTGAAGTCTTATCAATTAATTTTTGAATAATGACAGATAGTTTTTGTTTACCTTGTCTGATTACTTTATGAATTAAATGATTATCTGTTTTCGTATTTTTAGGGAAGTCTTTTTGGTTAGAAACGGATACCATATTACAATTAAATGGATTTACATTATCATACGGGCGTCTTCTTTTAATTCGCATTATTTTAAGATTATTAAATGTACAATATTCTTTTGAGCGTTTAAAAATCATACACATTTCTTGAGATATATCTTTTCTAGGTAGCGATTTCCTCCAAGTATTATCTCGCTGCCATGGAGAAGATTGAATAGAACTGTTATCATCTAAAAATAGATTTTTATAATCAGAAATATGAAATTAATGGGCTGGTTATAATTGTACTACCACCACAAAAATTAATGGGCTGGTTATAATTGTACTACCACCGCAAAAATTAATGGACTGGTTATAATTGTACTACCACCATTAATACTTAAATACTTACCGCTTACAGAAGCACAAATATCATTTTTCGAATGAATTGTAATAGTTGCTGACGAATTAAGCACTTTTTTAGGAACAGAAACCCATCCAAATTTTTCTCCAGCTTTAGATCTCGCAATCTCCAGTATAAATTTACCATCTATAAAATTTGTAGAAAATTTTAGATAAGATAATGTTACTTTTAAGGCAACGCCTATATAATTAATTAATTAATATAATTGAAATAGGAATTTAAAATTACTTAAAGCACTACTTTTTTAGGGAAGGACGCGATCATGTATATATTTTTCAGACAATTAAACGAATTTTGCCAAAGTTACTAGTACATCATTAAATTTAATTGACGAATTTGTTATTCATTAACTTAAATTGTATATGAACGCCAAGATCTCAAAAAATTGCACAAATTAAAAGATTTCAGGGAAGAAACAAATTAAAGATCAAAAACAAATAAATAAAGTGGTTTTTATAAATTGCTTTTATTATAACATAGTGTGTCTCATTAAAAAACTATAATATAAAATTTATTTAATTTAAATAAACTCTACAAATAATTCAATAACAAATGGGAAAAGGCTACATTGGACAAAAATTCTAGTTCTCCTTATTGTACACGACCTAAGTAGCCAAGTTTCTTCTGCTTGGTGTTTATTAGTAAATTTTGCTTATTCCACTTCCCGTCGGAATAGGAATTTTCCGACGGAATTCAATTTCCTATTCTACTTTCCTACGGAATTTCGAAATTAATTCCGTCGGAATTTTTTGCTATTCCACTATCCGTAGGAATTGAAAATTTTACGTTTTTTTATCCGAGGGAAATATTTTGTAGGAATTTTTTAAGTCTGGACATAAAATAAAAATGTAAGTTATTTTTTTAATAAATTTAATTTATTTTGAGTAAATTTTGATTTTTTTAATGTTATTAAAATGTAGTCATCAAATATCACAAATAAAAACCAGTAAAAGACTGGTGGAATTACTTAGCGAAAATCGAAGTATCGCGCAAGGATTTACCAAAATAGAAAAAGGAGAAGTTGCTAAGTTCTGGAATAAGGTTGCTAACGATCTAAATTCAATGGGTCGTCCTAAAAAAGACGACCAGCTGGAAAAAGGTTCAATAATTTAGGTCTGGTTCGACTATAAGGCTTACATTAAAAAAAAAAAACAAAGTCATAATAAAAAAGAAGTGGCAGTAACAGGTGGTGGGGAAAATAAAATACACAGCTTTTCGGATTTATAAGAAACTGTGATACGTTTAACAGCCATGGAACGAATCCATTTAAATTTTAATATTTTATTACAAATCAAAAAAACTCCACAAAACTTTTAATATTTCAATACAGAAATTTTTTCAAATCATCTGCTTTTGACAGTTTGAAAATTATTTTTTTTATTTCGAAATTTTTCTTCATATGGTAATACTTGTACGCATTTCGTCGGATTGTGGAATACAAAATAAAATTCCGTCGGAAATATTTTCCGACGGATAGTGGAATAAGCTAAAATATGTTTCTGTATTTATTGATTCTTCTCATAACCTCTTATTGGTGACGTAAAATCTTTTAATTTGTAAGATATTTTTAGTATTCTTCGGTTAGTCCAAAAACCCCGAATGGGGTTTCACTTATATCAAAATATAACTTCCTATATTCGTGAATTATTTATTTATTTATTTATCAGTTAATTTCAATCAGAAACCAATAAGGTTTATTTAAAGATTGGTTAGCAATACATTAAAAGTAATTAAAAATAATTCAAATAATTCTAATATAATATTCTAAAATATAATATTTAGTCTTTTGTAATTGCATAATATAATAAGATTTATTATGTCTCGAGCAGAATCAACGCAGAATACATACGCAGCCAACATAAGAAAACGCAGCCTACATAAAAAAAATTGTCGACCACAATGAAAAGTAGTGTTGCTGCATTATGTAAATTTCACAGATATTTGTTTTGCTTTTTTTTAATGAAATTTTTTGAAAATTTTTTGAAAACTCATAATTTTTTTTTTAATTTACACGCTTAATAAATTTCTAACCCGCAATCATCAAAAATAAATTTGAAATGATAATATTTATGACATTCACCGGCGTTGCCTGCGAAAAAAGTTAAAAGTTGGTTAACTTTTTTTTCGATTCTGCGACGAGGCTGCGTTTGTTATAATCGGTTTCATATGTTTTCATACATTTTAACTTTATTGACATATCTTATGTAGACTGCGTTATGTATTCTGCGCTGATTCTGCTCGGGGTTTTAAGCCTAAAAGTAATGTTTAGAATTACATAAATTATAATTTTATAAAAAAAAGAAAATACACTTTTCTAAACAAATTAATTAGAAATATCATTTATTTATATCCAATTACATTCTTCAAAAAAAAAACAACAAAAAATGCTACCTTAGAAGAGAAAAAGAACAGAAGAATGGAAAGAATGAACAGAGGATAATAAATCATAAATCATGAGACTGTTACATAGGCTACAAATTGAAAATTACTAAAAAATTAAGTAGTTAGCAATTTTACACAATTTAAATAAAAAAATAATAAAATAAAAAATAACATTTTGAGAAAAAAAATATAAATAAAAATTTTTTTTTAAAAATACTTTCCCTTAAAGTAATGTTCAACTAAAAAGTAATAAACAAGAAAATAAAACCACTGCAATGTACTTTCCTGTGGAGCTTGAGTAACAGTCAGCAATAGTAAGGGAAAGGTAGACCTCCTTATAAATGCCATTAATTCTGATAAGGTCTACTTTCCCTTACTATTGCTGACTGTTACTCAAGCTCCACAGGAAAGTACATTGCAGTGGTATTATTTGCTTGTTTATTACTTTGTAGTTGAACATTACTTTAAGGGAAAGTATTTTTTAACAATTTTTTTTTAATTTATATTTTTTATTTTATACTTTTTAGTCGGTCAAATATTTATTTATTTGACCGACTACAAATGCTTAAATACTTTGACATCTTGGGATGCATTTGTTTGAGCTCCACATGTGGTAGACGTATTGAGCTTTCCTTGGCCCCCGGTGCACCACGGAGTACCGAATGTGTTTTGTAGATGATCATTTAAAGACCTTTCAGTTGATATCCCACATATTTTTTTGTATGATGGGACTTCACATTGCCCCCGTTTTGGGCCAAGACATGACGGACTACTCTCTATTGAGATGTACTCTTCAAGACTTTTCATTTAATGCCCCACAAAATTTAGATTTTACATTTTTCTGTTAAATTTTACATTTTCTGATAAATTTACATTTTATGTTAAATTTACATGTTCTGTTAAATTTTACATTTTCTGTGAAAATTCTGCATGTTCTGTTAAATTTTACAATTTCTCTTAATTTTTACAGTTTCCGTTAAATTTACATCTTCTGTTATATTTTACAATTTCTGTTAAATTTTACATTTCTGTTAAATTTACATCTTCTTTTAAATTTTACAATTTCTGTTAAATTTTACATTTTTACATTTTTTGTTAAATTAACATTTTCTGTTATTTACATTTTCTGTTATATCTGTTATATTTACATCTTCTGTTAAATTTTACATTTTCTGTTAAATTTTACATTTTCAGTTAAATTTACATTTTCTGTTATATTTACATCTTCTGTTAAATTTTACAATTTCTGTAAAATTTTACATTTTCTGTCATTTTCATCTTCTGTTAAATATTACAATTTCTGTTAAATTTTACATTTTCTGTTAAATTTTACACTTTCTGTTAAATTTACATCTTCTGTTAAATTTTACATTTTCTGTTAAATTTAAAGTGGGGCCCTCGTGAAATCAGAGTGCCCCACGGAATACTCCTCATTGAGATGTACTCTTCAAGACTATTTGATATCCCTCATGATTTGTATGATGGGGACAATATTCCATCGTTTTGGGCCCCACATGACCCATGACGCCCCGGACTACCCCCATTAAGATGTACTCTTCAAGACCTTTCATTTGCTACACCACATTACTTTGTATAATGGGTCCACAGACCCACTGTTGGGCCCTCGTGTAATTGGGCTCTCGTGTAACTGTTGAAGATACCCCACATGATTTTTGTATTATGGGGCCCAACATGCCTCCGTTTTGGCCCGAAATGACCCACGGCGCCCCCCCAACTACGCCCCATTGAGATGTACTCTTCAACACCTTTCATTTGTTACCCCACATGATTTTTTGTATTATGGAGCCCAACATTGCCCCCGTTTTGGGCGACATGACCCACGGCGCCCCCGGACTACCGCTCAATGAGATGTACTCGTCAAGACCTTTCATTTGATACCCCACATGTTTTTTTTTGGTACATTCAAAAATTAAACGGCCCTCCGCGGCCCCTTTCCTATCATCAAAAAGGCCTGTTCTGTAAAAGTTTTAGGGTTTATAAATTTATAGGGTACCAAGCATTTGATAACACGAGCTCAACTTCCAAATTTTAGCTCAATCGGTCAAGCCGTTTAAGAGTTATGGCCAGGTGAGGCGATATATATATATATACTGGAAGTGTGAATTTATAAAAGGGAAAGTAAAAAAAAATACTATGTATAATTATTTGCAATCCATTCACCCTCCAAAAATTTCCACTCCTCCTCGTTCTTCCCTATAAATGAAAAAAAAACAGCATACAAGAAAGAGTTACGTTAAAAATGTAATAGAGTGTAATATATAAAAGTGGGGGTCGGGTTTGGAAGTCAACAGGGTAGGCAAATGAATGCTTCGGCATAGTTTGTTGCAACTGTTGGGGTTTCTGAACAAGTACTTGCATTACCTCCTCGTGGTGGCCCCTGGAACTGTATCTGTCTTTAATATGGATACAGACCAAATTTGCAAGCGCGAAACCAAGCTAAGGGTGTTATTCGTACCGTGCCTAGAGCTGCATGGCTGAGGGTGTGCTCAGTCGCTAACGGTGGACTCCGGATACCAGGCGACCTCCGGTTTGAACCAGCCTTGCCATAGTATCGGGCCTCTGCTATGGTGGACCTTATATGCCGCGATACTCGTGGGAACAACATGGAAAAATCAAACAAAAAAACAACAAAAACAACAACAACAACAACGACAACAACAGCAATCACAACGGCAAATCCAACAACAACAACTATAAAAGAATCTTCAGCATCAGTACTAGTGGCTCCAAGGACCATCTCGGTAGACTCAAAGGTCACCGAAGCTGGCTCGTCGGCTCTAGCTGATGCTATTGAACTGCTTCAACGGACACGTATGCAGGATACCGAAGAAGACAGTGAGATGAGCGGCATTGCTACGGACGATGAAAGTACTTATTTAAGAAGTTCGGATAGTGAAAACGACAACATCACTATCATAGAAGGCAATGCAAACACTGAGGAAGCTAACAACAGCGATAAAACGGCTCCTAGTGAACGAACAGCAAAACGGAAAAATGTTTGCGGCGCTGTGAAGAAAAAACTACGGAGAATGCTAAAGTCAGGTGTTCCGTATGTTGAAGCAAAAGCAGCGATGGAAAGAGAACATAGGGAAATCATCGAATGCAGAAAGCGCAACCGATCCGATGGAAACACTCCCCCGGATACAGGTAAGAGATTCCGTACGCAAATAAAACCGGTAAGTCAACAGCGTCGGACATATTGTGAAGTGGCTAGTGGCTCAAAAGTTGGCATACTACCACTACAATATCCAAAGAGGACACTGAGTGAGGCTGAAGCTAGAAGGGTTCAAAAGGCTATTCTCAGTGCAATGGATGTGCTTCCAAAAGGAACAAATGTGAGATTCAACGGCTCAACAAGGAAACCAGGCTGGGTCTCCATTAATTGCAACGATCTTACGAGCAAGACATGGCTGAGCAACATCGTCAAAGAAATGAGGCCATATCCAGATGCTAAGTTAATAATGGTTGAGGGTAAGGACTTACCTAAATACGCGACCTGTTCGGGATTCTTCCCTGATGATGACAATCTTCATGAGGAGAGAATCCTGAACAGGTTGGGGAGGCAGAACAATGGCCTGCAGACCGAGGACTGGAAGGTGGTGAAGAAGGTGTCGTCAGGGAAAGGCCATCATATGGTCCTCTCCATAGATGACTCTTCGGCTAAAACCCTTCAGTCCTTGGACTGCAGGCCGTGGTTCGGCCTTGATAGGATAAGTTTACGCCTAAGGCTAAGGCATAACATCCAAGAGGAGGAAAGGACCAGCGAGGACAGAAACAGAAATGTAAATGAGGCTACGATGAGCGTAAGGCCAATTGTGAAGTCCATTGTGCCAATGGAAACAGACCTTGGTATAATACCATCACCGGCAGCAACCATGGTAACGCAAACTACAACAACAACAAGTGTAGTGGCTCCAACAACAGATGGTGCAGAAAAATTAACGCTATCAGAAGTGGTAAAGAGAGCGTCAGAACCACAACCATCCACCAGCGGCTACTCCAAAATGGCTGCTGGTCATAAGGCCGAATTTAGACCACCATTACAAAAAAATAAGAAGGAGGAGGTAAGGTTGGCAAGATACGGTAGAAGAGAAAGGTCAAAATCCCCAAGAAGAGAGTCCAGACGCGAGACTAGATCACCACCTCGTAGGCGAAGGTCAGTGTCGAGGGAGGACAGAAGAGGCTGGCACAGGGTGGAACATGGCAGGCCCGCTAAAATAGTGCACAAGGAGCGGAGGAGAGAAGTTTCCCGTAGTCCAGGTGACAAGGACCGGGATAGAAGAAGAAGGAGTCCTACTAGAAGGAGAAGTCGGGGGGCTTCAAGAGGCCCTCCTCCTAGCAGGAAAAGTGGTGAGGCTCGTGGCCAAGCCTCGAGTAGGAAGTAATAAAAATGGAGGAGTGGAAGGTGGTGCAGGCAAACCTACAACATGCCAAGGCCGCATCGGCGGTCTTGAGCAACAGGTTTGCAAAAGAACAAATAAGCTTTGCCTTAATACAAGAACCCTGGCTAGCTAAAGGTAAAATTTGTGGGCTAGGAGATTCTAAAGGTAAGCTTCTTTATAATTACACGGACTCTAGACCAAGGGCCTGTATTTTATTTAACAAAAATATTAATTACGTCCCAATTACAGAATACTGTCAAAGAGACGTAGTAGCTGCAATATTATCGTCAAAAAGAAGTAAAGCCGATATCATAGTATGTTCGGCGTATCTACCTGGCGATGAACCGTGTCCATCCCTGGAGTTAATGGGACTGCTGGCATTTGCAAGGAGGAAAAGGATGCAGATTCTGATCAGTTGCGATGCAAATGCTCATCACACCAACTGGGGCAGTTCCAATATTAACAGCAGAGGAGAATCATTGCTAGAATTCATCACCAGCAACAACTTATTCGTAGCAAATTCAGGTAATGAACCCACTTTTATTAACAAAATCAGAAATGAGGTTCTCGATCTCACAATCACAACCTCATTTCTGACAAACAACATAAAACGATGGCATGTTTCAAAAGAGCCATCTTGCTCAGACCATAGACATATAAGGTTTGATATAGAGGACCTTAGTCCCGAAACTTCAGTATATCGACCCAAGCGACGTACTGACTGGACATCCTTTAAGGAAGATCTTATAAATAAACTACAATTTATTCCCCAAAGGATTAGGAACATAGAAGATCTGGAAGAGGCCGCCTGGACGACCAGCAAGGCTATAACCGAATCTTTCTCAAACAGCTGTCCAGCACGCACCAGCAAGAGCAACAGACAGGTGCAGTGGTGGAACAACAACCTGACGGAACTAAGAAAGAAGGTGCGCAGGTTATTCAACAGAGCGAAGAACAAAAACCAACATGACTGGGAAATATATACAACAGCTCTAACGGAATACAATAAGGAGATCAGGAAGGCGAAAAGATCCTCCTTTCAGACGTTCTGCGAAAGGATTGACGAATTACCAGTAGCAGCACGTATACACAAGGTCATGGCAAACGAATCTCCAGGCTCCATTGGACTTCTTAGAAAAGAAGATGGAAGCTATACGGAATCCAAAACGGAATCGATAGAGGCTCTATTAAAGGCACACTTTCCAGGAGCCGTAAAGATGATAGATATCGACTACGGCAACAATCCAAACCCCAATGATAGTCAAAGAAGACCAACAAAGGATGAATGGAGGCAATCAAACAACATCATCAATCCAGAACGGGTGGGATGGGCTATCAACACTTTCAAGCCATACAAATCACCAGGTCCGGACGGAATATTTCCGGCTCTCCTACAAGAAGGACGCGAAATAATCATCCCCATACTAACACGGCTATTCAAGGCCTCACTTGTGTGGGGACATATACCGAAGGCATGGACAGAGGTCAAGGTAGTATTTATTCCAAAAGTCGGCAAAAAAAACGATGGAAACCCTAAAAATCTGCGGCCGATCAGTTTGTCATCGTTTATACTGAAGACACTGGAAAAAATCATAGAACGGTTCATCAGAGATACAATTCTCACGGTAAACCCGCTAAATAAACACCAATATGCCTATCAAGCAGGCAAATCAACAGAGATGGCGCTGCTAAATCTTACAAGTGAAATTGAGAAATCCATGACACATAAGGAGGTAGCGCTAGTAGCATTCATGGACATCGAAGGAGCTTTCAACAACACAACACATGAATCCATGATAAAAGCGATGATCGAAAAGGGTATCAGTGGATCGATTTGCAGATGGACAAAATCCATGTTGACCAGCAGAATCATCGAAATATCCCTTGGCAGCACACAGGTTAAAGCGAAAACCAATAGAGGCTGTCCACAAGGTGGTGTCCTATCACCACTCTTGTGGTCACTCGTGGTCGATAAACTATTGGTCAAGCTACAAGAAAAAGGCTTTGACTGCCAGGGATATGCGGACGACCTAGCAGTTATCATCAAAGGTAAATTTATAAATACTCAATGTGAATTACTCCAAAGGGCGTGCAACATAGTGGAAAACTGGTGCATATCAGAAGAACTTCGAGTGAATCCAGCCAAAACCATTATAATTCCGTTCAGCAGAAAACACAAAATAGAACATCTAAAGAAACCAACGATGTTCGGAGCGGAACTAGACTTCTCGAAAGAAGTCAAATTCCTAGGAATTAACCTGGACCACAAACTAAAATGGAACAGCCACATAAACTACACAATAAAGAAAGCACAATTATCCTTGTGGACTTGTAGAAGGATATGTGGAAAAACTTGGGGAATACATCCAAAGATAGCCAACTGGATGTATCTCTCAATTGTCAGGCCGATCATTACCTATGCATCGGTGATTTGGTGGAGTAAAACTAAACAACTAAACGTCCAGCGCAAGCTAAATAAACTTCAAAGAATGGCTTGCCTAAACACCACTGGAGCAATGAGCACTACACCGACATCAGCAATGGAAGCACTGCTGAACCTTCCCCCATTACACATATTCATAGAAGAAGAAGCAAGAATGGGGGCCATGAGAATAAAGGGCTTCCAAGGCCCGGGACAAGAAAAACTAAATCACCATCCGTCTATAATATTAGCTACGGAGAACGAACCATATCTCGACATGCCAAGAGATGATGGTACAATTACGTATAAATTCAAAAAACCATTCAAGGTAATCATCCCGGACAGGAACAACTGGGAAACCAGCAAACCAGCTGAATCAGAGATAGAATGGTACACAGACGGATCGAAAACAGACGAAGGAGTTGGATCCGGCGTTTATGGAAAGAGGCCTAGATTCAATAAAGCACAAAGCTTAGGCGCCATAGCCACGGTATTTCAAGCAGAGGTACACGCCATACAGATGTGTGCAAATGAAAACATACGAAGGAAATACGTGAACAAAACAATCACAATCTACTCGGACAGTCAAGCGGCTCTCAAGGCACTTGACTCGACTCAAATTAAATCAAAGGTAGTACTAGATTGTCATAACATCCTAACCAAATTAGGAGCAACCAACAAACTTATAATATCTTGGATTCCTGCGCATGTTGGTCATGAAGGAAATGAGAAAGCGGACGAACTAGCAAAAAGAGGAGCCAGTTCATCATTCCAGGGCCCGGAACCGGTCTTAGGAGTTTCAAAATGCTTCCTAAAAGCTAAAATTAAAAACAAAACAACATCATCCCAATTAACTGCATGGAACGAGAAGGAAGGCATTAGACACTCGAAACTATTCATTAAAGGACCGTCAAAGAAAAGAGCGAGAGAGCTTTTGCAGTGCAGTAGGAGAAAGGCCAGAACAGTCACTGGCTTCCTCACAGGCCATTCGAGGCTGAGGAAACATTTACACAACATGGGACTTTCACACGATCGAGTGTGTAGATTCTGCCAAGAAGAAGATGAAACAGCGGAACACCTAATATGCAACTGTATGGCCCTAATTCAAAGAAGGCTAAAATATCTACACAGTTATATACTAAATCCATCAGAAGCATGGAACCTATCTCTGTCGGACCTCTACGGCTTCATTAACAGTATTGGTCTAGCAGATGAGTAACCAAGAGGGTAGTCACAATAAGCCAGATGGCTGCAGTGATGAGGCTTTTTGCTGGCCGACCCTGTATTCAAACCTAACCTAACCTAACCTAATATATAAAAGTGTAATATATAAAAGTGTAATATATAGTAACAATTAACAAATTAAGCGATAGTTACAACTAGAAATTAAGTTTGAAAATTATAAATTAACAAGAGTTAAATTAAAAAAATGTTGAAAGTAAATTTTTGTAAGTATAAAGAGGTGAAGAAGAGATAGATAGAGCACGACACAAAACAAAACGAACGAACTAAAAAATGCACCAATATCCACTATCAAAGGAAAACACCCACCAGTATACAAGTAAGAAAAAACAGAAAGTAGTAAAATGAAGGTAGTAAAGCCAAAAACAGGAGTATACCTTAGGTATCAGAGTTGAGAAAATTAATGAGATATTTCTTAAATGCTGTACCAGAAACAGATCTGCTTTTAAAAGATTGAGCAACAGCATTCCGAAAAATCGAAGCACGTTTGAAAAATATGAAAAACAAACCCCGGGTTTGTCAAAAGCACATTTCCTCAAAATCACCCCATGTACAACTATGAGCTATTCTAAACCAAATGAAATTCCCCCATAGTAGTTTTTAGAAAATATATGTAATAAATATAGGTAAAAAATGTATCTCTGTTCGATTTTATTAATTTTTTTGGAATTTTATTAATTCATTTAAGCTTTCTCTCATTTGGTTTTAATTGAACATAATGTGATATGAAATAATATCCAATATTCCTTTTATATAGCACCTAAAAATATGCAAAATAATTGTTTTTTGCAAAATTTTACATGATTAAGCATTTTGATTAATTATAAGTGTGGAGTGAGGCAAATAATTATAATTTATTAATTAATGCATTTTAAAGAAATATGATTTTAGAAAGTTTTCTCAATATTTGTTTTTAAAAATATTGTGCAGTTATAATTTTACAAGTAAATTAAAAATGTAATTTTTTGATTTTCGAAGAGCCACAACGGAAAGGGGAGGAGAAATACGGATACAATTTCTTCAGAGACTCTAGTTATTTTTTAGATATCTCTTCGGTACAAAAATTTTCATAATAAAATGAATATTCCATAATAAGCCGTTTGGAAAATACAGGGTGTTAAAAAAACTAAAAAAAAGTTGTATGAAGATAAACGGTATTTTTTCAAAACAATAAATTGAATTTTGTATAATTTGTTAATTTCACCAAAAAGGCTACAGATTTTCCTATCTTTTAGCTTTTACAGAACTTAAAAATCTTTATTGGTTTAAGAGTTATTAGATGGTCAATATGAGCACAATTTTCGAACTTGGAAGGGTAATAACTCAGAGGGGAAAAGAGATAGAAGAAAATTTTGTTCTACTGGACCTATTATTTTATTACTATCTATCTATGGTCTTTTGGTTATTCTATCTTTTGTTACTCTATCTTAATAGATGTAGAAGTTTGTGTAAACGGGGAGACAGAGTGAAACTAATATAAACATTTCTACCAAATTGGTTGGAAATGTGCTAATGAATGAAGAAACAAGAAAAAATCTTGATTATATTGCAAAACATATTAGTTATATTACACCATTTGACGGTAATATATATTGTTTGTCTGGTTTTATTAACAGAATAAAATCACTAATACCTTTTGTTACACCACTTTCTAACGAGCTAAAAGTAATAGTGTTATGTTATATTACTGATAAAATAGTGAGAAAAGCAAGACAAAGTTTTATAAAAAATGGAACAGTAGAATTTAGGGAAACAGTAGAATCTAATTATGGAAAGTTTAAAAGTAATATTAATTAAAAACCATGGTGAAAAAACACCAATACTAGATTTAAAGGACGAATTAGAATCGATTAGATGTCGAATTAAGAACTAAGATCGAATTATTTTATCAAAAAGTTAGTAATTTACTTTCTAGAATTAATAATGCAAAAACTTTAAGTGGAGAGAGTTCAGCAGCACAAGTAGTAGAAAATAATAGACAAATTCTAAAACATTTTACAGAAAACTTACCACCCTTAGCAAAAAATTTAATTGGATGCAGAAATCCTGCAACATTAGATGATTCATACGAACTATTATCGCAGTTCAGTTATTTATCATTTACAAATAAAAAATATAAAACTAATACGAGTAATAATAACAATTTTAAACGTAATAACAATTATCTAAATAATAACAATTATCATAATAATAACAATTATCATAATAACAATTATCATAATAATAACAATTATCATAATAATTATGTTAGAAATACATATCATTCAGCTGATTACAAACGTAATAGACAACCAAATATACAAAGTGAACAAAATAATGAAAATAAAACTAATGTAGCTAGTTTACAATCTCATAGGTGTAGTATCTCTTCAAGTGGAAATTCTAGACAAATAATGCGTTACACTACACAGTAACAAAGTACTAGTATCCAGAAATCTACAGAATTTCTCTAAATGAAAACAAAAAAATACCTCAAAATTTTCCAATACCTGCCGAAAAAAACTACCCTATATAGTAGTAAAAAATAAAATTCGTGATTTAAAATTCATAATCGACAGCGGAAAATAGTATAATAAATCTTAAAAATTGTAGTAGTAAATGGAAGATAAATTCTCCCAATAAATTAATTAAAGTATTGGGTAGAAATATTGAAATTAATACAGAATGTAGTTTTCCAATATTCCAAGAATTCAACGAAAAAGTGATTTTTATATACAATTTTTAGAATATAAATTTCATGATAAATTTGATGGAATAATCGAAAACAATATACTGGTTGCTTTAGATGCGATAATCGATTTTAAAGAGCGATTACTACGCACACGCAATTCAGTAATACCTTTTTATTTGAATAATGATGAAGAACTCTATTCAAACAATTGTTATACAGATGATTCAATAAATGTTTTTAGTAATGAATCAAATAATAATATTCCATAGAATTTTTTTCCAAAAATTTAAATCAAAATGATTTCCAGAAATTAAAATCACTGTTATTATCGTATAAAGATTTGTTTTTCAAAGAAGGCGATAACCTTTCTTTTACAAACGAAATAAAACATCAAATTAAAACTAAAAGTGATAAAGCAATTTACAACAAATTGTACTGGTGTCCAGAAATCCACAGAAAAGAAGTGGATTTTGTTTTTGTTTTTTATATTTAACTTTATCAACTGTTTGATACTTTAGAACTAAAACTGGTCTTATTGTCCTGTGACTCGCTAATATTTATTTAGATGATTATAACAGTGTTGATAAATTTAGTACATAATGTGAGTTGGTTTTGTTCTTATCAATCTTCTTACGTTGTTTTGAGTGTTAAGCAAGTTAACAGCTTCTATATTAATATGATTTGAAAGTTTATTTTTGTGTTTTGTGGCGAATCTACTTCTTTCCTCTTCTACTGTCTTGATTTTTAATTCCCTGAAATCTTTATTTTGAAATTTTTGTATTATTTGTACATGGCACTTGGATGCACAACCCCAAAGTTGTATACCGTATATCAATACGGATTTAAAGATTTGATTATAAATTAATAATTTGTTGTTGATTGAAAGCTTTGAATTTGGCCCAATTAGCCAGTAGTATTTAACATATTTTAGCTTTAATTCTTTTACAATTCCCACCATGGTGTGGTGTAGAAAAAAAATTTCTGAAAAGAAATTGTTATAAAATTTTTCAAAAATAATAGAAAATAAGTTTGTAGGAGCCAAATTAAAGAAGTAACTGTTTCCAAAATTTGCTAAAAAAATATTAATTTGAAATTGTTATACAGAAAATAGTTCCACTAATTCCTAATAGGATAGGTCGGTTGTAAATTGTTATATTCGCTATTATTGTAACTATATCTCTCTTGTTGTTCTCTATATCCTTTCTTATTTTGGATATATGTACATACTTTTTTTTGCATTTTCTTATATGTACAGGTTTTAGTTATATGCAAATATTTTCATTTAAATTTTAAATTTCAACATTTTAGAATTTTTTCGTTTTCTATATTCAGAATATTTATAATTTTCTAGGGGTTAATAGTTTTTTTGTTGAATGTGCTAAAACTCTGTCGAGTAAGTTTAAAAAAGTATAAATAGGAAAACTCAATAGCATGTTTAAACGGGAATATTATTAATATTATAATAATGAATAATGAATACTAATAAATAACAAAGAGGATAGGTGTAAGCCATGTTATTTTAAAAATACCAACATTATGTATATTACTTTTTAATGAACTTGCTCAATTTAATATTTACCAATTTTTTTTCATTTTTCATTATAAGTAATATATATATCAAAAATATATACGAGTATGTATGTAGATTAAAAAAATTTCATTCTACCAAAGATATTTTTTTTAAATGCATTCATTCAGTATAAATTAAACTACGATCGCATATTTGATTTTTTTCCCAAAAATAAGAAAAATAGATTATTTAAATTTGAAATTTAAATATAAAAACTTATATCCTTTTGAATGGATATAAGAGAGAACTCATTGCAGGTAACAAATATAAAAAATGCCGCGCAGCCGAACTTATTAATTTAATTAATCAATCTTATTATACATATATACTCGTACAAGTATATTGTCGTGTAATGGATGAAAGAAATCCACCTGATAAGGTGGTCAATGAAAAAATAACAAACGAAAAAGAACAGAACATAACCTCAATAAACCAATACGACCAAACAGACTACAGAAAAAACTATAAAATTATAGTTAGGGCAGTTGAAGCAAAATACCTTAGTACTCTCAATGTAGGACAAAATTTAGACAGGATTTATAAAGAAAAAACCAAATTCATACAAGAGATAAAACGAACAGGTAGAGCACAAGCAATAATCACATGTACAACCCCGGAACTGGCAAATGACATAGTCAAAAATGAAGAAATAAAAAAATTGAAATTCCATTGCTTTATTCCACATTCAATGACCACTAGATCAGCTATAGTCAAAGGAATAGAATTAGAATATGATATTGAACAACTAAAAGAAAATATTAAATCAGGCAACTTTAAAATTCAAAATATACGGAGAATAAAAAGGAAAACAATAGATGAAGAAAACAAGGTATCATATGTTAATAGTAAAAATATAATAATTTACTTTTTAGGTGAAAAACTACCGGATCACATAATATTATACCATAACTTCATTAGATGCGAACCATACATAGAGCCATTGAAACAATGTAGAAATTTCTGGAAATTTGGTCATCTGACCAAATTCTGTAGAGGGTTCTCTACATGCATACAATGTGGCAAATCACCGAAACACGAAAATTGTCAATTCCAACTATTCTGTATCAATTGTAACAAAAACCACCGTCCAACAGCAGATACATGCCCAGAAAAAATACGGCAGAAAGAAATCAAAACACATATGGCATTTAATCTTACATACGGAGAAGCATCCATTAGACTTCCAAAAAACGCCTATGAGAATTATGCACATCCAAACCAAAACTATTATTCATGTCTTGAACCTGATGATGTCAATTTTCCTGAACTAATTCCCACTAATCCACTAGAGATCACAACGTTTAATAATAAAATACCAAAACAGATAAATAAAAACGAGGAAGACCACTAAAACAGAATTGCGAAAAAAACAATAAAAGGAAATCAACACCTTCAACGTACGTACACGAATCGAAAAAAACCTCAAGAAATACGTCTCCATCAGAAAACAGTAAAACAAATACTTTAGAAAAAAAAGAACAATAACATACAAAAACCAAAATTCACAAAAATATCAATCAAATATCAACAATGAAACAAACAACTCAGTGACTGATATGGACATTAGTCATACTGAAACAATATATAACACAGAATTTGAAAATTTTACAAGCCAAAATTACTCAATTAATTATAATACAGATCACATAAACAAATATCAACATAACTTCAATACAAATTACCAACAAGAATACGATAAAGAAAATGGTGAGAAATCACCTACATATACTACTCAACATGAATAATTTAAATACTTTTTTAATACAATGGAATCTTAACGGATTCCATGCAAAATTAAATGATTTACATCTACTTATAAACAAATACAACCCACAAATAATTTGCTTACAAGAAACAAGATTACACCATAAACACAACATTAAATTAAAAAATTACAATATTTTAAGAAAAGATTTTGAAAGTGGAAATAACACTTGTGGAGGTGTTTTAGTAGCAGTAAGAAAGGACATCAAATTTCAAGAAACACAATTAAATTCTACATTCCAAAATGTATCTATAAAAATAGACTATCCATTCAAAACCAATATATGCTGTACATATATTCCAAATTCCAAAAGAATAGTATATTACGAATTTGAAAATATAATTAAACACTTACAATCTCCTAGTATTCTACTAGGTGATTTTAATGCGCATAATACATTATGGGGATCAGTGAAAGATGATCATAGAGGTAGAATAATTGAAAATATAATAGCTAAATATGATTTTGAATGTATGAATACAGGTGCTGCAACTCATCTATCAATTTCTAATGGAACATTCAGCCAAATAGACTTAACATTATCCAAGGGAATCAACAGTGCAAATTTAGTATGGAATGTATATGAAGAACGACTTAACAGTGATCATCTTCCTATTATAATCCAAAAAATGGACCAAGTTTCATACACCTCATGTAGACCAAGATGGAATAATAAAAAAGTCAACTGGAAAAAATTTAGTGAAGAAGTAAATTTAGATGAAACCTATGATTAATTCTACCCAGAAGTTACTTGTAATAACATTACTAACAGAATTTTAGAATCAGCTAATTTAAATATTCCGAAGACCCCATCTACAATTAGAAAACCACTAGTTCCTTGGTGGAACAATGAAATCAGAGACGCCATTCGTGAAAGAAAAAAAGCCTATAGTAAGATCAGAAATAATAGCAATAATGTAAATAACTTAATTAAATACAAAAAATGCAAAGCACTAGCCCAAAAATTAACATACGCTGAACTAGAAAAAGTCTTAAACAACAGTAAAGGATCTTCACCTGGACCAGACAATATTAACTACCTAATGTTAAAGCATTTAAACTATAACAACAAAAAAATCTTTTAAATCTATTTAACTGTATTTGGAACTCTGGAAATATCCCAGAAAATTGGAAGTTAGCACTAATACTTCCAATTGAAAAACCTGGTAAAGACAAAAACATTCCTGAAAATTATAGACCAATTTCTCTAACATCATGCTTATCCAAAACTCTAGAAAGAATGATAAATGCAAGATCACATAAATAACATCAAAAATAATGCAAGAAGAATCACATAAATAACATCAAAAATAATGCATCCAAAAAATTGAATATTTTAAAAAGCATCTGTAACACTTCATGGGGAACTCATAGAGAAACTTTAATTAAAATATATAAATCAATTATACTACCAGTTATAGATTATAGCTCAATAGCTTATAACACAGCAAACAATTGTTTCCTAAAAAAACTAGATACAATCCAAAACTCAGCAATTCGAATAGCCACAGGAGCTTTTAGATCTAGCCCAATAATAAGTATGCACATAATAGCTGAAATAATCCCATTGAAATTCAGAAGAACAATTTTGACTACCAAATATGCTTACAAAATCAAATCAAATAAACATCACATAAACTATGAAATACTATGGAATAACAACATTAATAATAACACCACAAATATGAGTTCTACAATCAGTCAAAATAGAAAACAAATAAAAAGCATACAATATAGTTTAAAGGAAATTGAAGAGAAATGGAATGACAATGAAGAGATCCTAGTTATGGAAAATTCATATAATGATATAATGCCTTTCTGGGAAGTTAAAAAACCAAAAACCATTCAACATTTAGCAACAAGAAAAAAGAATAATACAGCCACTAACACCTATAAACAGTTATTCTTAGAAACAATCAACAGATACCACAACTATGAACAAATTTACACTGATGGATCTAAAATTAATAACAAAGTAGGCTTTGCTGTTGTCACTTACGCACAAATGTATAAGTATCGTCTGCAGTCGCACGCTACAATATTTACAGCAGAATTATGTGCAATCTTGTGTGCTACCCAACATGCCATCAATAACAAAAAAAACTATATTATAATTTCGGATTCAAAGAGCGCAATTGATATAATTTCAAACTTCAAACTAATAACCATATAGCTGTGAATATACAAAAAAACCAAACATCAATAAGAAACCAGGGAAATGACATAGTATTCATGTGGATACCTAGTCATATCGGTATTACAGGAAATGATGCTGCAGATAGAGAAGCAAAACTATCACTTAATTTGGACATTTCAACTCAATATCTTCCTACATATAACGACATATCAAGCTTTATAAAATCAAAAATATTAATAGAATGGGAAAACGAATATAAGAATACCAATAGCTTTCTAACAAACATCAGAAAAAACATAACAAAATGGGAAACTGCTAGCAACACGAATAGGAAACTAGAAACATGCCTAACGAGAATAAGAATTGGCCATACGAATTTAACACATAAATTTCTATTTGAAAAAACTGATCCACCAGTATGTTCTATTTGCAACGAACAAGTACAGTCGAACACATCCTTATGAAATCCAAAAAATACGAAATAAAACGAAACAAGCTTAATTTCCCCAACAACATACCAGAACTACTTGATAATGACCAAAACATGTCCAACAAAGTTCATGAATATTTAAAAAATTCAAAATTACTGAAATTAATCTAATTAGAATTTAAATTAAACATTACAGAGGACCCATAAAGTCATGATTGACTGGAGGACCTCTTTAAAGAAATTAATAATAATAAAAAAAAAAAAAATGTATGTTGCCGATCATTTTGTGCGTGCATATTTTTAAATTGTTATACACACCATGTATATTATAATAAAACGAAGGATGTCAGATATAATTTTACTTTTCGGGCAGGCCTCCCAGAGAGAACTGACGTATATACCAACGCGTAGAGTACTCTGTTGGTATCGAAATGACAATATATAAAAATATAATGTCAGACTGAAATAGAAGATAATCAAAGTATTTTCTCGATTTGATATAAACTCGTCAGCCTGACACGATACCAATTTTCACCCGATTCGTATGGATTGGAAGAAAATTCTACGCTCCAAGCGGATAATTGCTTCAAACGAAATAAAAATGGCAGAGAAAAACAATATTGTGTCTACATGGTGATTGTAGAGTATTTTTAATGTGTGTATTTGTATATTTAATTTACAATAAAATTGTAGTTTTAATAGTAATAATTATAAATTGTATTATTAATTTAAAATATTTTTAGTTCCGTGGAAATGCAGATGAATTTCTTTTGGAATTTCATGAACAAAAAAAGGATGTATGTATAATAAAGCCAGACAAAAATTCCTTGAAATTCTAATATAACTCAAATTTATTAATTATTTTCAGAAATACATGTTCTAACTTAATAAAGGGGGAGGGGTTGTCGGTATTGTGAGACTAAGCGTCTGTTCCCAGGTTAGGGGCGGCTTAGTGTAGCTTTGCAAACGACTTCTCCTCAATTCCTACTCTCACCTCCACGTGGTGCCTCCTGGGGCCTGGTATACCTGGTGGATACGATCGGTTTTTGATGCCAATCGGGAAGCTAGGTCAGGTAAACAAACGAGAGTGGGAGAAAAGCCAGTCAGCATCAGGTAGGGGTCTGTTCCCCATATTAGGGGCGGCCTTTCTTTTTATACCTGGCGGTAGGTATAAAACGCATCATGAATGTATGATGGAAGAACCGAAGAATAAAAAGCGGGTAGGGATATCTACCCAAACGTCGGCAGTTACTACGCCTGCCGGCACGCCTCTCCCCAAAAGGGATAGGTCGCCAGTAGTATTGGATTTAACGGCAAAACAGACCTCGGCAATCGAAACTGGTAAGTCTTACTCTTGTGCAGTCAAAACTCCTGTAAGTCCCGTTAAGGCTGCGAACAACATTCGCATGAACCTTAATGGTACGGACAGGAAATGGCTCACAAGATGGATCAAAGAAGGGAAGACGAAGGAAGAAGCATACTCTATGCTGAAGGAGAAAAAGAGACTGGCGCTGGAAGCACCTTCGACCTCTGGAAGCGCAAATGCTCAGACGGAATGTCTGAGTAAAAAGCGTAACAGATCAGAGGAAGAAGAGCATCCAGTGGCTGGATGCTCTTCTTCAAGAAGAACATTCAAAAGAGGTAAGGTCAGAGGTGACAGGAAAATACCACCGGGAGATGGTATGCCCTGCAATGCCTCTGATGACAGCTTGAAGATCGCGATCATCGACAGAGCTCATCCGGAGGGAAAAATTTTCCGGGGAAACCAGAAGATCCTGAAGGATAGCTTTGAATCCTGGCAGATTGAAGCGATGACGGCAGAACCGGAAGGCTTTATACCCCACTTTGAGTGGAGTCGCTTCTCCGGTGATGTCTTCAGAGTAACCTGTCAGGATTTAGAGTCGGTGGAATTCGTGAAGGTTATGGTCATGAAGAAAGGTACTTCTGATTTTGGGAATTTCGAACGAGTCCTTAGTGACTCTTAAAAATGTATCTGGATGGATTTATTATTTATGCAGAAAGATACAGATTAGTATCCCAAAACCAGAGGGTGTAGGTAAGGAGTAAGAAAAAAGGAAACTAATCCTAGCAAGATAGATGAAGATCTGGATTCTTTGCTAGGTGCAGTCGGGGATTTAGGAATGGCGGAATCTGAGGTGGGTACAGAACTTGGCAGTTTGACTGACGAGGATACCTTAACTGATGACCTAAATATAACCGCTATTTTTACAGGTACTAACGTAGTAGAGTCCCCTTTGATGGACATTACTACGGCGGAGAAAGGGGGTAGTAGTTCAACAACATGAAGATAGTCCAAGCTAATCTTCACCGTAGTTGTACAGCTACCAACAAATTAAAGGAATACCTACTTAAAGGAGCAGCAGACATAGCGCTGATACAAGAACCACGGACTAAGGACAACGTGGTTCGGGGGTGGAGCGCAAACGAATTTCAGGTATTTTACGATACAGGTGAGGGTAGACCCAGATCGTGTATTGTTGCAAAAAGAAATAGTAATTTGATCTATATTCCGCAGGTTAGTAGCAAGGATAACGTTGTGGTCCTGTGGAATCTCAGAAATGGGATAAACTCCACGGAAATACTGTTGACTTCTTGTTACTTACCGTATGACTCGTCATATCCACCACCAACTACGGATATGAGGAAGGCGGTAGAATATTCCATAATGAAACAAAAGGAGATAATAATTGGATGTGACTCCAACGCTCACCACGAAGTTTGGGGTAGTACAGACACAAATGAAAGGGGTAAGTCACTATTTGAATTTTTAGTCAGTAGCGAACTCTTTCTATTAAATAAAGGTTGCAAACCCACCTTACCTTTATGAACAAAAATAGAAGACAGGTTTTAGATATAACACTTTCTTCGAAGCGAATCCACGAGAGTGTCCGTAATTGGCGAGTCTCAAACGAGCCATCCTTTTCAGATCACGCGTGGATTTGTTTTGAAGTAATATCAGAACATAGAATAGGTAATAGCTATAGGAACACAGAAAACAAATTGGCAATTATATAGGGAAAATTTAGATAATAGGTTACTTACACACCCTGCGCCTATTTCTATAGACACAGTTACGGTTTACGAGTCAGAAGTTGCACTCCTGACAAGCTCGATGATAGGTGCTTTTGAAGCGGCTTGTCCGCTCAAAACAGAAGGTAAGACCATGGATGAATGGTCAAATTCTGAACCTCAGAAAGGAAGTCAGGAGGCTTTTTAACAGAGCAAAAAATTATGACTTAGAATCTGATTGGGTAAACTACAAAACCACTCTGAAAGAGTTTAAAAAACAATGTAGGAAAGCCCAAAGAGAATCGTGGAAAAGTTTCACAGAACAAATTTGTAGTGTGAACGAGGGGGCCAGGTTGAAGAAAATCCTAGCAAAAACTCACTCAGCCGGAACGATTAATGCACGAAGACGGTTCAGAATCTACTTCGGCAGAAGAATCATTAAATATACTACTTGAAGCAAATTTTCCATGATGCCTAAACAATCTGGAAGAGCAAGATCAAAACGTGGATATAGTCGACTCCAGATTATCTCTACTGGACACACAGGAGCTAATATCCATTGAGAAAATAAATGGGCAATTGACTCATTCAAGCCATTTAAATCACCTGGCATAGATGGAATATATCCCGTCTTCTTGAAAAACGCAAATGTTACACTACTAGATAGGCTATGTAAAGTATACAGAGCCTGTCTTGAAATGGGTTACGTTCCGGACGAATGGAAAAAATCGAAAATAATCTTCATACCAAAACCTGAAAAAAGTAACTATGCCTTAGCAAGTTCTTATAGGCCAATAAGCTTGACCTCGTTTCTATTGAAGACTATGTTGAGACTAATTAAATTAGAACTGAGAACATCAATACCAATCTCAGCACTGTCGAAACACCAGCATGCATATTGTAAAGGAAGGTCAGTGGACTCAGCCCTGCACAGCGTTGCATGTATAATTGAGAAATCATTCTCAGTGAAGGAAACTACCTTAGGGATGTTTATCGACATTGAAGGTGCCTTCAACAACGTCGATACGGAGTCAATCATAAGAAGACTTATATGTAAAGGGGCGGACAGTAAAATACTTAACTGGATAGCCTCTATGTTAAGAAGTAGGAGTATACAGGCTAATGTCGGGGACTCCAAGAAGGTGGGTCACGCCAAAAAAGGTACTCCATAAGGTGGTATATTATCACCATTTCTATTCATGGATGACTTACTCATGCAGTTATCGGAAGCGGGATATAAGGTTGTCTGCTATTCAGACGATCTGGCTATCCTGGTCACAGGGAAATTTGAGACAACGCTAACCTCGCTAATGCAAAGTGCGATAACTCTTGTGATCAACTGGGCAACAAGAAACGGACTTAGAGTTAACCCGACAAAAACTGAGCTTTGTCTTTTCTCTCGGAGACGGAGGAATCCCAGTCTAATTGGTAACAGTACTCTCGTACTGGTAAAAGAAGTTAAATTTGTAGGTATCATTCTTAATAAGAAACTGCAATGGAGACAGCATCTCGACCAAAGAGCTGGCAAAGCCACAAAAATCTTCTGGATCTGTAGAAATGCAATTGCGAAAAAATGGGGTTTATATCCAAAGATAATTCACTGGATTTATACAAGTATTATAAGACCTATACTAACACATAGGGCTTTAATATGGTGGAAAGCACTGGAGACTGTTACAAACAGGAGAATATACGAGAGAGTTCAACGCCAATGCTGCCTAGGTATCTCAGGGGCACTGAGAACAACGCCTACTAAAGCATTGGAAACTATTCTCTTCATACAACCGATTGAAATTCATGTGACAAAGTTGGCGGCAAATTCTGCTATACGCCTCAGCTTAACTGGCCTTTATAATAGAAACAATTCACACTTACCGCATTGTAATATTCTTAATGTAGTCAGGGAGGCAGGTTGTCACCTCGAACAAGAATGTTACTACCAGGCGGTTACAATGGAATTCAAGAAGAGTTATAATATTAGGATACCGTCCAGAGGGGAATGGGAAAATGGACACCCCATTCCCACAAATGGACGAACGGTTTTCACGGATGGCTCATAAATGGAATCGGGATGTGGAGCAGGTATCTTCTCGACAGACATAAATTTGTCAATAAGTGTAAGCCTAGCAAACCATATCACAAATTTCCAAGCAGAGGTCGCTGCTATAAATAAAGCAGCAGAAATTATTATTGAAAGGGGAATAGAACAGGAAAACATCATTATCTGCTCCGATAGCCAAGCAGCTCTCAAAGCACTAGATAATGTGGTGACGGATTCGAAGCTAGTTAAGAAATGTAAATTAAATCTTAACACACTAGCAATAAACAATAGAGTTAAACTACTATGGTCTCCGGGCCATTGTGAAATAGAAGGAAATGAAAGAGCAGATGAATTGACGAGGAATGGAGCAATCTCGAACTCAGCGCCAAATATTGATATAGGTTTTCCCATTAAATCCGCTAAGAACCTTTTAGAGGAATGGGTAAAAAAGGAGCATCAGCATAGATGGATTAATTCCACCGGCTGTATTGGCACAAAACTCTTCTGGGGTGTACCAGATGCAAGGAATACAAGAGAAATAATTAAGCTAAACAAAGCTTCTCTTAGATTATTTACCGCAGTGGCAATAGGACATATTCTATTGAGAAAGCATGCCTCAAGGCTAAATTTGTCAACAGAGACTTGTTGCAGAGGTTGTGAAGAAGATGATGAAACGGTAGAACTCCTACTGTGCAACTGCCCGACAGTACGAAGCAGAAGAGTCAAACACTTTGATAATTACTTCTTAAGGAATCTAACGGAGGCTGGTAAAATTAAACCAGCAAGAATCGTAGCATTCATGAAAGACGTGGGATGGGTCGACGAGCTTTAATGTAGAAGTTAGCCGTCGACGGGAGTGTACTACGGGCCCTAGTGGCCTATGTGCGTGGAGGAATTAATCCTCCCTCCTTTCAAACCAACCAACCAACCAATAAAACCTAGAAAATAACTGGACTGGCAAAATGGATCATGGATGATGGACGAGCTCATTGGAAAATTCTTGTTTTTTATTTATAATTAAAATTAATATAATTAATTTAATATGCAACTATTTATTTGCAAAATTGTAATCAAATTTAAAAACATAATTTATTGAATGTACATATATACTAATTAACTTTATAATGAATAATTGTGGTAAATTGTAAATACGATGTGATAAAATTATGTATAGTAATAGTACTTAAATATAAATTTGTATTTATAAGAAATAATATGTATATCATAAATTTGAAAAGCCTTAAGCAAAAAAAAAAAAATATTATTATATTTTTATATTAATTAAGAAATCTAATATCTAATGTAAAATTTAATAAATTAATATTGCAATGTCAATAAAAAACCAAATTAAAAATTTATTCAAGCGATAACAAATCCGATTCTCACCTCCTAGAAGGTAGGTAACATACATAGTTATCTGGCGGGAGCCCCCTGGTAACTTACTATGTAAGGCTAACGAGAGAGGGTGAATGCGAGTTACTTAGCGCATTATCTAAGTACAAGGATATCAGTTAGGCTAGCGCGAAAGCAGAGTGGACCTAGATTCACGACGGGTGAGTGCGAAACCGGCGATACGGTTGGGCGGAGACGGAAACTCCGTAGAAAATGTTCTGTGCCATAGCTTTTATCTGTGTCCAACTTTTCCCCGCTTGTTCTATTTCTTTTCGTTCTTCTCCATGTGTTTTTTGGTCTACCCACTTTACGTTTTCCTTGGGGGTTCCACTCCAGTGCTTGTCTTGCAATGGTAGTTTGCGGTCTTCTCAATATGTGTCCGATCCATCTATATTTCCTTTTTCTTATTCCTATATGTATTGGTTCTTGTCTTGTGATGTACCATAGCTCTGCATTTGTAATTGTTCTTGGCCAGAATATTCCACATATAATTCGTAGGCATTTGTTTATACATATATACCTGAAATTTATGCGTTATTCGATTGCTAACTAACCATGTTTCGCTGCCATATAGGAGGATTGATTTTATACCTGCTTCAAATAACCTAATTTTAGCCCCCTGGCTATTTGTGGTGATTTCCATACTTTCCATAATCTTCCGAAAGCTGCTCTTGATTTAGCCAATCTGTTGTCCACATCATCGTCTACTCCACCGTCCGTAGCAATTACACTACCCAAGTAGTTGAATTTCTTTACGTCATCTAGCGGTGTATCTCCTATCGTTATTCTGTTGTTGTTGTTGGTGTTGAATCTCATTATTTTGGTTTTCGTCATATTTATTTCAAGTCCTGCTGCTTTTGCACACATTGTTAACCTATTTAACTTATCCTGCATGTCTTTATGCGTGTGAGTCAAGAGACTGATATCGTCAGCATAGTCCAGATCTTCTAGATATAGTCCAGATAGTCCAGATCTTCTTATTTGTGAGATGCCAATTTATACCCCTAGATGTGTTATTCGTTTCTTTCATTACTTCGTCAAGAACTATGTTGAACAGAGGTGGTGATATTGAGCATCCCTGTTTGACTCCATTTCGCAGGATTATTGGGTCACTTAGAATTCCTTTGGGAAGTATTTGGGTTTCTGCGTATTCATATAGTGCCTGTATGATATTTATGATCTTATCTGGTATGTTTTTCTTTCGTAAGGCGTCCCATATTGCATTCTTTTTAACGTGTCGAAAGCTCTTTTGAAATCTATGAATGCAATGTAAAGTGGTGAATTATACTCGTTTGATTGTTCAACTATTATCCTAAGCGTGTTTGAATGTTCAGTACAGCTGCGACTTTGTCGAAATCCCGCTTGTTCTTCTCTGAGACATTTCTCTATGTGATCGGCTATTCTATACTGTATCAATAAGGCCAGAATTTTGTGTACAGTGTTGAGCAGGGTGATTCCCCTCCAATTGCAGCATTCAGAGAGATTTTTTGTTCACTAAGCTAGGTGATTAGCCTGCTGTAGCTAGCTGCATCGCCTGGTGTCAACGTTAGCGTCATACAGCTTGAAGCCGTCATTGTGTTTATAGCCTTAAGGTATTGCTGTTAACCAGCTGCTGACAGATGTCAGTGACGAAAACATTCTGAGAGATCAGTTTTGTTAGCTTTTTCAGACAATATTCATAATCAATTTAAAAAAGGAGGCGGGGTCATGAGATCGCCTCCTAGTTCGGACAACTCTAAAAAAGCTCCAAGTCAGAAAATAGTAGCGGTGATTTCAGGATCAAGATCAAGATCACAAGAGAATAGCAACCAAGCGAAAAGAGAAAAAATGCTAATAGAGGAATTGGAAAAGGCTAATAGCAGAAACCAACAGCTTACTGCAATCATAGATAAAATGAGTATCCAAATTTCGGAACTACAAAAAGAAATGAAACTAATAAGAACAAGAGATACAAACCGTAGCGTAAAAGTAAGCAACCAAATGGAAGTAATTGAAATACATGAAGATAATATGGAAAGCGCAGAAGGGCCAGCACAGGAAACACAATGGATTCTGAAAACTAGAAGGCCGAGTAAAAAAAGGAGGGCTGAATCTTCACCTGAAGCACAAGTAGTCAATCCAAGAAAAGAAAATAAACAAAGAAACCGGAGAACAACAAGGAAGAGAACAATGCCGTAACTAAAGTGATTAGCGAAAAAAGGCAAATGTCACCGCCGGTAATCTTAAGTAATGTTAAGGATTACCCACTGGTAAACGGTTTGTTGAGTGAAGGAAAGATGAAATATAAGGTAAATATGCTAAACAACAACCAGCTAAAAGTAAATGTGGAATCAGAAGCTGAATACAGAGAACTAACTAAAACTATTAGCAAAGCCAATGTAGACTGGCACACATATGAAAATAAGCTCACAAGACCATTATAGGTAATGGCCAGGAATTTACATCCCACATGTAATCCGGAGGATATAAAAAATTAACTAATCTTTAAAATAATAAAGTTATAAACAAATATAAAAAACAGAATACAAATGGTGAAGCCAACGCTATTAAACTTCTATTATTTATGCTAGTTTTCGAAAACACCGAGGATCGTAAAACATTTTTTGATATCCAGTTCATCCAACACATGAAAGTGAAAATAGAGGCGCTAAGGAATAGCAAATCAATCCCACAGTGTAAAAGATGCCAGAGATTCGGACATACACAGACATTTTGTCAAAGATGCCCCATATGTGTAAAGTGTGCAGGCAATCATTTAACAATCGAATGTACAAAGGACAGAGCAACCAAACCTAAATGCGCAAACTGCCAAGAATCCGACAAGCTACAGAGGCTGTCTCGTTGCCAAGGAGCTGCAAAAACCTCGAGACAAAACGAATGTACCGAAGAATGTACCTGACAAAAAAAAATATCTTTCGCGTCAGCAACAGTAAAAAAATACGATAAACAAACCCCGGGTTTGTCAAAAGCACATTTCCTCCAAATCGCCTCATGTAGAACTATGAGCTATTCTAAAACAATGGGAATTCCTATTTTTAGTAGTATTTTCAATGTACTATATACATAGGAAAGATAACAAATGATATAGTAAATATAGGTAAAAAATGTGTCACTGTTCGATTTTATTATTTTTTTTTCTTCCTAGGTTATTATCCTAGCAAAATATATATAAACTTATCATTTAAGTTTTCTGTAATTTTGCTTTTGATTGAATATAATGTGATATGAAATAATAACCAATATACTATTTATATAGCTCCTAAAAATATGCAAAATATTCGTTTTTTGCAAAATTTTATATGATTATGCATTTTGATTAATTATAAGTGTGAGGAAAATGATTATAATTTATTAATTAATGCACTTTAAAGAAATATGATTCTCAAAAGTTTTCTCATTATTTGTTTTTAAAAATATTGCGCGGTTATAATTATACATGTAAATTAAAAATGTAATTTTTTGAATTTCGAAGGGCCACAACGGAAAGGGGTGGGGAGATACGGATACAATTTCTTCAGAGACTCTAGTTATTTTTTAGATATCTCTTTGGTAAATAAATTTCAGCCTTCCATAATAAGCAGTTTGGGAAATACAGGGTGTTAAAAAAACTAAAAAAAGTTGTATGAAGATAACGGTATTTTTATACATCAAAGAATTAAATTTTAAAAAATTTGTTAATTTCACAATTAAGATAAAAGATTTTCCTATCTTATTGCTTTTACAGACCTCAAAAATTTTTATTGGTTTAAAAGTTATTAGATGTTCAATATGGGCAATTTTCGAACTTAGAGGGGGAATAACTCAGAGGGAAAAAGAGATAGAAGAAAATTTTGTTCTACTGGACCTATTATTTTATTACTGTCTATGGTCAAAATTTTAATACTCTATCTTAATAGATGTAGAAGTTTGTGTAAACGGACGGACGGACAGACGGACAGACGGACAGACAGAGTGAAACTAATATACACATTTCTTCCAATTTGGTTGGAAATGTGCTAAAAAGTGATACCCTACGCACAGGTAGCACGAACACACAGCGAAGACAAAAAGTATACGAACGCCACGGAACGAAACTTAACGAAAAACATGGAACAAAGGTCATCGAACGAAACAATTATCCACTTGCTACAAAACATGCATAACACAGTGGCGGACCGTGATCAAAAGTTCTGGGTGGGCTAAAGGAAAAAGTTTTGTTATGAAAAACAAAGATTTGAGGTTATTAAATATACAACCTTTTGAATTTTTCGTTTTAGTGAGTTAATCACATTGGCGTCTTAATATGTTTTTCATTTTCTTTCCAATAAAAAAAAATCATTATGCATATGCTATGCACACAAGAAAAATAAATCACATATGATACACAAAAAAAATTAGGCACATTAAAAAAAAATCTAGCTAAATAAACGAAAATCATGGCACACTCCATACATATTTGAATAGTTATATTTGTATGCAATTGTCTTAAGTTTTCTCAACTAAGAAGAAAATTGTTACTTTCTGAATTTTATGATCGCCTGGTACTAATTTTAAAAATTTTGTTCTAATGTGTGCTATAATTAAATAATTTTTTGTCTACTGAGCGAATTTAAAATATAAGCGATAAAATTATTGCTATGGGCTGCGATTTTCTAGCCCATGAAGATATATTTATTTATTTTTTAATACAAAATATTTATATAACGAAATAAATATTTCATGCAAATTTTTACTCAAATTAATTCGTTCTAGGGGCTGTGATTTTCTATGATATATTTCTCTTTTTTTTAATGAAAAATATTTCATGCAAATTTTCAGTATAGGAATATTTCTTCTATGGACAAGAGATTTTCTATCCCATGATATATTTTTCTCAATATAAATTTTTTAATATAGGAGAAGAAAATAACTCAACTCAATAGTGTTGATTATAAAATATGCGCGCCTGGTATTTTGGTTTAAAATATTTGAAAATTGACATTGCTTGCTCATATAATGGAAATATTCTAATAATTTTCTTCCATAGAAAAAATAATAAAATTATGAAAATCATATAGCAATTACAAATATTTCGCATTTCTATTGGGAACACGTGGTCTTTGTGGGCTAGTTTAAATTAGCCCAGCCTGATAAATTAGCCCATACAAAATTCAACACATACGCAAAATTGTTTTGTATAAAATTAGTATAATAAGGTGGGCAAGTTTCAATTAGCCCCTGAAGTAAAGAGAAAAGAGTAGTTGTATTTTTATAATGAAAAAGTTATGTATGTAGTGTTAGTATAATATATTTGTATTTTAGCGTTCATATTCATATTTAGATGTTAGATTAAATTTTTATATACATATTATATTTCGCAGCGGTGGTGTACGAATTTCGATGGAAAAAATTATATACACGTATTATATATGACATTTATTTAAAAAAAAATTTGAATTTTTTTTTGCTCATTTTTATAATATATTTTAAATGAATATTTTGTAGCATTTTCCTGTAAATTCAGGTTGGGCTTAGCCCACCCTGCCCAATATGACGAGCCGCCGCTGGCATAACAGGATTCGAAAACCTTTGATATTGTGTAGACGAGGGTGTAGAAAATTTTGGAAGTAGACTATTAAAAAAACTTGAGGCTTATACAATAATGGTCGAAAATACTTACCCAGGAGAAGGTAGGGTTTTAATTGTGTGTAATTTAATTTATTTTATAATTGCTGAAAAATTTACAAACATAGTACAAGTAGCAGTTTGGAAAAACACAAAAGAGTACAAACCTAAAACAGTGGCTACAAACTACCCAAACAAAATTAAAATCCTAATTGATGAAAAAAGAAGGGCCAGAAGAAGATGGCAAGTGTACATAGATCCGGAAGATAAAAATGTGCTAATTAGAAAAACTCAACAGCTAAAACGTGAAATAATAAAATTCAAAGAAAATAACTTGTCAACATATCTGCAAGAGTTAACTCCAGATAAAAAAACCGACTATTCACTGTGGAAGGCTACCACCAAACACATGAAAAAACCAACAACACACAATCCGCCAATCAAAAACAAATCCGGAGTATGGGCAAGATGTAACAAAGAAAAAGCCGACGCATTTGCTGAACATCTGGAGGAAGTATTTATTAAATCAAGTTTTTGTAAAAAAGCACCAGGTTTCGATTTAATTACACCTGAAATACTCTCACACTTAACAAAAAAAGATATAATTTTGATTACATTATTAATAAATGCTTGTTTTAGGTTAAGGTGAAAAAAGGACAAATATGACCCAAACCGAATTTCGCCTACAAAGGATTGAAAATACATATTATACAACGGAATGTACCAAATTTATCTGTTGAAAATTGTGCTAAATATGTTGCATTTGTTCAAAAATTCATACCAGATGTTTTAAATTTGATTGATATCATTTTTTAATTTATTATATTACATTAATAAAGTTTTGATCACAAATATTGTTGTACACCGTGTGTTTTTTTTAACTTAAATGATTATTTCCAAATTTTAAAGTTTATTTCCCATTTTGAAAATGATTATTTCCAATTTGAAAATGATTATTTCCAATTTGATATTGCTTATTTCCAATTTGACATTGCTTATTTCCGATTTGATATTGCTTATTTCCAATTTGATATTACTTATTTCCAATTTGAAGTTGAAAAGGTATAGAAGCGGGAAATAATTACCAACTGACGTCAAGAAAACACCATGACTAATTACATAAAAGAATTAAAAATAGCGACGCAAACGGCATAATCAACAAGAAAACTGACCTGGAGGTGTTTCTTAAAGTACAAAATGTGGACGTCTGCTTTATAACGGAATCACACTTATCAAAACATACCTCAATACAGAACTCAACAATTAAGAAGAGCCATACAAAAATGTAAAGAAGACTCTATCAACAAATACGTGAGTAATTTGACGGCTACTAAGGAGACCAATTACTCACTATGGAAAGCAACTAAAATAATAAGACCAACTACACACATTGGACCAATTAAAAAGCAAAATGGAACATGGGCTAGAAACAATAAAGAAAAAACAGAAACGTTTGCGGACCACTTACAGGAGATTTTCAAACCAAACGACATCGAATCAGTGGACCAACTCGAAAATTACATAAACGTAGAACTAGAAGATATTCCGACAATAATACAGACGAAACAGAACAGATAATTAAAACAGCCATTAAAGCGAAGAAAGCTCCAGGATTTGACCTAATAAGATGTGAAATCCTTCAGCACCTACCTCGAGTAGGACTTAGCAAGCTCACTCAGATCGTCAATGCAGTATTTAAACTAAGGTGTGTACCTAGAATATGAAAAGTCGCTGAAATCATCATGCTAAAAAAACCAGGTAAAGACTCAACAGAAACAAAGTCTTATAGACCAATCTCGCTTCTACCGACAATATCAAAGGTTTTCGAAAAACTATTGTTGAAAAGACTAAAGCCTATAATTGAAAGAAAAGGAATAATACCAAAATTCCACTTTGGCTTTAGAGAAAAACATTCAACCATCGAGCAAGTACATAGAATTACAAAAATCATCGAAAAAGCGCTAGAAGAAAAACAAATTTGCTCTACAGTCTTCCTAGATGTAGCGCAAGCCTTTGATAGTCTGGCATGAGGGGCTCATCAACAAAATAAACCGCATGTTACCAAAAAAATATGTTGAGCTCATAACAGCATACCCAGGTGATAGGTATTTTAGAGAAAATTCCTCACTGAGAGAAATTAACGCTGAAATGCTTCAGGGGAGTATCCTTGGCCCAATACTGAATTTACTGTACACCAGCGATCTCCCGGATTTTGAAAATGTTACAGTGGCAACGTTTGCGGACGACACAGCACTAATTTCTCTAGGTAAGGACATAAGAGAGTCAACTAATAATCTCCAAGAGGCAACTAATAAATTTACTAGATGGACTAAAAAATGGAAAATCAAGTTAAATGAGATTAAATCGGTACATGTTAACTTCACCAATAGAAAAATCGAGAGCTCCCAAGCGATAACAATTAATGAGGTAAGCATTCCGCATGAAAATACTGCTAAGTACCTAGAAATGACACTGGATGTCAAGCTTAAATGGAACGAACACGTTAAAAAGAAAAAAAGCGAGATGGAATGTAGGTACTTAAATGGAACGAACACGTTAAAAAGAAAAAAAAAGCTAGATGGAATGTAGGAAGATATTCTTAACTGTCGATCCACTGTAAAGTGCTTGTATATAATCAGATGCTGAAACTTATGTGGTTATATGGAATTCAATTATGGGGTTGTGCCAAAAAGACACATATAAACAAAATTCAAACATTCCGTAATAGGGTCCTGCGAAACATGGTCAACGCACCCTGGTATGTTCGTAATAGTGATATCCATAGAGATCTGAAGATCCCGTACGTATTGGATGAGGTAAAACGTTTCGCAGTGAAGCATCAGATTCGTCTAGAAAACCACGTTAACAGTGAAGCACTAAAGCTGGTGGACAACACTAATTTAACAAGGCAAGCCGTTTGAATTAGCAACAGACACATCTACAAGACGGTAACTTCTTAAAAGCCAAAGTGAGCTAAAAATTAATGGTTAGTCCTAGTGACTAGTTTTAACCCATTAGATGCCAAGGCAACCCATTAGATGCCAAGGTTTTTTTTGCTCATTTTTATAATATATTTTAAATGAATATTTTGTAGCATTTTCCTGTAAATTCAGGTTGGGCTTAGCCCACCCTGCCCAATATGACGAGCCGCCGCTGGCATAACAGGATTCGAAAACCTTTGATATTGTGTAGACGAGGGTGTAGAAAATTTTGGAAGTAGACTATTAAAAAAACTTGAGGCTTATACAATAATGGTCGAAAATACTTACCCAGGAGAAGGTAGGGTTTTAATTGTGTGTAATTTAATTTATTTTATAATTGCTGAAAAATTTACAAACATAGTACAAGTAGCAGTTTGGAAAAACACAAAAGAGTACAAACCTAAAACAGTGGCTACAAACTACCCAAACAAAATTAAAATCCTAATTGATGAAAAAAGAAGGGCCAGAAGAAGATGGCAAGTGTACATAGATCCGGAAGATAAAAATGTGCTAATTAGAAAAACTCAACAGCTAAAACGTGAAATAATAAAATTCAAAGAAAATAACTTGTCAACATATCTGCAAGAGTTAACTCCAGATAAAAAAACCGACTATTCACTGTGGAAGGCTACCACCAAACACATGAAAAAACCAACAACACACAATCCGCCAATCAAAAACAAATCCGGAGTCTGGGCAAGATGTAACAAAGAAAAAGCCGACGCATTTGCTGAACATCTGGAGGAAGTATTTATTAAATCAAGTTTTTGTAAAAAAGCACCAGGTTTCGATTTAATTACACCTGAAATACTCTCACACTTAACAAAAAAAGATATAATTTTGATTACATTATTAATAAATGCTTGTTTTAGGTTAAGGTGAAAAAAGGACAAATATGACCCAAACCGAATTTCGCCTACAAAGGATTGAAAATACATATTATACAACGGAATGTACCAAATTTATCTGTTGAAAATTGTGCTAAATATGTTGCATTTGTTCAAAAATTCATACCAGATGTTTTAAATTTGATTGATATCATTTTTTAATTTATTATATTACATTAATAAAGTTTTGATCACAAATATTGTTGTACACCGTGTGTTTTTTTTAACTTAAATGATTATTTCCAAATTTTAAAGTTTATTTCCCATTTGAAAATGATTATTTCCAATTTGAAAATGATTATTTCCAATTTGATATTGCTTATTTCCAATTTGACATTGCTTATTTCCGATTTGATATTGCTTATTTCCAATTTGATATTACTTATTTCCAATTTGAAGTTGAAAAGGTATAGAAGCGGGAAATAATTACCAACTGACGTCAAGAAAACACCATGACTAATTACATAAAAGAATTAAAAATAGCGACGCAAACGGCATAATCAACAAGAAAACTGACCTGGAGGTGTTTCTTAAAGTACAAAATGTGGACGTCTGCTTTATAACGGAATCACACTTATCAAAACATACCTCAATACAGAACTCAACAATTAAGAAGAGCCATACAAAAATGTAAAGAAGACTCTATCAACAAATACGTGAGTAATTTGACGGCTACTAAGGAGACCAATTACTCACTATGGAAAGCAACTAAAATAATAAGACCAACTACACACATTGGACCAATTAAAAAGCAAAATGGAACATGGGCTAGAAACAATAAAGAAAAAACAGAAACGTTTGCGGACCACTTACAGGAGATTTTCAAACCAAACGACATCGAATCAGTGGACCAACTCGAAAATTACATAAACGTAGAACTAGAAGATATTCCGACAATAATACAGACGAAACAGAACAGATAATTAAAACAGCCATTAAAGCGAAGAAAGCTCCAGGATTTGACCTAATAAGATGTGAAATCCTTCAGCACCTACCTCGAGTAGGACTTAGCAAGCTCACTCAGATCGTCAATGCAGTATTTAAACTAAGGTGTGTACCTAGAATATGAAAAGTCGCTGAAATCATCATGCTAAAAAAACCAGGTAAAGACTCAACAGAAACAAAGTCTTATAGACCAATCTCGCTTCTACCGACAATATCAAAGGTTTTCGAAAAACTATTGTTGAAAAGACTAAAGCCTATAATTGAAAGAAAAGGAATAATACCAAAATTCCACTTTGGCTTTAGAGAAAAACATTCAACCATCGAGCAAGTACATAGAATTACAAAAATCATCGAAAAAGCGCTAGAAGAAAAACAAATTTGCTCTACAGTCTTCCTAGATGTAGCGCAAGCCTTTGATAGTCTGGCATGAGGGGCTCATCAACAAAATAAACCGCATGTTACCAAAAAAATATGTTGAGCTCATAACAGCATACCCAGGTGATAGGTATTTTAGAGAAAATTCCTCACTGAGAGAAATTAACGCTGAAATGCTTCAGGGGAGTATCCTTGGCCCAATACTGAATTTACTGTACACCAGCGATCTCCCGGATTTTGAAAATGTTACAGTGGCAACGTTTGCGGACGACACAGCACTAATTTCTCTAGGTAAGGACATAAGAGAGTCAACTAATAATCTCCAAGAGGCAACTAATAAATTTACTAGATGGACTAAAAAATGGAAAATCAAGTTAAATGAGATTAAATCGGTACATGTTAACTTCACCAATAGAAAAATCGAGAGCTCCCAAGCGATAACAATTAATGAGGTAAGCATTCCGCATGAAAATACTGCTAAGTACCTAGAAATGACACTGGATGTCAAGCTTAAATGGAACGAACACGTTAAAAAGAAAAAAAGCGAGATGGAATGTAGGTACTTAAATGGAACGAACACGTTAAAAAGAAAAAAAAAGCTAGATGGAATGTAGGAAGATATTCTTAACTGTCGATCCACTGTAAAGTGCTTGTATATAATCAGATGCTGAAACTTATGTGGTTATATGGAATTCAATTATGGGGTTGTGCCAAAAAGACACATATAAACAAAATTCAAACATTCCGTAATAGGGTCCTGCGAAACATGGTCAACGCACCCTGGTATGTTCGTAATAGTGATATCCATAGAGATCTGAAGATCCCGTACGTATTGGATGAGGTAAAACGTTTCGCAGTGAAGCATCAGATTCGTCTAGAAAACCACGTTAACAGTGAAGCACTAAAGCTGGTGGACAACACTAATTTAACAAGGCAAGCCGTTTGAATTAGCAACAGACACATCTACAAGACGGTAACTTCTTAAAAGCCAAAGTGAGCTAAAAATTAATGGTTAGTCCTAGTGACTAGTTTTAACCCATTAGATGCCAAGGCAAACCTATCGGAAATAAATCAGTTTTTTTATGAAAATATTAAAGTTTAATAGTAAAAAAAACAAAATCGGCAAAAATTTTAAAGAAAAAATTTTTAAATTACAATTTTAAAGAAAACATTAAAATAGAAAAAAATTGCCAAAATCAACTTTTATTTGTCTTTAGTTATATCCTTGGGATTATTTGAACTTTTCAAAAGTAAATACACACAACTACAGTTTTTACACTCCAAATTCAACCTTTTACAAATCAAATTCAACTTTTTACAAATCAAATTCAACTTTTGTAAATCAAATTCAACCTTTTGCAAATCAAATTCAACTTTTTGTAAATCAAATTCAACCTTTTGCAAATCAAATTCAACTTTTTGTAAATCAAATTCAACCTTTTTTAAAAATAATTTTAAACTATTAATTTTTTATAAAACACCAATTTTAATAAATATAAATTGTCGTGCAATCCCGCCAAAAGGTATTTTTACAGGTTTAGGGTCTTTTGATTGGCACCAATTGATAATCTCTCTTTAATACACCACTCTGATACTAGAAGACTACTATGTATGATGAAACAAAAATAAGTATAAAAGGAAGCATTTTTAAATAAATTCTGGAGTTTCTCTGAAAACCTAAACTATTGTCTTTATATACATATATACTTTTTGAGGTACCGTCGAGCACCTCCCAGTTGCTCCGAGATAAATAAAGGTTATTAGTCGATAATAAATTCAAAATTAATATATAAAGCTAGGATACTCGCGTATAAGGCTTCTCCTGGGGCAGTTCTTGGCAATATCAATTACTATACAGGTATGTATGCAATACGTGTATAGTAATTGATACAATCTGTATTGTTAAATGTTGCAGTAGCTTGTTCACTTACATCTCTCAAATGCGTGGAATTGGTAGGATCTGCGGCAGGCGAAGTCTTATAGGCGAATATGCTATAGTTTTATATTATTTTTGAATTTATTATTGACTAATAACCTTTATTTATATTTATTAAAATTGCTCTTTTATAAAAAATTAATTTTTAAAAAGGTTGAATTTGATTTAGAAAAAGTTGAATTTGATTTGCAAAAGGTTGAATTTGATTTAGAAAAAGTTGAATTTGATTTACAAAAAGTTGAATTTGATTTGTAAAAGGTTGAATTTGGAGTGTAAAAACTGTATACCAAATAAAAATTCCACACTTTACTTTTAAAGACACTTGTCAAATTCCATTACACAATGGAAAATTATACAAAAAGAAAAAAATATTCCGTTTGCCTGAAAGAAAGAAATCTGGGATTCCCGCAATATACATTGTAGGGGACATCTAACAGAATATTATGTTATTGGTTTGTGTCCAATATATATTTCATAGCTTGCAGTAGAGACATCTAATACTCTGTGCCAAAATTGGTACTATGGGATAAAATGGGTTAATGTCGCGTGTTAAGGAGGTGCTTTAGTGGGTTAAAGTCCCACACTACTAACACACGGGCGCGGTGTTAGCGTCCATGAGATTTTCACCTTCTTCGCAAAAAAAAAAAAAAAATTGAAGTTTAGGCTAAATTCTTAACGGAAATGTAAAGTTTACGAACGTCTAAATTACGAAAATTTCTGAACCAAAATGTAACGTTAACGTACACATAAATTGTATACTCTGAATTCCGAACGAAACAGTAATGTTAACTTATTCTTATTCGACAGCTGTATATTGTTTGATTTTAATTGTGTGTCATCATTTCGATCGCCATTTTAATCGTTTTTTTTTAGTTCGGCTTCGTGTGTTTCAGTCTTGTTTTAGTTTGTTGTGAAAATTTTCAATTTAATAAAGAAAAATGAAAATATATGTATTTCTAAATATCATTAGAAAATCATATATGAGAGTGCCTGAAAAGCATAATGCTTGATGAGACAGCATGTTCATATTCATGGCATGGTCAAAATAAAGATTTGGCACTGGAAAGTTTTAAAAGGTATGTATCAAAAAAAGAAATTATATTTAAATTATATTAAGATTTGGCACTGGAAAGTTTTAAAAGGTATGTATCAAAAAAAGAAATTATATTTTATGAATTTATTTATTTTTGTTTGGAAATATATTATTAAAATAACTAATTTGTTTTTTACTTATTAAAGAAATACGAATACGTTACATTAAATCAGTACGAAAAAGTTACGCTAAATTTGTACGTATACGTTACACAGAAACAGTACGGAAAAGTAACCCTAACTATGTACGAATACATTACACCTAAACTGTACGGAAACATTACAATTAAACAGTACGAAAACATTACACCTAACCTGTACAGAAACATTACGCTTTTGCGAGGACAAACTTACTGTGCTGAGTGTTACAGGGTTGCGGATAGTGGAACGGCCTACAGATACATATGTAGGTTAGCTGCGAATTAAATAAGCAGTCGCGCACAATTCAGCGGTATGTTCACCAGGTTGTGAGTCATGTGGGATGGCATCCGCATTACATCAAATATCACAAAAAACCAACGACGACATACGAGAGGCGAGTAAGTCCCGCCTCTAAAATAAGCACTCGCCAACGAGCGTCTGCACTTCATGTTAGAAGCAGCTTCGAAAGGCGTCTGTTCTTCATGTTAGAAGCGGCCCATAACAGCGTGAGCCTGGACACCCAAAGGGGATGTAGCTCCCTCTAGACCCGTCATTGAGCTTATAAACACTGACCGGAATGCTACGAACAGAAAGGTTGTTACCTAAAAACATGAGTCTAAAAACGATGGAAACAACTTCTCCAAGAGGTAATCGTCGGCTGATGACAAATCCTCCTGCTCAAGCAGCACACACATCGGATTTGGAGGTGCGAAACGCATGTAACAGTAACAATAATTCACAAATAACAGAAAAGGAAATAGAACATGAAACCAAACTAAACATCTTTTTGATATGAAAAGAAACTCGCGCTTTGCGACTTCGAATGTAAGAACCTTGTACGAAACCGGCAAGCTACATCAAGCCGCTAGGGAACTTAGAAAATTCAACCTCAAAATACTTGGACTCAGTAAGTGTAGATGGAACGGCTCGGGAGAAATTTCTATACTAAGGCAGACGCAGAACAGAAGGGGATATTCATCAGGACGGCCTCCGCAAAAAAAAGCAGCAAACTCGTAGAATGGACGCCAGTAAGCCAAAGATTCATTTGTGCTGAATTCCACACCCGTGTCAAAATCTGGTCATTGGAGGGTCACTCTGTATCCGTAAGAAGGGCCACAAAACAACCTGGATATCTCCAAAGAATGTGACTGAAAACCAGATTGACCACATATGTATTAGTAGAAAATGGCGTAGCAGCCTACTAGATGTTCGCGTAAGAAGAAGGGCCGATATCGGTTCTGACCATCAACTTCTCATAGCAGACATCAGCTTGAAGATCACCGCAACAAAACACGGAAACAACAGCAACAGAGCCGCAAAGAAATTTGAGGTTAGCTAATTGAAAGATCCTCAAGTTCGTACAACTTTCATAAGCGAAATCTACAAATCGCAAAGAAATACAGTGGATCAATCAGACGTAGAAAGTAAATGGAGTGCTGCTAAGTCAGTAATTATCGGCGCGTGCGAAAAAGTACTGGGATACCGTCCGAAAGAGAAAAAAGAATGGCTAAGTGAAGGCACGTGGAAGATAGTCGAAGAAAGAAGAGCAACAACGTATTATAGATGAAGCCAAAACTAGAGCGAAGAAAAATAAAAGTGAAAGAGGTTATAATGCGCTAAATAAAGAGGTAAAGAAATCATGTAGGAGAGACAAGCGCTCATGGACTGACGATTTAGCTTTACAAGCCGAAAAGGCCGCAGGAGTAATGAATTTAAGTCTACTATATGCTATCAACCGTAAGCTCACCGGGAAAAAACTCCAAGATCGTCCTGTGAAAAGTAAACAAGGAGTCATTATTACCAACAAAAAAGAACAACGCAAGAGATGGCACGAGCACTTTACCGAAACGCTAACGACAGATATAACATCGTCAAACACCACAACAGCGCAATCATTCATTCCAACTGAACAACAACGTGGATCTAGAATTAACACAACAGCACTCACTATCGCAGAAATAAAGTTTCATTCTATCGATGAGCTCCAATGACGGGCAAGAAAGAAAAATCAGACCACCACCTGTAATAATCAGCAACATCGGAGATTATTCGGAACTTAACACAGTACTAAAATCAAAAAAAGTACAATTTACAGTAAACTTATTAAATAATAACCAAATTAAAATAAATGTAAACTCGGAATCTGAATATAGGGACCTTACAAAATTCGCTAATGAGTCTAATCTTGACTGGCACTCATATGAGAACAAGCAGACAAGACCAATCAGAGTTATGGCTCGACATCTTCATCCGAGTTGCGATCCCGAATACATTAAAAATGAACTGCTAGAAAACAACTACAAGATCCTGAAAGTGGAAAACAAAATTATTAAAAAGAAGATTGAAGGAAAAGAATACATTACTAAGCTTCCACTCTTTATGCTTACATTTGACAACAAGGAGAATACAAAAAGAATATTTGAAATAAAAGCTCAAAATAGAAGCGCTAAAAACTAACAAAAGCATACCACAGCGCAAACGCTGTCAACGTCGTGGACACACTCTTAGTTACTGTCAAAGGCAACCGAAGTGTGTGAAATGTGCAGGAGATCACCTCTCAACAACATGTACGAAGAGTAGAGAATCGCCAGCTAAATGTTCTAATTGTGGTGAAGCACATCCGGCTAATTATCGTGGTTGTACTATAGCTAAGGAGTTGCAAAAGAGAAAAAATACACAAATGAGTACTAACAAAACTATAAACAGCATTCCCAATGCCACTCCAAACAACAGGGTACAAGAAAACGTAACATTCGCCCAAATAGTCAACAATAACGCAAATATTGATAGCAGATTAGAACGCAGCCAAACATCAATGCTGGAAAGCATCTACGCTATGGTTAGTAATCTCACGCAGATTGGACAAAATGGAAAGAAACTTTCCTACATACAACAGCGCAGTCGGTCAATGATGCCTACACGAAAATTAAAAATTTCAACATGGAATGCAAATGGCATAAAAAATAAAACCCATGAACTAGAGCTATTCCTAAACAACAACAAAATAGATATTTGTCTCATATCAGAATCGCACCTTACGGATCAAATGTACATATCAATAAAAGGATTTAACACCTATCTAACAAACCACCCAAGCAACAATGCTAAAGGAGGTAGTGCGGTTCTCATTAAAAGTAACATAAATCATCAACTACAACAAAATATACAAAAAGAGGAAATTCAACTTACCATAATAACAGTAACAACAAATAATAATATACTAACAATCGGATCAGCTTACTGTCCACCAAAACACAATCTGAAAAGGAATGATTACAAAAACATAATTGAAAATTTGGGAGAAAGATTCATCTTAGGCGGTGACTTCAATGCTAAGCACGTCGCTTGGGGCTTAAGACTTTGCACTACAAAAGGCAGAGACTTAAATGCTGCTCTAAGAGAATTAGGTTGCATGTTCCACTCCACTGGAAAGCCATCTTATTGGCCTAGCGACGTAAACAAAATACCGGACCTACTTGACTTCTTTATTTCGAAAAAAGTGTCGTCAAATTTCATCACAGTGGAAGACTGCTTCGATCTGAACTCTGATCACTCGGCTGTGGTGCTCACGCTCGGAGAGTCAGTCGTAATGAAAACTCCAAAAACTTTACTCACGAATAACACTACGGACTGGGAAAGTTTCAAAAGAGACCTAGAAATCAGCATCGATCTAAGAATAAATCTCAATAACACTCATCAGCTAGACGTTGCGGCGGAAAAATTTATGGAGTCCATCCAGCAAGCTGCTTGGAAAAACACTAAAGAGCTCAAGCCAACATCAGTAGCTATTAAGTACCCAGTAAACATTAGAACGTTAGTTGAAGAAAAAAGGCGAGCCAGAAGGAAGTGGCAGCAATCAAGGGATCCAGTGGACAAAAACATCCTTAACAGAAAAGAACAAAAACTAAACAGAACGATCCTAAAGTTCAAAGAATCAAAAATGGCTTCTCACCTCGAAAACTTAACGGCTGACTCCAAAACAGATTACTCATTGTGGAAATCAACAAAACATTTAAACAAACCCATTCCTCATATTCCACCAATAAAAAGAAGTGATGGCTCATGGGCGAAGGATAGCAAAGAAAAATCGGAAGTGTTTGCAGAACATTTAGCATCGGTATTTCAACCTAACGAGATTGATCAGAGCTCACCTTTGGAAGAAGTAACTAATCTACTTACGCAAAACATAAAAATGGTAACACCAAGAGAAGAGGCAGATGTAATCAGAAAAACTTCACAAAAAAAAAGCTCCAGGTTTTGACCTCATAACATCAGAGATTCTATCGAATCTCCCAAAAAAAGGAATAACCATGCTTACTCTGTTAATAAACGCAGCATTTAGATTGAAATACGTTCCTGGTATATGGAAGGTTGCAGAAATGTTAATGATCCAAAAACCAGGAAAACCAGCATACGATACTAAATCTAACCGTCCAATTTCTCTACTTCCTATCATGTCCAAAGTCCTGGAAAAAATGTCTTTGAAGAAGCTACTACCAATAATAGAAAGCAAAAAGATAATCCCAAACTTTCAGTTTGGATTTAGAAAAAATCATTCGAAGATTGAACAAATTCACAGAATCGCGAAAGCCATAGAAGATGCACTAGAGGGCAAAAAGATATGTTCTGGAATATTTATTGAGGTAGCACAAGCGTTTGATAAGGTGTGGCACCATGGACTAGTGAATAAATTGAATAAACTCCTACCTAAACAGTATGTAGATTTTATAACCTCGTACCTATCAAACAGGTACTTTAGAGTAAAATATGAGGATGAATTTTCAGATATTCGAGAGATCAAGGCAGGAGTACCCCAGGGTAGCATCTTGGGGCCAATTCTCTATGTGTTGTTCACCAGTGGCTTACCAGTCCCAAATGATGTGCTTGTGGGTACTTTCGCGGACGACACAGCCATGTTAGCGGTAGATACTACTTTAAACGAGGTAACCAGCAAACTTCAACATGCAAGCGACACCATTCAAGATTGGACAAGAAAAAACACCATTAAACTAAATGAAACAAAGACAGTTCACATTAACTTTACCAATACATGAATCACATACTTCCGGTCTACCTAAATGGAAACATTGTACCATATGAATCCACGGTCAAATATTTAGGTATGCACCTAGACACGAAACTGAAGTGGAAAGAACATCTCAAAATTAAAATACAAGAACTCAACATCAAATACAAAAAACTTTACTGGCTGATTGGACACAACTCCAAACTTTACATTTACAACAAATTGCTGATATACAACCAAATAATAAAACCAGCTTGGCTTTACGGCATCCAACTCTGGGGATGTGCCAGTCAGTGCCACATAGACAAAATACAGAGATTTCAAAACAAGGTTCTAAGGAACATGGTTAAAGCTCCTTGGTACATCCGAAACAGTGACCTGCATAGGGACTTAGGAATCAGTACGGTAGAAGATGAAATCAAGAGATTTGCTTTGAAACATCTCACTAGATTATTAGAACATAAAAACGAAGAAGCCAAAAAGCTAAGTAATGTGGATTTCGATTGGCACAGATCAAAATTTTAAAAAAAATCAATTTTTTTTATGTCCAATCGAACGTAAAAACAGATCAATTTTTTTATCTATGAAATCCATTTTTTTTATCTATGGAAATATGTCACTGTCATACAAATGTTATGGTATTAGTGAAAGGAGAGGTAAATCTTTTATGTCACTGTCATACAAATGTTATGGTATTAGTGAATGGAGGGGTAAATCTTTAAAAAAATCCAGATTTTTGAAAATTGATCTAGATAAAAAAAAATTGATTTTTTTGTCCAATCGAAAACAAAAATTGATCTAGATAAAAAAAAAGATTGATTAACAATGAACATGAAGTCAGAAGGCTAAAACGTAAAAAACCACATGATCTAATATGAACAACAGCTAGATTTCCTTATAAACACCAATGGGAGTTTAAAGGATACTTCGAAACATAGACCTAAGATTACAAAAAAATATAAATAAAAAAAAGTTTTTTAAAAATACTTTCCCTAAAAGAAATATTCAACTAAAAAGTAATAAACAAGCAAATAATACCACATCAATGTACTTTCCCGTTGAGTTTAAGCCACTGTCAGCAATAGTAAGGGTAAGTAGACCTCCTTATAATGGCCTTAATTCTGATAAGATCTACTTTCCCTTACTACTGCTGACAGTGGCTTAAACTCAACGGGAAAGGACATTGATGTGGTATTATTTGCTTGTTTATTACTTTTTAGTTGAATATTTCTTTAAGGGAAAGTATTTTTAAAAAACTTTTTTTTATTTATATTTTTTATTTTACATTTTTTAGTCGGTCAAATATTTATTAATTTGACCGACTAAAAATATTTAAATACTTTGACAACTTGGGAATGGTTTGTTTGAGCTCCTCATGGCCCACTATTTGGAATTCCACATGTGGCCGATGTTTTGGGCCTTCCATGGCCCCCGGTGCTCCACATATTTTTTTTTGTATAACTGGCTCCACATGACCCAGGGTACGCTCGGACTACTCTTCAAGACCATTCATTTGATGCCCCACATGATTTTTTTATGATGGGCCCCCACATGACACAGGTTTTGGGCCCTAACATAAATTACGAAGCCCAACGGACTGCGAAACGAGATGTATTCTTCAATATCTTTTATTTGAAACCTCTCATGTCTTTTTACGTTATGGGCTCCACAAGACCCAGAGTACCTCTCGGAGTACTCAACAAGATGTCCTCTTCCAGAGATTTCATTTGATACCCTACATGATTTTTGTATGCTGGTGCCCCACATTACCCCGTTTTGGGCATGACATGACTCAAGGCGGCCTCCGGATTACTCCCCATTGAGATGTACTGTTGGAGACCTTTCATTTGATACCCCACATGATTTTTGTATGATGGGGCCCTACATTGCCCCCGTTTTAACCCCTACATGACTCACGACGCCCCACGAAATACTCCCCATTGAGATGTACACTTCAAAACCTTTCATTTGATACCCCACATGATTTTTTGTATAATGGTACCCAACAATGCCGCCGTTTTGGGCCCGGCATGGCCCACGGCGCCCCCCGAACTACGCCATTGAGATGTACTCGGCAAGACCTTTTATTTGATACCCCACATGCTTTTTTTGATACATATAAAAATTTAAGCAGCCCTCCGTGCCTCTTCCCCCTGATCAAAAAGGCCCTTAATTTATAGGGCACCAATCATCTGATGACACGAACTCAACTTCCAAATTGGAGCTCAATCGGCCCAGCCCTTTAAGAGTTATGGCCAGGTGAGGAGATATATATATGCCGCCGTTTTGGGCCCGGCATGGCCCACGGCGCCCCCCGAACTACGCCATTTAGATGTACTCGGCAAGACCTTTTATTTGATACCCCACATGCTTTTTTTGATACATATAAAAATTTAAGCAGCCCTCCGTGCCTCTTCCCCCTGATCAAAAAGGCCCTTAATTTATAGGGCACCAATCATCTGATGACACGAACTCAACTTCCAAATTGGAGCTCAATCGGCCCAGCCCTTTAAGAGTTATGGCCAGGTGAGGAGATATATATATATATATATATATATATATATATATATATATATATATATATATATATATATATATGGAGATATTCATACTTCCAGTATACTTCCAGTATATAGGTATATATATAAATATATATACCTATATACTGGAAGTATGAATTCATAAAAGGGAAAGTAAAAAGAAAGCTTATGGTTGGTCTAAATTGACCAGTTTAAGTCTTATACATAGAAAAATATAACTATGATTACAAAAAAAAAAAAAAAAAATATATAGTATAAAAAAAGTTAAATTTACAAAAAAATATACCAATAATTTCTAATAGGGAAATAGCATCCCTGTAGCCCATCAATCAGTTATTTCTTTTAATATGGCAATACTGCAAATTGTGACATTTACATAATCTTCAATATTTTAAATCACTACCCAACAAAAATTCTGTCTTGCATGACCGACCCAAGACATGTCACTAGTATGTCTTGGGTAATTTAAAATGTGTTAGAAAGAAAGAGATAGGTATGCAATATTTTTCGAAATAAAATATTTCATTATATGCGATGGTAAGGCCTCTGGTGACTATTACAAAAACTAAAAAAAAATTCTATTTTTTGTATATCTTTTTTATTCAGTGTCAGACAGTAATGTATTGTATTTGTCTTGCGGAAAAAAAATTGTGAATTTCTTTAATTACATTTTTTTCAGTCATATTTTGACTTATAATTATTGTTAAAAGTTTTTATTGATTAGTTTGAAATGTATTTTATTAGTTTTTAAATAAAAAATAGTGATTTTCATATATAATATGATTTTTTTTTTCACAAGGACAAACATAACACACGTCTTGCCAGACAAACCCAAGACACGTCATGCAAGACAGACCCAAGACATGTCATGCAAGACACACCCAAGACATGTCATGCAAGACAAACCCAAGACATGTCATGCATGACGACTTGTGACATTTGTATGGCGATGTCAGCAGTCTGTCTTGGGTCTGTCTTAAAGACATGTCTTCATGGGTTCATGGGTATGTCATTGAAGACATGTTTGCTGGGTACCCAGTGAGAATGTTTATACCAACGTCGGCCCCACTTATATACCAACGTGTATGCCTGACACGATACATACTCTCCCATGGCAAACACACAGGCCACTTCCGCTGACGTTGGTACTGACGCGTAGGTATCGTGTTGGGTATTGTAGTGTATTTATTTAACGGCAGGTGGCTCAAGGAATGTTCATATTGGATTTTGCTTTTTTTATTGAAAATGAAAAAATTGAAAATATTTTTAATATTTTTTTTTATTAACAGATTAATATTAATTTATTTAATTTTACATTCGATAATATTATTAATATTAATTTATTTAATTTTACATTCGATATTAGATCACACAAATATTCTGATAAATCAAATATTTTTACTATATACATAATTGGGTTCCACCCAATAAGAGCGAAAACAAAAACAGCAAATCCAAAACAGCGAAAAAATAAGAGCGAATACAAAATGAGCGAAATGCAAAATGAGCGAAAGATATAATTAACGAAATCCGACTTATGAAATGAAAAAAAATCGCGCGATTTTTTTCATTTCATAAGTCGGATTTCGTTAATTATATTTTGAAAATTTAAAAGCACTCTACAACAATTAAAATGTTAATACTAGTTGTTTTTATAAATTTAACAAGTATGCGATCAATCATATTGGTAATATTAAAAATATTTTTTTCATAAATATAATTTCGTGCAAGATATTTGTAATAAATATTTGTAATAAATTTTTTAAAAATGTCGCTTGAATATACCAGAAGCCAAAAAGGTTTTGTTCTTTTAAAAAATAATGGTTATCGTGATACAGCTAAAAAAATAGAAGACCTGGTTAATGATTACGAAAACCGTGACTTAATTGATTTTTTACGGGGTATTGCACACAACTTTAATCTCCAAATTTAATTCGTGTATTATAGTTTTATTCAATTATTTAATATTGTGGGTTATTTAAAATGCGAAAATTAAATTTATCGTTTGTTAATTAGAAAATTATTATACTTCTGATAATTTGTATAAGTTTTTGTCTATTTAATATATTATCAAAGTTATGGAACTTTCGCTCTTTTTTATCTTTCGCTCTTTTTATTATCGCCTTTTTTTCTTTCGCTTTTATCTTTTCGCTCTTATTAATTCGTTCTTTTTGGGTGATACCACATAATTGCTACACATAATTTTTTCACATCATATTTACCACAATTATTCATTATAAACAGAGTTAGTTATATTAATTTTCATACATTCAATTAATTCTTTTCTTAAATTTGATTACAATTTTACTATGTACTTAAATACCTAGTTTCACTAAATTAAATAGTTACGTAACTAATACAATATTTATGTATGTATAAATAAAAAAATTTATTCGCCAATGAGCCCGTCTAGCATCAATTTTGCCATTTCATTTATAAAAAGTTTTTCTGAAAATAATTAATAAATTTAAGATTGAACTTCAATGCATTTTTTTGGCAATATTTATTATACATACATACATAATTTTTTTTTTTCATGAAATTCCAAAAAAAAATTATCTGCATTTCCACGGATAATAAATATTTTAAATTAAAAATATAATTTATAATTATGACTATACAATTTTACAATACAATTTTATTGCAAATTAATATTAAATATAAAAAATAAAAACTTTAAAAATACTCTACAATTACCATATAAAGACACAATATTGTTTTTGTCTGACATTTTTATTTTGTTTGCAGCAATTATCCGCTTGGAGCGTAGACTTTTAATCCAATCCATACGAATTGGGTGAGAATTGGTATCGTGTCAGGCTGACGAGTTTATATCAAAAATAGAGAAAATACTTTTATTATCTTCTATCTCACTCTGACATTATATTTTTATATATTGTTATTTCGATACCAACAGAGTACCTACGCGTTGGTATATACGTCCGTTCTCAGTGGGTAACGTTTTTGAATTTGAAAGTCAAAGTTAAGTGACATTTTCTCTCGATGTAATGTAAGTATAAAAATAAAATGCCTTAATTTTTGCACTTATTATTAAAATTACATTTCGAAATTTCCTTCGCCCTTTATTTAGGAAATGGAGATTAGTGATAGTGATAATTGCATTGATAATAATAATAATAATAGCTTGACGCCTGCAAAACAAAAACAAAAACGATTGTCTAATTTTAAGGATGTTTGGTTAAATGAATATTCGTCGCTGCGAAAAGCTCAAAATTCGAAATCTAAAGGAAAGGCATATTGCACTGTTTGCCGATCAGAATTTTCCGTAGAATATAAAGGATATTCAGCTTTACGATTACATGAAAATACAAAAGGACATAAGTCATCTACTTCAGCTTCTCTTTCCAGTCAGCATTTGCAAAAAATTTTTTGTACAAAAAAATTCTTTGCAAGAAAACAATGTTTATGTAGCATTTATGTAGCAGAAGTTGCTAGTATTTTTCACAATGTGAAACATAATTTATCGTACAATTCTTTAGATTGTAATTTGAAACTAGCTAAAAAAACATATCATGATTCAGAAATAGCTAAAAAAAATGTCATGTGATCGTACTAAAAGTACTCTGATTGTGGAAAATGTTTGGGCTCCATATATTATTGACAATTTAATTTGCTACTTATTACAAAATAATGTTTATTTTGGTGTACAAACTGACGCCTCTAACCGAAAAAATAGAAAATTTTTCCCTATATGCATTCAGTTCTTTGATAAATCAACAGGGATTCAAAATAAAATCATAGATTTTGTAGAAAACTCAAACGAAACTGCTGTAAGCATGTCTGAAATGGTAAAAAATACATTGAAAACATTGAAATTGGATATCAAAAATGGTGTCTGTTTAAGTGCTGATAATACGAATTCAAATTTTGGAAAGCATAATTCGCTATTTACCAATTTAAAAAACACAAACAAAAATATTTTGAAAGCAAATTGCCATGCACATATTTTATACAATGCATTAAAAAAATCCATTGACAATTTAAATGTAGATGTAGAAAATATAATATTAAAAATATATTCATATTTTTCAAATGCGACAAAGAGGAGAGAAAAACTAATCGAGTTTTGTGATTTTGTTGAAATAGAATATAAAGAAATTCTCCGGCATGTAACGACAAGGTGGCTATCTCTACTACCAGCTATTGATAGAGTAATACTAACTTGGCCTGGAATAAAATCTTATTTTTTAAGTGAAAAATTACCAAAACAAATGGAAAATGTTCTGCTTATAAAAGATAATGAAATATCTTTTGAAATTTAAATATATTTGATGTTTTTGTCGCACATTCTTAAAATATATTCGGATACAACTAAAAAGCTTGAATCGAATTATTGCACAGCCATAGATTTATATGACATTTTTGTTGAGTTTAAATTTTTGGTTAAAACTTCATGAAAAAATAATTAAAAAAATTTTTGGTTACTCAGTGCGACAGCTACTTGCACAAATTACGGATTCTTAAATCAGATCTTTGATTGAAATTGATTTTATAAATTTTATAAACATAACTAAGGTAAGTGGCTATAATTTGGAACGCTATTTAAAGTATTAAGAGTTTGAAACGTTATAGAAAATTTCTTGTTGTCTCCAAAAAGTTGAACTAATTGTTTTTAAATAGTTTGATATCTTAATTATACAAAATAATCAGTTTTAATATAATAAAAGGTGTTATTTCGTAATTAAAATTAAATATTTAAATTAACACCGATGGCTATAATTTGGAACATTCGAAAATTTCGATGTTTCTAATTTGGGATTTTGATGTGCATAATTTGGAACGTAAATGAAATCAATGTTTATAGTTTTAAATTATAATGTATTTTTAAAATAAAGAAGTAAATACTACAAAACACAAAAAAAAAAGTAAAGAATTCAGCTTTAACAGATTATAGATTTTTTCCTCTGAAAGACCAGCTCTTTGTTTCACCAAATTTTGTGACATTCTCATGCTTATGGATGGATTTCTTTTACAGAAACCAGTAAACCAACGTCGTCCTATGTAAACAAGAAGTAAAGCTCAAAACATATTTATTTAATAGTTTGATTCAATCATACCTGGACGACCGTTTTTAAATTTATTAACAATTTTTAAATCTTCAATCAATAGCTTAACAGAATCAAACAGCATATCCTTCGTAATGCAGAAGCCAATATTGGACATGTGTATTATCCATGTTACTAGGTGATCCTCCTGAATTTTGGATAACACGGATGACGCACCTGCTGTAGTGTCAATTGCAGTTTTATTTTTACAGTATCTATGCAGTGGTGTTTTCGATACACCGAATTTTATGCTGGACGAATGTATGGTCATACGATTCTCTACAGCTTTAATTGCATTTGATAAATTTTCTTTTTTTTTGGCTAGTCATATTTTATATTCTCTAAATACAAATATTAAATTAATGAAAAAAATTTGAAAACACATATTGTACCAAATTAGATACAAATTTACATTCATATTGTGCCTATTGTGGAACGCGTGTTCCATATTAAGTACACCAGTATAGATAAAGAAAATCTGTTATTTTTAATATAATTTTGCATTTTAAATTGCAAATTTTTCAAATAACATTAATAAACCTTCAAAGTACACAATAACCTAATTTGGACCTAGTTAATCGCCCATAGTTTACTTATTACAGCTCAATAAAAAATGATTCTAGTTTAAAATTTTGAGTCCTAAACCGTTAAGTTTAAACGCTATTATTAAGTTCAATAGTATAAAAATACTAGGTCCAAATTAGGTCAATAGTTTGTAAATTCAATATTTTCTTTATTACACACCTTTATTCTTTAATTCATATTCAGAATTATTTTAATAACTTATTTTGTTATACCCACGCGGTGTTTCTAATTTGAAACTCAAGTTCCAAATTAGAAACATATGTGAAAATTAGTTGTACGTAATTAGGAACACTATTTTAAACATATTAATTAAAAAAAAATCTTGAATAAATAATATTTTTAGGATTTTTAAATAATATTTAACTTTGTTAAATAGGCACAATGTTTTTTTAAATTAAATATGTGTTTAAAACCTTAAGGAAAAATTACACTTACCTAATGAAATTTCTAACAAATTTTCACTTTTCACCACCGAACTTAATTTGACGAGAGTTACTTCGAAACTTATTATTTTTGTGGGAAAACTATAATTAATATTTGCAATTTAATGCAATGATCGTGACCATGGAACCTTATGTTAAATAGTAAACTAGATCCAATCGTTAGAAATGGCATACTTTTCTTATTTTTTTAAAAAATGTAAGAAGCGTTCAAAATTTAGTACAACGTTCCAAATTATAGCCTCTTACTTTATATGGTATATAGAGGAATGGTTTGATTTTTCTGAAGATAATTGGCTTTTCAAAGTAAGTAAGTTATCACTAAAATCAAGTTCTTTTAATTTTGATGATATGTTGACCGTTATTGATGAATTAAATTTAAAAAATATATTAGCGAATTTGGATATTGACAAATTATTTGAAGAAATGTGTCTAGTCGAAAAACACATTAAAGATATAAAGGTTGAAGAATAATTAACCTATACAAATGAAAAATATATTAGAATATTTGAAAGTTTTCCGGATATTCCAAATACATATAAAGTCATTTCATTTTTACTGAGCATACCATCAAGCAGTGCATATACAGAAAGAATATTCTCAGCAATGAATGCCAAATGGAGTGACCAAAGAAATAGATGTACTAAAAAATTAATTAAAAGTGAATTAACAGTATCTTTTAATCAACCAAATACCTACGACGAATTTTACGAAAAAATCAAAAATGACGAAAAATTAATGAAGCTTGCAAAGAGCAACGATAAATATAATTATCAGTAATAGTAATTGGTTTATATTACAAATTAATTTTTAAAAACTAATTTTGAATTTTTTAGTTTAATGAAGAAATTTTCAATATACTTTATTTATTTTTCATAAACTGGGCTGAAGGAAGCTGATGGTAAGATGCTAATGAATTCTAAGTGGCAATTATAGTTATTATTTGTTTTTGTTTATTATTCTATTTTAGGTGGTCTTGGGTGTGTGGACGTCAGGGAAAGCGTTGACCGTCAGAGTCTTGGATTCTGTCTAGCGCCGCAACTGGGCCAGTTACCACCAAGTATTCATTGCACCTCCACGTGGTTACCACTGGGCAACTGATATGATTTCAGGCTAAGCAATGAATGCGCCCAAAATCCAGAAGCGTCTGACCCAGAGTGGGCGGCTCCCTGGTCTGCGTCTGATCCCAGTGGGGCGGCAGTTCAAAACTCCTGGTAGTAGGATAAAAATACGCTATTTTGTCAACAATGAGCTACATCAAAAATAATAACAATCGGGTAGGGATATCTACCCAAGTGTCGTCAGACTCCACGGCTGACGGCTAGGGCTTGGCTTCTTCCAGTAGGGAAGCAGCTAAGTCGCCAGTGGAAATGTTAACTACGTTCAAGGACCATCTCCCTACACCCATTGTGGGGCCCCAGGCCATGGTGACGGGTTCAATTACTGGCCAATCAAATAATGTGAAAACGGTATCTCCTGATCCATTTAAAATCAGTAAAAAAATAGTTAGATCTCCATCTCTTGGTAATTCTCCATTAGTAGATATAAACCCAGATAAAACTATTAACATAAAAGATTGTAATATACACCACCGTTCTGTTATGGATCTAATGCTCAACAGCGATTCCTACCAAACTCCAAAAAGGAGAAAGGGAATGGTTTTAGAAAGTAATCTGTCAGATATTCATGTATTAGAGACAGACATTGAAAATAAAAAAATTAAAAAACTATAGAGTGAACTTAAAATTGCTAGACAAGATATTAAAGAACTAAAAGAAATTATAGCAGCATTACAAAATAATAGAGACTTACCTCTTACGAATACAGCCTTGCAATCTAACACAAGAGAAGATGAAAATAAATGGTTAACTCATAAAAAAAGGAAAACATCAACTAAATACAATAACGTCACTCCTGTAAATAATAAAGCTAATAAAAAAGAAAAACAAATTATAGGTAAAAAAGCGGCGGACAAGCAATCCAATGACTATATTCCAAGTACTCAAAATAGGTTTCTGCTGTCTACAACTCCTACCGCATGCATCTCTAACAAAGCCATCATCATGCAAGACACTCCAAACTCCATTGTCAGTAACTCCACAGTTAAGTCTAATACCAACCACTCAAAAAGGGAATTTAAACCTCCGCCAGTTATCTTCAGTAACGTTGACAACTACGGTGAATTAAATCAGGCTTTAAAATCTAAAAAATTAACATTTGCAGCCAACATGATGAATCGCAATCAAATTAAAATAAATGTGAAAACTGACGCTGAGTATAGAGATCTTACAAAATTTGCAAACGAGTCCAAAATGCAATGGCACTCTTACCAAAACAAGCAGACCAGACCGATCAGAGTCATTGCAAGACATCTTCACCCGTCATGTGACCCAGATGAAATCAAAAATGAACTTATTGCAAATAACTTCAAAATAATAGAAGTTGAAAATAAATTTATTAAAAAGAAACTCAACTGTGTATCATATATCACGAAGTTACCATTATTCACACTAACATTCGACAACTCGGAAGACATCAAAAAATTTTTTGAGATTAAATACCTCAATCATATGAAGATAAAAATAGAATCCATCAAAAGCAACAAAACATTACCTCAATGTAAGAGATGTCAACGATTCGGACACACCCACAAATATTGTCGACGCGAACCAAGCTGTGTGAAATGTGCTGGAAAACATCTAACCACTTCATGTACAAAAGAGAAAGAATCTCCTCCGAAATGTGTCAACTGCAACGAAGAGCATCCGGCCAATTATAGAGGCTGCACTATCGCCAAGGAACTCCAAAAGAGAAGAAACGCGCCAAACAATGCAAAAAAAAACAAATATTCAAGTTCGAGATATCACCTCGCATAGAACAACTTCAGGCTTATCGTATGCTCAAGCTGCAAGTATGAACTCCTATAACAATCCACGGATTAAGCAAAATAATCAAAATCAAGAAACGTTACTGACAAACATTTATGAATTAGTTAATAAGCTATCATTCAGAATGGACAAACTGGAAAGACACTTTCCCAGCACAAGTTCCAAGCATCCAATATGATAAACAAAAACAACATAAAAGTAGCTACATGGAATGCCAATGGCATCATGAACAAACTCCATGAGCTAGAAATTTTTCTAAAATTACATAATATAGACATATGCTTATTAACAGAAACACACTTAACTAAACACACGTACATAAGAATAAAAGGCTACCAAACTTATCACACACTTCATCCTAGCAACCAGGCCAGAGGTGGTAGCTCTATCATAATCAAAGACAACATCACACATTATCCAGAAATAGGCATACAAACAGATGAATGTCAACTTACGGTAATAGCAGTCAACTCCAGTTCCACGAAACTATCGATCGGTTCGCCATACATTCCCCCGAAACACAACCTGAAAAAAAACGATTATGTAAACATCCTCAACAATGTAGGTGACAGATTTATAATGGGAGGCGACCTTAACGCGAAGCATGTGGACTGGGGTTCTAGACTCTCAACCACGAAAGGGAAAGAACTCAACACAGCAATAACAGCATGTGGCTGCTACTATCACTCTACCGGCAACCCTACATACTGGCCTACAGATGCTCAAAAAAATCCAGATTTGTTAGACTTCTTCATCACCAAAAAAGTGTCTACAAACCACATACAATTAGAAAATAATTTTGATCTGAGCTCAGATCACTCAGCAATAATACTTACTCTCAGTGAAAACGTTGTCAAGAAATCAACAAAGCCAACGCTGTATAACTTTACCACAGACTGGGATAGCTTCAAAGTCGAACTTGAAAACAATATTAACCTTAATACTTACCTAAATACTACAGAACAATTAGAACAAGAGGCAGTAAAATTCAATATAACTATTCAAAACGCAGCATGGAACAACACCAAAATTATTGAAAATAAATCGATAGCTAAGTGTTACCCAACGCCAATAACCAACTTAATAAAAGAAAAAAGGAAAACAAGGAAAAGATGGCAAACTTCACGTGACCCTACATTGAAAACATCATTAAATAATATAACAAAGAAGCTAAAACTAGAAATTGCCAAACTAAAAGAAAATAACATGTCCTCGTTCTTAGCAAACCTGTCCGCTGACAGCAAAACGGATTACTCCCTTTGGAAGGCGACTAAAGGACTGAAAAATGTAATCAAACATATATCTCCGTTAAAGAGAAACGACGGCTCCTGGGCTAAGAACAATAAAGAAAAGGCAGATACATTTGCAGCTTACTTGTCAGAAGTATTCAGTCCAAATATTATTAGAGGTCATAGCGTAAATACGTCTAGCGTCAATTCCACCTTTCAAAATATTCCTCTCGTCTCTCCTGGAAGAGTCAAAGACGTGATAAAAAATGCCGCGCAGCCGAACTACTGATCAGTAGTTTTATAATTACGGGCTTTTTTTAAATTCAACTACTCTAAATGCATATTTGGAGTATATGTTGTTATTCGTGATTTTATACTACTACTTACTAAATTTCAGATGCGACATTAAACCTATTTTTTGGAGCTTATTCACAATTGGAAAACACATTTTGAAAACTCTTTTTCCATATTTTAGTATTTGGCGCCTCTAGCGGTAGAAATTTGAAATACAGTTAACTGCATCGTATTCTACTCTTAACTATCTTTCCAACGAGTAGTCACACTTCATTTTTGGTGCACATTTACTATATTAAATTACAACTTTTTACTTGTATTTTACTGCCCTCTAGTGGCTAAAAATCAGATTATGAATATGTCTGATTTATTTTAGTTTATATTAGCTTTCCAGCGCTTGCTTTCCCTTCATTTTTGGTAAAGATTCACCAAGTTGAATAACATTTTTAAAAAACAATATAATTTATATGTTTCACCCTCTAGTGGTAGAATTTAAAATTATAACAACTGTGGTTTTATATTACTACTTACTACCTTTCAGTTGCAACATTAAACCTAATTTTTGGGGCTTATTGACTATTGAAAATCACATTTTAAAAATTAACATTTTATATATTTTAGTTTTCACCGCCTCTAGCGGTAGAAATTTGAAATACGGTTACTGGCATAATATTCTACTCTTAAATACCTTTCAAACGAGTGGTCAAACTTCATTTTTGGTGCACATTTACTATATAAAATTAAAATTTTTATTCGGAAAAGAGCTTTTGACAAAATGCGAATTGCGCCACCTACCGGCCGAATTTTGAAATTCTATCAATTGCATCTCGTTCTCAATAAATCAAGCTTTCCATCGGTTTATCTATCATATACCTGAGTGTACATTAACCATGTGAAATAACTGGTTTTTATTGTTTACACCGGACGGACAGACAGACGGATAAAAGCGTTAGCATAAGGGATTTTTTTTTTTTAAAAAGCCCTAAAAATAGCTTCAGCAAGAAAAAGGCACCGGGATTTGACCTAATAAAGCCAGAAATTCTTTCTCAGCTGCCGAAGAAAGGTATTTTAAAATTAACACAATTAATTAATGCTTCTTTTAGATTAAAATACTTTCCCGATATCTGGAAAGTGGCAGAGATTATAATGATCCAAAAACCTGGCAAACCAGGTAACGATGTGAAGTCGTATCGGCCAATTTCACTACTCCCAATGATCTCTATAGTCACAGAAAGTCTTTCTAAATTGCATTAAACCAATCTTAGCTAGCAAGCACATTATTCCTGACTTCCAATTTGGATTCCGCGAAAGTCATTCGACCATTGATGAGATCCATAGAATCACCAACATAATAGAACAAGCTCTGGAAGATAAAAAAATATGCTCTGCAATCTTCATCGACATCGCTCAGGCGTTCGACAGAGTATGGCACGAAGGATTAATTTACAAACTCCAAGCAATCCTCCCAATTCAATATGTGGAATTCATAAAATCATACTTGGAAGGCAGGCATTTTCGTGTTAAGCAAGAGGATGAATACTCTGACCTACATGAAATTAAAGCAGGTGTTCCCCAGGGGAGCATCTTGGGACCAATATTATATCTACTCTACAAGCACGATCTACCAAATCCACCAGATGCCAAAGTGGGCACCTTTGCCGACGATACCGCGATGTTAGCTACAGATACAGAAGAAGTTAACTCATTATTAAAGCTACAAAATGCAAATAATAATATCCAGAAATGGACCAACGATTGGAAATTAAAAATAAATGAATCAAAGTCGATTCACATCAACTTTACAAATAAATCTACTACCGGCCTGACCATTCAACTCAACAACAAAATAATTCCATATGCTTCTAAAGTAAAATACTTGGGAATGACATTAGACAGTAAACTTAAATGGAACGAGCACATTAAAATCAAGCTAAACGAATTAAATATAAAATACAGGAAACTATACTGGCTACAGGTTTTGCACTCCAAATTCAACCTCTTGCAAACCAAATTCAACTTTTTGCAAATCAAATTCAACTTTTTGCAAATCAAATTCAACTTTTTGCAAATCAAATTCAACTTTTTGCAAATCAAATTCAACCTTTTGCAAAACAAATTCAACCTTCTGCAAATCAAATTCAACCTTTTGCAAAAAACCGAATTAAATGGTTCTATGAAGATTATAAATAATCTTAATTTCAATTAACATCAAATAAATTCAAATTATAAAAATAAATTAATAATTAGAATTTTTTATTTTCTTTGAAATAAATAAATTAATTAATAATTAAGTATAAATAAATCATGATTACAGTGATTCTCCTGCAGCGGCTAATGACAACTGCATATACATATGTGTATAATAATTATTGCAATTTTCGGGGGTTATAGTTGCCACAGCTTGTTCAATAACTTCTACTAAATTATGAGAATTTACACATTCAGCTAATAAATTACGCACATAAAATTTCATTTTAGAAAAAACTTCTTCAATGGGATTCATCATTGGTGAATATGGTGGCAGAAATACAAGAGTATGTCTTGTCCGCGCCACAAGCTCACGAATTTCCAGACTTTTGTGGAGCCGAACATTGTCTAAAATTAACCACGCTTCTACAATCATGTTCTTCTAAATTTGTTAAACTACGAAGGAACTCACAAAAAATATTCGAGTTCACATTAGATCGTGCAATTATATCATGGAATATTATTCCCTGAGTATTTATCGCTGCAATCAGGGATACATTCCGTTCTCTAATAGTTGGTACAATTACCCGGGCCGGTGTATTGACTGTAGAACGTGCTTTTGTTCTGCGAAGATGATAATTAAATCCAGATTCATCAATAAATATTATTTTGCTTACTCAGATTATAAATTATCTAATTATTAATTGTTTAACTTAAGGTAAAAATTAATTTTTCGAATGTTTTTATAAAAGGTTTAATTTGATTTGCAAAAGGTTGAATTTGATTTGCAAAAGGTTGAATTTGATTCGCAAAAGGTTGAATTTGATTTGCAAAACGTTGAATTTGATTTGCAAAAAGTTGAATTTGGTTTGCAAAAGGTTGAATTTGGAGTGCAAAACCTGTAATAGGAAGAAAGTCTAAACTTTCCATTAACAATAAAATATTAGTGTGTAACCAGATCCTAAAGCCAGTCTGGGCCTATAGCATCCAGCTATGGGGCTGTACGTGTAAAACCCACATCCTAAAAATACAACGATTCCAAAACGAAGTGCTGCGAAACATGGTCCAAGCTCCGTGGTTTGTACGAAATAGTGACCTTCACAGAGACCTGCAAATCAACCTAGTTGTTGATTTTTCAGGTTCAGCAAACAAGCAAAACAATAGGCTAACAACTCATGTCAACATGCAAGCATCTGACCTAGCAAACACCGTTCACACCAGAAGGCTCAAATGCAAAAAACCATCAGATTTAGTAATCTAAATCTGTATTAAAACAAAATTTTAAAGTTCCACATAGTGGTTTAAAATATACAAAAATTAGGTTAAGATTCTTCAACATAAAACGGGGCTGGGAAAACCAGTCAAAAACATTTCAGTAAAAAAAAAAATAGGCATTTCAGTCAAAAATAATTTCATACAAATTTTATGACTGAAATGCCTTTTCAAAAAGGAATTTCAGTAAAAAAAAGGCATTCCGTTCAAAATTTTTTTGACTGGAATTCCTTTTCAGTTTTTTTACTGAAAAGCCCTTTTTCAGTTCAATTTTTTTATGACTAGAATGCCTTTTGGGTTCCAACAAAAAACATTTCGGTCAAAAAAAAGGAATTTCAGTCAAAAATATAGGAAGGCATTTGGGTCAAAATAATTTTTGACTGAATTGCCTTTTAAGAAGGAAATTCAGTCAAAAAACTGAAAAGGAATTCCAGTCAAAACCGGCTCAGGGAAAACCAGTCAAAAACATTTCAGTAAAAAAAAAAGGAATTTCAGTCAAAAATAAAAAGGCATCTGGGTCAAAATAATTTTTGACTGAATTGCCTTTTAAGAAGGAAATTCAGTCAAAAAACTGAAAGGGAATTCCAGTCAAAACTTTTTGATTGGGATTCCTTTTGGATTTATTGACTGTAATGAGAAATAACTCATAAGAGCAAATATTATTACTTTAACAGGCCGTCTCCACTATCCATGACCGTTTCCGTTTCCATTTCCATTTCCATAGCCATTTCCATTTATGGATTTCCAAACAAAAAAAACTGGGCATTTCATGGACTGAAATATTATTCGAAATATCATTGAAATTTGTATTATATTTTGATTTTCAACGTGTAAAATAGTTTTGTATTGGTAATATAGAATATTGGGAATACAGAACGAAAGTCAATTAATAAATTAACCACAATATGAAACCTAATTTACAAATTAAACCACTTTCCGCCATTTTATTTTTGACATATTCGTTCATAATCTTATCCATAAATTGACGTCCATAAAGTTTGCCATTTTATGGAATGGCTGATGGACGAGTGGTCTCCATTATCCATAATGGTTTCCATTTCCATAATGGTTTCCATTCCCATTGCCATTTATGGACAACATTATGGATAGTCGAGACCCCGTGTAACTTGCAAGGAGATGCTATATAAAATAAAATATGTCCGAATGTTTTGTGGGGGGAAAAGAGATTTTTCATACAATTTCGTCAATATCAGGCAATCTGACAGAAAAATTACATACAATCTGAAAATTTAAACAAAAAAACTGTGAGGAAACAGCTTGTAGGGGCAAAAGTATACTATAGCATCTCCTGATATTATATACTCTAAGCTTGCATTATAACCATAATGCTGTACATAGTACATATTATGACAATACACGAAATAAAAATCGTTACTTTATAACTTTATTTTAATTATTTATTATAAATATATATATGTATATTATAAATTTAAATATAAATTCACAAATGCAATGTAAATATAAATATAAATATATAATATAATATATAATAATATAATATTAATATATAATAATATATTAAATATTATATAATATAAATAATATTATATAATATAATATATAATAAAATATATAATAAAATATATAATAGGAGTAATATAAATAAATATAATCAACAGTTATTTAATAAAAAAAAATATATTATATATTATATATATTATATATTATATATATTATTATATAATTTATTATATTATATATTATATAATATATTATATTATTATATATTAATATTATATTATTATATACTATATTATATATTTATATTTATATTTACATTATATTTGTGATATATTTAAATTCAGCTTACAACGATAGTAGTACAATCGGGGTCCCGAAATCTAACCACCGGAGCAATATATTGCACACCGAAGTTCAAACTCAAAACAAAAGACTATCTCGATATCTTAGGAAAATTAGGCGAAAGATACATTGTGGGTGGGGACTTCAACGCAAAACATGTGGATTGGGGAGCAAGAATATCAACAACAAAAGGAAAACAGCTAAAGGCAGCTATATCCAGAAATGGCGGTATTTTCCATTCTACTGGAAGTCCAACATATTGGCCAACATATTGCAATAAAATACCAGATCTTCTTGACTTCTTTATTTAAACGAAAGTATCATCTAATTATGTTGTGCTCGAAGACAACTATGATCTAAATTCTGACCATTCGGCAGTAATATTGTATCTAGTGAAAATATCATTAAGAAATCAGGACGTCCAGAGCTAAGCAATAGAACTACGGATTGGGAAAGTTTCAAGATTGACGTGACAAACTCAATCAACTTATAAGTCAAACTTAGAAGCGAAGAAGACATAGAAGAGCAAGTTATAAAATTTACAAAAGTGATACAAGCAAAAAAAAAAAAATTTCTTCATATAAATTATTTTCATATATCAACATTTTCTTAAAATTTGATTTACTTGTTATGAATCTAGAAAACAGTGATAAAATTGAACGTTGTAATCTATATAAATGGGCTTCAAATTCTTGTGTTGAGTTCTAACTGAATTGAACTCAAGTAAATTCCTTAAAATTAAAATAATAAAATAAAAAGCAAATAAATTAATTTATATAATTTGAAAATGACCTGATTTGTTGATGGTACAATTAATCCAGTTATATAAGCTAATTATTGTAAAAGACCTAATCTCATACAAGGATTTCCAGTCCGTATAATAATTTCAATTGTTTCACCATGATATAATAAATAATACTCGCATAAATTTGAAACAGGAAATAAAATTTATTTATAACGTGCTTCTACTGGTGGTACAAATAGGTTACTCCATATATCATGTTGATGACCATAAACATTCACGTGAAAATTTGGTTGTATATCGAAAACTTTCATAACAGATAATGCACCCAAAAGTTTATTTTTCATTAATAATTTAGCGCCAATATGTGTATTTGCATATACATATTTATTTATTTATTTATTAATATGTGTTTATTTTACTATCTGAATTTGCACATATTTAATTTATTATACTAACTTAATTTATTATACTAACGCCGAATTAATTTTCGGCGCCTGGAAAAAGGTGAATTTGAATGTCAAAAATTCGAATTTCCTTGTCAAAATTTGGAATTTTCAACTATTTTTAACCAATTTAGACAGGCCCTTAATTGCTGATTTTAAATATATGAGTCCTTTTACACAAGCCTTCGGCCGTTTCGTTAATGTCAAATGATCGCATTATTCTTTTTACTGGTATTTTGACTATCAAGACCGTGAAAAATCGTCAAATTTAGCTTATCCAATGCTCCATTAGTCTTCTGGTTGCTGTCTCGTTGATTAAACTATTGGTCTTCTGGTTGCTGTCTCGTTGATTAAACTCTTGGTCTTCTGGTTGCTGTCTGGTTGATTAAACTACCATAAAAACGAATAAAAACATTGCAGTACTGGTATCATTTGACATTGACGAAACGGCCTTTTTCGTTAATTTTTCATGTTTTCGTGCATCACTTTTTAACTCATGTTAAAGAAAGAGACATAAAAAGCCAATTCATTTTTACACGAATCTTTTTTTCATGAAAGTAAATTTTTTTTACAAATCGTCACCTTAGTACTTAACTGATATAAATGACAAAAAACTAAATCATAGTAAATGGGAATTTAATTTAAGGAGCTATATATCAAAGGTTTAATAAATTTGAATAAAACTTTTTACATATTTCAATAATGATTAAAAAGTTCTCTGATTTAATTAATAGCAGTCTTTATATTTAAATAACAAAATTTGAGACATTGCATAAGTAGCATAAGCAATTATCGATTACTATTTAGCACATTTATGTAGCATTTATATACCGAATTTTTATAATTATCATTTAAGTCAAAGGGAGTCATCTCCTTTGATTACTTAATATTTCTCTAATTTATTAACTCCCTTTGACTTTAACAGTTATTTTGACAAATTAAATCAAAACAAACTAGAAATGGCAAGGAATGTAAAGATAAAAATGTCATAAAGCTTAATTTGTTCACAATAAAGAATTAGAAAAATTAGCGTCCTTTGACCATTTGATGACATTATTTTATATATATTTATATTTATATATTAATTTACACAATTATTATTATTATTACATACATATATTATAATTCTATTAATGGTTTTATTAAAAAATTTACTCAAAATAACAAATATTTTTTTTTTTTAAATTCCTTGTGCATCGGTCAATTTTTTAATCATGTAAATATATAATATAGAATCTCGTTCTATTTTTCCTGCACAAGCTGCACATTTTTATCATTAACCGCTCAGTTACTCTCGCCGCTCATGACACTGACGCGTGTGACGCAGAAGTTTAGAAATGTCAAAAAAAAGTTCAAATGTATGGAAATGTATAGAAGCTGATAAACTCGCCGTTATCGTGACGCTTTCAACTTTTTGACGCATTGCGCGTTCAAATGTCATTGTAAAAAACATATGTTATATTTTTGTATTGATATTCAAAATTCTCTGGTCGAGCAGATATAATATATTAATTTTTTTTTTATAAAGATTTCTTATAATATAAATTTTGGTTATAAAAATTACCAAATGAAATTAATTTAAACAAAATTCATGCCGCGTTGACGCCTTGAGAGTATTAAAGCGTCACCAGCGTCATTTGACATTTGAACGCGTCATGCAGCAACGGCGAGAGTAACTCCAGCTTAAAATTCAGCATGAGATAAGCAGTGTGTTCAAAAAATGCCGCGTCAATTTAATGTCAATGTGTAATGAACGACTTTATGCTACTTTTCACTTATTCCAATAAATATCTCTATTTGATTGACAATTCAATAAATGTCATTTATAAGCGTCGCTGTTTTGGCGACGCTATTTTACAGGTGCACTTAGTGCGTAGTAATACTGGCATTTAACGACTTAGTGAATGGTAATACTGGCATTTAACGACTTAGTGCGTGGTAATACTGGCATTTATTGGCTCGGCGCTGTTGCAATGCACGACAAAAGCTGCATAAATAGCTGCATACTTTATGCCGTACATTGAACACACTATAGCATTCTTTGTAAAACATCGCATGAGACTAGGTTATGTTCACATTGTACGATTTTTGATCAGACAAAATATCGCATGAAATGTTTTATGAAAAATCTGATAATGTCAAAATTAATAAATCGCAAATAAGAGCCGGGCTAGGTTTTTTTAATTCGGACAGCAATTCTTAAAAGCCAGTATGCAGATAAGAGCGTAGCGAAATTTTCATACAAATTTAACATCGTGAAATCACAAGTGAAAATTTCGCAAGTCTCCACATATTCCCCCTTATTGTGATTGGCGATTTTATTTGTTGTCGATAGTCAGCATGGAGGAGCACTGGCATAGTTAACAATAAAGCACTATAATGAATGTTTTTACCAATATCAGCCCAAGTTAACTGGTTAATTGACAATAAAGCACCCAATTCGTTATCTGTCGCGAATAAAAATGTAATCGCCATCAAATATCAATTTTATCGACAATTGTCTATTAAAATCGCCATTTATAATCACATGACACGATTTTAGTACAGAATCGACTCTCGCCTCATTATTTCACGACGGAACGCCTCATTATTTCACGACGGAATTTTGACATTTACTAGTTTTTTTTAAAAAAAAATTTAATAGGGAGTAAAAAATTTTAAAATTGAATTTTTTTTTAAATTAATAAAAATTTAATTTTTAATGCTCAGTATAATAATAATTATAGTACAGTATAATAATTAAAGCGCAATTATGGTAAATGATCAAGAATTTAATATGGATATTTATGTATATTGAAGAAGATTTAGATAAGATTGTGAATATTTGTATGAGCTAAAAAATATGAAATTTATATCAAAATGTTCTGTTTGGTACAATTCACAATCAAAATTATTATAAAATTAAGTGTTAAGAAATATGTTAATAATTATTTTGAGCATTAATTATACTGATAACATACATATTTTTACATTTATTAATTTATTTATTTTTCTATAATTTAAATTTAATTTTAAATTTAAAAACACATATGAACATAATTAATAATACCCGGGACACACCAAAATTGAAAACCTAAGTTTTCGCGAAAACTAGATCTAAAAACTTTTATAGTGACACACCAAAAATGGAGCGCGATTTCGTTTTCGAATGTCAAATTATGAAAATTATTTATTTAAACAACTCTACGTAAAAACCAAAAAAATTAAAAATAGTAATTATTTGTTTTTAATGTCAAATTTTGATTTAATTATATTAAAAATTATTTAATAAAATTTAACTTAAAAAAATTTTTTAAAAAAATTTTGATTTTTTTTTTATTTTTCACAAAAATGGCTACTGTTGTATGGAAACTTAGCTATGCCTACTTCAAAAATACGTATCTTCTATTTTGTCATAGATGGCGCAAAAATATATTTTCGTGAAAACCTTAAAAATTTGTAGGTTTCGTGTTTTCAATTTATTCCTGAAAACTGTACTAAAACCTTATGAATTTCCATTTTTGAACTTTGAAAACACGAAATCTGAGTTTTCGGTCCGGTGTGTCCCGGGTATTAATTTCATAAATAAAATTCATTATATAATTCAAAAATATATCACAAGTTTCAATTTTAAATATTGTGCAAACATCCTTATTAAATAATTTTCATAAGGGTTAATATTTTTATAAATTATTATTATTATTATTATTAAATGCTATTCTTATTATTAAATAACTAAATCGTAATATGTATTAATAAATAATAATAATAGCATTAATAATTATGAGCCGTTTTTTCTAAATTGGTATAAGTCCATTTTATATTATAATGGAGATGGGTTTGCATTTGAATGGTTTGCAAAATATTGGTATAAGCAACGATCTAAATATTATAGAAGGCTTAAGAGGTTAGAATTCGTGTTCCAACATCTGACAGGGACGCTGCGGTAAAATGACAGTTGGCGGACATAAATTTAAAAGTTAAGGCATGTACTGATTGGTGTAAAAATAGAAGTCGTGACGTCACTCGTTATTTTGAAAATTTTTATTGCATAATTTATCATTTTTATTGCATAATTTATTTATTTATTGATATTTTATAATTAATTATAATTCAAATAATTTTTAATTTTGTCTTAGAAAGCAATAAAAAAATTTACAAACCGAAATGACGTCACGACTTCTATTTTTACACCAATTAGTACATGCCTTAGGCCCATTTGCTGATTCACATCATAAATCTACATCTTAGCTATGTTGAACATACAATTTATGATTAGGTTAAGTTATTTCCATTTGCACCATAAAATTTATGTATATCATAGTAAAGTTTTAGCAAGGACACAAAAAAAATATAAAACAGCCAACTACAATTCCTAAAATCATCGAAATGTCACACAAAATCAAAATATTTTTTTTTTTTTTTTGGTTAATGTCATGAATATGAAAATTTTTTATTTAATTTTAATTTTAAACCAATTACTCACTATGGAAAGCAACTAAAAAAATAAGAAGACCAACTACACACATTGGACCAATTAAAAAGCAAAATGGAACATGGGCCAGAAACAATAAAGAAAAAACAGAAACGTTTGCGGACCACTTACAGGAGATTTTCAAACCAAACGACATCGAATCAGTGGACCAACTCGAAAATTACATAAACGTAGAACTAGAAGATATTCCGGCAATAACTACAGACGAAACAGAACAGATAATTAAAACAGCCATTAAAGCGAAGAAAGCTCCAGGTTTTGACCTAATAACAGGTGAAATCCTTCAGCACCTACCTCGAGTAGGACTTAGCAAGCTCACTCAGATCATCAATGCAGTATTTAAACTAAGGTGTGTACCTAGAATATGGAAAGTCGCTGAAATCATCATGCTGCAAAAACCAGGTAAGGACGCAACTGAAACAAAGTCTTACAGACCAATCTCGCTTCTACCGACAATATCAAAGGTTTTCGAAAAACTATTGTTGAAAAGACTAAAGCCTATCATTGAAAGAAAAGGAATAATACCAAAATTCCAATTTGGTTTTAGAGAAAAACATTCAACCATCGAGCAAGTACATAGAATTACAACAATCATCGAAAAAGCGCTAGAAGAAAAACAAATTTGCTCTACAGTCTTCCTAGATGTAGCGCAAGCCTTTGATAAAGTCTGGCATGAGGGGCTCATCAACAAAATAAACCGCATGTTACCAAAAAAATATGTTGAGCTCATAACAGCATACCTAGGTGATAGGTATTTTAGAGTCAAACAGGAGGACGAATATTCCTCACTGAGAGAAATTAACGCCGGAGTGCCTCAGGGGAGTATCCTTGGCCCAATACTGTATTTACTGTACACCAGCGATCTCCCGGATTTTGAAAATGTTACAGTGGCAACGTTCGCGGACGACACAGCACTAATTTCTCTAGGTAAGGACATAAAAGAGTCAACTAATAATCTCCAAGAGGCAACTAATAAATTTACTAGATGGACTAAAAAATGGAAAATCAAGTTAAATGAGATTAAATCGGTACATGTTAACTTCACCAATAGAAAAATCGAGAGCTCCCAAGCGATAACAATTAATGAGGTAAGCATTCCGCATGAAAATACTGCTAAGTACCTAGAAATGACACTGGATGTCAAGCTTAAATGGAACGAACACGTTAAAAAGAAAAAAAGCGAGATGGAATGTAGGTACTTAAATGGAACGAACACGTTAAAAAGAAAAAAAAAGCTAGATGGAATGTAGGAAGATATTCTTAACTGTCGATCCACTGTAAAGTGCTTGTATATAATCAGATGCTGAAACTTATGTGGTTATATGGAATTCAATTATGGGGTTGTGCCAAAAAGACACATATAAACAAAATTCAAACATTCCGTAATAGGGTCCTGCGAAACATGGTCAACGCACCCTGGTATGTTCGTAATAGTGATATCCATAGAGATCTGAAGATCCCGTACGTATTGGATGAGGTAAAACGTTTCGCAGTGAAGCATCAGATTCGTCTAGAAAACCACGTTAACAGTGAAGCACTAAAGCTGGTGGACAACACTAATTTAACAAGGCAAGCCGTTTGAATTAGCAACAGACACATCTACAAGACGGTAACTTCTTAAAAGCCAAAGTGAGCTAAAAATTAATGGTTAGTCCTAGTGACTAGTTTTAACCCATTAGATGCCAAGGCAACCCATTAGATGCCAAGGTTTTTTTTGCTCATTTTTATAATATATTTTAAATGAATATTTTGTAGCATTTTCCTGTAAATTCAGGTTGGGCTTAGCCCACCCTGCCCAATATGACGAGCCGCCGCTGGCATAACAGGATTCGAAAACCTTTGATATTGTGTAGACGAGGGTGTAGAAAATTTTGGAAGTAGACTATTAAAAAAACTTGAGGCTTATACAATAATGGTCGAAAATACTTACCCAGGAGAAGGTAGGGTTTTAATTGTGTGTAATTTAATTTATTTTATAATTGCTGAAAAATTTACAAACATAGTACAAGTAGCAGTTTGGAAAAACACAAAAGAGTACAAACCTAAAACAGTGGCTACAAACTACCCAAACAAAATTAAAATCCTAATTGATGAAAAAAGAAGGGCCAGAAGAAGATGGCAAGTGTACATAGATCCGGAAGATAAAAATGTGCTAATTAGAAAAACTCAACAGCTAAAACGTGAAATAATAAAATTCAAAGAAAATAACTTGTCAACATATCTGCAAGAGTTAACTCCAGATAAAAAAACCGACTATTCACTGTGGAAGGCTACCACCAAACACATGAAAAAACCAACAACACACAATCCGCCAATCAAAAACAAATCCGGAGTCTGGGCAAGATGTAACAAAGAAAAAGCCGACGCATTTGCTGAACATCTGGAGGAAGTATTTATTAAATCAAGTTTTTGTAAAAAAGCACCAGGTTTCGATTTAATTACACCTGAAATACTCTCACACTTAACAAAAAAAGATATAATTTTGATTACATTATTAATAAATGCTTGTTTTAGGTTAAGGTGAAAAAAGGACAAATATGACCCAAACCGAATTTCGCCTACAAAGGATTGAAAATACATATTATACAACGGAATGTACCAAATTTATCTGTTGAAAATTGTGCTAAATATGTTGCATTTGTTCAAAAATTCATACCAGATGTTTTAAATTTGATTGATATCATTTTTTAATTTATTATATTACATTAATAAAGTTTTGATCACAAATATTGTTGTACACCGTGTGTTTTTTTTAACTTAAATGATTATTTCCAAATTTTAAAGTTTATTTCCCATTTGAAAATGATTATTTCCAATTTGAAAATGATTATTTCCAATTTGATATTGCTTATTTCCAATTTGACATTGCTTATTTCCGATTTGATATTGCTTATTTCCAATTTGATATTACTTATTTCCAATTTGAAGTTGAAAAGGTATAGAAGCGGGAAATAATTACCAACTGACGTCAAGAAAACACCATGACTAATTACATAAAAGAATTAAAAATAGCGACGCAAACGGCATAATCAACAAGAAAACTGACCTGGAGGTGTTTCTTAAAGTACAAAATGTGGACGTCTGCTTTATAACGGAATCACACTTATCAAAACATACCTCAATACAGAACTCAACAATTAAGAAGAGCCATACAAAAATGTAAAGAAGACTCTATCAACAAATACGTGAGTAATTTGACGGCTACTAAGGAGACCAATTACTCACTATGGAAAGCAACTAAAATAATAAGACCAACTACACACATTGGACCAATTAAAAAGCAAAATGGAACATGGGCTAGAAACAATAAAGAAAAAACAGAAACGTTTGCGGACCACTTACAGGAGATTTTCAAACCAAACGACATCGAATCAGTGGACCAACTCGAAAATTACATAAACGTAGAACTAGAAGATATTCCGACAATAATACAGACGAAACAGAACAGATAATTAAAACAGCCATTAAAGCGAAGAAAGCTCCAGGATTTGACCTAATAAGATGTGAAATCCTTCAGCACCTACCTCGAGTAGGACTTAGCAAGCTCACTCAGATCGTCAATGCAGTATTTAAACTAAGGTGTGTACCTAGAATATGAAAAGTCGCTGAAATCATCATGCTAAAAAAACCAGGTAAAGACTCAACAGAAACAAAGTCTTATAGACCAATCTCGCTTCTACCGACAATATCAAAGGTTTTCGAAAAACTATTGTTGAAAAGACTAAAGCCTATAATTGAAAGAAAAGGAATAATACCAAAATTCCACTTTGGCTTTAGAGAAAAACATTCAACCATCGAGCAAGTACATAGAATTACAAAAATCATCGAAAAAGCGCTAGAAGAAAAACAAATTTGCTCTACAGTCTTCCTAGATGTAGCGCAAGCCTTTGATAGTCTGGCATGAGGGGCTCATCAACAAAATAAACCGCATGTTACCAAAAAAATATGTTGAGCTCATAACAGCATACCCAGGTGATAGGTATTTTAGAGAAAATTCCTCACTGAGAGAAATTAACGCTGAAATGCTTCAGGGGAGTATCCTTGGCCCAATACTGAATTTACTGTACACCAGCGATCTCCCGGATTTTGAAAATGTTACAGTGGCAACGTTTGCGGACGACACAGCACTAATTTCTCTAGGTAAGGACATAAGAGAGTCAACTAATAATCTCCAAGAGGCAACTAATAAATTTACTAGATGGACTAAAAAATGGAAAATCAAGTTAAATGAGATTAAATCGGTACATGTTAACTTCACCAATAGAAAAATCGAGAGCTCCCAAGCGATAACAATTAATGAGGTAAGCATTCCGCATGAAAATACTGCTAAGTACCTAGAAATGACACTGGATGTCAAGCTTAAATGGAACGAACACGTTAAAAAGAAAAAAAGCGAGATGGAATGTAGGTACTTAAATGGAACGAACACGTTAAAAAGAAAAAAAAAGCTAGATGGAATGTAGGAAGATATTCTTAACTGTCGATCCACTGTAAAGTGCTTGTATATAATCAGATGCTGAAACTTATGTGGTTATATGGAATTCAATTATGGGGTTGTGCCAAAAAGACACATATAAACAAAATTCAAACATTCCGTAATAGGGTCCTGCGAAACATGGTCAACGCACCCTGGTATGTTCGTAATAGTGATATCCATAGAGATCTGAAGATCCCGTACGTATTGGATGAGGTAAAACGTTTCGCAGTGAAGCATCAGATTCGTCTAGAAAACCACGTTAACAGTGAAGCACTAAAGCTGGTGGACAACACTAATTTAACAAGGCAAGCCGTTTGAATTAGCAACAGACACATCTACAAGACGGTAACTTCTTAAAAGCCAAAGTGAGCTAAAAATTAATGGTTAGTCCTAGTGACTAGTTTTAACCCATTAGATGCCAAGGCAACCCATTAGATGCCAAGGTTTTTTTTGCTCATTTTTATAATATATTTTAAATGAATATTTTGTAGCATTTTCCTGTAAATTCAGGTTGGGCTTAGCCCACCCTGCCCAATATGACGAGCCGCCGCTGGCATAACAGGATTCGAAAACCTTTGATATTGTGTAGACGAGGGTGTAGAAAATTTTGGAAGTAGACTATTAAAAAAACTTGAGGCTTATACAATAATGGTCGAAAATACTTACCCAGGAGAAGGTAGGGTTTTAATTGTGTGTAATTTAATTTATTTTATAATTGCTGAAAAATTTACAAACATAGTACAAGTAGCAGTTTGGAAAAACACAAAAGAGTACAAACCTAAAACAGTGGCTACAAACTACCCAAACAAAATTAAAATCCTAATTGATGAAAAAAGAAGGGCCAGAAGAAGATGGCAAGTGTACATAGATCCGGAAGATAAAAATGTGCTAATTAGAAAAACTCAACAGCTAAAACGTGAAATAATAAAATTCAAAGAAAATAACTTGTCAACATATCTGCAAGAGTTAACTCCAGATAAAAAAACCGACTATTCACTGTGGAAGGCTACCACCAAACACATGAAAAAACCAACAACACACAATCCGCCAATCAAAAACAAATCCGGAGTCTGGGCAAGATGTAACAAAGAAAAAGCCGACGCATTTGCTGAACATCTGGAGGAAGTATTTATTAAATCAAGTTTTTGTAAAAAAGCACCAGGTTTCGATTTAATTACACCTGAAATACTCTCACACTTAACAAAAAAAGATATAATTTTGATTACATTATTAATAAATGCTTGTTTTAGGTTAAGGTGAAAAAAGGACAAATATGACCCAAACCGAATTTCGCCTACAAAGGATTGAAAATACATATTATACAACGGAATGTACCAAATTTATCTGTTGAAAATTGTGCTAAATATGTTGCATTTGTTCAAAAATTCATACCAGATGTTTTAAATTTGATTGATATCATTTTTTAATTTATTATATTACATTAATAAAGTTTTGATCACAAATATTGTTGTACACCGTGTGTTTTTTTTAACTTAAATGATTATTTCCAAATTTTAAAGTTTATTTCCCATTTGAAAATGATTATTTCCAATTTGAAAATGATTATTTCCAATTTGATATTGCTTATTTCCAATTTGACATTGCTTATTTCCGATTTGATATTGCTTATTTCCAATTTGATATTACTTATTTCCAATTTGAAGTTGAAAAGGTATAGAAGCGGGAAATAATTACCAACTGACGTCAAGAAAACACCATGACTAATTACATAAAAGAATTAAAAATAGCGACGCAAACGGCATAATCAACAAGAAAACTGACCTGGAGGTGTTTCTTAAAGTACAAAATGTGGACGTCTGCTTTATAACGGAATCACACTTATCAAAACATACCTCAATACAGAACTCAACAATTAAGAAGAGCCATACAAAAATGTAAAGAAGACTCTATCAACAAATACGTGAGTAATTTGACGGCTACTAAGGAGACCAATTACTCACTATGGAAAGCAACTAAAATAATAAGACCAACTACACACATTGGACCAATTAAAAAGCAAAATGGAACATGGGCTAGAAACAATAAAGAAAAAACAGAAACGTTTGCGGACCACTTACAGGAGATTTTCAAACCAAACGACATCGAATCAGTGGACCAACTCGAAAATTACATAAACGTAGAACTAGAAGATATTCCGACAATAATACAGACGAAACAGAACAGATAATTAAAACAGCCATTAAAGCGAAGAAAGCTCCAGGATTTGACCTAATAAGATGTGAAATCCTTCAGCACCTACCTCGAGTAGGACTTAGCAAGCTCACTCAGATCGTCAATGCAGTATTTAAACTAAGGTGTGTACCTAGAATATGAAAAGTCGCTGAAATCATCATGCTAAAAAAACCAGGTAAAGACTCAACAGAAACAAAGTCTTATAGACCAATCTCGCTTCTACCGACAATATCAAAGGTTTTCGAAAAACTATTGTTGAAAAGACTAAAGCCTATAATTGAAAGAAAAGGAATAATACCAAAATTCCACTTTGGCTTTAGAGAAAAACATTCAACCATCGAGCAAGTACATAGAATTACAAAAATCATCGAAAAAGCGCTAGAAGAAAAACAAATTTGCTCTACAGTCTTCCTAGATGTAGCGCAAGCCTTTGATAGTCTGGCATGAGGGGCTCATCAACAAAATAAACCGCATGTTACCAAAAAAATATGTTGAGCTCATAACAGCATACCCAGGTGATAGGTATTTTAGAGAAAATTCCTCACTGAGAGAAATTAACGCTGAAATGCTTCAGGGGAGTATCCTTGGCCCAATACTGAATTTACTGTACACCAGCGATCTCCCGGATTTTGAAAATGTTACAGTGGCAACGTTTGCGGACGACACAGCACTAATTTCTCTAGGTAAGGACATAAGAGAGTCAACTAATAATCTCCAAGAGGCAACTAATAAATTTACTAGATGGACTAAAAAATGGAAAATCAAGTTAAATGAGATTAAATCGGTACATGTTAACTTCACCAATAGAAAAATCGAGAGCTCCCAAGCGATAACAATTAATGAGGTAAGCATTCCGCATGAAAATACTGCTAAGTACCTAGAAATGACACTGGATGTCAAGCTTAAATGGAACGAACACGTTAAAAAGAAAAAAAGCGAGATGGAATGTAGGTACTTAAATGGAACGAACACGTTAAAAAGAAAAAAAAAGCTAGATGGAATGTAGGAAGATATTCTTAACTGTCGATCCACTGTAAAGTGCTTGTATATAATCAGATGCTGAAACTTATGTGGTTATATGGAATTCAATTATGGGGTTGTGCCAAAAAGACACATATAAACAAAATTCAAACATTCCGTAATAGGGTCCTGCGAAACATGGTCAACGCACCCTGGTATGTTCGTAATAGTGATATCCATAGAGATCTGAAGATCCCGTACGTATTGGATGAGGTAAAACGTTTCGCAGTGAAGCATCAGATTCGTCTAGAAAACCACGTTAACAGTGAAGCACTAAAGCTGGTGGACAACACTAATTTAACAAGGCGCTTGAGCAGAACCAAGTCGTTTGAATTAGCAACAGACACATCGACAAGACGGTAACTTCATAAAAGCCAAAGTGAGCTAAAAATTAATGGTTAGTCCTAGTGACTAGTTTTAATGTCGCGTGTTAAGGAGGTGTTTTTAGTGGGTTAAAGTCCCACACTACTGACACACGGGCGCGGTGTTAGTGTCCATGAGATTTTCACCTTCTTCGCAAAAAAAAAAAAAAAAAAAAAAAAAAAAAAAAAAAAAAATTTTAATTTTTTTACTCCATAATAATAAAAAAATTTTTTTTGCTTTTAATTTTTTTTTTTCCAGAAAAATAATAATTTTAATTGCCAGAAAAATAATAATTTTTATAGATTACTATGTTACTTCAACTTCAAAATAAGCTATAAGCTCATCATAAATTACTTATGATCTACTAAATGCTCCACTTAAGTTATGTGAAACATAACGAGATTTATGTTCTACTTTTACGTTGGTGCAAACCGGTAAGCACAAATTTCAGCAAATGGGCCTTAGACATTTAAGTTGAACATAAATAATTATGATGTGAATCAGCAAATGGGCCTTAATTATTAAATTTATGTCCGCCAACTGTCATTTTACCCCAGCGTCCCTATCAGATGTTGGGACCAATCATTTATATGAAAACATAACCTCTTTAGGCTTCTATAATATATAGTTCGTTGGGTATAAGTTAATACGCTTATTTTATGTTTTTTAAATATGAAATCGATGTAAGTTGTAAGTGATCGTTTTAAAAGTATTAGTTAAAAGAAATTTATATCTCTGATAATATATTTATATCTCCATATAATATAAAATGGACTTATACCAGTTTAAAAAAAAAAGGCAATTTGATAATATTATTATTTATTTATCATAAATGCAGCAGATATGGCTACAATTTCATCCACTTCATCATCGCTTCTGCTGCTACCAACATTAAGATTCATTTCTATTATATATATAAAAATCAGTAATATAAAATATTGCTATAAGTTAATACGCTTAAATCAATAGACTATTTTAAAAATGCCGCGCAGCCGAACTACTGATCAGTAGTTTTATAATCATGGGCTTTTTTTAAATTATCTACTGTAACTGCATATTTTGAGTATTATGTTACACCCTGTAGTGGCAAAAACTAAAATTATAACTACGGTTTTATACTACTACTTACTACCTTTCATATGCGACATTAAACCTTATTATTGGGGTTTATTGACTATTGGAAATCACATTTTAAAAATTAACATTTTATATATTTTACCATTCAGCGCCGGTATAAATTTGAAATATGGTTATTGACATCGTATTCTGCTCTTAAATACCTTTCCAACGAGTGGTCAAACTTCATTTTTGGTGCACATTTACTATATAAAATTACATTTTTATTCGGAAAAAGATGTTTTGGAAAAATGTGAATAGCGCCGTCTACCGGCCGAAAATTATATCAATTACATCTGGTTCTCAATAAATCAAGCTTTCTATTGGTGGGTCTATCATGAACTTGTGTGTACAGTAAGTATGTGAAATTACTGCTTTTTATTGTTTACATCGGACAGACGGACAGACGGACGGACAGAAAAGCGTTAACATAAGGGATTTTTTTTTTTAAAAAAAGCCCTAAAAAGTAGATAACTGTCATATTATTTTAATGCCAATTTAGCAAGATACAATTTTTTTTTTTTGGGAAAAATACAATTAAAGGTCATCCTAAGGAATATTTATTTCGCGCAACGATTATTATATAAATGGAAAAGTAAAATAGAGTAATTTTGTTTAGCTACTTAATATTTGCTCCCAAATATTTTGTAATAATTAGTGAATATGCTCGTTTTAAAGAAGTTAATACCTCAAAAACCACTTATTTTTCATCTCAAAGTTATGATGAAATCCGTGAAAAATGAACAATATATTTTTGTTTTAATAAAGTAATTTATATTGACTCTTAAAATTAAAAACAAAGCCAGCCCGATCTCCACTATCCATAATGGTTTCCATTTCCATTTCCATTTCTGGACAACATTATGGATAATGGAGACCCCCGTGTGAAGAATTGAATTTATTAGGCGAAGGAAATGCATGTTTATGTATATACATAAATGTGAGAAACCGAAATGGTAAATTTTGTTAATAATGACGTATTTAATTTTCTTCCAAACACTACTATTTTGCTATATGAATAAATAAATATATATATAATTATATATATACGTATATATATATTTATATATATATATAATTATATATATATATATTTATTTATTCATATAGCAAAATAGTAGTGTTTTATTTTAAATATAATTATAATTATATATATACATATATATATTATATATATATATATATATATATATATATTATATATATATATATATTAAATAAATTTATACATATTTTTAAAAAAATGCAAGTACCTTTAAAAAATTGAAGCCTCCCGCCTCCCAAAGGCAATGATTGCGTTTGGTCCAACGTAGAAACCAGAGATTTATTGGCTTGGTACTTAATGCTATTATCCTGAACTTTTTTTTCTTTGAAACTAATTTCAATTGTATTAGATTTCGGTGTACATGCAGTGCGCATAGTGGCTGCTTTTTTTCCACTCATTTTCCTACATTGTTTCTTGTCAATATTAATTAAATTCCATTTGAAACTTTATAAAAACGAGCAAATTTATAACTCTTGATGCAAACAATGTAATTTTATAACTGTTGCAAAAAACTCTTAATGCTTAATACATGTATTTGATTCATTCATAAATTTTGTATGTAGTTACATTATTTACTTATAATAATAAAAAAAAGGCTAAACAGATCTAGACTAGACCATTTAATTTCTATAAAAATTAATGGTTGAACGAAACAAACAGTATTGTCGTTATTATGTATATGTTTTCTAGAAAGATGGAACCACTTCTCTAACACGAAGTTCACACATTAAGAACCAAACACAATGCTGGTTGTAGAGTTAGCTTCCCAGAGGGAACACAGGGAGCGTAGTACACTATTGGTATCGAAATAAAAATGTATGAAAATATAATATCCGAGTGAGATAGATAGAAGATAGACTAATGTGGATTTCGATTGGCACAGATCAAAATTTAAAAAAAAATCAATTTTTTTTATGTCCAATGGAACGTAAAAACAGATCAATTTTTTTTATCTAAGAAATCCATTTTTTTTATCTATGTAAATATGTCACTGTCATACAAATTGTATGGTATTAGTGAATGGAGGGTTAATCTTTAAAAAAATCCAGATTTTTGAATATTGATCTAGATAAAAAAAAAATTGATTTTTTTGTCCAATCGAACACAAAAATTGATCTAGATAAAAAAAAAGATTGATTTTTTTAAAAAAAATTGATTTTTTGTCCAATCGAAATCCACATAAGTATTTTCTCGATTTGATATGAACTCGTCAGCCTGACACGATATCAATTTTCACCCGATTCGTATAAATTGCACGAAAACTCTACGCCCCAAACGGATAATAACTGCAAACAAAATCAAAATGTCAGAGAGAAAAAAACATTGTTACTTCATAATTGTAATTGGAGAGTATTTTTAAAGTGTTGTATTTTGTATATTTAATTTGCAATAAAATTGTATTTTTAATTATAATAATTACAAAACGCTATTCTTAATTTAAAATAACTTTTTTCGTCAAAATGCAGATGAATTTCTTTTGGAATCTTATGACCAAAAAAAATTATGTTTAAAAAAGCCAGACAAAAAAATTCATTGAAATTCTAATATTTCCCAAATTTGTTAATTATTATTATTTTCAGAAATACATGCTCAAACTAAAGGCCGGCGCAGAATTGGGGCTTTAATCGATAGCGTTCCTTTAAGTTTTATATTTTGTATTTTGCCAAGTTTTTGCCTCCCAAAAAATTGATATTTCACCAATATTAAAATAGTCTAGCGCTGGCGTTCATTTTTCAACTTGTTGAAAGCCAGCGCTGGCGTTTTTTTCACATAGCGTTCCCTGCTGGTATTGTGTTCGCTTACATTGATTTCCATATGTTGAAACTTCCCCAGCAGCCAGAAACTGTGACCACATTTTTTTGTCGAATTTTGTGACATTTTTGTGCACAATTTTGTGAATATTTTTTGTCACAACGAAATGTGACAAAAAGGTGACATAATTGTTGAAATTTTTGTGAATCTTTTTGTCACTAAAACATGTGAAAAAAAGGTCACAAAATTGTCAAATAAAATGTGATCACATTTTTTTATCACACTTTTGTGGCTATTTCGCGACAAATAATTGTGAATTTTTTTTCAAACTAAGTCCCCAGTAGTCAGCGAATTCGCTTTATTTTTTTAGCATTTTTTTGTCAAATTTTTGTGACATTTTTGATGAAAAATTTGTAAATATGCGTAACAACGTGCATAATTAAACGTGCAAACGGTAAGACTAAGTAGTGTGTAATTAATTTTCATTGTGAAAGTGCGCAGTTTATTGAAATAATTAAATTACAATTAATTGAATTCTTTGTTTTATGCATGTCGACTATATACTTTTTAAGTAATGTAAAAAAATATACATTACTTGTTTTCACATGGGTAAGAAATTAAGAATTTGTAATAAACAATAAAAAATAAACTTATAAAAAAATATTTTTTTTTATTTTTCAGATACAGTGAAAATTACTAGACACGAGGATTTTTCAGAAGATTAAATTATGACACTAGCGTGGTGAATATAGAAAGTCAAAAATTAACGACCTTCCAGTACAGAGATTAAGCTAACAAAGTGAGTAGTGAGTGAGCGTGTGAGTAGCTAAAAGTGATTTAGCTAATGAAATGACAAGTGAGATGAGTGAGATTGAGGTGTCATTTTACTCACCATATATTTTCATAGTGAAAAGTGAATTTGTAGTTATTATTTAAAAATGGTAAAATTTAAAAATATTTTTTATTTATTTTGCATATTTTTTGTGGACAATAATCAAATTATTTGTGCAAACACAGATAAATTTATTATTGTGTTTGTTCTATTTCTTTAATAAGTTTAAAGAAATTAATAAAAGCATTTTTTATTTTAGTCAACCAAAAAATTCTTTTATTAGAATTACTTAAAGAAAATATGGAGGGAAAATTTCCAAGTGGAACAATTTATATATTTCTAGCTAGCTGTTTGCACAATTCATTAGGAATAAATATATTATTTTTTATTATTATTATTATTATTAAAAGCTTTATTTACCCTTAATTATTTTTTACATTACAATTATTTATATTTATATTTATATTTAAACTTTACAATTATTTATATTTAATTTGATTATTTTGATTCACCTATTTAAATTTTATAATTCATATTTTAGATAGATATATATTTATACAATTTCATTAATTTAATTTAATTCATTTTATTTAATTATTATTTATAAATTAGTATTTACTGGGTATAAGCCTCCCCCAAAGTTTTCCCTACCGATCTGTTTCTTGCAGCTTGGTCCCAATTTCTACTTATTTGTTGAAGATCATCTTTCCATCGTTTTGGTTGTCTCCCAACTTTCCGCAATCCTTCACGTGGTATCCATTCTGTGCATTTAATTGTCCATCGATTATCGCTAAGTCTAGCAACATGCCCAGCCCAGTTCCATTTTAGCTCTTTACATCTTTTAGTTACATCTGTAAATTTAGTTCTACCTCTAATTGATGTATTACTTATTCTGTTCCACCTTGTAATTTTAAGTATAGATCTCTCCATTGCTCTTTGTGTTACCTCTAGTTGTTTCACACTATTTAACTTCATGTTCCAGCTTTGTGCACCGTATGTAAGCACTGGCAATATAGCTGCATCGAATAAATATTTTTTAGAATCTTGTGGAAGATTTGAATTAAAAATTTCTTTATGGTTCCAGAATTGTCGCCATCCACTTGTTATTCTTTTTTCAATTTCTTTTTCTTGCTTATTTTTGAATGATATGAGTTGACCAAGATATATATAGTCTTCCACGTATTCTATTTTTACATTATTGTTTGTTTTTATTTGTATATATGGACCATTAGTTATAATTTTTGTTTTTTCTATGTTCATTTTTAAACCAACTTACAAGCATTTTCCAGTTCAAGTATCATTGTTTGCATTTCTACCGCTGAGTTAGCAATAAGTGATATGTCATCTGCGAACCTGAGATTGTTGAGGTTTTCACCATTTATATTTAATCCTAATTGTGACCAATCAAGCGCTTTTGAACACTTCTTCTAGGATTGCGCAGAATAGTGTTGGCGATAGGGGGTCACCCTGTCGAACACCTCTATTTAATTTAAAAGAACTACCTTTTGATTAAAGCGAAACCTTTGCCGTACAATCTCTATAAAGTTTTTTAAGAATATTTAAATATTTACTTGGTACCCCTTGAATTTTTAGAGCTTTCCATATTTCGATGTGTTCGATTGTGTCAAATGTTTTCATAAAATCTATAAAAGCAATGTACAAATCTTTTTGAAATTGTGTTGTTTTTTCTATGATTTGGTAGACTGATTGTAAATGATCCGTAGTCGAAAAGCCTGATCTGAAACCTGCTGCTTGTTCTCTTGGTTGGTTTATATTTAGATTTGGTTTTATTCTTCGAAAAATACATTTTGCGAACAATTTGTATATTGTTGATATAATGCTTATCGGTCCGTAGTTTTTGATATTACTTTTATCTCCCTTTTTATGAAGCAGAATTATAGTAGATTCTTTCCATTGTGATGGAATAGTTTCAGTTTCTCAAATTAGGTTGAACAGATTTGTAAGCGTCTTAATTAATTTTGATTTACCAATTTTAAGCATTTCGGATTTTATACCATCGTTACCTACACATTTGCCCGTTGAAAGTTCATCAATGGATTTTTCAATTTCGGATGTTATGAATGGTAAATATTCATTTTCTTCTTCTAATATCCCTTCAGCTTCAATTTCATTTTCAGGCAGCGTAGAAGTGTGTGACACCGTGTAAAATTTTTGGTATTTTTTTTGTCTAGAATAAAAATATTATTAAAAAAATTACAAGCGAAAAGAAAATACCTTAATAATGCGTCCATCTTAATTTATATTTATTTATTTCTTATTTATTTAGCTTGTCACTTGTCACAATCCAGATTCCAGATTCAGCAGACGGCTGAATTGGAAATGGTGTTAGGTTGGTAGCCATGTCATAGAAATTCCGTTGGCGCTGCGGTCTCTTGATTTTCGGAACGGAAAACAAGAAACAACCTTTGTTGCCCTTGTGTGACATGTTTTGTTCCGAAAGTCAAGAGATCACGCGATCGAGGAAACAATAGAGTTTTCGAATTGGAATAAATTTGAAAATTCGATTGTTTCGGGGGAGTCGAAAAAAATTTTGCTGCCGGACGGTCGGGGTTTTTGTGTTTTTTTGTAAATTTTTATTAAATTAAGAAAGAAAAATATATATATTTTGATTTTGGAAACTAAAATGTGTGGTAAAGAGAAAAAGAATTAATTGCAGAAATAAAAAAAACTAGAATAAATAAGAAAGTAATTATTTATAATAAAAATTACCGCGTCCGGCACGGTCATAAAATTATAAAAAGAAAAGAAAAAAACTTTTTGGTTATGATATATATATATATCTACCAATAATAAAAAAATTATAAATAGTAATTGGTGTGATATTACCCCCCAACGACTTCCGCAAGGCTCCAGGAAAAAGAGGAATCCAACAGAAAATACTTTGGAAATATAGAGATTAGTCCCAGCGGCAGCATCGACAACGGAGGCATAGAACACCCGTGGAGCAGCGTCAACGTTTTTTTTTATTTAAAATTTTGTGTTTTTTTTTTGTGGTTTTTTTTTTATTCATTGTTGTGTAGGTACAGGTAGCTGGTTCCAGTCCTGGCATGCCGGTGCAGGAAGCAGTTTTTACCAGGTATTGTAAATTTTTGTTATTTAATTATTTAATGTGGTGTACGATTTATTTAATTTTTGCGTAGCTTTTGATGAGTTTTATTGTTAAATTATTTTTTTTTGTAAAGTAAAGTAACGTAATATATATTTTTTTGTGTTATTTATTGATTTTCAATTATATTAGTAGTATAAATTAAAAGGAACTTAAATAGTAGCATACCAATATTAGTACACCACATATTTTTTTTTATATATAAATATATTTAATTAAATTTTTTTTATTTAAAATAAATAAAAAAAAAAACAACAGAAAAACCACCGGTTGGTTTATTAAGAAAAAAAAATACAAATAATATCGTTTTATTTATTATGATTTGTTGGAATTTTTGATTATTTTTTTTAAAAAAATTCCAAAATTTTTTATTATTTTATTTGAGTTGAGTTGGCATCGCTGGGTTGCTGCTGCTGGGTTGTTTTCTTTCTTGATTTTTTTTTGTTGTTGAATTTTTTATAATGGCTGGCTGATTTTTGAAATTCCTCAGGATGGATCGCCTTGGATTCTTCTCCTATCTCTCCTAATTCCTTAAGCGATGGTGCTTCACTCTAAAGATTTTTTTTTTGAAAATTTTTATTAGTGAAAGCATCATCGTATTGTAGTATTGATTGCCGTTTGGATCACTGGTCGACTCACGCCCCACAGACTGAGCGTAGCTGGCAAAACTTAGGAGGAAATCCCAGTGGTCCAAGGAGTTCTAGTAATAGAAATTTTGGTCTAGCGTTTTTTTTTGTGATGCGCTGTTGGTCACCCTAGGCCTGGCGCCCACTTCACTAGAACTCCGAAGTTACCTCCTCCGACTTACCTTATAGCTAACAGGTGGTAATTTTTTTTTTGAACAAAATTACTCATCCTGTTACAAGTGTATACATTTTTAAATAAATTAGTTGCTGTTTCATTAATTGTTTGTCTATTATATATTTTTTTATTATTTCTTTCAAGATTTATGACCAATTCTTTCCCTGATTTTAATATCTTTTTTGCATTTCTTATTGATTTAGAGTCTTCAATAATTTGTTTTACCATTCTGTCGTTGTAGTTTAAAATGTCTTTTTCTGATTCTTTTTTACAGCGCTTTTTAAGCTTACTTAATTCAATATTTTCATTATGTGTAAGGTTTCCTTTTGTACGCAATTTTTCTCTATTTTTTATTAAGTTTTTTGTGTTTTGTGATAATTTATCTATTTTTGACGATACATTTTGTAAGATTGTGTTATTAGCTGATATGAGTATGTTTTTTTCTAGTGTATTATATTTTTCTTGGATAGATATGTTGGAGTTTATTAGATGCCAATTACAATTTATGTCAAGGTTATGTAAATAATTCTCAATAGCAATATCATCTAATACTTTTGGTATGTCTTTTTTCATATTATTTCTATAGTTTTTTGTTTTGCCATTAACCAGGCTATATATGCGCGAAGAATTCTGTGGTCGCTGTCAAACTCAAATTTATTTAATACCGATACATCTTGGAAGATAGCTCGCTTGTTGGATATAATATAATCGATTTCGTTTTTAATTTTTCCATTTGGACTTTTCCAAGTCCATTTTTTGTTTTTGTTCTTTTTAAATAAGCTATTCCCAACACATAATCCGTGTTGCCATAACCACATAACCAGTCTTTTGCCTCTATCATTTCTTTCACCTAACCCGTATTCGCCCATAATAGATTCTTCTCCAGCTTTTCTTCCACCTATTTTTGCATTAAAATCAGGGCCGGAGCTACCATAGGTGCAGAAGGAACACTTGCACAGTGCGCCAAAATTTAAGGGCGGAATAAATAGATTACATTTCCATAAAATATTAAAGAAAAAAATCAAAAAATATTTTATTTTTTTCAAAAATAAATTTTTTCAAAATTTTATGTATTAAAAAATAATATAACATAACGAATTTCCTTTTTATATAAATTTCCAGCAAACATTAAATTAAGCTAAATAGTTCATTAAAAAAAGATCTCATATGCATAAATAATATATATATTTCTTGGGTCAATGAAAAAACTTTGCACCACTCAATGTTTGCTATCCATACAAAATAATTATAATTCTTCAAACTAAAAAATAATCTTCTATATGAAAATGGTGCAATATCCAACTGCCTCCCCAATTCAAACAAAACAGCACCAAATGCCATCAAACTAAAAAAAAATTTCTATATATTTTTGGTGCAAAATCAAACTTCCGCGCCATGAAATGTTCGATAGCCATATAAAATAATTATATTTCATCAAACTTAAAAATTTTCTTCAATATGAAAATGGTGCAGTTTCAAACTTCTGCTCCATAAAGGAAATATATGTATATATATAGAGAGAAAAAATTTATATAGTCATTCGTATAGTATTTATAGATTATAATATTATGGTATGCACAAAGTACATGTATAGTATAGAGAGGAAAACGCTTTTTTCGGTTTGGTTAGTTACGAAATAAAAAAAGTTTTAATAAAAATAAATAAAAGTAAGTCTGTTATAAGGGATTTCTATAAATATTTCATAAATAAAAAGGAAGAAGAATTTTATATTGTGTTGTTGAGCGTTATAAAATATATAATTCCAAATTATCAATTGGCCAAATTTAATTAATTAATAAAACCAAAGTAAATCTTAGTTACCGCAACAATTGATGAAGCTGTAATTGATTGAAATAATTATTTTCAAAGAAAAGTTTCAATTTTTTTAATTAAAATAGCCTGGGTAACTATATTTTAACAGGACAAGCGATCGGGATATCGTTTATTCTATAACGTAATTTCTTCTTCTTTTGTTTTGAAAGTTTACGCAATAAAAATTTAATTTTATACTTTTTAAAAATAGTTACTTATATTTATTTTGAAATTTATATTTTTTGAGGAATATACCTCTTTGGGACACCTCATAAAAAATGCATCGAAAAACCTACTTGGCTGATGTGGAAACGGTTTTGTAGGGCGGTTTTTTTAGAAAGTGCACCAGGAGCAAAAATCTCTAGCTCCGGCACTGATTAAAATCACCCATTATGCAGATTATTTCTGATTTAAATTCAATATATGCGTCCTCAAGATCTTCATAAAATTTATTAATCGTTTCATCGCTAGCTGATTCTGTAGGAGCATATATTTGGATTATTTTTAGCTGTGACTTTCCAACTTTTAATTTTAAAGCTGCTATTATTTCATTGTAGAATTTAATTTTTATGATATCTTTCTTCAAATGACATTTAATTAAAAAAGCAACACCATATAAGACCTTACTTTCACCTTTGTATGCGAATAGATTTCCATTAGATTTTTCTATGATTTTTTCGCCATATATGCGTGATTCTGATATGCCTAAAACATCCCATTTTATTTTAGTTAATGCTGTATCTAGTTCTAATTGTTTGCTTTCACTTGAAAGCGTACATGCGTTAAAAGTAAATAAAAGCAATTGATTACTTTTATTATTTTTTAATTTTTCCTTTTTATTAGAAAGGATTGGGGGGATTTGACCGTTAATCCCCACGGTGGTCAGCCGGGTTGGGGATTCTTTATTTTTCTTTAAATTATAATTCATTTCTTTGTTCTTCTCATTATCCATATTCATTGCCGAGTCATAAGCCAAATTTTCATTAGAGCGTAAGCATTTTCTTTGCTACTTTTCATTTAGTTGTGAGCTAGTCGTAGTTTGGTTTAAATTTAAATTTGATGTAATACCAGAGTTAGATGTATTTTCAGCTGTTGGATCAGAGCAGGTGAAGAATCTTTTAACAGAAGTAGGCGTTGTTGTTGTTCTTTGATCCATTGCTTTTTTATTTGTTGTTTTTATATTTGAAATTTTAGCTTTCTTTTCATCTTGTTTGTTGTTTTGTTCAATTATTTGTTTTTTAATATTATCCTCTTCTATGTCTGACCTTCTTCTCTTACTATTATCAAGATCTTTATTAAGCTGTTCTATTTGCTCGTTTGTATAGATTACACCATTTGCTACTAAATTTCCATTAATAATTTCCGCTTTTATTTCTTTTTGTTTTAAGCTATATAAAGCTTTTCTTAATGATTTATTTTATCTGAAATTTCTTTTGGCACATCATTTATAATGTAAATTTTTTTGTCTTTCATATTTTCCAATTTGTGTTTATTTTCCATAATGTTTTGTTTTATTCTTAATTAGGTTAATCCTAGCATTATTAATCTGGTTTTATTTGCAATTGGTTTACCTAACCGATATAAAAAATCAATATCGTTAATATTAAAAACAATCTCAAGTTTGTTATTCATAATGTCTAGGATTACTTTTTCCAGATCTTTTCTATTTTCTTCTTGTTCAGGTAAATTATGGATTAATATGTTTCTCTTCCTTTTGTCTAGTTCTAGTTTAAACGTTCTATCCTCGACTTTATCTATTCTTTTATCTATTTCTTTTAAGTTATTTTCTACAATTTTAAATTTTTCTTCAATATTTACGTTTGTTTGTTTGAAATTCTCATACATATTTGTGTTCATAATATCGAGCTTTTCAATAACCTTATCAAATTCGGACATTTTAATTAATATTCTTATTATATTGTACGCGTTTTTATGATATTACTTTAACGATGGTATGTGACTGTTGCGCCTAACGTTATGCAATTGTTCTAAATTTTTCTATTTTCTCTTTATTGTAAGACAGATGGTGCTACGTGTCGTATTTATTGTATTAAAAATAATTTTGAAAGCTAAGCTTAATAAAATATAAAAACAGCATGATTTAATTGCTATAAGCTAATAGCAATTAAATCATGGTCCAAAGTCCAAAATTGTAAAATTCAAAAATAAATTTAATAAGATTGATGTGATCTTTAATATATTATCTTTTTCTTTTCTATGATTGTATAATATCATAAAAAGGGTGTTGTAATATAAAAATTACAATCATAAATTTTGTATATTATATTTTTTATTCTCACCTTTTTACTAATGTTTGTATTCTTTATTTAAATAAAAACTAGTAGTTATATATATTTTCTATTTTTAAAAGTTTTCTTTATTAAATTTAACTACTTATTATTAATATTAACTATTACAATCTTTACACGTAATATTTATTTGCAGATTATTATTAAATCTTTTACTTAATGATTTAATTATTTTACACTACAATTATTTTGACAATTCTTTTTTCAATTAAAAATTTTTACTGATTTTATTTTTATCACTTCAAGTTTTCCAATTTAGATTTAAATTCCGAAATAAAACTTTTTTTCTGCAGAATAGCTGCTCTATTTTTTAAACTGATCTGTTTTGATCCGATCGACTAACTTAATTTTACAATTTTAATTTAGATTTTAAAATAAAAACCGTATTTCTTGTCCGATCAACTGGCATAATAATTCCGAATTTTTCAAACTTAATTTTTTATCAACTGCCCTTGATTTTAATTTTTCTTTCTTTTTTATTTTGTTGGAGAGCTTTTTTTTTGGCTTTCCAAAATCTTTCCAATAAGATTTTGGAAAACCAATCAGCTTCTCCAACAAAATATTTAAAATCAATTTTAATTTAATTGGCTGATTGATTTTACGCGTTGTCAGCACAGAGAAATTATTATTAATTAAATTAAATTATTTCTCTGTGCACGAGCAACGCGTAATTTGAAACTTTTGTTTTTCAAATAATATTTAATTAATTTTTGAATTTCATTAATTGCAATTTTATAATTTCCGTTGTGAATTGAAGCACAGGGTGCCTCAATTCACAACAAGGGCAATAAAATGGTCCACTTTCAGGTGCGTGGACAGGTAAATGGGGGGAGATTAAAAAAGTAAAACACCTATCCGTGAAATTAATATATTCTTGATATGTTATAAAAATTTCGTGGAAGAAAATGTTTACTGGTTTTGTATAAAATGGGCAAAACCATTCCTCTATAAAACAGGAAAGTGCGCTCCTGGAGCCTTAAATAGTTGCATTTTAAATTAAATAGTTTTAATTCGCCAATGAGCTCGTCCATCATCCATTTTTCCAGTCCAGCATTTTTCCAGTCCAGTGTGTGCCAAATATTTTAAATTTTGACACAAAAAATTAATTTTTTTTGCTAGTGAGTTTTTTTAATATTTACTATCAAGGTATCAAGTTTGCTGTGCCAATTGGTTTAATGTAAACAAAAAATTTATGAAATTTTTCTTTTTTTTTCTCTCTAAATTTTTAAGAAAATTTCAAAAAAATTTCTGAATTTAAATATCTACCATGTACGAGCCCTATCCCATATTTATTGATACATTCTATATCCATTCTCGGTTCTGTACCGAGATTTAGCTAATGAAGTGAGTTGGTGAGTTGATTTCACTTTACTCACTGATTCTACTCACTTGCAAAAAACAAGCGATTTAGCTAAAAAAGTGAGTTCGACTAACTTCGAAAAAAATTTCGAAATCATTTTTGGAGCAATTTAACAAAAAATCATGTTTTTTTTTAGTTTTTTCTTATCACCGACATACAGAAGAAACATAAAATACATTGTTTGTCCAAATTTCATCTTTTTTTTTTTTTTTTTTAAATTGCGAATGCATTTATTTTATACGTTCCTTTCTTGAAATTACGAAGAAATATATAAATATTTAAATAATGTTTTTTTAAAAATTACATTGATTTATAAAATACAAATGAATTTTATTAAAAATATGGAAAATTACAAATAAATGAACATAATAAAGAATATAAAAAGAATAGTAGCACTATTGAACTATATATGTAATGCCGGAATTTAAACGAAATAAATATAATTTTTTATTGTTCCTTAAATAATATATTATTTAAACTTTTATTGTTCCTTAAATAATATATTATGTAAACCCTTACATATTTTGATAATTTTTTTTCTACAGAATAAAGATTGAATACATTTTTCACGGATGTATGTTTTACATTTTTGATATTTGTTATCAATTTTCTAATAATTAAATTTTTATATAATTACCTCTTTTTTTAAAAAAATTTTTTGGAAGTAAGTGTGTGTGTGAAGGAGTTAGAAATCTCCCACACTATAGTATATTATAAAATAAAATAAGAATGTTATTCTTATTAATATAAAATAATTGTAAACATAAAAGTAAAAGAAAAATACTTTATATATTGCGTAAGGTTAGTTAAATTATAAATATTGTAAACAAATGTGGAAATATTTATATTCAAAATATAAATAATAAATTAATAAGAACACGTGCTATATGCATAAATGTATATATGAAATTAGGTGTAAATATATATATTTAAGTATATGCAATTTAAAGCGACTTAACTTTATAATAAATAATAATTAAATATTGAATATTTCCACATAAGTATATTTTTGCTGAAATAGCAAAATAACCATTAGCCATAAGAATCAATGTAATTGTAGGGTATAAAAGAAATGGGTTTTTAATAAAGAAATATCACTTCAACTTGAAACTTTGTGTTTTAAACTACCTTATCGGCTAATCGCTAAATAGGAAATAAAGCACCAAAATAACAAGTAGAAGTTCACTGAAGCAACTGAGGCTCACGCTACGTTGTACACATTCGGCCAACGGCTATTGTTTTCAGTGTAACTTCGTGAAGTCTGTTTAGGGGAAAATAAATACGGGCAGACTTTACATGGCGATCCTGCCAGGAGAAAAATTAGAAGAGTTATTGAAGAATCCAAAGGCTGGCCCAAGGCCAATAAGCATCGAGGAATACCGACAACGACAGAGGAAAAATCAACACCAATCAACACAAAACTCACCAATCAACAAGGAGAGTCAACCAGCGGAAAACCCAACAAAAATAAAGAAACGAGGAGGAAAGGCTGCCAAAGCAAGGCAACAAATAGGAGAGTTAAAACGTTTAAAGAAAATAGCTGTCACCAAGGAAGAGAAGCCGTACTTCGAAAACCAGAAAAAGAAAATACTAGAAGAAAAAAAACAGCGAAAGAAGAACCAGGCGGAAAAAATCAACCAATTATTCAACAAATGTTTCGCTACCGCCGTAGGTTGTATCAACGAAAGCTAAGGAGTCAACAAATAATACATTCGTTATCTCCACTATTGATGGTGATAACAACAACCGGAGAATTGGTACTGTTAATAGAAGGATGGAGAACCATAGTATTTAGGAGATATTAAAAATTATATAAATATAAATAAATATGCTATAAATATAAATAAATAATATGAATATAAATTAATATTATAAACAAAATTATTTTATATATGTCAAACAAAAAAAAAATATTAAATATCAAATAAATAATGAACAAATAGCAACAAAATTAGTATTTTTATGTAAAAAGAAGAAAAAAACAAAACATATATATATATTTATCAATATCAATTATTTCAAAATATCAATTATTTCAAAGAAAAAAAAAATTTCTAAATTTAAGTAAAAAAAAAACACAATCAACATAAATAATAATTTTCTTTTGGGTTAAAAGCCTTTAAAAAAAAAACGAAATAAATAAATAAGTATATATATATTGTCATATTTTAGCATATTTATATATGAAAATAATAGTATATATGTCATAACGTTTTAATATTTTATTAATTATATGAAAATAAATTTATATACATATATAATATTATTTATTTACCAAAATGGGGCAAAAGACCTCTAAACAAGAAGAGGTGTTTATAAACAATAATGCAGGTACAACTACTAACAACAATACAAAAAATGAGCTCAGAATATACTCTGACTTACAATTAATTATTATTATTGTTGTAATAGTTGTAGCATTATATTTTGTATGGACAGAAGCCAAAGAATACCTTGATAAAAAATAAAGAGACAAATTAATCTATCTACCATTTCCACGGCCTAAAAGAGAATTATTATGATTGCCGTATAAGTAAAATTTATGAAAAAAAAAATACTAAGTAAAGTAGAATTTATGAGAAAATATTAAGTAAAGAAAAATTTTAAAGTAAACGTATATGTATATATATATTATATCTTAAATTGAAATATAAAGATAATTTTGTAATTAGAAGAAAAATTTATTTTGAATGTATATGTAACTATAATAAGAATAAGAATATTGTAAAGAAGAGAAAAAGAGAAATGTATACCTTATTTATGTATATTTATGTATACCTTATAAATAACATGTTTTAAATAAAGAGAAAAAAAAAATATATTTTATGTTTAAGATTTAAAAAAAAAAAAAAAAGAGATAAACTCATATTAAATATTTTATGTTAAAAATTTTTAAGAGAAACTTATGAATATATGTATATCAATTTTTTTTATATAGTAATTTTTAAAAGCATTTTAAGCTATATTTTCGTTTTATTATTTTATCTAACGCCTAAAAATATGTTTTTGAATTTATAAAAAATTATTTTCTTTTTCTATGTACCCACACTTTAAATTTGGAACATATTTTAATTATATATAGAAAAACAAAAAATTAGTATGAAAAATTAGCATTATTATATATAAAGAATGATAAATATATTAGAATTAGAAATAGACAATTTGGAAAAATTAATTAAAAATTAAAAAAAAAAAACACCGAATAGAGAGTATTCGTCGCAATATATACTACAAAAATTAGCGTATGTGGAAAAAGTAAAGGAAACCTGTAGCAATAGTTGGCGAGAATTATATAAGGAAGACAAGGATTTAGCACTTGTTTATAAGGAAAAATTTGAAAGAGTCTGTAGCTGTAACGGATATTTTAGATAAAAAGTCTAAGGAATTTTTAGACAAAACTATTATTGAACATAGTGAAGAAGAAGAAAGCGATACAGAGAATACCTAAATAAAATAAAAAATAAAAATGGCGAGTTTTGATTTCAATGTAGCACAAAAGCTACCATCATTAATAATTGAAAGGGAAGATACAAGAGAAGAGAAAATCAGAGATTTTTTGAATGGTATAGAATTTTACTATGACTTATTGAAAACGGAAGACAAACCAATTTTGGTAAAATTTTTGATTAAGTTTAAAATTCAAGGGAAGGCACTAACTGAATTGGGAACTGTAACTACTACAGATTTCGCCGAATTAAAAAGGCAAATAAAACCAAATGTGGATACAAAGACTCCATAGAAATAATACAAACTAAGTTAGGCAATACACGCTAAAGAAATAGACCGATGCCGGAATTTATAACCGAAATCGAAAGTCTAATATCAAGGATGACCGAATTAGAGGTCAGTGCACAAAGCGAGTCGGAAAGACCAGCACTAACAGCAGCCAATAATCGAAGAGGACTGGCATTTTTAAAAAGGGGAGTAAGCGAACGGTACAAAATTATATTGGACAGTGCTAGGCATACCGATTTCGATACTGCCATAAAACATTTATTGGAATTGGATCCAGGTACGGAAAGGAATTCGGAAGTTGTGAGATACGTAGACAACAACAGGAACCGAAATTCCCACCAATACAATAATAATAACCGGAATTATAATAATTATCAAAATAATAATTATAACAGTAATAATAATAATAATAGACGGCATTTTAATGGCCAAAATCAAAATATTAGAAGGTGACATAAATTTTAATAATTATAATAATAACGGAAATTCTAATAATAACAACAATAATAATAATAATTATAATAGAAATAATAATGGGAATAGAAATACAAATATCAACCGGAATTTTAACGGAAACCAGAATAGAAATTATAATAATAATTCCTAAAATTACAGGCAAAACAATAATGCACAAAATTACAGGTCCTAACTCTAGAGTCCTAGCGATAACCGAAGCGGGAAACGAACAGCCCACCGAGGGGGTAGCCAACCAATCGGTAGGGGAATATACGAATTAGGCAATATCAAGGACATTATTTTTACAGCAGGAATGACAAACTGACTTTATGTAGAAGTACAAACAAATAACTTAACTACAACATTTCTAGTAGACACAGGAGCATCTATATGCACCATTAAGGACAAATGTAGGGGTAAAAACATTTTACAAAGGGATAAAATAACGACAATTCAAGGAATTTCAGGGCATTTAGAGACATTAGGAACTTGTACTAACCAATTTTAAATCAGTAAATGTTAAATATGATTTTCACGTAGTTTCGGATAATTAGATGGTATTTTGGGAGCAAACTTCTTAAAGGATTTTCAAGCTAAAATAAATCTAGAAAATTTTTATCTCGAATTAACAATAGAGAATAAAAAGGTAGTTCTACCTATACTAAATAAAGAAAATTTAAATACAATCACACTTTCACCACGATGTGAATCCACATATTGGTTAGATACAAAATTTCAAAATGAACGCATATTCTATCAAACGGAATTATGTGAGGGGGTTTGTTTTCATGGCTGGATCTATATCCAAACCCATAAATGGTAAAATACGAATAAAAATGTTAAATACACGAGAAAAAGAAGTAAAATTAAAATGGATTGAACCCGAATCCTTTAGTGTAAAAGAACATTATATATTAAATTACGAACTATCGAAAGAAGCGTCTATTACACGAATAGACAAACTGTTAAAGGAAATTAGTTATGACACATTAAATATTGAGGAAAAGAAATGTATACAGGCAATCTGTACAAAATTTAACGACATTTTTCATTTAGAAGGAGATGAATTGACAGTGACAAATATTGGGACAGCAAATATTAAAATAAAAGAAGGAATTGCACCAAAGTATACTAAACCATATAGAATACCGTATACACAAAAACAAAATATACAAGAAGAAATAGACAAAATGTTAAAAGATAAAATAGCTGAACCATCAGTTTCGGCTTGGAATTCAACTGTACTAATTGTACCAAAGAAAAAGGATCCTGTCACAGGATTACAGAAATTTCGAATGGTCATTGACTACCGGAAAGTTAACGATATTATAGAAGATGATAAATTTCCACTACCAAATATCACAGATATATATGATATGGTAGGTGGTGCAACATATTTTTCGACTATAGATCTTAGTCAGGGATATTACCAAATGGAACTAGACAAAGACAGTAGACCGTGTACCGCATTTTCGACTGAAAACGTACATTTTCAATTGACACGTTTGCCAATGGGTTTGAAAATTTCACCCAGTGCATTTTCACGAATGATGTCAATAGAATTGTTAGGTTTAACATACTCGAGATGTTTTGTATATTTAGACGATTTGATCATTTTTGGAAATAGTTTAGAATCGCATAATAAAAATTTAATAGAAGTTTTTCAACGACTTAGGGATGTAAATTTAAAAATTCATCCTGGTAAATGTAGTTTTCTGAGAAAAGAAGTACCATATTTAGGCCACATTATTTCGGAGAAAGGCATTTTGCGTGATCCATCAAAATCAAACGCAATTAAAAATTTTCCACAACCAAGCAATGCAGACGAAGTTCGGAGATTTGTTGCATTTGCAAATTATTATAGAAAATTTATTCCAAATTTCGCTTCAATAACCATTCCACTAAATAAATTATTAAAAAAAGATGCTAAATTTAATTTTACTAAAGATTGTATAGAAGCTTTCGAAACTATAAAAGAAATTTTAATAAGTCCAAAAAATTTTACAATTTCCAAATTTTGACGAAGAATTTATTTTGCGAACTGACGCATCAGGGTTTCCTCTAGGAGCAGTACTTTCGAATAATGATGATAGACCAATAGCATATGCTAGTAAAACTTTAAATAACGCTGAGAAAAATTATAGTACAATAGAAAAATAATTATTAGCCATAGTATGGTCTATTAAACATTATCGACCATATCTTTTCGGGAGACGATTTAAAATTTTAACTGATCATAGACCATTAGTCTATTTATTTTCATTAAAAGAACCTTCATCTAGATTAACTAAATTTAGACTTTTACTGGAAGAATATAATTTTTATGTAGAATATTCACCAGGAAAAGAAAATTGCACAGCAGATGCATTAGGTAGAGTAAAAATTACATCTGACGATTTAAAAATTTTAGTTATAGCAGTAACGACTAGACCAAAACAAAAACAAATGAGGAACAAATTGACACACCAAAAGAAACGGATGAACAAATTATAAAAGAATTATTACAACCACCACCAGAAGGGTTAAAACTAGTTGAGTTAAAAATAGTAGATAGTTTTGATGAAGAAATAAGCAAATTAAAAAATCAACATAATATATATAATAGGGTCTAAATAAAATATTAGCTTACATTCCAAAAAGGAATGGTATTATAATGATTAGACCAAAAGATAGCACTACAGACCAATCCGTATCATTCGGCAGACTGTTATGGAGGGACGTGCAGAAAATCACTGGTCCATTAAAATTGAAAAAATTATTTCTTTATTAAAATTATTAAAAAAAAGGATTGGGGGGATTTGACCGTTAATCCCCACGGTGGTCAGCCGGGTTGGGGATTCTTTATTTTTCTTTAAATTATAATTCATTTCTTTGTTCTTCTCATTATCCATATTCATTGCCGAGTCATAAGCCAAATTTTCATTAGAGCGTAAGCATTTTCTTTGCTACTTTTCATTTAGTTGTGAGCTAGTCGTAGTTTGGTTTAAATTTAAATTTGATGTAATACCAGAGTTAGATGTATTTTCAGCTGTTGGATCAGAGCAGGTGAAGAATCTTTTAACAGAAGTAGGCGTTGTTGTTGTTCTTTGATCCATTGCTTTTTTATTTGTTGTTTTTATATTTGAAATTTTAGCTTTCTTTTCATCTTGTTTGTTGTTTTGTTCAATTATTTGTTTTTTAATATTATCCTCTTCTATGTCTGACCTTCTTCTCTTACTATTATCAAGATCTTTATTAAGCTGTTCTATTTGCTCGTTTGTATAGATTACACCCTTTGCTACTAAATTTCCATTAATAATTTCCGCTTTTATTTCTTTTTGTTTTAAGCTATATAAAGCTTTTCTTAATGATTTTTTTGTCTTTCATATTTTTCAATTTGTGTTTATTTTCCATAATGTTTTGTTTTATTCTTAATGAGGTTAATCCTAGCATTATTAATCTGGTTTTATTTGCAATTGGTTTACCTAACCGATATAAAAAATCAATATCGTTAATATTAAAAACAATCTCAAGTTTGTTATTCATAATGTCTAGGATTACTTTTTCCAGATCTTTTCTATTTTCTTCTTGTTCAGGTAAATTATGGATTAATATGTTTCTCTTCCTTTTGTCTAGTTCTAGTTTATACGTTCTATCCTCGACTTTATCTATTCTTTTATCTATTTCTTTTAAGTTATTTTCTACAATTTTAAATTTTTCTTCAATATTTACGTTTGTTTGTTTGAAATTCTCATACATATTTGTGTTCATAATATCGAGCTTTTCAATAACCTTATCAAATTCGGACATTTTAATTAATATTCTTATTATATTGTACGCGTTTTTATGATATTACTTTAACGATGGTATGTGACTGTTGCGCCTAACGTTATGCAATTGTTCTAAATTTTTCTATTTTCTCTTTATTGTAAGACAGATGGTGCTACGTGTCGTATTTATTGTATTAAAAATAATTTTGAAAGCTAAGCTTAATAAAATATAAAAACAGCATGATTTAATTGCTATAAGCTAATAGCAATTAAATCATGGTCCAAAGTCCAAAATTGTAAAATTCAAAAATAAATTTAATAAGATTGATGTGATCTTTAATATATTATCTTTTTCTTTTCTATGATTGTATAATATCATAAAAAGGGTGTTGTAATATAAAAATTACAATCATAAATTTTGTATATTATATTTTTTATTCTCACCTTTTTACTAATGTTTGTATTCTTTATTTAAATAAAAACTAGTAGTTATATATATTTTCTATTTTTAAAAGTTTTCTTTATTAAATTTAACTACTTATTATTAATATTAACTATTACAATCTTTACACGTAATATTTATTTGCAGATTATTATTAAATCTTTTACTTAATGATTTAATTATTTTACACTACAATTATTTTGACAATTCTTTTTTCAATTAAAAATTTTTACTGATTTTATTTTTATCACTTCAAGTTTTCCAATTTAGATTTAAATTCCGAAATAAAACTTTTTTTCTGCAGAATAGCTGCTCTATTTTTTAAACTGATCTGTTTTGATCCGATCGACTAACTTAATTTTACAATTTTAATTTAGATTTTAAAATAAAAACCGTATTTCTTGTCCGATCAACTGGCATAATAATTCCGAATTTTTCAAACTTAATTTTTTATCAACTGCCCTTGATTTTAATTTTTCTTTCTTTTTTATTTTGTTGGAGAGCTTTTTTTTTGGCTTTCCAAAATCTTTCCAATAAGATTTTGGAAAACCAATCAGCTTCTCCAACAAAATATTTAAAATCAATTTTAATTTAATTGGCTGATTGATTTTACGCGTTGTCAGCACAGAGAAATTATTATTAATTAAATTAAATTATTTCTCTGTGCACGAGCAACGCGTAATTTGAAACTTTTGTTTTTCAAATAATATTTAATTAATTTTTGAATTTCATTAATTGCAATTTTATAATTTCCGTTGTGAATTGAAGCACAGGGTGCCTCAATTCACAACAAGGGCAATAAAATGGTCCACTTTCAGGTGCGTGGACAGGTAAATGGGGGGAGATTAAAAAAGTAAAACACCTATCCGTGAAATTAATATATTCTTGATATGTTATAAAAATTTCGTGGAAGAAAATGTTCACTGGTTTTGTATAAAATGGGCAAAACCATTCCTCTATAAAACAGGAAAGTGCGCTCCTGGAGCCTTAAATAGTTGCATTTTAAATTAAATAGTTTTAATTCGCCAATGAGCTCGTCCATCATCCATTTTTCCAGTCCAGCATTTTTCCAGCCCAGGGTGTGTGCCAAATATTTTAAATTTTGACACAAAAAATTAATTTTTTTTGCTAGTGCGTTTTTTAATATTTACTATCAAGGTATCAAGTTTGCTGTGCCAATTGGTTTAATGTAAACAAAAAATTTATGAAATTTTTCTTTTTTTTTTCTCTCTAAATTTTTAAAAAAATTTCAAAAAAATTTCTGAATTTAAATATGTACCATGTACAAGCCCTATCTCATATTTATTGATACATTCTATATCCATTCTCGGTTCTGTACCGAGATTTAGCTAATGAAGTGAGTTGGTGAGTTGATTTCACTTTACTCACTGATTCTACTCACTTGCAAAAAACAAGCGATTTAAAACGGAGACAAACCAATTTTGGTAAATTTTTTGATTAAGTTCAAAATTCAAGGGAAGGCACTAACTGAATTGGGAACTGTAACTACTACAGATTTCGCCGAATTAAAAAGGCAAATAAAACCAAATGTAGATACAAAGACTCCATAGAAATAATACAAACTAAGTTAGGCAATACACGCCAAAGAAATAGACCGATGCCGGAATTTATAACCGAAATCGAAAGTCTAATATCAAGGATATTTGCAAAAAACAAGCGATTTAGCTAAAAAAGTGAGTTCGACGAACTTCGAAAAAAATTTCGAAATCATTTTTGGAGCAATTTAAAAAAAAATCTTTTTTTTTTTAGTTTTTTCTTATCACCGACATACAGAAGAAACATAAAATACATTGTTTGTCCAAATTTCATCTTTTTTTTTTTTTTTTGAAATTGCGAATGCATTTATTTTATACGTTCCTTTCTTGAAATTACGAAGAAATATATAAATATTTAAATAATATTTTTTTAAAAATTACATTGATTTATAAAATACAAATGAATTTTATTAAAAATATGGAAAATTACAAATAAATGAACATAATAAAGAATATAAAAAGAATAGTAGCACTATTGAACTATATATGTAATGCCGGAATTTAAACGAAATAAATATAATTTTTTATTGTTCCTTAAATAATATATTATTTAACCTTTTATTGATCCTTAAATAATATATTATGTAAACCCTTACATATTTTGATAATTTTTTTTCTACAGAATAAAGGTTGAATACATTTTTCACGGATGTATGTTTTACATTTTTGATATTTGTTATCAATTTTCTAATAATTAAATTTTTATATAATTACCTCTTTTTTTAAAAAAAATTTTTGGAAGTAAGTGTGTGTGTGAAGGAGTTAGAAATCTCCCACACTATAGTATATTATAAAATAAAATAAGAATGTTATTCTTATTAATATAAAATAATTGTAAACATAAAAGTAAAAGAAAAATACTTTATATATTGCGTAAGGTTAGTTAAATTATAAATATTGTAAACAAATGTGGAAATATTTATATTCAAAATATAAATAATAAATTAATTAGAACACGTGCTATATGCATAAATGTATATATGAAATTAGGTGTAAATATATATATTCAAGTATATGCAATTTAAAGCTACATAACTTTATAATAAATAATAATTAAATATTGAATATTTCCACATAAGTATATTTTTGCTGAAATAGCAAAATAACCATTAGCCATAAGAATCAATGTAATTTTAGGGTATAAAAGAAATGGGTTTTTAATAAAGAAATATCACTTCAACTTGAAACTTTGTGTTTTAAACTACCTTATCGTCTAATCGCTAAATAGGAAATAAAGCACCAAAATAACAAGTAGAAGTTCACTGAAGCAACTGAGGCTCACGCTACGTTGTACACATTCGGCCAACGGCTATTGTTTTCAGTGTAACTTCGTGAAGTCTGTTTAGGGGAAAATAAATACGGGCAGACTTTACATGGCGATCCTGCCAGGAGAAAAATTAGAAGAGTTATTGAAGAATCCAAAGGCTGGCCCAAGGCCAATAAGCATCGAGGAATACCGACAACGACAGAGGAAAAATCAACACCAATCCACACAAAACTCACCAATCAACAGGGAGAGTCAACCAGCGGAAAACCAAAAAAAAAAAAAAACGAGGAGGAAAGGCTGCCAAAGCAAGGCAACAAATAGGAGAGTTAAAACGTTTAAAGAAAATAGCTGTCACCAAGGAAGAGAAGCAGTACTTCGAAAACCAGAAAAAGAAAATACTAGAAGAAAAAAAACAGCGAAAGAAGAACCAGGCGGAAAAAATCAACCAATTATTCAACAAATGTTTCGCTACCGCCGTAGGTTGTATCAAGGAAAGCTAAGGAGTCAACAAATAATACATTCTTTATCTCCACTATTGATGGTGATAATAACAACCGGAGAATTGGTACTGTTAATAGAAGGATGGAGAACCATAGTATTTAGGAGATATTAAAAATTATATAAATATAAATAAATATGCTATAAATATAAATAAATAATATGAATATAAATTAATATTATAAACAAAATTATTTTATATATGTCAAACAAAAAAAAAAATTAAATATCAAATAAATAATGAACAAATAGCAACAAAATTAGTATTTTTATGTAAAAAGAAGAAAAAACAAAACATATATATATATTTATCAATATCAATTATTTCAAAATATCAATTATTTCAAAGAAAAAAAAAAATTTCTAAATTTAAGTAAAAAAAAACACAATCAACATAAATAATAATTTTCTTTTGGGTTAAAAGCCTTTAAAAAAAAAACGAAATAAATAAATAAGTATATATATATTGTCATATTTTAGCATATTTATATATGAAAATAATAGTATATATGTCATAACGTTTTAATATTTTATTAATTATATGAAAATAAATTTATATACATATATAATATTATTTATTTACCAAAATGGGGCAAAAGACCTCTAAACAAGAAGTGGTGTTTATAAACAATAATGCAGGTACAACTACTAACAACAATACAAAAAATGAGCTCAGAATATACTCTGACTTACAATTAATTATTATTATTGTTGTAATAGTTGTAGCATTATATTTTGTATGGACAGAAGCCAAAGAATACCTTGATAAAAAAATAAAGAGACAAATTAATCTATCTACCATTTCCACGGCCTAAAAGAGAATTATTATGATTGCCGTATAAGTAAATTTTATGAAAAAAAAATACTAAGTAAAGTAAAATTTATGAGAAAATATTAAGTAAAGAAAAATTTTAAAGTAAACGTATATGTATATATATATTATATCTTAAATTGAAATATAAAGATAATTTTGTAATTAGAAGAAAAATTTATTTTATAATAAGAATATTCTTATAAGAATAAGAATATTGTAAAGAAGAGAAAAATTTATGTATACCTTATAAATAACATGTTTTAAATAAAGAGAAAAAAAAAATATATTTTATGTTTAAGATTTAAAAAAAAAAAAAAGAGATAAACTCATATTAAATATTTTATGTTAAAAATTTTTAAGAGAAACTTATATATATATGTATATCAATTTTTTTTATATAGTAATTTTTAAAAGCATTTTAAGCTATATTTTCGTTTTATTATTTTATCTAACGCCTAAAAATATGTTTTTGAATTTATAAAAAATTATTTTCTTTTTCTATGTACCCACACTTTAAATTTGGAACATATTTTAATTATATATAGAAAAACAAAAAATTAGTATGAAAAATTAGCATTATTATATATAAAGAATGATAAATATATTAGAATTAGAAATAGACAATTTTGGAAAAATTAATTAAAAATTAAAAAAAAAAAAACACCGAATAGAGAGTATTCGTCGCAATATATACTACAAAAATTAGCGTATGTGGAAAAAGTAAAGGAAACCTGTAGCAATAGTTGGCGAGAATTATATAAGGAAGACAAGGATTTAGCACTTGTTTATAAGGAAAAATTTGAAAGAGTCTATGTAGCTGTAACGGATATTTTAGATAAAAAGTCTAAGGAATTTTTAGACAAAACTATTATTGAACATAGTGAAGAAGAAGAAAGCGATACAGAGAATACCTAAATAAAATAAAAAATAAAAATGGCGAGTTTTGATTTCAATGTAGCACAAAAGCTACCATCATTAATAATTGAAAGGGAAGATACAAGAGAAGAGAAAATCAGAGATTTTTTGAATGGTATAGAATTTTACTATGACTTATTGAAAACGGAGACAAACCAATTTTGGTAAATTTTTTGATTAAGTTCAAAATTCAAGGGAAGGCACTAACTGAATTGGGAACTGTAACTACTACAGATTTCGCCGAATTAAAAAGGCAAATAAAACCAAATGTGGATACAAAGACTCCATAGAAATAATACAAACTAAGTTAGGCAATACACGCCAAAGAAATAGACCGATGCCGGAATTTATAACCGAAATCGAAAGTCTAATATCAAGGATGACCGAATTAGAGGTCAGTGCACAAAGCGAGTCGGAAAGACCAGCACTAACAGCAGCCAATAATCGAAGAGGACTGGCATTTTTAAAAAGGGGAGTAGGCGAACGGTACAAAATTATATTGGACAGTGCTAGGCATACCGATTTCGATACTGCCATAAAACATTTATTGGAATTGGATCCAGGTACGGAAAGGAATTCGGAAGTTGTGAGATACGTAGACAACAACAGGAACCGAAATTCCCACCAATACAATAATAATAACCGGAATTATAATAATTATCAAAATAATAATTATAACAGTAATAATAATAATAATAGACGGCATTTTAATCGCCAAAATCAAAATATTAGAAGGTGACATAAATTTTAATAATTATAATAATAACGGAAATTCTAATAATAACAACAATAATAATAATAATTATAATAGAAATAATAATGGGAATAGAAATACAAATATCAACCGGAATTTTAACGGAAACCGGAATAGAAATTATAATAATAATTCCCAAAATTACAGGCAAAATAATAATGCACAAAATTACAGGCCAAATTATAATAATAATAGAACACCCAATACGGACAACTCTGGACTCCTAGCGATAACCGAAGCGGGAAACGAACAGCCCACCGAGGGGGTAGCCAACCAATCGGTAGGGGAATATGCGAATTAGGCAATATCAAAGACATTATTTTTACAGCAGGAATGACAAACTGACTTTATGTAGAAGTACAAACAAATAACATAACTACAACATTTCTAGTAGACACAGGAGCATCTATATGCACCATTAAGGACAAATGTAGGGGTAAAAACATTTTACAAAGGGATAAAATAACGACAATTCAAGGAATTTCAGGACATTTAGAGACATTAGGAACTTGTACTAACCAATTTTAAATCAGTAAATGTTAAATATGATTTTCACGTAGTTTCGGATAATTAGATGGTATTTTGGGAGGAAATTTCTTAAAGGATTTTCAAGCTAAAATAAATCTAGAAAATTTTTCTCTAATTAACAATAGCGAATAAAAAGGTAGTTCTACCTATACTAAATAAAGAAAATTTAAATACAATCACACTTTCACCACGATGTGAATCCACATATTGGTTAGATACAAAATTTCAAAATGAACGCATATTCTATCAAACGGAATTATGTGAGGGGGTTTTCATGGCTGGATCTATATCCAAACCCATAAATGGTAAAATACGAATAAAAATGTTAAATACACGAGAAAAAGAAGTAAAATTAAAATGGATTGAACCCGAATCCTTTAGTGTAAAAGAACATTATATATTAAATTACGAACTATCGAAAGAAGCGTCTATTACACGAATAGACAAACTTTTAAAGGAAATTAATTATGACACATTAAATATTGAGGAAAAGAAATGTATACAGGCAATCTGTACAAAATTTAACGACATTTTTCATTTAGAAGGAGATGAATTGACAGTGACAAATATTGGGACAGCAAATATTAAAATAAAAGAAGGAATTGCACCAAAGTATACTAAACCATATAGAATACCGTATACACAAAAATAAAATATACAAGAAGAAATAGACAAAATGTTAAAAGATAAAATAGCTGAACCATCAGTTTCGGCTTGGAATTCAACTGTACAAATTGTACCAAAGAAAAAGGATCCTGTCACAGGATTACAGAAATTTCGAATGGTCATTGACTACCGGAAAGTTAACGATATTATAGAAGATGATAAATTTCCACTACCAAATATCACAGATATATATGATATGGTAGGTGGTGCAACATATTTTTCGACTATAGATCTTAGTCAGGGATATTACCAAATGGAACGAGACAAAGACAGTAGACCGTGTACCGCATTTTCGACTGAAAACGGACATTTTCAATTGACACGTTTGCCAATGGGTTTGAAAATTTCACCCAGTGCATTTTCACGAATGATGTCAATAGAATTGTCAGGTTTAACATACTCGAGATGTTTTGTATATTTAGACGATTTTATCTTTTTTGGAAATAGTTTAGAATCGCATAATAAAAATTTAATAGAAGTTTTTCAACGACTTAGGGATGTAAATTTAAAAATTCATCCTGGTAAATGTAGTTTTCTGAGAAAAGAAGTACTATATTTAGGCCACATTATTTCGGAGAAAGGAATTTTGCGTGATCCATCAAAATCAAACACAATTAAAAAATTTCCACAACCAAGCAAGGCAGACGAAGTTCGGAGATTTGTTGCATTTGCAAATTATTATAGAAAATTTATTCCAAATTTCGCTTCAATAACCATTCCACTAAATAAATTATTAAAAAAAAATGCTAAATTTAATTTTACTAAAGATTGTATAGAAGCTTTCGAAACTATAAAAGAAATTTTAATAAGTCCAAAAAATTTTACAATTTCCAAATTTTGACGAAGAATTTATTTTGCGAACTGACGCATCAGGGATTCCTCTAGGAGCAGTACTTTCTAATAATGATGATAGACCAATAGCATATGCTAGTAAAACTTTAAATAACGCTGAGAAAAATTATAGTACAATAGAAAAATAATTATTAGCCATAGTATGGTCTATTAAACATTATCGACCATATCTTTTCGGGAGACGATTTAAAATTTGAACTGATCATATACCATTAGTCTATTTATTTTCATTAAAAGAACCTTCATCTAGATTAACTAAATTTAGACTTTTACTGGAAGAATATAATTTTTATGTAGAATATTCACCAGGAAAAGAAAATTGCACAGCAGATGCATTAAGTAGAGTAAAAATTACATCTGACGATTTAAAAATTTTAGTTATAGCAGTAACGACTAGACCAAAACAAAAACAAATGAGGAAAAAATTGACCCACCAAAAGAAACGGATGAACAAATTATAAAAGAATTATTACAACCACCACCAGAAGTGTTAAAACTAGTTGAGTTAAAAATAGTAGATAGTTTTGATGAAGAAATAAGCAAATTAAAAAATCAACATAATATATATAATACGGTCCAAATAAAATATTAGCTTACATTCCAAAAAGGAATGGTATTATAATGATTAGACCAAAAGATAGCACTACAGACCAATCCGTATCATTCGGCAGATTGTTATGGAGGGACGTGCAGAAAATCACTGGTCCATTAAAATTGAAAAAATTATATATTACGAAGGGAGAGTTATTAAAATTATCAGACGGCCGTCGACAAAATAATATTAATAATATAAAGAAAAAAAGAAAAAATAATGAAAGAATTGATAAGGATTACTGACCCAGGGATGAAAAAACTATTACTTAACGATTATCATATATTACCAACTAGTGGACATGCAGGAATAAATCGTCTGATTAAAAATATAAAATGCAAATATTTCTGGACAGGAATGCAGGAAGATATCACAACATTTGTAAAACATTGCGAATCTTGTCAAAGAAATAAACATATAAATATGAAAAGACAACCAATGATTATAACATCAACTAGTGAAACAAGTTTTGAGAGAATTTACGTAGATCTTGTAGGCCCATTAGATGAATCAACAGAGGGTTATAAATATATTTTAACAATACAAGATGAGTTAACAAAATTTATAGAAAATATACCTCTTAGAAACAAAGAAGCTAATACTGTAGCAAAAGGACTCGTAGAACACTTCGTATTAAAATATGGTGTTCCAAAGAAAATAGTTTCCGACCAAGGAACGGAATTTATGAGTCATGTTTTTAAGGACATGTGTAAAATGTTAAAAATAGAACAACTGTTCTCTACAGCATATCATCATGAAAGTATAGGAGCTTTAGAAAATTCACATAAGGTACTAGGAGCGTATCTCAGGACATACATAACTGAAAACCATCCAAATTGGGATAAATGGTTGCCATACTACACATTCTGTTATAATACATCAGTACATTCAGAAACAGAATATACACCATACGAACTAATATACGGAAAGCAATGTCAACTACCTTCAAGCTTATTAAGAAATGTTCAGCCAGTGTACAATTATGAAGATTTTATAATAGATTTGAAAAATTAATTACAAATAGCACATAGAGATGCTAGGGAAACATTACTTAAAAAGAAACAGGATAGAAAAACTAGGTATGATAAAGATTTTAGAGTTAAAGATAGTAACTATGAAGTAGGTAGTTTAGTTTTATTAAGAAATGAAAATAGGAAAAAATTAGATCCAATATACATTGGACCATACGAAGTTATAAGTAGCACAGGAGTTAACTGCGAAATAAAAACGGAAAATAAGAAAATGATAGTACATAAAAATAGATTAAAACCATATTACGTATATCTAGCAATAGTATTAGAGAACTAAAAATTTATTAAGGGGGAAGGGGACGCCTGGAAACCTATAAACCTATATATATATAAAATAAATTAATAAATAGAATAAACTAGATAATTTAAAACTTATAATAAATAGATAATAAATATAGCTAATAGTTAAGATAAGCTAAAGAAATTTTTAATAAATTTTCTTAAACATATTGATAGTAAATAAAATAGTAAATAAAATAAAACAAAGAATGAATAAGGTAATAAAGCGAAATAATTTAACAATGAAATAATTCAATAAAATTTTTAAAAGAAGAAGAAAGTTGAATAGATATATATATATAAATACAAAAATTGAAAATTATACAAGAATTTGTATCTAGGAGACAGTTGGAAAGAAGGAACCTTTTTACCATAAGATTCCTCCTTTTCCGCTGGGAAGGGTGGTGTGAAGGAGTTAGAAATCTCCCACACTATAGTAGATTATAAAATAAAATAAGAATGTTATTCTTATTAATATAAAATAAAAGTAAAAGAAAAATACTTTATATATTGCGTAAGGTTAGTTGAATTATAAATATTGTAAACTAATGTGGAAATATTTATATTCAAAATATAAATAATAAATTAATTAGAACACGTGCTATATGCATAAATGTATATATGAAATTAGGTGTAAATATATATATTCAAGTATATGCAATTTAAAGGTACATAACTTTATAATAAATAATAATTAAATATTGAATATTTCCACATAAGTATATTTTTGCTGAAATAGCAAAATAACCATTAGCCATAAGAATCAATGTAATTTTAGGGTATAAAAGAAATGGGTTTTTAATAAAGAAATATCACTTCAACTTGAAACTTTGTGTTTTAAACTACCTTATCGTCTATCGCTTAATAGGAAAGAAAGCACCAAAATCAAAAGTAGAAGTTCACTGAAGCAACTGAGGCTCACGCTACGTTGTACACATTCGGCCAACGGCTATTGTTTTCAGTGTAACTCCGTGAAGTCTGTTTAGGGGAAATAAATACGGGCAGACTTTACATGTGGATTTTAGTGTAGCTAGTCTCTGATAGGGAACTTTGAGCGCTGAAGTCAATTTTAAAAACTTTTATTGTCAATGAAAGCTCTTTATTTGTTTGTGTGTGTTTCAAAAATTATTGTTTATTTCCAATTCTGATTTTTTTATGAATAATAGCTTCGTATGAACATTTAGTTTAAATTTTTTCTTTATATTTTTTGTTTTTCAGATAAATTGTATGAGAAAAGGTGGATTTTTAGATTCAGGTGTGGTTTTTTTTATTTGTTTAAAAAATTGGATCAGACTTATAAAATTGAAAAAATAATTCCAAATTTATATATGTACTTTTTATAGGTAAATGAAATTAAAAAAAAAAGTAGGTAAAACCTAAACAAAAAATTCAGGAAGGATATTACCATTGATTTTAAATAACTAGATAAATCATCATTTGAAAAAAAATATTTTTATATTTGGGCATCAGAGGGCGCAAGTTATGTTACCAACCATAAGTCACCTTGAAATAAATAAAATTAATGAACCCAATGATATGACTTATGTTAGCAACAAACAAATCCAACATTTTCCTAATAACAATTTAATTAAAGAAATAAAAATTAAATTATAATAAAGGAAATGCAGATCATATTGCAATATATTATTTCATTAAAATAAATATTAATAACAATATTTTAATTCTTTTTTTCTTTAATTCTTTCCACGCGGGTCGGGTTTGGAAGTCGACAGGGTAGGCATTGTGTGTTTCGGCATACGTGTTGTAACTGTCGGGGTTTCTGAACAAGTATTTGCATTACCTCATCGTGGTGGCCCCTGGAACTGTATCTGTTTTAAATATGGATACAGACCAAATTTGCAAGCGCGAAACCAAGCTAAGGGTGTTATTCGTACCGTGCCTAGAGCTGCGTGGCTGAGGGTGAGCTCAGTCGCTAACGGTGGACTCCGGATACCAGGCGACCTCCGGTTTGAACCAGCCTTACCATAGTATCGGGCCTCTGCTATGGTGGACACTATATGCCGCGATACTCGTGGGGCCTAAGATGAAAAAAACAACAACAACAAACAAAAGAAATCAAACAACAACAACGACAACAATGGCAACTTCTATAACGGCAACTCCGATGACAACAACTCCAAAAGCAACAAACACCAAATCGACAACAACAACAGCAACAACTACAACAACAATGGCAAAGGCAGCAACAATCTCCTCAATTGGTGTAGCACTAAGTAAAGAATCAACAATGCTGGTAGCTCCCTTGGCCACCATGGTCGGCTCTCAAGCCACTGAATGCGGCTCGGCTCTAGCTGACGCTATCGCGCTTCTTGAAAGGGCCAGAATGCGCGACACGGATGAAAGTGACATGAGTGGTATTGCAACCGATGAAGAGAGCGTCTACCTGAAAAGCTCTGGCAGCGAGAATATCACTATCATCGAAAGTGATCCCAACTCCAGGGGAAACAGCAGCAAGGATGTCCCTATTTCCAGCGGTCAAGTAACAAGACCCAGGAACATGTGCGGATCGGTCAAGAAGAGACTTAGCAGGATGGTGAGATCAGGTATGCCGTACGATGTAGCCAGATCTACTCTGGACAGGGAATATTTAGAAATTATTGCCAAAAAAGGAACCGGTCGGATGGGACTACTCCACGGGATTCGGGAAAAAGATTCCGGCAGCAACAAGCAGAGCAACAACAGCGCCGGACATACAGCGAGGTAACAAGCTGTTCCAAAGTGGGTATTATGCCAGCGGAATTTCCAAAAAGAACACTGAGTGAGGCTGAAACCAAGAAGTTACAGAAGGCCATACTCGGTGCGTTGGATGTGCTTCCAAAGGGGACCAATGTTAGGTTCAATGGATCGACCAGGAAACCAGGGTGGGTTTCGGTGAACTGTAATGACCAGACAAGTAAAACATGGCTAGGTAAATTTATCAAAGAGATAAGGCCATATCCTGATGCTAGACTCATAATGGTCGAAGGTAAAGACTTGCCGAAATACGCGACTTGTTCGGGACTCTTTCCTGATGAGGATAATCTTCATGAGGAGAGGATCCTGAACAGGTTGGGTAGGCAGAACAATGGTCTGCATACCCAGGACTGGAGGGTGGTGAAGAAGGTATCAACAGGTAGAGGTCATCATATGGTCCTATCGATTGATGCCGATTCTGCTAAAACTCTTCAGTCCTTGGACTGCAGACCATGGTTCGGATTAGATAGGATCAGTCTGCGCCTGAGACTTAGGTTAAACGCACAGGAGGAGAAAAGAGACAGCAAAAGGGAAGAGCGAAGAAATCTTGCTGAAACTATAGACGATCAAGCCAGGAGCATAGACATCGCTTCGTCTGCGCAGGAGGATGCACCGGCACCTCCAACAACAGTGACGTCTACACCAGCAACTGCAACATCGACAGCTGAACAAACGGAAACGACTGCAACAACACCAGCACCAACGTTATCTGAGGTGGTTAAGTCGGCGTCTGAGCCACTACCATCGACCAGCGGCTACTCAAGGCCTGCGATGACAAAAAGGTCATCGGACTTCCGTCCTCCGCTGAACCAGAGGCGGAGTAAAAGAGATGAGGACATGAGCAGAGGCAAGAGGAGGGAAAAATCAAAATCCCCCCGTGGACATCAAAGAAGATCGCATAGCAGATCACCTCCCAGACGTAGATCTGCGTCCAGAGAAGTAAGTCGCTGGCATAGAGTAGAACACGGCAGGCCGGCTAGGATTTCTGGTAGGGAAAGACGCAGAGAGCTATCCCGCAGCCCGGACAACAAAGGCAGACGGGAGGTGAAGGATCATCCTAGAAGAAGTAGAGAGACTTCGAGAGGACATCATCCTAGGAGGCATAGTAGAGAGGCTCGTGGCCCCACCTCCAGCAGGAAACACTAATGGAGTGGAAGGCGTTACAAGCAAACCTGCAACATGCCAGAGCCGCATCTGCAGTTCTAAGTTGCAGGTTTGTAAAAGAACAAATTAGCTTCGCCGTAATACAGGAACCCTGGCTAGCAAAAGGTAAAATTTGTGGGTTGGGCGATTCCAAAGGTAAGCTTCTTTATGATTACAAGGACTCCAGACCAAGAGCCTGTATTTTATTTAATAAAAATATTAATTACGTTCCTATTACAGAATACTGTCAAAAAGACGTAGTAGCGGCAATTGTGACATCAAAAGGAGGACAAGCGGATATCAACATATGTTCAGTCTACCTACCCGGAGATGAACAATGCCCACCCCCACAGCTGATTGGGTTACTGGAATTTGCAAGAAAGAGGAAAATGCAATTAGTAGTCGGATGTGATGCTAACGCACACCATACCAACTGGGGCAGTACGAATATCAACAGCCGGGGGGAATCATTACTGGAATTCATAATTGGCAACAATCTCTTTGTGGCTAACTCAGGTAATAAACCTACTTTCAGTAACAAAATCAGAGATGAGGTTCTTGATCTAACAATCTCGACCTCATTTCTGACAAATTATATTAGGAACTGGCATGTATCAGATGAGCCATCCTGCTCGGATCACAGGCACATAAGGTTCGACATCGTGGATCTTAGTCCCGAACTTTCAGTATATCGTCCTAAAAAATGTACTGATTGGACATCCTATAAGGAAAATCTGTCTGGCAAACTACAGTTTATTCCAAAAAGTATTAGCAAAATAGAAGAACTGGAAGAAGCTGCATGGACAACCAGTAAGGCGATAGTAGAATCCTTTGAATGCAGCCATCCACCACGCACCAACAACAGTAATAGACAAGTTCAATGGTGGAATCACAACCTATCAGAGCTAAGAAAAAAAGTTCGTAGGTTATTCAACAGAGCAAAGAACAAGAACCAACAAGAATGGGAAACATAGACTGCAGCTCTAACTGAATATAACAGAGAGATCAGAAGAGCGAAAAGATCCTCGTTCCAGACGTTCTGCGAAGGTATAGACGACCTACCGGCGGCGGCGCGTATACATAAGGTAATGGCGAATGGACCTACAGGCTCCATAGGTCTCCTAAAGAAAACAGATGGCAGCTATACAGAGTCCAAAACGGAAACAATTGATGCTCTACTAAAGGCACATTTCCCAGGATCCGAAACCATAAATGACATAGATACCATTCAGCAAAATGAAGCCAGCAATGGTCACGTAAGGCCTCAGAAGGAAGAATGGGTAGAGGCATCGAAAATCATCAGCCCTGAAAGAGTTCATTGGGCCATAAACACTTTCAAACCCTACAAATCACCAGGACCGGATGGAGTATTCCCGGCTCTTCTACAGGAAGGAAGTGAACTACTCATCCCCATAATAACTCGGCTTTTTAAAACCAGTCTAGTATGGGGACATATACCAAAGGCTTGGACAGAGGTCAAGGTAGTCTTCATACCAAAAGCGACCAATTAGTTTGTCATCTTTCATACTTAAAGCGCTGGAAAAGGTCATAGAGCGGTTTATAAGAGATACAATTCTCACAGCAAACCCCCTAAATCAACACCACTATGCGTACCAGGCGGGTAAATCAACAGAGATGGCGCTGCTTAATCTAACAGGCAAAATAGAGAAGTCCCCAGTAGATAAAGAAGTAGCGTTAGTAGCGTGCATGGACATTGAAGGTGCATTCAACAACACATCTCACGAGTCCATGATTAGAGCAATGAACGAAAAAGGAATCAGCAACACCATATGCAAATGGACCAGATCCATGCTGAGAAGTAGAATTATCGAGGTATCCCTTGGAGGTATACACAAAAGAGCGAAAACCAATAAAGGCTGTCCACAGGGTGGTGTTTTATCACCACTTCTATGGTCACTCGTGGTCGACAAATTATTGGTTAAACTTCAGAATAAAGGCTTTGATTGTCAAGGCTATGCAGATGACCTCGCAATCATAATTAGAGGTAATTTTACAAGCATACAATGCGAATTACTACAGAGGGCTTGTATCATAGTGGAAAACTGGTGCGTAAGTGAAGAACCTCGAGTAAATCCAGCTAAAACAGTCCTGATTCCATTCAGCAAGAAACACAAAATGGAAAACCTCACGAGACCAATTATGTTCGGAGAGACACTTCTCAAAGGTAGTTAAATTCCTAGGGGTAACGCTGGACCAATAGCTAAACTGGAATAGCCACATAAACAAGATAGTAGGAAGAGCTCAACTCTCCTTATGGACCTGCAGAAAAATCTGCAGAAAAATCTGCCAACTGGATGTATGTATCAATCGTAAGACCGATGATAACATATGCATCGGTGGTATGGTGGAGAAAAACAAAACAACTTGAAGTCCAGAAGAAATTAAACAAACTGCAGAGGATAGCCTGTTTAAATATCACTGGAGCAATGGGAACAACACCAACATCGGCAATGGAAGTATTGCTAAACCTGGCCCCACTCCACATCTATATTGAAGAAGAAGCTAGAATGGGGGCTATGAGAATCAAAGGCTACCAAGGTCTTGACCAAAAAGCACTAAAACATCATCCGTCAATAGCACTTGTAACGGAAAATGAATCATACCTCGACATTCCGAGAGATGATTGCAAGATCATTCACAGATTCACCAAACCATTTAAGTTGGTCATTCCCGACAGAAACAACTGGGAAGAAACCAAACCAGCAGTAACAGAACTTGAATGGTACACAGAAGGCTCCAAAACGGAAGAAGGAGTAGGGTCTGGAGTATACGGTAATAGACCAAGATTTCAACTAACACGCAACCTAGGAACCGTAGCAACTGTATTTCAAGCAGAAGTATAAGCTATCCAGCTATGTGCAAGTGAGAACATACGTAGGAAGTACATCAACAAATCAATAACAATCTACTCAGATAGTCAGGCGGCAATCAAAGCCCTTGGCTCCAGGCAATTCAAATCAAGGTTAGTACTAGATTGTTTTAACATCCTTACAGAACTAGGAAGGAAAAACAAAGTCACAATCTCATGGATCCCTGCGCATGTGGGCTTTGAACGCAATGAGCAAGCAGACAAACTCGCAAGGAAGGGTGCCACCTCTCACTGCTTGGGACCGGAACCATTTCTAGGAGTACCCAACTGCTTCCTCAAAAGGAAAATAAAAGAGAAAACAGCACGATCCCAACTCACCGCTTGGATTAACAAAGAGGGGATGAGACACTCCAAACTCTTCATTAAAGGACCATCCAAAAGAAGAACAAAGGAAATAATACAATGTAGCAGGAAAAAAACCAGAACAATCACTGGTTTCCTCACAGGCCATTTCAGGCTGAGGAAGCATCTACATACCATGGGCCTATCCAGCGATCGGGTATGTAGATTTTGCCAAGACGAGGACGAAACGGCGGAACATCTATTATGTGAATGTATGGCTCTTGCCAACAAGAGGATAACACACCTCCACGGTTATAGCATCAATCCATCGGAAACATGGAACCTTCCTCTGTCAAACCTATATAACTTTATCAAAAGCATAGGCATGGCAGATGAGTAATCATGAGGGAGTCACAATAAGCCTAATGCCTGCAGTGACGAGGCGCCTATGTGTTGTCCCTGTATTTAAATCTAATCTAATCTAATTCTTTCCACACAAATTTTTGCTTACTAAGATTACCAGATTTTAAATAATTTTCCCACATTAAATAAATAAAATTTAATTATATTTTTTTAATCACGTTTTATTGCAACGTGATAAGAATTGTAATAATTAATTATTTTAAACTTAAGTAGTCAGTCAAAAAACATCTTTCGAATAGATAACTTGCTTGTCCGAAATTATAATTAGTTTAATAAGTTCATTAAATAAGTTTAATAAATAAGTTTATTAAATAAATTTAATAAATAAGTTTATTTTTTTTAATTCAAGATCGTTTTTTTATTAAAATAAATATCTTTTTAAAAAAGAAAGGAGAACTTTCTAAAAACAAAAGTGGCACAGTCGGTAGGATTCTTTTCAAAAGTATAAGAATCCAGTGATAATCGAATCATATATATATAAACTATATAATACATAAAGTGTTGTGTAGAAAAAAATAATAATAATCGAACTTAAATAAAAATAAAATACCAAAGTGTTATATAATAATATTAACTAATTTATGAACAATAATCGACGACAACAAATATTTGACTCAAGTAGAAACTTAATTCAACCAGCAGAAATGGCAAATGTTAATATGGAGGAAATACAACAAATAATAAACCAAATGCAAGAAGAGCATCAACGAGAAATTGCATCTTTAAGACAACAATTAGCTCAACCTGACAGAATTTTGCAACTTACAGCAGACCAAGTTCTAAATAAATTTCAACTTATTAGATCATATTACGGTAAAGATAATTATTCCTTACATTTATTTATAAGTGCTGTGGAGACAGTATGAAGTTTATGTGGAAATAATGCAGCCCTTTTACAATTCGGACTTCAAATAGTGTTTCGAGAAAAACTTCAAGGTGAGGCTAAAAGAACCATACAACGATTAGGCGACAATTTCACATGGGATGCAGTTAAAACAGAATTGAAGGTGCAGTTCAAACCACGGAAAAGCTACAAAAGAATAATGGATGAAAGCCGTAATTTAAAAGTGAGTAATTTAAGAGAACTTTTTAATATTGTTAAATCTATTAATTGCCAATTAAATGAATTATACGAATACGACGACAATAAGCCAACGAATTATAATCCCGATAACACCGATAAAAATTTAGTTGATATAATAAAAGATTCATTAACCGGTAGTTATAGAATAAATATAAGACATAATATGACATTAAATGACGTATTTAATATTTTTATCGACCTTTTAGATGAAAGTGACGTAATTCATTACAAATATAGAAAAAAATTTTTCTAAGAACAACCATAAAAGTAATATTAATGATAGAGAAAAATCAAATTATCATAATCACCAACATAAGCATAATCCGCCAAAAACCAATTATTCTAATAATTACAATAATTACAATAAAAATAAAAATTTTTCAAGCAACAATAATTTTAGAACAAATTCTGGACAATCTAGACGGACAGAAACTAACGTACAATATGGTAATAATAATAATAATCAATCAGGACAATTCAGACAAAATTTTAATAGAAATTATCCCAATAATAATATGAATCATAGTAATATTAACAATAATGATGAAACTCCTATGAAAATCGGTAATGTTGAAGTAAATTTTCCCAAAGAGCCTCAAAAACAAGATTGCCCATAGTAACGCTTACAATCGATAATGTAAAACTTGATTGTTTAATTGATACCGGAGCGGAATCCAGTATAATTAAATCCAACACTCTTGCTAACTATGCAGAACAAAATCTTGATAAACCAATTAATTTTTCCACGATTAATGGAACCTCTACTGTAACAAAAAAATTAGTTTCTCCTATTCCGATCGAATTCAATAAACCTGGTCTTATGACTTGGAAAGTAATGGATTTGCCAAGTCAAAAATATGACGCCATAATGGGTCAAAACTTCTTAACTCCCTTAAAAGCAAAAATTGATTTAGAATACAAATTTGTTGAAATAAACGGAAATAAGATTAATTTCAATAATTCCGATCATTATTATGTTATAAACGAAATTTGTAAATTTGAAACTTCTAAATTAGAAAATTTGCAATTAGATCATTTGAATTCTGAAGAAAAAATTAGTACCAAGAATTATTTTTTCAAGATATCAAGAATTATTTTTTCAAGAAGGTGATGTACTAACATCAACTCATGAAATCCAACATGAGATCATAACAACTACGAATAACCCAATTTTTTCTAAAATTTATCGGTATCGTCAAGCTCATGAAAAAGAAGTAGAAAAACAAATTCAAGAAATGTTAGAACAAAACATTATACAACATAGTAATTCTCCATGATATAATAGTCCTTTGTGGGTAGTACCAAAGAAAATAGATAATTCAGGTATTCAAAAATATCGTATCGTAATAGATTATAGGAAATTATATGATGTTACTGTTAGTGATAAATTTCCTATCCCAAATATTGAAAGTATTTTAGACAAGTTAGGAAAATCTCAATATTTCACAACTTTAGACCTTGCAAAAGGATTTCACCAAATTTTAGTTAAACCTGAAGATAGAAAAAAACTGCCTTTTCTACTCCTTATGGACATTACGAATACATAAGAATGCCATTTGGATTGAAAAATGCACCCTCTACATTTCAGAGATTAATGAACTCAGTTTTAAGAGAATATATTAACAAAATTTGTGTCGTATATTTGGACGACATCCTTTTTTTCAGTACATCATTAGATGAACATATTATAAACTTACGTAAAATATTTAATAAATTAAGAGGCGCTGGCCTAAAAATCCAAATTAATAAATGTAACTTTCTAAAGAGAGAAACTGAATTTTTAGGGCATATTTTAACACAACAAGGTGTTAAACCTAATCCAAATAAAATAAAAGTTATACAATCCTTAAAATTACAAACCACCCAAAAACAAATAAAAAGTTTTTTTTAGGAATGACAGGCTATTACAGAAAATTCATAAAAGATTATGTTAAGATAGCTTACCCAGTAACCAGTTATTTAAAAAAAGGTACAATTATTAACAAAAATTACCCTAATTATATTAGTGCATTTGAAAAACTAAAAGATATTATTACCAATCATCCAATTTTAAAATATCCAGATTTTAACAAAAGATTTAAATTAGTAACTGACGCTAGTAATTTTGCCCTTGGTGCAGTTTTAACCCAGGATAACCATCGAATCTGCTTTGCATCAAGAACTCTCAACGAACATGAGAAGAACTATTCTACAATAGAAAAAGAATTATTGGCCATTGTATGGGGTAAAAAATATTTCAGACCTTATCTTTTCGGTAAAGAATTTGATCTTCAAACTGATCACCAACCAATTAAATGGCTTCAGGCTAAATATGCTGGAAAAGATACCAATCCAAGATTACAAAGATGGTTAATATCATTAGGAGAATATAATTTTAAAATAGATTATATCAAAGGCAAAGACAATAAAATTGCCGATTTTTTGAGTAGAATAAACTCTACTACCAATGAAATTAATATGCTAATCCTTGATGAATCTAAAACTGAAAATTTGAGTTTTAATTTAAAAGAATTATTTAATCATTCAAATATATCAAACGCTGAAAATTTGAGCTTTGATAACGAATTAAATGCTATAGATAATATCTCAGAAAATGCAACAATTCACTCGCAAGAAGAAAATCTTAATGACCATATACCAATATTAGAAACCATTGTAAATCGATTTAAAACACAAATTATCCTTAAAGAAAATAAAGAAAAAGAATTTGAAAATATTTTCAAAAATAGACGAATTTTTATTGAAAAAAATGACTTGAATAATGATAATATAAATTATATTTTAAGAAGATATATTAATACTAAAGGAAAAGTAGGCATATATTCAAAATTAAATGATAACGAATACTGTTTGAGTTACTTCTTATACAATTGAATCTTTTAAGAACATTTAGATTACTGTGGGTCAGGTCTAAATATTCAGGAAAACAATGTATTATTAAAATGCTGTTCAATAACTGATTTATTTAATTTCAAATGAGGGTTTATATACCCTCCTAAATACAATACATATGTAAAATTTATAATCTATTTTTGAATCTATACATAATACATATACAGAATATTGATAATATTTTCTATTTACATAAATTAAAAAGAAACTTCTTATCCTTACTTAAATAATACTATTAATAGAATATTATTTCAAACTATATGTATGTATGTAAACATAAGAAATACAATAATTATCAATACCAAATATGACATGTAAATAGAAAATTGAATATTTATATTTAAACAATTTGAAACTTATCTAATAAACCTTATCTTTACAAGACAAATAATTTTGAATATTACATCTTATCTTTACTTTCTAATGTTCTTTTGTAAATAATAATAATTTTACTTAATACATTTTTAACATATAATTTTACATATACAAAAATAATAATAAAAAAAAACATGTTCAGGTTTGAACATTTTCCCCGGCCAAAATAATAGGTCTTAGATGAAATGTTTGATGTTCTAGCTGATTTTTACTTTGTTCGGATTTATGCATCCTGATCCATAAAAGTATTAATGCCATTGCAATTATACCTATACAAATTGCAGTTGTATAACTTATGGTATAATGATGAATATCATGAAAATTGATGTTCTCTGAATCGTTATCTAATTGTAATTTAAGACGATCAATACTTGTTTTTATGCTACTGATGTCCCGTGAATTGTTGATAATATTGGTGAAAAAATTTAGTGGCTTTACTAAGTCAAAATTTATGTCTATCTTCTCTTTATTTATTAAAAATGGTGAGATTTCATCTTCTGATTTAAAGTTTTCGTTAGCTGACATTATTAATGCTCCTAATCGAGCTGAACAACCATTTTTAAGTGTTAGTATTCCTTGTGAGAAAACGATTGTTTGAAATTGAGTTGCGTTGCATTTTATTTCCAATGTATAATTTTTTGTAACTGAAAATAACCACTTATTTTTGTTGTACATCTGATACCAAAATTCCTTCTTTGGTACTTCATAAAAGATACATTCTTTTGTTGGTACATTTTTTAATATTGCTATTTCACATTCGTTATGCAGATGATCCATTCTTAGGATGGGCTGTTTTTCTTGGCATATGAATTTTCCATTATTTAAAATTAAACATTTATCTAATTCATGTTTTGTTAGTTGAAAACATAAATCTTCATTAAAATTTGTTACTATATATTCCATATTACTTTTTACAATCACAGTACGATTTTGCTCCATTCTGGCACTAGAATTGCTTTAAAAATCGTATAATCTTCATCTCTTAGTATAGGAAATTTTGCATTTACAATAATATATTTATCAGTTATTGTTCCTTTTGCTGTAATCGTACGATAAATTGATTGTAATGGCGTTGGTAATTTTGAGCGATTAGGCAAATGATCTTTAATTATACTTATTTCCTCAATTAATTGTTGTGGTGTTATAAGCACAGGACTAAGTTTCCCAGGATAAATATCAGTCATTAAATCGATTACTGCTGTTTGGAATTTTTCACACTCATGCAACAATAGTGTAAGTTGTGTTGTCATAAATTGAAAAATTGATGCTGCGCGTTGCTCATTCAAACCCTTTATCACTTCATTGTATAATTCGTTCATATGATTTTCTAAAAACTGAAGTTGTTCATTAACATGATCAGTATTTTTCTTTATAAGATTTGACGTAGAATCTATTATTGAAGTTTGTGCCTTTAACATCTGTAACAATTTTCCTTGATTCGTATTTATTTGCTCTATAGTTTTCTGCATTTCTTTTGCATAATTCTGGTCTAATATTCCGAACAAAGTATTTGAAATAGATCCAATTATATCAAATGGTGATCTTCTCTTTCTGCTACCATGATTTTCAAATAAAATTTTTTCATTTTCTTTCAACGACTGAATTGTTCTTTCTAATTTAACAGTAATAGAATTACAGAAATCCTTGTAATTCTTCATTGTAATACAAATATTTTTCATACTTATTACAAAATAATTAATTTTTTTTATTTCTTCATAATATGAATCTAATCTATAATATACAATTAAATTCCATTCATTCGTTATTATAGATGAATCTCCTAGTTTATCAAAAAATATTTCAGTATTTATAACAGTTTTTGATATTGGAGAAGAGCATTTACCATTTGTAATAATCATCATCATATAAAGCAATAATATCAAAGCTTTAAATTTTGTTCCCAGCTTATTTTTCATATTCACAGTTGTTGTAACAAGATTTACGATAATGTCTTTTGATTTATCTTTTTCCATTAATGGAATATCAGTTTCAACCCTTAATGGACATATTTTTGTTATTGGTCTTTTGAGCACTTCATTCTTTTCTGTTTTTACTGTCACAACTCTTACAAGTCCATCATTACCTGGATGTAACTGAACAATTTTTCCCATTGCCCACTTTGATGGTGGCATATTATCATCTTTTACCAAAACTATTGCACCTTTTTTTATGTTGATTTCTCTGTCTTTCCACTTCGAACGTTGTTGAAGACTTATTAAATATTCACTTGACCATTTTTTCCAAAAATCATTTCGAATTTTTTGAACTAATTTCCACCTTTTCAAATAATTGATTTTCTCATCATCTTTTATACATTCGGGTGGTGCCACAATTGGTTGTCCTATTAGAAAATGGCCTGGTGTTAATGTTGTATATTCCGTTGGTTCGTTACTCATTACACATAAAGGCCTGGAATTAAGTACTGCTTCTATTTGATACAGTAGCGTTAACATTTCCTCAAATGTTAGAGTATGATCTCCTATAACTCGTTTTAAATGATTTTTTACTGATTTGACACCCGCCTCCCATATTCCTCCGAAGTGAGGAGCTGCCGGGGGAATAAAATGCCATTGAGTTCCGAACAATGTAAAATGATCTGACAACTGTTCATTTTGCTTCATAGCTGATTTGAGATCTTTGTCTAGACTTTTTTTAGCTCCAATAAAATTAGTTCCATTATCGCTATAAATATTTAAGCATAATCCTCTTCTTGCAGTAAATCTTTTATATGCTGCTAAAAACGCTTCTGAAGTTAAATCACTAACCGCCTCCAAATGTACTGCTTTTGTTACTAAACATACAAATATACCCTTTAAAAGCTTTATGTCCTCGCCCTTTTGTTGTACGTATCTGAATTGGCCCTGCATAATCTACTCCAGTATTAGTAAATGGTTTTGAAGGAGTTACTCTTACTGCTGGTAAATTTCCCATTAGTTGATGACCTTCTTCTGCTTTAAATCTTGTACACATTGTTTAATACATAATTTGACTGCGTCTTTCGCTTTGGTTATCCAAAATTTTCTTCTTATTAATGCTAGCATGACTTGATTTCCTCCATGTAAAGTAGCTTTATGTGCTTCTTGCACAATTAATTTTGTTATATGATTATACTTTGATAATATAATAGGATGTTTTTCATTAAATTATATGTTGGATTATTCTAATCTTCCACCTACTCTTAAAATTCCCGATTCATCTAATTTCGCATGTAATAATAATAACTTGTTCTTTTTATTTAATTTTTTGTAAAATGTTAAATGCTGTATTTCTTCCGCAAATTCTTGTTGTTGTGCAATTTTTATTATTTGTATTTCAGATTCATTCAATTCTCTTGTTGACAAATATTTATTATGCTGTATTTTTCGTGAAAATCGATTACAATATGCTATAATACGAATAATTTTTCTATATGATGAATATTTCAAAAATTGCGTAAAAAGATCATTCCCTGCTTTAATTGTAAGTGTAAACAAATTTGTTCTTTTTCGCATTTCTTCTATTGTTTTCGGAACCATTATTTGTTTTTTGGGTGGTAACCATGTATATAGCCATTCTGGACCCTTCCACCATAACGTACTATTTTCTAGTTTTATAATATCTAAACCTCGTGATGCTGCATCAGCTGGATTATCTTGAGATTTTACGTAATTCCATTGAAGATTAGGAGATACTTTCTTAATTTCTGCAATTTTATTTGAAACAAATGTTTTCCATTTCTCAATATTTCCTTGTAGCCATTCCAATACTATCATGGTATCTGTCCATGCGTATATTTTTGAGTTTTCTAAATTTAATGCTTTAATAACTTCAGCCATTAAATTCGTTAATAATACTGCTCCACATAACTCTAATCTGGGAAGAGTTTTCTTTATTTGTATAGGTGCTACTCTTGTTTTTGACGTTAACATTGAAATGCAACATTCACCATTATCCATAGTTACTTTACTATAATATTACTGCACCATATGCTTTCTCTGAAGCATCACAGAAACCATGTAATTCTATTTTACTTGATTTACAAAAATGATTCCACCGTGGAATAGTAATTTTTTCTACCATAATTAACTCCTCTGTTAATTTTAACCACTTCTTACGTAATTCTTCTGGAATTGCTTGATCCCAATCACACCCAGATTTCCATAAATCTTGAATTAAAAGTTTTGCTCTTATTAAAACCGGTGCTAGCCACCCTAACGGATCAAATAATTTTGCCACATCTGCCAAAATTGTTCTTTTAGTTGCCTTTTTATTGCTGGTTATGTTTACTTTAAATTGAAATTGGTCGGTTGCAGGAACCCAATGAATACCAAGAGTTTTGATGGAATCGCCGTCATCTATTTCAATTTTTAAATTCTTATTTTCTTTATTTACTAAATTTTTTGTTAAATTTTTATTATTGCTTGCAAATTTTCGTAAATTAAATCCTCCAGATTTTAGTACTGTTATCAAATCTTTTTGAATATCAATTGCTTCTATAATCGTATCTGCCCCTGTTAATACATCATCAACATAAAAATCGTTATTTATTATATTGGATGCAGTTGGATAATTTATTTTTTCATCTTCTGCTAATTGTTGTAAAGTCTTTATAGCTAAATATGGAGCTGAAGCTGTTCCGTATGTTACTGTTGTAAGTTTATATTCTTTAATTGTTTTTTGTGAAGCAAATCTCCATAATATTTTTTGAAATTTTTGATCATCTTCGTGAATTTTTATTTGCCTATACATTTTCTCAATATCTGCTGTGAACACATATCTATAATTTCTCCATCTTAATTAAATACTAAATAAATCTTGTTGTAATCTTGGGCCTACTTCCATTATATCATTTAAGCTGTTTCCATTAGATGTTTTAGATGATGCATCAAATACAACCCTTAATTTTGTTGTTAAACTTTCATTTCTTATAACTGCTTGATGTGGTAGATAATAACCTTCATTGTCATCCGAATTTATTTTTTCTACAGGTTTCATGTGACCTAATAATAAATATTCTTTCATAAATTTATGATATTCTTCTTTTAAATAATTATTTTTTAAAAATCGTTTTTCAATTTGCATATATATAGCAATAGCTCTTTTTTTAGATTCTCCCAATTCCTTAACATTTTGTTTAAATGGAATTCTTACTGTATATGTTCCATCTTCATTCCTATTGTGTGTATTTAAAAAATGTTGCTCGCATAGTATGTTATTTTCATATATTTCTTTGTTTTTAATTGGAACTTCTTCTATATTCCAAAATCTTTCTAATTGTTTATTGAGATCTGAATATGAAATCATAGATGCTATTTCATTTTTTCCTTTTGTTTGTGTTATACTTCCAGATAGTATCCAACCGAATTCTGTTTTTTGTGCTAAAACATTATTTTGTTTTTTTATTTCATTTAGCAATATTTGTCCATACAAATCTACTCCAATTATAATATCAACTGGTCCAGGCTTATTAAAATTAGGATCCGCTAAAGGATAATTTTGCCATTCATCCAAATTTATTTTAAATTCATTTTGTGGTAAAATTTTTGTTAATGTTGGTAATATTAACGCTTCACAAGTTGTAGTGAATATTGAAGGATATCTTGAAGATAATTCAATCAAAACTGCTCCTTTAGTTGTGCCTGCTTTTGATGTTCCTAATCCATTTACTTGGATTTTGCATTTTATTCGTGGCAGTCCTAATAATTGTATCGCTTCTTCATTTATAAAAGTTCTTTGCGAACCTGGATCAATTAAAGCTCTAAATATTTCAAAATTTCCATTTATATTTTTTATTTTTACTAAGGCTGTTGCTAATAGTGTTTCTGAATTGATCGACTTTTTTGGATTTTCTATAGTTTTGGTTGTATATGATGAAATTTTTTGGGATTCTTCTTTTTTAAAACTTGTATTATTTAAATGCAATAAAAAATGATGAAATTTATTACACTTCCAACATCTTTTCGTATTTGTTCATTTAATTGCATTTGAATGAGTAAGACAATTAATACACTAATTTTTACTCTTAACGAATTTATTTCTTTCTTCTAAATTCAGATTTATACATTTTTGACATTTATATATTAAATGATTATCTGCTGAACAATATCCACATTGCTTTGCATTAAAAAAGAAGCCATGGCAATCATATTTTAATACAATAATTAAAATATGATTGCCATGGCTTCTTTTTTTCGCCTGCTGTATTCCATATAATTTTCTTTTTCAAATCTTCTAAACTTTCTAATGTTTGAAATCTTTTTTCAATAAATACTAGAAATTCTTCAAATCCTTGAATCTCTAGAGGTACTTCAATTCCTTGCTCATATAGCGTTAGCGATTCTTTGTCCAATTTTTTTCTAATTATGTGATTTAATATTGGACCCCAACTAATCGTTTCAATTCCTAAATTATTTATAGCATGTATACATTCTTTACTTGTATCATGTAATTTCTTCAATTTGTAACCAGATTCATATTGAATACTTTCTTGGTTTATAAATTTTTCCATTATTGTGGAAAATATTATTCTTTTATTGTTATATCAATCACTTAAATTTTCCCAAGTTGTATCATAATTGGCATTTGATATATTTAAATGTTGAATTAAATTAAATGCTTCACCTTTTAAATTCGTTTTAAGGTATTGCATTTTTTCCACTTTTGCTATTTGGGGATTTTCATGAATAACTCTTTTGTATATATCATTAAAAGCCGACCATGTATGATAATTTCCATCAAATTGCGGAATATTTATATTAGAAAGTTGAATTCTTTGTTGACTTTCTTCTTTCTTATTTGTATTTTGATTATTTGAAATTTCTTCTAATTAACGATGCAACATTGTTATTAATTCTTTCTTTACTAAAGATGTTTCTTGTAGTTTGCATTTCCAATAATCTTTTTCATTATTTTGTTGATCTGACCATTCGACCAATATCATTTCATGCATATTTGTTATGCTTGTCCATATTTGTTTCGCTGTTTCTAGTTGGTATTCTATTGTAAGTTTCGGTTCATCAAAATTTATATTTACTTCTTCTTTCAGCTCGTATAACATTTCAATTTTATTTTTTAGTATAGTTATACGTTTTTGCTGCTGGTCATCAATTTTTTGATCAACTTTAGTTTTTGATATTGCTCCAGTTTCTTTTATTGGTGTTTCTTTTTGGTTAAAACTGAAATCTTTATTAGTTTCATCTTTTTTTTCATATTTTTCCAGACATTTCATCGATTCATTGTAAAAATTCTTAACTTGATTAGGAAAATCATTTTTAAAATACAATGAATCTGTGTCTTTTGTTTTAATTAATTCACTATGCCTTATGTTGAATTCTGCCCATAATCTTTCACATTCGTTCCTGTTGGAATCTATGAATGTTTGATTTTTTCTTATACCACTTGTTGTGATTTTTGTATATAACAACTCAATTTGGCTGCCTATTTCATTCTGTTCTAGTAACAGTTTTTCCATTTTTTAATAATTTTGTAACTTTGGTTACTGGTCTTCTTCCGTTTACTGATGGTTTCTGATAATTATAATTACTTAGGCGTCGTTCTTTTTTATATATTTTTTAAATACTTTTTTCCTTTCGCTCTATTAACGTCTTTGACGACATTTACTTATTTATTTTTTTTATATATATAAACAGATAGTGAGACTTAAGCCTTTTCACTATGCCAACAAAAAGAAAAAAAATAACGACGAATTATTATTATTTTTTGTCGAAGGACCAAATGTTTGAGTTACTTCTTATACAATCTTTTAAGAATCTGAATCTTTTAAGAACATTTAGATTACTGTGGGTCAGGTCTAAATATTCAGGAAAACAATGTATTATTAGAATGCTGTTCAATAACTGATTTATTTAATTTCAAATGAGGGTTTATATACCCTCCTAAATACAATACATATGTAAAACTTATAATCTATTTTTGAATCTATACATAATACATATACAGAATATTGATAATATTTTCTATTTATACATAAATTAAAAAGAAACTTCTTATCCTTACTTAAATAATACTATTAATAGAATATTATTTCAAACTATATGTATGTATGTAAACATAAGAAATACAATAATTATCAATACCAAATATGACATGTAAATGGAAAATTGAATATTTATATTTAAACAATTTGAAACTTATCTAATAAACCTTATCTTTACAAGACAAATAATTTTGAATATTACATCTTATCTTTACTTTCTAATGTTCTTTTGTAAATAATAATAATTTTACTTAATACATTTTTAACATATAATTTTACATATACAAAAATAATAATAAAAAAAAACATGTTCAGGTTTGAACAAATACAATAAGTTACAACAAAGTATAATTAGATTATTTTCAAATAATACTGATATAAAGTTTGTAAAATGTAGTTATTACATAGTAGACATTGAAGATGAAGAACAACTTAATAAACAAATCTCACTATTTCATAAAAAGGTTTTAGGACATTCAGGTATAATCGCAACTTATGAAGGTATAAAAAATAAAATATATAACCCAAAACTGAAAGTTACTGTTCATAAAATTATTAATAATTGTGATATTTGTGCCGCTGGTAAATATGACAGAAACCCAATAAAAAAGAAGTTCTATTTAAATGAAACTCCGACAACAATTAATGAAATAGTTCATGTAGATACTTATGTTAATACAAAACACTCTTTTATTAATTTTGTAGATAAATTTTCAAAACATGTTGTAAGTTATTATTTAGAAGACCGTAATAGTCAAACAATAATAGAAAAACTTAGACAATATTTAGCTTCAAAACCTAAAATAAAAAAATTTGTATTTGATAATGAGTTTAATAATAAAAATATTAGAGCATTTTGTACCGAAGAAAATATTGATTTTCATGTAACCAAACCTAACAGTCACACTGGTAATTCAGACGTAGAAAGATTTAATAACACCATAACTGAGAAAATAAGAACTCTTAATATAGAAGAAAAATTACCAATAAAAACCCAAATGCTTAAAGCAGTAAAATTCTATAATAATACTTATCATAATAGTATAGGTGCAACTCCATTAGAAGTACAAGAACTTAAAGTAGATCATAGTTTAATCCGCAAAAGATTAGAGAAAATAAAAATAAAAATTATTAATAAAAGAAATAAAACTAGAGAAAATTATGTAGAAAAAAGAAAAATTGGTTTCATTAAAAACTATAAATCCGTTAGACATAAAGAAGAACCCAAATTTAGAAAACTTAAATTAGAAAACGTTCATGAGGAAAATATTAAAAGACCTTTTAAATTTTCAGCTAATATTGATGATACTGATCCTGATGATTGTACCAAGTCAACAGTCATTAATACTTGAAAAAATTAATTCAGAAGTAGGATACACAAAAATTCAAATGGACGAAATAGAAATACCTACCAAATTTGACATAATTTTACACATTGTACATCCAAAAGAAATACTTGATCTTGTTGAAAAAATAGAAAACACTTTACAACCTATAAATCTTGAAAACACAAACGATCTAAAAAATTTAGCTGTACACGAAATTCAGACTATAAAAAATCAACTAAAGACAATTGCAATTCAAAGGCATAAACGAGGACTTATACATTTAGGTGGAACTGTTATAAAGTGGGTATTCGGGACAATGGACGATAATGACCGACAAAACATTGAAGAACATATTAATTCAATTGACTCAAATAATAATAAAATTGTTGATACCGTTAATCAACAAATAAAAATTAATGATAATTTCAATAAATCATTTACACTTATAAAAACTGCAATAGAAACAGATAGATTAAAAATTATCAATAGATTAAATACAATCGAAAAAAATTATTATACAAATAATTTATTAGTAGAATTATTAATCAAAATAGATTTTATTAAAAGACAAGTTGACAACATACAAGACAATTTTGCATCAGCTAGGACAGGAATCTTACATCCTAACATTTTAACAGACGATGAAATTAGAATACACAATATAGACTCTAGAAAACTGACGGAAACCAGACTAGGTATAGCAAAATTTTACAATGAATCTATTATTTTCGCGATAAAAATCCCTAAAGAATTTCAAAAATATTACAAAAGACTTATTTTCCAATTGTTAATTCATTTAATAAGCAAATAGATCAAGAAAGTGAATATGTAATTGAATATAATAATAAAACTTATACTTATGAAAAAGACAAATCATGTAGAGAATTAAAATTAAGAAAAAATTGTATATTTAAGAAAAATTTTAGATTCATAATTAACAATGAAGAAGAATATATAGAAATTGATGACGATATAATATTAACCAATAATATAAAAAATAAAAAATTTAATAGTTCTTGTGATGATAGAAAATTGTTACTTGATGGAAATTATTTTATTCATTTTCAAAATTGTACTATAAATATTAATAATAAAAAATTTAAAAATAATATTGTAAAATACATAAAAAAATTTACTATTCCGATAACTAATTTGTCAAAAATAAATTACACTAATTTAACTTACTTTTAAAAAAAATGTATAAAATCAAGAAAAAAATATTGAAGAAATTAAATTGTTAAAATATCATAAATATGTAAGTTATGGTTTATCGTCATCATTAATAATACTTGTAATGGCATTTTTTGTATTAATTTTTATGTATTTAAAAAATAGAAATTTTAAAATAAATATTAATAATAAGATTCAGGAGAATCCTAAAACAAATGGGGGAGGAGTTATGTTACCAACCATAAGTCACCTTGAAATAAATAAAATTAATGAACCCAATGATATGACTTATGTTAGCAACAAACAAATCCAACATTTTCCTAATAACAATTTAATTAAAGATATAAAAATTAAATTATAATAAAGGAAATGCAGATCAAATTGCAATATATTATTTCATTAAAATAAATATTAATAACAATATTTTAATTCTCACACAAATTTTTGCTTACTAAGATTACCAAATTTTAAATAATTTTCCCACATTAAATAAATAAATTTTAATTATATTTTTTAATCACGTTTTATTGCAACGTGATAAGAATTGCAATAATTAATTATTTTAAACTTAAGTAGTCAGTCAAAAAACATCTTTCGAATAGATAACTTGCTTGTCCGAAATTATAATTAGTTTAATAAGTTCATTAAATAAGTTTAATAAATAAGTTCATTAAATAAATTTAATAAATAAGTTTATTTTTTTTTAATTCAAGATCGTTTTTTTATTAAAATAAATATCTTTTTAAAAAAGAAAGGAGAACTTTCTAAAAACAAAAGTCGCATGTATCGCTTTTAAAAAACAATTTTTTTTTACATTTCTCTCTCTTTCAGTGAGAAAATTATTTATGTATATTCCTTTTTCCCGTTTTTTGTTGTTTTTATGGCCTTGAGAATTTTTATTTTGCTATAAAAAGAAAAAAATCTTTTTGAGAAGAAAAATTCAATGTAGGGATTTTTTTTATTTTTTCATATATTATGTTACGGAAAATTATTATTTGTCAAAAAATTTTATATAATGAATGCTTATTATTTGTTTTACACGATTTTTGATTTTACTTTATTAAAAAAAAAACCGTGAAAAAAAATAATTAAAAAAAAATATTTAAAAAAATATTGTCTCTTCTGGGGATTAAGAGTTCAAACTCGGATGTTATTTTTCATAATTTTTTCATACAAATATATGAAAAAAATCAGCTTTGTCGTTATGAATGATAACCATATAAACATATAAACATATGTATACATATATGTATAAAGTTGAAATTAAATTAATTTTTTTTAAAATGATTTAAAAAAAATAATTTAAAAAAATTAATTTAAAAAAAAATATTGTCTCCGACGGTTATTTTTCACAATGTAAACATATGAAAAAAAATGTCTTGTCTTATGAGTGAAGCATATTAATTATATATATACATAATCATATTACACACATATATAATAAATACATACATATTCTATTATGCGAATAAGTAAAGAATCTGCCATCGTTGTAATATCAATATTCATAGACAGGTAGAACTAATTTTGCTTCATATTTTTCATATATTTATATGTGTATGTTTCAATTCCAATCAGGGATGATATTTTTTTAATATTTTCACATATTTTCAATTTATTTTTCAAATTTCTGAAAATGGTGTATGTGGCGGCACCTGTTGACGAAAGTATGCAGCGTCGGTGATTAATCTAGTTATTTAAAATCAATGATATTACTTAATTTTTTTTAATGAAATATCAATAGTACTATATGGGCGAATAAAGCGTGGGAACTAAATCTATATCCCACAATAGGGCGTGGTCTAGTTATTGAGGGGAGCGTGTCTAATTGAGGTGTTAATTAGGGGCGTGTCTGAATGATAATTAACAGGTGTTAATTAGGGGCGTGTCTGAATGATAATTAAAAGGTGTTAATTACTGACACGAGCGGCCCGCATGTTAGATGTGCATTGCGATGTTAATTGCGGGATGTGGATGTTCATTGCGGGATGTGCATTGCGGGATGTACATTGCGGGATGTACATTGTGGGATGTGCGTTGCGGATGTTAATTGCGGGACGGGATGTTAATTGCGGGACGTGGATGTTAATTGCGGGATGTGCATTGCGGGATGTACATTGCGGGATGTACATTGTGGGATGTGCGTTGCGGGGTGTTTATTGGGGGATGTTCATTGTGGATGTTCATTGCGGAATGTTCATTGGGGATGTTCATTGGGGATGCTAGTTGGGGATGTTCATTGGGTCGTGTGAGCGGGAGATGTTTTTTTTTGTGCGGCTGGCTGCGCCAGGATTTCATCTCGTACCAATATTTTGCAAATCGGGCACTCTACCTGTTGAGCCATCTACCTGTTTTATATATCGTGGTTTAAATGCGTATATCAATGAATCAATGTAATTTAAAAAATAAAATAAAAAAATTAATAATAATAATCTGCCTATAGTGGGAATCGAACTCAGAGAAAATAATTTTTGTTTTATAAGTCGTTGTCGAAGACTCTACCTATTGAGACCGTCTTGTATTTCACATTATTAAAAATGTATATCAATATGTGTAATTTTTTTTGTTGTTTCACTTTTTGTTAAATTTTATGTATGCTTTTTTTTCATTTTTCGTAAGAATTAGAAATAAAATACATATATTTGTTGCACGGCTATTATGTAGTACATATGTACTATGGTAGGTTTTGAATCAACTTGCAACGGTAGAGGAGTTATTTATTATTTATACATAACCAGGAAATAAAACCTGATAAATGTTTACACTACAATATTTTATTTTAGTTGCCAAGTTTAACACATAGATGTCGCACAATTATTGGTTGTTGTATAATGTATAGGAGGTTGGTGCCACGGATATGTGGAACCTATGTGGAAACTTGGTTCTGCTAATTGTCTAGGATAAAATGTACAAAAAAAGATCTGCCTATGGTGGGGATCGTACTCAGAATTTTTTTTTTTTTTATAAGTAGTTGTCGACGACTATTGAACGATCAACCATTTTGAATTTATATTTATAAATACGCTTTCATACACTTAATGTTTAAAGTGTAATTTTGGTAAACTAACTTATAAAATTTCATAACAGAAAAAACAAATATGTTAATGTATTATAGCATGTATAATATTTTATTAAAAAATATATTGTACATATGTATGTAAATCAATATACATACTGTGACACCCCAAATTTTTTTTTTACACATCTAAAAATAAAAGGAAATTAAAATATATTTATAAAGGAAAATAATAAACAAAAATGATTTACCTGCCACAATATCGCCGGCCATGCTCGGTTATTTTTTTTTTTTGTGTTTTGTCAACTTAAACTGTCAAAAATTTTGATTCTGTATGTTGGTGGTGTTTCGTTAAGTGTCTATTTACTTAGTACTAGATGTCGCTTTGGTGGTGGTGAGTTGACTTTTTCCGACCCAATACAAAAGATGCTCTTCATTTGACCCGGGGTTCTGGTTTCGACGGTCGCGCTGGACACAGTTTTTTTTTTGTATTGTAGTTTTTTTTATATATTTTTTTGAAGGAAGTTGTGAAAATTATGCTAATTTAGTGATAAATTGAAAACAAGAAAAAGTATAAAAAAAAGGAAAAAAAAATAAGGCAGAAATTAAAGAAAATTTTTTTTTGTTAAAGAAAAAAAAAGGGTAAAGGAAATTGTTACACTAAAATTTAAATTAGAAAAAAAAAATTAAAAGGAAAACGGAAAAAAAAATCAAAACCGAGTAGTATAATTTGTGTGTCCAGCGGGCGCGATTCGTCGTCGAAAAATGTTGTCCCTTTTTGTTGGTGTGTCCTGTGTTCCTGCGTCGAGTCTTGAGTGAGAGTCCTGTATTGCAGCAGTTGGTTATCGTCATCAATCCTGTCGAGTAGCAGAGTCGTCGTCGGAATTCCTGGGTTTTCGTTTTTTTATTATAAAATTTTTTTTTTGGATTAAATCTTGTTTTTTTGTTATTAATTATATTGTGTAGAGTAGTTTTTTTTAATTTTTAACTATTTATGGTTTTTTTTTTGTAATAATATATATATGTATATATAAAAATATTTAAATTCTAGTCGCGATTTCAGAGTTCGTGAGCTCCAGACATGTCCGGAGTAGCCACGTAGCTACTGTAAAAAGGTATGTTTTGTTAAATTATTAAATTTTGTGCTGGCAATGCCGTGCCAACTATATATTGACCACATATATATATATATATATATAAATCTGTTCCAAAAAGAAAAAAATATGTATATATAATCTTATTCGGAGATGTCAAATATGTTATTATTGAATTGGATGGTTTCCTGGATAATTTGATTTTTTTTTGTGTAATTAAATATAAATATTAAAATATAAATAAAAAAATTTTGTTTGTTAAAATTCTAAATTAAAATATTGGTGTTTCTATTTATTTATTTATTATTTAGTGCCTTTTTTTTCTTTTTGTGAACATCGTTGGGTGAAAGAAATTTTTGTTGTGTTCGAGATTGTTTTTTTTTTTGTGGTTTTTTCGAGGTTTTTGGTGAATTTTATTTGGTTGTGATCATGGCTGGCTAGGATTTCAACTTTTGTGAACCAGCGTAGTCAGGATGTTCCTCTCGTGTGACTCTTCTGTGCTGAGCCGGCAACAATAGGAGGAAATCCCAATGATCCTGGAAGCTGAGAGTAAAACAAAAAGAGAAGTATTTTTTTTTATTTTTTGGTAAAGACATTTATTTCTGGTATTGTTCATTTGTAGTGATTGTGGCTAGGTCACTCAGACCTGGCGCCCAACGCTCTCAGCTTCCGAACACAACTCCTCCGAACTTATCTTCAGCTAACATATCAATAAAATTTGATAGCGTTACAATTGGTGGCCAAACTATATGGGACTTTAATATGCACCAATTGTTGATACAATTGGTGTGCAATTTGTTTGAAAATGTTAAAACTTTTTTATGTTGGTGTGACGTTGGTCACCCGAACAAATAGCAACTCCACCGACTACTTGTTTTGCTGGAAATAGGTTCGGATGGAGTTGGTGAGATTACCATATTGTCGTCAATAAATCCCCTTTTGGCTTGCATTCCTTCCGACGGCTTCATTATGAAAAAAAATTACTTAAAATTTTTTTTTTGTGTAATTATTTATTCGTGTGTAATTGTTCGACTGGTAGTTGATTGGTTACCTTGGTGGTCCATGGTAATTCCTACCAGTCCTTTGGTTATTATTTATTGTCCGGAGTTGACTAGTAATTAAGGTAGTGCTTAATTACACCTTCGGACCTTTGGTATTTACTTTTTGACACCTAATATTGTTAGTTAGATACATAATACGGTGGTCCGTATTGTGTCCTAGCAATATTAGGTGTTTTTCTTTTTTTGTGTTTCGAGAAATTTTTTTTTTGAAGTGAAGCTTGAGGAAGGAATGCTAAGACAGGAGTTTCCCCTATATTTTCTGCCTATTAATCCTTGTTCCAGTTCCTAGTCCCCTTGTTTTACCTTTCCTACAAAAATTCTGGCTGCGATGGTTCACGTAATTTGTCAAAATTAGAATAGAAACAATTTAAAAAGAAAAAAAATAAAATAAATTGTTTTTGTTTTTTAAATAAAACACCCAAAATTTAATATCTTATTATTAAAATATTTATTGGTTCTAAAATATTACAACTTCCTAAAATTAAATTATTTAAAATAATTATTGAAGTAAAATTATTTAAAATCTATAAAAGTATACATTATATAAAATAAAAATTATTAAATTACATATTAAAAATTATTGAAATTAAAAATAGACTTATAAAATCACCGATCACACAAAAATTTTGTTTGTTTGTAAACAGAAAAAAAAACTACTTTTATTTCGGTTCACAAATATCAGCTGATTCTGAAGTAGGAATATTCTGTACCCAGCGGCCTGAAGAGTATTAGAAAAATTTTTGTAATAGATCAACTTAAGTATAAATTATAGTGGGTTGTTGCTTATTTCGGGGCAGTGCAATTAGTGTAGTTGGTGTAGGATTTTTTTTTAGTTAGATTATTTATTATTATTTTTTAAATGTAGCATAGATTAATTGTAGATGTAGATTTTTTTTTATTAATTATTTATTGAAATATATTATAGTTGTTATTTATTAGTTAGTGTTAGGTATTTACATTTATTTATTTATTTTACAAAAGCTTTTTTGTAGTTATAATTGTTTTTTTATTTATTAAATGGTGTAGTGAAGTTATTTGTATTATAGTATATCTATATTTTTTTTTGTAGTATTAGTAAAAAATTACAATCAGTGTTATTTATATTTACAGATTTTTCTTTGTTATTTATATTAACAATTTTTGTGGTATTTATTATTTACAATTTTTGTTATTTATATTTACAAAGGTTTTTTTTCTGTTATTTATAATTACAATATTTCGTTCCGTATACACTGATTGTTATTTATTAAAATTTTTTTTTTGGTGAAGTCAGGTTTACATTTTTTTTTAATTGTTTATTTATGCTAGGGTTAGCTTACATAGTTTTGTATATTATTTGTTAAAGTTTTTTTTTTTTTTAATTATTATTTTTATAATTAATTATTAGTGTTATTTATTATTAGTTTAGTATTAATTTAATGTAACATTATTATTGGAATAGTTCATAGCGTAGTATTAGTTATCACCGCCGCTGAAATAAACAATTAGATTATTAGTTTTAAAAAAAAATTAGTAATATGAAAAATATCATGGCTACCTTTAAACACTGTATAGATCCGGTTTTGTTAGATGAGGATGAGTTGGCCTATGAATTAGAAATCCGGAACCTACTGGTTCGTTCGGATACCGCGATGGAAAAATATTCGCGCCTCAGTAGAATACTGGATCAGGAGATAAATAAGAAACCAATTTGCCAAAGCCAATTATCTCCGATCCAGAGGGCGAATTTGACATCTGCGAAGGCAAGGTATCTTCCTGTAAAGCGCTGATCCTCGACGGTCTAAAAAACTCAAATAAGGATGCGCTTGCTATCGCCACAACAAAATCATATCACGTGTGGGATAGATTAAATCGTCTAAAAAATGTTGAAAAAACGTATTCAGGTCTGGTTAGGAGTTGTAGAATTAAAGGAAGGTTTAGAGAAAATAAAAACATTTACCCTTACGTCGGTAGTAGCTCCTGATGGCGAAGAGAACGTGGATGGTGCCGGCGGTCTATTAATTCCGGAACTGGCTACATTAGAAAAATCCGATCCTGCCGTAACTGGACCGGCACCTAAAAATATAGTCGATAAAAATAAGAATCACAACAAAAATAGAGTACCTGAACAACGTCCGGATACGTGTGCTTCGGTAGGAAGTCCAGGGTCATTACCGTCCAATCGGCAGACGTCGGTGGTAATGCCCAGCCAAGGTCCGTTCGGTCCATGGACCGCATCGCCACGGTCGGATCCGTATTTCCAACGGTTTGGATCTTCAGGAATCGCAGCACCAAATGCGTCTGGAAAAAAATTACATTATAATACTGGTCGAAACAATTATCAGAGATCGAATCAGCCATATATTCACAACGGGTTCAATAATAATAATTTTACTTACCAGCAACCACCTCCGCTACCAACAGGATGGGATCGTCCGGGTCTTGATGTGTCGAATATGATTGCGGATCAACAACGGCAGATTAATGAACTGCGGGAGGTGCTCGCTAGGCAGCAAATCGCGCCATCGGTACCACAGCCCCAGCGTCAAATACCAACAGCTGTCCGGTACGATTTAACACCTACGCCACTGCCGCAAGCGCAAGCAACTTCCATACCGTCCAGTGGATACACACCTACCAGGAATCGAGCGGAAAGTATTAGTGAGGATGAAGAAATTGACTTTAGATCGCAAGTACGAGGGAATCGTCGTAATCCGGTAGAGAATTGGGGGATCCAGTTCGATGGTTCGGGAAAAGGATTACCGCTACCGGAATTTATTTTCAGGATTGAAACCTTGGCTCGTGGTGACCAATATCCAGTGGAGAGTATGGTCCTGTCCCTCAACCAACTTTTGAAAGGCAGGGCAGACACATGGTACTGGCAGTTCATTAGGTTGAATCCGCAGACAACTTGGTCTCTACTGAAAAAGGCGATGAATGAGGAATTCGACGAAGGGGAAGAAGACGGTGATATTAAAAGAATGATGGAAGCTCGGAAGCAGAGATCGTGCGAGAGGTTTTCTGATTTTAGGTTGGACATGGAGGGTCTGCGATTGCGATTGAGGCAGGAAATTTCAGACGACGATTTTCTGAACCGTCTCCTGTATAATTTGTACCCAGGCTATAAAAAGGCACTGATTTTGGAAAACATCGTAACCCTAAATCAGCTGGACAAATTATGCAGGAGATTGGAGAGGAAATGGAAGGAAATAGGGGAATGTGCTGAAGATCAAGTTCGCTCAAGAAGAGCTTATAAGCGAACTCGATGATATGGCCGAAAATATTTCGCACGTACCTGTTTCTATGTCTGAAACCGCCAAGACTGAACAACCTGTGGTAAAAACTAATATTTCTGTTTTTCCGTCCACCAATCCTGTAGAAGTCCTTTCTGTTCAACAACCTTCGTCTGTTCGTCCCATTCCGTCAGAAATTTTACAGCGTCCTGAAAATAAAAATGTATATACTATCTGTTTTAACTGTGTTGACATTGGGGATACCGTTAGTGATTGTCCTCTGCCGTTGAAAATTTTTTGTTATAGGTGTGGGTTCAAAGACACCTACGTGAACAGATGTCCTAAATGTAAAAAATATGGTCGTCCGGGAAATGGCAATGCAGACATGGGAACGTGGAGGAACCCATTTCTCCGTCCTCGTCCAAATCCTCCATTTTAAAGGCTGGTAATAGTTATAAGTTAGGTTTAGTTTCCAAAAATAGCCCTGTAAGTAGTATAGACAATTTAGAATTTAGTAGTAGAATTAAGGGGGATATTAGAACTAAGAAAAATTTTAGCGTACGTAGGGAGATAAAAAATTTATTGAAAGCAACATATGTAAGACCGGATGGGGATAACCGTCCGTTCATGAAAATAAAGATTGGAGATAAAAATCACTTCGCTCTACTCGATAGTGGAGCAAACATAAGTTGCTTGGGTAGGGATGGGGAAGAACTATTAAAGGATTTAGACTTACCTTACACCCCGTTTGGGGCAGATATCAGTACTGCCGATGGGGCAAAACAAAAGGTGCTTGGCTTTGTCCATTTAAACATCCAATTTAATAATATCGCCAAATATATTAAATTCTTCCTCATCCCGTCCATCAAAAGATCCGTTATTTTGGGAATGGATTTTTGGGATGCATTTAATGCCATTCCATTTCGATGCCTAGAATTAAACGAGATAGAAAAAGATAATGAGAATACGCATAAATTAACGATCGATCAGAAACAAACCTTACTGGAGACAATCGAGCTCTTCCCATCCTACAGTGCGGCCGGTTTAGGTAAAACTACCCTGTTGAAGCACGAGATCGACGTGGGAGATGCTATACCGTCCGTAGTCCGTCCCAATACAGAAAATCTTAGACGCTGAAATACATAAAATGTTGAAAGAGGACATAATAGAAGAGAGCAGAAGTGGATAGGCATCGCCCTTGGCTATATTAAAAAAATCGAACGGCACAGTTAGACTGTGTCTAGACGGCAGAAAATTAAATGCTGTCACCAAGAGTGATGCGTATCCACTTCCGCATATAAATTCAATTTTTAGTAGGGTTAAGAAAAGAAAATTTATTACCAGCCTCGATCTGAAAATGGCTTTCTGGCAAGTCGAGCTCGACGAAAAATCGCGAGACAAGACCGCATTCATAGTGCCAGGTCGTGGCCTATTTCAATTTAAAAGAATGCCTTTCGGTTTGTCCAACTCCCCGAAAACACTTTGTAAGCTGATGGACAAAGTAATCCCGTATGAGCTTCATGAGGATGTCTTTGTCTACCTTGATGATCTGTTGTTCCTCTTGGAGGACTTTGACATCCACATGTTGCTCTTGGGCAAAGTAGCAAAGTGTTTGAAGCAAGCTGGACTAACCATCAATATCGAAAAAAGTCGTTTTTGCCAGAAGCAAACTAAATATTTTGGCCATATCATCGACAGCGAGGGGATAAAAACTGATCCCGAAAAAATCGTCGCAATCAGTGATTTTCCACGTCCTAAATCAGTCCGACAAATTAGAAGATTTCTCGACATGACAGGTTGGTACAATCGCTTTATCAAAAACTACGCAGAGCTGGCCACCCCAATCACCAATCTACTGACAAAAAATCACAGGACAAATGGAACGACGAAGCAGTCAGCCTTCATCGCCTTGAAGTTGGCGCTCACACAAGCGCCAGTTCTCGTTAACCCAGACTTCAACCGATAATTTTCAGTCCAATGTGACGCGTCGAAGACGGGACCCCGACTCCGTTCTATTTCAGATGGATGAAGAGGGACATGAACATCCGATTGCGTTCATGTCGCAGAAAAATTACAGCGTCTCTGAACTAGAATGCCTCGCGGCTGTCGTAGCGATAAAAAATTCCGACCGTACATTGAGGGGGCCAAGTTCACCGTCATCACTGACCACGCTAGTCTTAAATGGTTGATGAACCAAAAAGATCTTTCGGGTAGACTAGCGCGGTGGAGACTTAAACTTCAAGGGTTTGATTTCACCATCGTCCACCGGAAAGGCAGCGATAATATTGTGGCTGATGCTCTGTCGCGCGGCGAAGTAGACGAGCTTGAGGGGGAACTACGACAGCACAATATTATCGACGGAAGTGATGACGCGTTCCAAGACCTGGAATATCTTGAGAAAGTGGACACCTTTAAGGAAAATATAACGAGATTTCCGGATATTAAAATCCAAAATGGAGTTATTTTAAAACGTTGTGGGTTTCGAAAAAATGAGGCACGTAAAGATATTCCGGTCTGTAAGCTGTGGGTTCCGTCCGCTCTCTGCGACAAGATCATTCGGCATTATCATGATGATCCCATAGAGGCTCATTCGGGTGTTGATAAAACTACGGAGAAAATTAAACGGTATTATTATTGGCCAAACATGAACCAGTCGATCAGTACTTACATAGCGCACTGCGATTCGTGTAAAGAATGTAAAGCTCCGAACATTTGTCTGCGGCCACCAATGGTTAGACGACCTCCACCAGTCCGTCCGTGGCAAAACATCAATATTGACTTATTAGGCCCGTATCCGAGATCTAAAAATGGAAAAAGCATCATATTAATAGTATTAGACCAGTTTAGCAAATTTGTATTATTAAAACCTTTGCGGCAGGCAACGACTGGTCCAATTTTAAAATTCCTGGAATCCGATGTATTCCACCTATTCGGCATACCAGAAGTGGTGTTATCGGATAATGGAGGCCAGTTCAGATCTAAAGAGTTCAAAAAATTAATGCCGGAATACAATATAACCCATAAATTTACAGCACCTTACCATCCACAGGCAAACTCGTCGGAACGAGTAAATAGAAATATTATCACCGCAATCAGAGCCTATATAAAGAGTGATAACCATAAAGAATGGGACAAAAATTTGAAAATTTGAAATGTGGTGCACGACGCTACGAGATTTTCGCCATTCTATTTAACTTTTGGTTACCACATGGTGACTGATGGTTCCTCATATGAGGTGCTCCGAAAATTAAACGCTCTTCAAGAAGAAGTTACCATTGAGAACGACGACCATCGACACAGAAGGGTACATGACGCAGTTATACAAAACCTGAAAAAAACAGAAAAAAAATTTGAAAAAAATATAATCTGCGTAAGACCAATAAAATTCGTACCTGGTGATATCGTTTTTAGACGAATGCATGGTCTGAGTGACCAACAAAAGAAGATATCGGCAAAATTTTGAAGCCGTGGCAAAAATGTACAATTATGTCAAACAAAGGCCACGTGTGTTACGAGGTGGAAGACGACGTCACGGGGAAAAAATCAATTCTTCATGCCAAAGATTTAAAAAAGTAAGGCCCGGCTTATCTCAGGGTGTGGGACAGCCCCACGTTGAGCTAAAATGAAAAAAAAAATTGTATATTACATTAACACCTGTGATGTTTTAAAAGTTTTTTTTTGTTATTTATTATTATATTTAGTGTAGGTTTAGTGAGAGTTGTGAGATTTTTTGGTTGTTATTTATTTAGTAGGGCTTAAAATGTTTTTTTGGTTATATACACTTAGTTGTTATTTAATTTATTAGTTATAGTTAATTTGTTTATTATACACTTAATTGTTAAATTATTATTAGTTTAGGTTTAAATTATTGGGGATGGGAATAGCTTAATTTCTTTAAAAAAAACACACAAAAAACACAATTGTTTATCTTACCTTGCTACCTAAAAAAGCGTAGATACACCATCAATAATGTTGGGTGGTTCAGACTTGCTCTGATGGGAATGCTTCACGATGAAGCCTGTTTTGTGACACCCCAATTTTTTTTTACAGGAAATTAAAATATATTTATAAAGGAAAATAATAAACAAAAATGATTTACCTGCCACAATATCGCCGGCCATGCTGGGTTTGTTATTTTTTTTGTGTTTTGTCAACTTAAACTGTCAAAAATTTTGATTCTGTATGTTGGTGGTGTTTCGTTAAGTGTCTATTTATTTAGTACTAGATGTCGCTGTGGTGGTGGTGAGTTGACTTTTTCCGACCCAATACAAAAGATGCTCTTCATTTGACCCGGGGTCGAATGAAGGGCAGAAAAAAATAGGCTGATGTGTCGGAAAAAGTCAACATTTGGAGATTCTGGTTTCGACGGTCGCGCTGGACACAGTTTTTTTTTTTGTATTGGAGTTTTTTTTATATATTTTTTTGAAGGAAGTTGTGAAAATTATGCTAATTTAGTGATAAATTGAAAACAAGAAAAAGTATAAAAAAAAGGAAAACAAAAAAAATAAGGCAGAAACTAAAGAAAATTTTTTTTTGTTAAAGAAAAAAAAAAGGGTAAAGGAAAGTGTTACACTAAAATTATAATTAGAAAAAAAAACCCTTTTAAGGTTCAAATTAAATGAATAAACGGAAAAGGAAGGAAAAATATAATAAAGAAATAAATTAGCTTAAGTGAGAAAAATCGGAAAGTTGGTGAATCGAACGAAAACAAAAATTTAAAATTAAAAAAAAAAAAAAATTAAAAGGAAAACGGAAAAAAAATTCAAAACCGAGTAGTATAATTTGTGTGTCCAGCGGGCGCGATTCGTCGTAGCAATTCGTCGTCGAAAAATATTGTCCCTGTTTGTTGATGTGTCCTGTGTTCCTGCGTCGAGTCCTGAGTGAGAGTCCTGTATTGCAGCAGTTGGTTATCGTCAGCAATCCTGTCGAGTAGCAGAGTCGTCGTGGGAATTCCTGTGTTTTTTTTTTTTTATATACATTTTTTTTGGATTAAATCTTGTTTTTTTGTTATTAATTATATTGTGTAGAGTAGTTTTTTTTAATTTTGTAACTATTTATGTTTTTTTTTGTAATAATATATATATGTATATATAAAAATATTTAAATTCTAGTCGCGATTTTAGAGTTCGTGAGGTCCAGACATGTCCGGAGTAGCCACGTAGCTACTGTAAAAAGGTATGTTTTGTTAAATTATTAAATTTTGTGCTGGCAATGCCGTGCCAACTATATATTGACCACACATATATATATATATATATATAAATCTGTTCCAAAAAGAAAAAAAATATGTATATATAATCTTATTCGGAGATGTCAAATATGTTATTATTGAATTGGATGGTTTCCTGGATAATTTGATTTTTTTTTGTGTAATTAAATATAAATATTAAAATATAAATAAAAAAATTTTGTTTGTTAAAATTCTAAAATATTGGTGTTTCTATTTATTTATTTATTATTTAGTGCCTTTTTTTTCTTTTTGTGAACATCGTTGGGTGAAAGAAAATTTTTTTGTGTTCGAGATGGTTTTTTTTTGTGGTTTTTCCGAGGTTTTTGGTGAATTTTATTTTGTTGTGATCATGGCTGGCTAGGAATTCAACTTTTGTGAACCAGCGTAGTCAGGATGTTCCTCTCGTGTGACTCTTCGATCCATTAGACTTGTTATTATGTAACAGGTGAGTTGGATTGAAGAGTTACCTATTTAGACAATATGGTGTTTAGAAGGATCATTGGTCGACCCACACCCCACAGACTGTGCTGAGCCGGCAACAATAGGAGGAAATCCCAATGATCCTGGAAGCTGAGAGTGAAACAAAAAGAGAAGTAGTTTTTTTTTTTTTTGGTAAACGAATTTATTTCTGGTCTTGTTCATTTTTAGTGATTGTGGCTAGGTAACTCAGACCTGGCGCCCAACGCTCTCAGCTTCCGAACACAACTCCTCCGAACTTATCTTCAGCTAACATATCAATCAAATTTGATAGCGTTACAATACTTCAAAGCATATGTTTTTGGGAATTTATATTTTTTTCGAAATGTATTTTTGCCATGTTGTTTTTGTAGTATCACGGCCTCTAAATATTGGATAATAATTTCCCGCATTTATAAGACGTAGCTCTTCATCATTTGTGATGGTTAAGGCTATTCGTTGCTAGAAATATTATCAGTTTTTTCCCCGATCCTTAAATTTTGTACAAAGGTTCAAGATCACGTCGATAATTGCATGTTGTATTAAAATTTAAGTTTATGTTTATTATGTTGTATTTATTTTATGTTAAAATGTTATAATTTATAACTTTCATAATTGTAAATAATGACTAAGTTTTGAAAGGAAGTTATGATCATTTGTTATTAAAACCTAGCCCTTTTATAGGTTTTAAAATAAAGAGTATTAACTTAAAGCAACAATGTTGCAAATTTATATTTTAATATTCGATAATTATAAGCGTAATTAAATTTTGTACAAAGGTTCAAGATCACGATTCAAGATCACTCTGATAATTGCAGGTTGTATTAAAATTTAAGTTTATGTTTATTAGACTGTTTTTATTTTATGTTAAAATGTTGCTTATAATTTAAAATATGTTATAACCTTTATAATTGTAAATAATTACTAGGTTTTGAAAGGAAGTTATTATATATGTAGTTCTATTAAATTCTAATCTCGAACCAGCTATTAATAATAATTAAAAGCTATAAAGTAATTTTTATATGTTTCTGAAATTGTATATAAGGCAGAACATATTTTAGAAATTAGCAGTTTAAATAAATTTTAAAAAGTGTAAAGTATTTTAAAAACATAGTACAGTAAAACAATGTTACGATCTACTATTAGAAACAAATCCGATATTTTAGTTAAAAAATTTAATTTACGAGCACAAAAAGTAGAATTTATCATCAATGAAACACCAATTGGAAAAGATCCAATAAAATGGATCAAATCAGCTATTGAAGAAATATTAGAAGACGCAACTTAAAATATTTTACCTACAGATCAGATAGGTATAAGCTTTTGTGGAAAAAGCTTTGAAGATAGAGGTCCTGGCTGGATGAGCTTTAGATCAGCAAGTTCAGTTACAACTGAAGACTTATGGGATTTAATTACAAAAGTTTTTCAAAGCAAATCTGAAGGTTTAAACACAGATACGTTTTGTCTAGCTGTAACATCTGTACGTATGCCACAAGGCCTTGCAAAGCCATCTAACTATTTCAGTTTTAAAGAAGAGTGTATTAAACGTAGAGGAATTATAACGATAAAAAATACAGATTACCTCTGTCTTCCAAGAGTCTTAATTGTAAGTATAGCTATGTTAGAAAATGATCCTGATAAAATTAAAATCAGAAAAGACACACATGAAATGCAGACTATTCGCGGAATGAATTTATTATCAGGATCTGCTATGAACATTTCATCTGAAGGTGCTGGTATAGAAGAGTTACAAAAATTTAAGGAATATTTAGAAGAATACAAAATAACAGTATATAAATATGGTAGTAAAGGTAGAGCTGTTTTATTTCAAGGAAATACAGACAAGGAAAAAAGATTAAATTTATTGTATCATGATAACCATTTCAATGTAATAACATCCCTTACTGCTGCTTTTTGCTGTAGTTATTTTTGTGATACATGTAATATTCCGTATAATAACAAAAATAGTCATCGTTGTAGTAAAAGCTGCCTGTATTGTCAGCAATCACCACCGTGCAAAAACAACAACACAAACATTTATTGCACATTATGTAATCAATATTTTCAAAATGAAATGTGCTTTAGCAACCACCAGTCATCTAGTTCAAATAATATAAGTATTTGTAGTACAATAAAGCGGTGTTTAAAGTGTTTAAAATATTTCAAAACTATAAGACAACATAATTGTAATGAATATTTTTGTAAAATTTGTCAGCTATATGTACTACCTGATCACCAATGTTATATAAAACCAGATACTCGGTAAGCGCCACAAAAAAAATTACTATTTGTTTTTTATGATCTAGAAACAAGACAGGAAAAATTTGTTGAAAATAATGTCCACGGGGAGGTGAAATTGCACGAACCAAATTTGTGCGTTATTGCAAAACGATGTGGTGTTTGTAATAATATAAACATTTTATACTTTTGTCAAAAATGTGGATTTAGAGAACAAATTTACAAAGAAAATGTAATAGGTAAATTTATTCAAAAATTGATGGCGGCTAGTAAAATATTTAAACATATTATCGTAGTATCTCATAACGGGAAAGCTTTCGATCATCAATTTGTGTTAAATTACATTTTATTAAATACAGATATAAAACCTGAATTAATAATGCAGGGTACAAAAATAGTGATGATGAAATTAAAAAACATTAAATTTATTGATTCTATAAATTATTTTCCAATGCCTTTAGCACAACTACCGAAAGCTTTTAATTTACAAACAGTAACAAAACTTTCCTCATTTATTTAATACATTGGAAAATACCAATTATGTAGGAGCCCTGCCTGATATGAGTTATTATAGTCCTGATACAATGAAAAATACTGAAAGAGAAGAATTTTTAAAGTAGTACGATGTAAAAAAATATCAGCCTTTTGATATGCAATGTGAATTAGTTTCATATTGTCAAAACGATGTACAAATTTTAGCAGAGGCATGCACCAAATTTAGGAAATTATTGTTAGAAGAATGTTCTGTTTGTCCGTTTACTGAATCCTGTACAATTGCTTCAACTTGTAATTTAGTTTTTAGACGTAATTTCTTAAAATTACAATCAATAGGTATAATACCAAAAAATAACTATCGTGAAGGTAATGGACAATCAAAAATTGCTTTACAATGGTTACTGTGTATGGAAAAAGAAAAAAATATAAAAATACAACATGCACTAACTGGTATGGAAACGGGTACAAACGGTGTAAAAGTTGACGGTTTTTGTAGTGAAACAAAGCAAATATTTGAATTTTATGGCTGTTACATGGGCATCCTGTTTGCTTAAAGTATAACCGTAACGACCCATTACATAAAAATTCAGCTGAAACCTTAATACGCGACTATTTTAAAAAGTCAGCTCTTAAAATCTACTGAATGTGAAGTTTGCGAAATGTGGGAATGCATGTTTCGAAAAAAACTACAAACATATCAAGACATAAAATTTTTGAATACACACCCTTTATTAAATGAAATGGCGTTAAATCCTAGAGACGCATTTTATGGAGGTAGAACTGGAAATACAAGAACATATTACAAATGCAAAGAAAATGAAAAAAATAAATATATTGATGTATGTTCCTTATACCCCTGGGTGTGTAAATATGGCAAGTTTCCAATAGGTCATCCAAAACTACATATTGGAACCGATATATGTAAGAATATAAATTTACAAAAAACCGAAGGTTTTATAAAATGTTAAATTTTGCCGCCTACAAACTTATATCACCCTGTTTTACCCATAAAACAAAATAATAAATTAATGTTTACTTTATGCAGAACTTGTTCAGACCTTCTATATATAGATGGTGAATGCATACATAATGAAGATGAAAAAGCTTTAATAGGAACTTGGGTTATAGACGAGGTAAATAAAGCAATAGAAAAGCAATATAAAATCTTCGAAATTTTTGAAATCTGGGAATATAAAATTGAACAATATGATACAAATAGAAAAATTGGTGGTATTTTTACCGCAATGATGAATAAATTTATTAAAATGAAGCAATCTTCTTCAGGTTTTCCTGGACATTGTTTAACCAATGAAGAAAAAGAAAAATATATTGAAGATTTTTTGGAAAATGAAGGAATTCAGCTAGAATTTTCTGAAATTGCAAAAAATAGTGGACTACGATCTTTAGCGAAACTGATGTTAAATTTATTTTGGGGTAAATTTGGTCAACGAGAAAATTTACCAAAAACTACAATTTTAAATGAAGCTTTTGAATTATTTGAAATGCTGACACAAGCAGCAATTAAGATAAATAATATAATACCTATACATGAAAATACTATAATTGTTAATTGGAATTATATTGACGAGAATGTTCCACCTTAACTAACGGCTAATGTCGGTATAGCCGCTTACACAACAGCCCAAGCTAGATTGAAACTGTATAATTATTTAGAAAAACTAGATGACCGTGTGCTTTATTATGATACAGACTCGATAATATATATAAGTAAGGAAAATGAATATGAACCACCTACAGGAAATTTTGTTGGTGACATGACAGATGAGCTAGAAGGTGATTATGGGTCTGGTAGTTACATAACTGAATTTGTAAGCGGTGGACCTAAAAATTACGCATACAAAGTGTTTTCTACAAATGAAAATGCATTTCAAACAACTTGTAAGGTTAAAGGCATATGTTTAAATCATAAAAATATGCAATTGGTGAATTTTGATTCAATCAAATACATGATTATCAATGAAGAGACTCAGGAACCTGTTAAAATTTTATATACTAATTTCCGTAGGACAATAGAATTTGAAGTTATTACTGTACCAGAAAGTAAAACATATTTTCCAGTATCGAAAATTTTCACCTAATTATAATTCGGTTCCTTATGGCTATAAAAAATAAATACGCGAGAAGCTGTACAAATCGAATAATAAATAAAAAATATATTTTTAATTAAATATTTTTTATTCCAACATTTGAAAAAACTTATCAAAAAGAAAAAACAACAACAAAAAAGAAAAAGGGAACCTGATTTAAAAACGCAATAAATAAAAAATTTGTTTAATATTTTTTATATTTTTATTTAAAAATTTTATAAAACTAAGATAATAATAATAAAAAACATAAAAAATAAAATTTTGTTTAAATTGTTACAAATTAAAAGCTTTTATTGGTCATCATCACTGGTCGGTACATACCACCTTATGTTTGGTGTCGGGCACCGTACAAAATCTGGCCTGTAAATAGCAGGCTCAAATGGTTGGAAATGCGTGTCCCTTTTGCGAAGTAACAGTGTTAATTCTAGGTACCTAGAAAAAGGTAGGCACTTTCTTACATGTATTGTAAGGCATTCGTCAGCCTTAACAAACGGCTTCATAAAAATATTTCGATTGTTAAATTCTACTTCCCTCCCAGCCTGCAATTCAGAGGGGTACATGTATAGGAGCCTCCGTCGGTCCGCGCCATTTTTTTGTAATCTCTGCCTGATGTTCTCTTCGTAACCGAGCACCGTCTGATGCAGGTTCGTTATAGTCTGAATGGCTAACATTTCCAAACTATATTCTTCTATAAGAATTGCCGTTTCAAACTCAGTAATTTGTTGTTGATATGTTGACATTTTGAAAACTTATTTTACTTTAATTTTAAAATGCATTAAGACGTATTATATATATACGATACAATCTAGGTCATCAAATATTAAATTTTTTAGGAAGGGTCCTCAAAATTATTTAATTATAGCATATTTTTGTATAAACAAAAAAAAACTATTAAAAATTATTTTAAAATTTCTTTTTTATCAATCCATGAATTATGGGTGGTATCAAAACCAAGCCATTTAACATAAATTTTGTCTCCTTTTCTTTTAATAATTTTTTCGACAAGGTAAGCATCAGAGTTTTTTGTTTTTTGCAATTCAAATTCATAAAAGCTACCAATTATCGGTTGTTTTTTGTAATCAATTAAAGTATATGTTATGGGGTTTGTTGAATTAACTTTCGAAATTTTAAAAATTTCAGTAGACCAATTTGGTTCATAACCTTTTTGAAAAACCCCTTTAGATTTACTAATACGTACAAAATCATTAATTTTAAATTTTGCTTTTGTATATAATTTAGGCTTGTTGTAAAATGTCGTCATTATTTTTTTTTCGTTGTTCTTTGTCACTTCAAATGGTTTCATTTTAATAGTGCGATGCTTGGTATGATTGTATTTATATAATAAATCGTCTAAAATTGTAATTTCCTTGTAAACTGAATTGTTTCCACATATTATTTTTTAATGTTCGGTTAAAGCGCTCACAAATAGAGGCTTTCAGTTTTGTATATGTGTGGTAGTGATTTATATTATATTTTTTCATTAAATTTTGAAAATTACTATTAAAGAATTCTTTTCCTTGATCGGAATGAATATTTTTTGGAATTTGTTTACTTTTAATAAAAATATTTTTCATGGCGTTTGTTGTATCTATTCCACTTTTTGTTTTAACCGGTTCTGCATAAGCGTATTTTGAAAAAATATCTATAACTGTAAGGAGATATTTATAGCCTTTGTTGAATTTTGTAAAAGGAATCATTTCTACTAAATCAATCTGCCATGTATCAGTAAGACCTTTCTGTCTAACTTGGCGCCTTTTGAAGTTTTTTCTTACAGCTTTATGCAGCTCGTCTACAATTGACTTTTTACTCATAATTGCTACGATATAACTAGATAAAAATTCAATTCAGCAGTCAGTATAAATACTTCCGTGAAGCTATAAAGTACAGAATGCAGAAAAGAATAATATTTGTTGATTTCCAGTTTGTAGTTGGAAACGGAAAACAAAATTTTGTCAAGGAGATGGCAACACTTAAACAGGGGTCTTTATTACCGGAGTTTCATTTATTTAGACCACCCTACCTACAACAAGAATTAAATCAAGAAACTATAAACCAAAATAACTACAACAATAGAAATATTAACGGTTTGGAATGGATAAGCGGAAACACGGACTATAACAATCTTCCTTTCGTATTAAAAAATTTGGAATCATATACAGTCTATGTAAAAGGAAAACAAAAAAGAGATATTCTATTAAAATATTTACCAGCAACAACTCCGGTTGTAGATTTAGGTGATGACATACCGAGATTGAATGAATTACAAGAATGCAGCTCGTATCGTATTATTCATTCACTGGACCAATCAAATTTCAAGAGATGTGCTTTAAAAAATTGTTTTAATATGTATATGTATATGCTCAAACATAATAAAATTTATTTTTAAAATTAAAATTTGTTTTTACTCATAAAAAGCTCAATATTAGGAAGTTTTTATCTAATTTAGTTATAATTCGAATATCAGAATGGAAGGATGTACAGTTAAAGACGCCAACTTACTTTTAGCGTATCATTATTTTCTCAATAACGATAACACAGCAACAATTTCATCAGGCTTTCATCCACATACTTTAAAACCTATTGTTGTTATTAGTAAAACAGGAAAAGCACCTATGAAATTTAGTTATAGTCTTTGGCTTATGTTTGTACAAAATATATGCAACGAAGAAGAAATTGATAATTTAACTTTTCTGTTAAATGTTGAAGAATGGCGCCATGTCAACAAAATCAAAGATTTTATAAGCAGCCATGCATATTTTAATTATGTAACTGAAATATATGTAAGAGATTATGTGACTGAATATTTTAAAAAATGTAAAAATTGTAATGTAACTAGTTTAACAAAAGAACATTTATTTTTGCCAAAATTTTATACTTCATTTAATTTTTCAAAACTTTTTATAGAAATACCTTTGTTATGTGCTGAAAATATAATAAATGAATAAAAACAATAATTATTTTTTTTTTTATTTTATTAGTATGTTTTTGAAAAATACATATTTTTACTTATTATATAAAATTAAACTTTGAAAATTTTACGAAACATTTTTGAAATAAATTCATCATTGTAGTTGAAATTATTGGAACTAAAGATACTTAAAAATTTCTGCATTGAAATACCTCTACAGCGACAATATATAAAAATACAGCAATAATATCCACATACATCTGAAAAGTCTCCTTGTAAACGTTTTGAGTTTCTTATGAAACATTTTTGCCTAGAATTCTGATTGATTTTTCTTATGATATTTGTTTTAATTGTTTGATTGCCATAAGAATCAAAATATTCGGCACACCCAATTTTTGGAAAATTTAACACAAACCAATGTAGACCTGGTTTTGTATCTGGATCTGAATTAACAACAATACAAAATGATTTTCTTTTTATTTGTTTTGGTATACGATTAAACGCATACACGCCCCTAAAACAGGTTTTTGTCTATTTATTCTTCCGAAGAATTTTTACAATCTGTTGCGTATTCATGTTGTTCTGTTAAACTTGAAATATCATAAATTTTTGAGATACACTTCACATATTGAGATACAAATTCTTTCTTGTCTTTTCCATTAACCAATAGCACATCGAATTTGTTTAATTTTTTGTTCAAATTTTGTGTGATATTCTCATTGTATAAATTTCCATTTGTAGCACAATTTTGTATATCTGCTGTTAATTTAGCCGTCGGGTATACATATTTATATTCGTAATGTACTGTTTTATTTGATTCTTCAATTCCTGCTATTGTAACTTTACGTCCAAAATGAATAAATTTATCACGAACAAATGATACGCCCACCAAAGCGTATGACAGTACTTTATTCAAAAAAGTTGGTTTCAATAGGAGAATTAGGAGTTTGCACGCCATTTACATAAAGTTGAAATTGTGATAAATTATTGTGCTCAAAATAATATGGATTTTTTGATCTTTTTCCATTAAAATTCTCATTATTTACCATACAAAATATTAATGTATTTGGTAATTGTCCTATAAATACATTACAATTAGGATTAATTGCAACATGTTTCATATATAGTGTAGCTTCATGTATTTTTAAAAAACTATCATCCGTATCACCGCAAAATTAATAAAAATCAGGCTTCTCTAATGTTATCGAAATTCTCACGTCAACATTGTTTAAAAGTAAAGTAGGTGTGTTGAAAAAGTCAACATGTAATTTACCCATTAGCTCGACCAATCCAGAATGATTATACATTTTTTGTCTTATTTTGGCGCCTGAATTATTATAATCGTTAAGATTTGGTTTATCAAGTTCCTACCCAGCTCCCTCCAGATGAGTTGAACTAGCATCTTTTCCGTAATTAAGTAAAGATATTAAATAGCTTTTGTAATTGTACAAAGAATCAGAAGTTTTTACATTCTTTCCATTTAATGTAACATTTACCTGCTTAATCATAGAATGTAACAAATTGTTTACTACACCTAGTTGTGGTATAGGTTTTTGATCGGCACCAGTGCCTGTTTTATCAGCAGAACTCCATTTTGTTCCATCTTTTTTTAATATTTTTACTTTAAATTTAATATATATTGAAGACAGATCTCTGTATGTATCACCATGACCAAGTGAGACAAATTCTATCGTAGAAGGTGATGCATCTAGAGAGGCTAATGGATTATAAACAACTTCCTCAGTGCCCAAAATACTTGTTTGTATAGGTGGGGCTGTAAAAAGGTCCAGTTCTGATTTCATACATTCAACAACGGCCATTTTTAATTAAAAATATCTAGAATACGTGTCTTTTTTTAATTTATTTTTTCCAGCTCTCTGTATTCTCCGCCTTTTATAGATTGAATGTAATTTTGGTTCTACACGTCTTTTTATAGTTTTACGTTTTCTTAGTAGATTTTTACCACGTTTTCTTTTTCTTCCGCTACCATACATTGAATGTAATTGATTGATTGTTGAAGTTCTCAAATTTTTCAATCCTTCTTTAGCTTGATCCTGAAATACTTCTTTTGGATTACCACCTGACACTATATCAGATAAAATATTAGCAGCGGTTTTTAACGCACCGTCTTTGATTATATTTAATCCGGTAATCAATGATGGTTTCAGGAAACGAAATAAACTTGCAAATAAATTTCCAAGACCACGCCCTCGTTGAATTGCTGGATATGACTGTAACAAGGGACCTATTTCATTTATATTTCCACCAGCTTGTAATGAATAATATTTAATGTATTCACGCTGCATGTTTGAATAAAACGATAACTTTTTATAATTTGCATATATTTATATACTTTTTTATTTAAAATTTTTTGAAATGTAATACAATTTTTGTGGGATAATAGTTTGGTACATAATCTATTTTTTTACCGTACTGATCAGCAATATTAATGGCGATAGTCTCAAAAAAAATTTTTTCTACTGGAACGTAATGTATATTTTTGAATTCAATATTAATTTGTTTTCTACAGTTTTCAATATTTATTGCACGTAAGGCTCTTACTTTATTATTACCAAAAATTTCTGGTTCAATAATATCACCATATACCATTACCATGCCTCTTTTTTCATCATTATGTTTATCTATAGTATGTTTAAACAAATCGGTCAATACTTTTCTGTATTTTCCAATGTTCTTTTTATTTTCCAATCATCATAATTTATTTTCCAATCATCATATTTAAATAATGCGCTTTCTTCGGGGTAAAATGTGTAACTCATACGTTTCTTAACTTTTTCTTTGTTTCTACCTACTGTAACTTCATTCACTCCCAATGAAATCGTGACACAGGTTTCTTATATATATATATATATATATATATATCAGTTTGTAGGTAATCATTCATAAAAATTTCTGAAAGCCCAACTTTCCAATTGCCTTTGGTTAAATGGTTAAATCTAAATGTGTTGGTATTCTATTTTCAAAAGCTGCGAGCGTATTATATGGGAAAAAATTAATAGAATCATTACTAAATAATGTAATGTAGAAATCATCTCTTACATTCATGATTGCTAGTGATAAATATTTTTATTGCTGTAGCTTATTTATATGAAATCCAGTGAGGTGGTGTAGAAAATGGTTTATATTGTTTAGGTGGTGATTTACTTATTGGTGTCTGTTTTCGTTTAGTTGCTGTTGTATTTCTCTCACGAGGATATCTTGATAGAATGCTAGGTCGTATAAAAGAAGCTGTTGTATGCAAACGCTGTCTTGTATTTATAGGTGTTTGTGTGGGTAATGCAACTGTAATAGTATCCCCTGTATTTGTATAAAACATTTTCACATTTGCATTTGAAGACAATCTTTTAGTTAAACGTTCATTAGGTAATGCCTGTGTGTGAGCAAGATCAGCACGTCATCATCATCCATACCAAATTCAATATCCATATTTTCCTGATCTCCATATCGTTCCATTTCTTGTTGTTGTTCTTTTACAGGGTCAAAGTAAAAAACATCATCATCCAGTTCTGACTGTTGGTGCTTAATATTATTAAAATTCTGTATTTCCGGTTCGTAATTGGTTGAATAATCTTTTAATAATTTAATTTTTGTCTGCGTCTCAGTATTTTTACCTGTGCTACTAAAATTATTATTTTTTATATGATTAGCTGGTAACATTAACGATGTTCTCTTTTGATTACTGTATTTTATTAAATTTTGACGTAGCATGTACCATTTTTGAATGGGGTTTAAACTTTTATTAAATAAAAGTTTTTCCATATTCTGATTTAAAATATTTCAGTTCTTTTCATTATTCATTATTAATTTTTAAAATTTTAAAAAACTTCAGGGGGTATAACAATCATACGCTGCATATTATTCATTTTTCGATTGGAAATCACCTATTAATTTCCCAATAATTCCTGATAACACTGTTCCAATTAAAACAGGTAGAAAACCACCCTTTTGAATAAGTATTCGTCCTTTTGCTTTCAAATTTCTTTTAGTGCTGGCTAAACACCGAATTGTATTTTTATGTTTTTTTTAAAATGATATAACTTTTTTAGGGGCTTGATTGTTACCGTTTAAAGTATTAATTGCAATTACAATTAAAGCCTTTATAACGTCATCATATATTGCGTGTGTACACTATTTTCATATTGAGTTATTTTTAATATTCTTATGTTGAAAAATATTTATTACAATAAAAAAAAATTTGTTGATAAGACAGTCTTTAATATACTATTACGAAGTTTTTTATTTAGTGTTTTTAAAAGATGTAATATATGTAGGTTTCTCCTCAATCGTTTCATATTTCTCACAGTAAGCTTTGTTATTTAAATGATTCGAAGTGCAATAACAAACACAATGGCTGTTTTCTTTTATTCATTCCGAATATTCGGAATATTCCAAAGTGACATAAAACGTTCTTTTATTCATTCTATTTATTCCATTCCTTCTATTCTACATTCTTTTATTCCTTCGGAATATTCGGAACGCTTTTTTTTTGTACTACCTATGAATCTAGTATAAATGGAATATTCCGTATTCTAACCTCACATTTTTAGGTAAACAAAAGTTGTGTTTGTAATTACAATAGATAAAATGACGTGTAATAATTATAATGAATTTCCTATTAATGAAGTTGGTAGATGGAGTGACATCCATTGCCTTATTGATAATTACCAGAAAAATATATCAAATTTCGATCGATTTTCTAGAAAAAAAGTTTGGGACGATATTTCTCGTAAGTTTAACTGTTAAAATTGTTTGTAAATTTATATTTAAATTTTGATAATTTTATTTAAAGTTGCAATGTTAACCGTTTGTGGCAGGCGTTTTACTGGTGACCAATGTAATGGTAAATGGAAGGGTCTAAAATCCATGTACAAAAAAGTTAAAGACCACAACAACATCAGTGGAAATTCCATCAAAAAATGGGAATATTATGATTCAATGGATGAAGTCCTTTTTCGTCGCCCAGAAGTGAATCCACCAGCTACATGTTCCAGTGATGCCGCGAATATAACTATTAATGCCCCAGTTGTACGCATTACTGAACAAACAGGAATAAATGATTTTGATTTTGCGGACATCATCGATGATGAAACTGAAATTTCAAATACAAATTCTTCCCTACATCGCAAAAGAAAAAATAAACATGTTGCTGCAGAAGAATCAAGAGAAGCAAGGCACAAAGAGAAAATGCAACGGACTGATAGATTTCTCGATCTTTTCGAAACTTTAGTAAATAAAATAAAATAAAGTGCCCCATTTGTTTTTGTTTAAAATAAAAAGCCTGCCAAATTGGTGTTCATTCCTAGTTTTAAGTTATGCTAAATTTAATTTATAATACTTGTTTGAATTGTTTAATTTTGTTTTATTATCAATGTTTAAATGAATTTCATAATTTTTTAAAATAATTTTAATGCTATTTAATAATATACAAATGAATTTTTGAATTTAGTGGTTTTATTTTTAGTGTTTTTTAAATTAATTATTGTTAGAATACAAATTTCTAGCGATGTCATTTCTTTTTGAATGACCTTCTTGATCACCGGTTGCACTGGAAAAATCATCGTCGAAGACATCAATAATATTAAAATCCATTGCAATAGTATCATTTCTTTTTAAACAAAAATTATGCAAAATGCACGCAACCATAATGATGAGCGGTATAAAATCTGGTCGTCTTGTATTCAAACAATACAGTCGTCGAAATCTGTTTTTTAATAGACCAAAGGCTCTCTCAATCGTAACCCTTACTTGCGAATGCACTACATTATATAAATTTTTTTCTTCATTTAAGTTGCCATTATTCTTAAATGCAATAAGTAAATATTTTTTTAATGCATAGCCCGCATCACCTAGTAGATGCTGGTCAGGAGGAATTGTAAGAGAACCTATTGAAAAATATTATATTATTAATTCCTTCAAATATAAATGATAATAAACAAACCATCGGAAATTTTTTTAAATAAATTTGAACGACGAAATAGGCAAGAATCATGAATTGACCCTGCTTCACCGACATAACAATCAATAAACATCATATTCTCATCGCAAACAGATTGCAGAAGCACAGAATGATATTTTTTTCTATTTATATAGGAATTAGGATGCTCTTTGGGTGCTGGTATACGTACATGACTGCCATCAATACATCCAATCACACCTATAAGTTTTACAAAAATTACATTATGTTTTTCAATAAATTAAAGTTTTTTTACCAGGAAACTTTCTTTTTCTTTGAAAGTAATCAGCAGTTTGACGTGCTCTGCCTGTAGAAGGCCATGAAATTATATTATTTTCAACATTTACTTTCAATAGAATCTTGCTTATGTTGAAAACACCATTCCAACAAGCATTAATCGAAACACCGAATCTGTCAGCCACTGATCTATTATGAGAATTTAATTATTATGGTATATATTAATTTGTTTTAAATATAACCTGAAGCATTCAGTGTTAGCAATATACCATAAAGTCATTAAAATTTGTTTTTCTAATGCAATCCTGGGATGACCTCGATAGACAGCAACATATTTAGCTTCAACAGATAGAATTAAGTGGTATAAATCTTCAAAAGTTGTTGGCGTTAACCTTTTAAATTGTTCGTCATTAAATCTACAAACAGTTGCCTCATAATAATGTTGATTTTTAGGCAAACAATTGTTTTTAATTTCATCATCTTCACTTTCATCCGAAGAAATGTTCAAATTTTCCCAATATATTTTAACGCTCATTGCAAGAGCAATCTTACTTGAATTATTCATTATATAACAACAAAATACCAAATATAATTGTTAATTTATTAATTTATCAATTTATTCACTTTAAAAAATAATTAAATGTTTTCGACTATTCACACAACAATAAATTTTTATATAAATTTCAACTGTCAAAAACAAATATTCCATTTGTTCTGTTTTCATTCTTTTATTCAGGTGCGTTTGGAATATTCTGTCGTATTCAAAATTCTATTCCTTCTATTCCTTCCACGGAATGAATAAAAGAAAACAGCCAATAATCAGTTTCAAATATATTATTCCGAATACGGTATAATTCACTGATGTTCTGTGTTAGATCCAACACTATATAACCGTGTGGACATGCTGTAGCCTCGTTATATACTCTAACAAATTCGCGTGTTTTATCTGGAAAAATTTGACTTGCCAAAGGTAAAATTTGCGATCTGTCACGAGGATTTTTAAATAATACCAGATAATTATCATTTAGTGAAATATCACGGCAATACTTTCCCTGATGAAATATATTTTGTATTAATAAGATAGTTGACAGATTTTTATGGTGAGAACCTTTTGCAAATAACTCACATACTTGCTTATTATTCGTTTCGAGCATCAGATCATCCAATACAAATAAAATATTATCGTCATTTTCGTTAACTATTTGTTCTGGTATATTATTTAAAAATTCGATATTTCCAAACGGTAAATTCCTTGGTATAGCAGTCAATTTAGGGTTGCACCAAACTATTTTAGTTATATTTGGATTTATTAAATTCTCATGTCTCTGAATTATATTACAAACAAAAGTAGTTTTTCCACACCCTGAAGGACCTGCAATAATCCTAGCAAACGGATGTATAAATGGTAACATGTTTACAATCTTAAATTCCCAATTCTTTGTAATAATTTTTTGTAAATATTTTTAAAATGTTCTATTATTTTTAAAGCATCTCTGTATTGGTGAACGATTGATATACAGATGCATGTATCAGGTCCATCTTTTGCGTTATTGTCCGACCAAACACAACATTTATAATGTTCTCCAAATTGTGATTTTATGTGTACACCGCTAATTAAAAAAATTAGTTTTTCTTCAAGATTTTCTAATTTTATTATATTATTCTGTTCTAAGCAGGGTCTATATTCTTTTACAAAACTAGTAATGACTTCTCTATCTTCTGTAGTCAGTAACATTGTATATACTTAATAAAAAACATATTTCAGCGGGTTACATATATATATATACAAACCATGCTGTGACACCGTGTATTTTTTTTATATGTTTTCCTAAAAAGAAAGTAAAAAAATTATTAAATTAAAATAATTTAAAAAAATACCTTGCTTAGTTGTTTACGTCTGCGTCCATCTTGATGTTATTCGTATGCCGGCTTGTCACATCTCAGATGTCAGTTAGTAGACAGGCGCGGAGGTAAAGTGGAGGTGGGTAGCCATAGTGATAGGTTTCGAAATTCTCGTCAGCGCTGCGGTCTCTTGATTTTCGGAACAGAAAACAATAAACCACCTTTGTTGCCCTTGCGGGTCATGTTTTGATTCCGAAAGTCAAGAGATCACGCGATCGAGGAAACAATAGTTTTTCGAAATGAGAAAAATTTGAAAAAATTTATTGTTTCTGGGAGTCGAAAAAAATTTTGGTGGCGGTCGGTCGGACATTTTTGCTTTGTTAATTGGAAACTAATTTTTGTTTCTTAAAAAAAAAATTTAAAAAAATATATTGAGAATTTGGAATTTTGTGGTGTATCCGAGAAAGAAAAATATATAATATCTATGTTTATTAATAATTAAATAAGAAAATAGAATCAGTTTTTTTTTAAAAAGGAAGAAATTAAGAACATAAAAACTAAACAAAAAACCTTTTTAGCGTTAACAAAAGCAAAATTAATTGTGCCAGAACATTAATCGGTTACAAGAACTTAGAAAGAATAAGGGTTCTACATTAAAGAAAAAGAAAAAAAAATCCAAACTAAAAAAAAAAATAAAAATAAAAAAAAATTATTAAAGAAAAACCATTTTGAAGAGAAAAACCAAATTTTTAAAAACCAAAAAAAAACCAATTATTAATTAAAAAAAAAAACCCAAAACAAAAATATTTGTGAGGGTACCCATTGCGTTCCACATCCAGAAGCTGTTCCGAGCAAGGATCTAGGGCAGTCAGAACAAGGAAAAAAATAAAAACCAACTCCGAACTTTACCGCAGAGAGGAAAGAAAAAAAAAACAAACAACCTAGCAGCAGCGGCACCAGGAACGACATATCAACGTCATCGATATTTGCTTTTGATTTTTTTTTTGTGTAGAATCGATTTTTTTGTTGTACCGATTGTGGTGGTCGGAGTCCATATTAATTTAAATTACATATTGTTTGTGTGTGTAACTATAGGTACCAACGGGCTGATTTTGTTCCAGACATGTCCGGAGGGGAAAGCAGTAGACCAGGTATGTCAAAATTAAATTAAAACCTTTTGAGTGTGTAACGCGTCGTTTTATTTTTAAATTTGTTATTTATTTATTTGCTTTTGCTCCGTCATTTTTTTTTGTTAATTTATATTCGGGTCTAGTTATCATTAGCATTAAGTAAAGTAAATTTTCGATTTATTAGTATTTAGTTATTTATGAATTTATTTATTTAGGATTATATACCGGTTAACATGAGTACATAAATTTTGAAATATGTTTGCGTACACACTACTTAATTAATTAAAAAAAATTTTAAATCAAAATATCCAAATTTTGCTTTGTTTTTTTTAATATTCGGAATAGTTACACCTCTTTATGTTATATATTAAATTTTTTTTCCACCACATAACCACAAGAAATTTAATTAAAGTTTAAAATATGTATCCCAAGACAAATATCGTTGTGTTTTATTGATTATAATTTATTTGGAAATTTAATTATTATTATTTTTGAAATTTCCAACAATTTTTTTTATTTTGTATAAAGAGTGGCTACTGTGTGTTGGGTTGCTGATCGCTGTGTTGTGATTGGATTTTTTCTTCCTTTTGTTTTTTTTGAATTTTTTTTTGTAGACTTTTTAGCATGGCTGGCTGATTTTTTTCATACTTCCACAGGATGGATCGCAATGGATTTCTTGTCCTTCTCTCTCCTTGTTCCTTAAACGATGGTGCTTCACTTTAACGATTTTCTGTGGTGAAAATTTTTATTAGTGAGGTCATCATCGTATTGTAGTATTGATTGCCGTTTGGATCACTGGTCGACTCACGCCCCACAGGCTGAGCGTAGCTGGCAAAACTTAGGAGGAAATCCCAGTGGTCCAAGGAGTTCTAGTATATAAATTTTGGTCTAGCGTTATATTTGTGATGCGCTGTTGGTCACCCTAGACCTGGCGCCCACTACACTAGAACTCCGAAGTTACCTCCTCCGACTTACCTTATAGCTAACAGGTGGTAATTTTTTTTTGAACAAAATTACTCATCCTGTTACAATTGGCGCCCAAATCTGGGACATGAAGATGCACCAATTGTTTAACAATTGACGCCCAATATCTGTGGCCTACGGATGCACCAATTGTTGTTATAATTGGCGCCCACATTTTTTCGGCAATTTTGAAAATTTTAATTATTGATGTTGAAATTAATTTTTATGATGAAGATCATCAATCATTATATATTATGAAAATTGATGTTTCAACATGGATTTTTTTTTGTTCTCCATCTGAGGTTGCTTAAGTCGGATGGAGGGGCGAACAATACTGCAACGTCTTCCCCTTCCGTGGGTGGTATTCTTCCTTCCCTATGGGGAACGTCGGAGGTTGTTCCAATGTAGTTTTTGTGCTGGTAGTTAGATAAGGGTTTTGGTTGTCCATTACCTGTCCTACCAGTGTCCTTTGTATTACTTATTTTGGGGGGTTAGAAATTGCGTTAAGGTGGTCCTTGACGTATCCTCCCCAAAGTGTCCGTCCGCTAGTTAGACACCCGCTTTTAGTAGTCTAAAAGGGGTCCTAGCATGTTTGTGTTTTTGTGTTCAACGTAGGTTGAACTTTGTGTGAATTGGGACGGCCAAGGATGTTTTTTGTAGTGTTGGGGGAATATTTCTCATTGAAGTTTCCCTTCTCCTTAACCCTATTCCTACCCTAACCCTTTCCCTTCCCCCCAGTCCATTATAAAAAGAAGTCCAGAGTACATCCATTCTGGGGTGTTGAAAAATTAGCTCAGAAAAATTGAATTTTTGTTATTGGATTTTGGTTTTGTTTTTATTTTTTTTATTGATTTGGATTTTTTTTTGGGGATATTTCGTTGATTTTTTTTGTTTTATAATTCTTTTTGTGCTATTGGTTCCTCGGTCGAGCGAGCGCTGACGGAGAGAAAAATTTGAGAAAAAAAAAATTTAAAACGAGTAGTGTTTTGTTTATTTAAAAATTTTTTTTTTGTTTTTTTTTTTATTATACAATATTTGTTAGTTTTTGCTTATTTCTACAATATTCGTTAGTATTAGTTTAGTTTTTTTTGGGTAATATTATTTATATTAGGTGTAGTTTTTTTTCTCGTTCATTTACAATTATTGTTATTTATTGAATTATTTTTTTTGGTAGTCGTATTTAGTATTAGTCCTTATAAACAATTAGTGTTATTTATAATTTACACTATTTATAATTATTAGAGTTGTTTTTTTAAGATTATTTATATTAGGTGTAGGGTTATTATTATTTATTTTACAATCATTAGTATTTACTTTTATTATTGTTTGTTTTTTTTTTTTGAAAATAGTTAGTAAATTTACAATTAATGTTATTTATTTTTCAGTAATTATAATAAATAGTTTAAAATTATTTGATTATTTACATTGATTGTTATTTATTAGTTTATTTATTTTGTAGTTAACTAGTAGTAGTAATTACAATATTTGTTAAATTAATTTTAAAAAGAAACAAATTTAAAAAAAAAAAAAATATCACGGTTAAGCTGCCGGTAGGTACACGCCATAATTTGTGTGCTGGTGGTATTCTACAAATAGAAAAATTTTATTATAAGTAGTCTTGGCGAAAAATTAATTTTTAATACCTGAACCAAATATGGATCCAGCCAGGTTAGATCCCGACGAAATTCAATATGAATTACAGCTGCGTGGTTTGTTAGGGTCGTCGGGCAACGCCCAGAGTAAATACGCTCAATTGTGCACCGCCTTAGAGCGCGAGCAACGTATGGGTCGTCGTCCACCAGAATCTAACATTCCAGATCCTGCCGCTGAACTCGCTCTTTGCGAAAACAAAGCCGCTGCATCTCACTCGCTGGTCAGTGATGGTATTCGAGAAACGTATGAAGATCTGTTGCTCCGCGCAGCAACAAAAATTCAGCACATTAAAAATAGATTATTTCGATTAAAGTCGGCTCGTAAGGATTACTCGGCATCTGTGCGGCGAATTAAAAATGAACTCAATTCGGAGCTCACTCGAATTGCAGAGCAACAGTTCATTACCGCACAGATGCTTGGCTCGGACCATTCGTATTCTGAGGATGGAAGGTTGACGGTAATCGACGAACGGGAGGGAGCTATAGGTCCACCCCTTGACCAATTTCCGCTGCCGCCTGTGGGCACCGTTGCCAATCAGCCTGGTAATAAGGGGGTCTTGCCGAAACAGCCGCTTATTCCAGCTCCGACAATATTGGCCGGCCACCCCTCTTCTGATCCTGGTGCGACGTTGATGACCTCTCGAAATGGAGTTAGTCAGCTGAGCTCCTCGAACACTTCGCCGCATTCTGAACCCACTTCGATACAGGGGTTATCAACTCGGTTGTCCACAGGCGCCGTTCACAAAACTGGTTCGTCTGGAAGAAGAGGAAAACGGTTTAAAAATCAATCGAAACGTCAAAGCGTCCACTTACCTCATGATAGATCTGTGATAGCCTCTGCAACCCAGTTGGATCACACGCAAATTGCCGCTATATCCAGTCTGTTCGAAGAACAGCGGCAACAAATCGCCGAACTCCAAGCGCTGGTAGCTCGACAACATCTTTCGGAACCAGCTGCAGCGCCCCGGTTTGTTGCTTCTGTTCGTAGCTACCCACCGTCTGTAATGCCACCACTGAGCGGGGGGAGGCCAGTGAGGGAACCATCAAATGTCGCTCCTTTTCAACTCAGCGATACCGACGATGAGCCTGACGACCGCCTCCCTGAACATTTTAGACGTCGTAATCCAGTTTCTAACTGGCGGGTTCGATTTGATGGTTCGGGCAAAGCTCTGTCGCTAGCGGAGTTCATCTTCCGAATTGAAACTTTGGCCAGGGGAGATGGATATCCGTTGGAAGGTTTGGTGTTGTCGATCAATTAACTCCTTCATGGCCGTGCCGAGACCTGGTACTGGCAATATATTCGGAGGCATTCGAACACGTCATGGTCCAACCTGAAAACGGCCATGAAAATTGAGTTCGATGATGGGGAAGATGATGGTGATGTCAAACGGTTGATGGAAGCCAGGAAGCAACGTTCTCGGGAAAAATTTTCTGACTTCCGAATGGACATGGAGGGACTTCGTCTTCGTCTGACGCACGAAATTTCCGATGATGATTTTCTTAACAGGCTCTTATATAACCTATACCCGGGTTACAAGAAAGCTCTGATTTTGGAGAATATTGTAACCCTTAATCAGTTGGATAGAGTTTGTAAGAGACTGGAAAGGAAGTGGAGGGAAATTGGTGAGTCAGCCCAGGACCAAGTTCGTCCCCGTAGAATGTATGTCCATGAGTTGGAAGAGAACGTTGACTCAAATTACATACTAACAAATCCGGCGCTCCAAAAGTCCAATCTGCCAGAACCGCCATGTCCGTCCGCTCCAATTAAAGAAGTCCTGTCCGTCCAAGATAATAAATTTCATCCCAGAGTTCCGGCCGCCACTGTCGTACCTGCCGACAAAAATACATATGTTATTTGTTTTAATTGTGATGATTTGGGACATCTATTTCGAAATTGTCCCCATCCATTAAAAGTATTTTGTTATCGTTGTGGTTACAAAAATACTTATGTTAATAAGTGTCCGAGGTGTCATCCCGGCAACCTTTAGGGAAACGCCAAAGCGGGTTTGGGAAACTGGAGGCAACCAAGCTACCGCCCTCGTCCGAATCCTCCAGCGTAGAGTCCGGTGATAGGTATAAGTTAGGTGTAACTTCTAAAAATCCTCCATTAAGTAGCATAAGCGAATTAGGTTTAGTTAATAATAGAAATAATCGTAGATCCAAAAAACATTTTAGTAAGAGGGAGCAAATCCGAAAAACGTTGAAAGCTACGTACGTCAGGCCGGATGGAGACAATCGACCTTTCATGAAGATACAAATTGCAAATAAAAACCATTTTGCGTTGTTGGACAGTGGGGCCAATATTAGTTGTTTGGGGAAGGATGGGGAAAATTTGTTGCGGGAGTTGAACATTTTGTACACTCCGATCACGACCAGTGTGAATACGGCCGATGGTAACCCTCAAGGTGTCAATGGCGTGACAAACACCATCAATTTTTTTCTGATCCCCTCCATTCAACGGTCCATGATTTTGGGAATGGATTTTTGGGACGCTTTTAATGCGATTCCGTTTAAAAATATAGAATTATTTGAATTAACTAATGATGATAAAAAAATGCATAAGTTGAATATTGACCAACAACAAAGGCTTCACGAAGTGATCGATTCGTTTCCGTCGTTTAGAAAATCTGGTCTTGGGAAAACTACAATTCTAAAACACGAAATCGACGTTGGAGATGCGAAACCTCAGGTAGTCCGTCCGTATCCATTATCTCTGCCTTTGCAAAAATTATTAGATTTAGAATTAGATAAAATGCTAGAGCAGGACATAATCGAAGAGAGTCGAAGTGCATGGGCATCGCCCTTGGCGTTGGTGAAAAAACAAACGGAACCCTAAGGTTGTGCCTTGACGCCCGCAAGGTGAATGCCGTCACCAAGAGTGATGCCTATCCGCTTCCTCATATCAATTCGATTTTTAGTAGAGTCAAAAAAACAAAATTTATCACTAGTTTAGATTTAAAAATGGCGTTTTGGCAGGTTGAACTGGAGGAGAAATCCAGAGACAAAACCGCATTCATCGTCCCCGGTCGTGGGTTGTACCATTTCAAACGAATGCCTTTCGGTTCGTCCAACTCCCCGAAAACACTTAGCAAGCTTATGGATAAAGTTATCCCTTACGAGCTTCATGAGGATGTGTTTGTTTACCTTGATGATCTTTTGATCCTCTCGGAAGACTTTGACACCCACGTGGAGCTCTTGAGTAAAGTAGCGAGGTGTTTGAGGGAAGCTGGACTAACCATTAACATCGAAAAAAGCCGATTTTGCCAGACCGAAACTAAATATTTAGGTCATATTATTGACCACGAAGGCATAAAAACGGACCCTGAAAAGATCGACGCCATCCAAAACTTTCCGTGGCCAAAAACTGTGCGACAGATCAGACGGTTTTTGGGCATGACTGGATGGTATAATCGGTTCATTAAGAATTACGCGGAAGTTGCAGCGCCTATTACGGATTTATTGAAGGGGAAAAATCCGGACAAGTGGAATGATGCCGCGGAGGCAGCATTCCTCGCTTTGAAACTGGCCTTAACGCAGGCCCCCGTACTCGTGAATCCCGATTTTAATCGTCGGTTCTCCGTACAATGTGATGCGTCGAAGACCGGTGTCGGAGGTGTTCTATTCCAAACGGATGAAGCGGGCCATGAACATCCCATAGCGTTCATGTCCCAGAAATTAAATTCCGCTCAAAAGAATTACAGCGTGACGGAATTAGAATGCCTCGCAGCGGTACTAAGCATAAAAAAATTCCGACCTTACATTGAGGGGACGGAATTTACTGTGATTACCGACCATGCCAGCCTAAAGTGGTTGATGAACCAAAAGGATTTGGCGGGTCGGTTGGCGCATTGGAGTTTGAAACTTCAGGGTTTTGATTTCAAGATTGAACACCGGAAGGGCAGCGACAATATTGTGGCGGACGCGTTATCTCGTGGAGAAATCGATGAGATGACCGTCCAGTTGAAAGAGATCAATATTGTCGACGCCAAGGATCCGGCATTTCAAGACCCTGAATATCAACGCCACGTGAACATTTTCGCCAATCATCATGGTAATTTCCCAGACATTAAAATCGTGGATGGGGTCATTTTCAAACGGCAACATTTTCGAGAACATCAACTTACCGATGTCCCCGTTTGGAAATTGGGTGCCTCCTGCGTTAAGAGCCGGCGTGATCCAACACTTCCATGATGATCCTATGTCAGCACACTCGGGGGTGAACAAAACCATAGAAAAAATTCAGCGCATGTATTTTTGGCCAAGAATGCGAAATGACATTGCAACTTACATTTCTTGGTGCGAGGCTTGTAAAGAAGCAAAAGCGCCTAATACATGCTTAAGACCGCCTCTGGTTGTCCAAAGTCCTCCGGGCCGTCCGTGGCAATATATTAATATTGATCTGCTTGGTCCATATCCTAGATCTAAAAAAGGTAATACATGTATATTAATTGTTCTTGACCAGTTCTCGAAATTTGTGTTACTCAAACCTTTGCGTCAGGCAACAACAGGTCCGATCATTAAATTCCTGGAATCCGAAGTCTTCCACCTTTTCGGCATTCCAGAAGTGTTGTTGTCTGACAACGGGGTACAATTCACTGCAAAGGAATTTGAAAAATTAATAAAAACTTACAATATTAACCACAAATTCACCGCTCCGTACCATCCTCAGGCTAATGCGTCGGAAAGAGTCAATCGGAACATCGTCACTGCTATCCGAATGTATATAGATCAAACCAACCATAAAGAATGGGATGACAAGCTGAGTCACATTGCGTGCGCTCTGCGGAAAGTCGTCCATGATGCCACTGTGTTTTCTCCATTCTACCTTACATTCGGATATCATATGATGACCGACGGTACTTCTTACGAGTTGCTTCGTAAATTAAATTTGCTGAATGAGAATATCATTGTTGACCAGGAGCATCGACGGAATGATGTGCATGATGCGGTGGTCAGGAATGTGGAAAAAGCACAAAAAAGACACGAAAAAACTTACAACCTGCGCTCAAATAAAAATTTTAAAAGGTATTTACCTGGGCAAGTTGCTTACCGTCGAACCCACGTTTTAAGCGATTTCAAAAAAAATATTACAGCGAAATTTGCAAAACCCTGTACAAAATGCACCATTGTCGCCGAAAAGGGTCAAGTGTGCTACATTGTAGAAGATAGCGACACCCTAAGGCAATACAATGTCCACGCGAAGGATCTAAAAACCTGAAGAAAAAAAAAAATTACAGTATTGATTTGAAAAAAAAATATAAATTATGGCCCGGCTAGCATAGAAATAGAGCATGAGATAGTCAGGGTGTGGGACAGCCCCACGTTGACTCCGATAATAAAATTACCACCTGTGATATTTTTGGATAATTGTTATTTATTTAGTGTTTGTTAGATTTTTTTTATTTACAATTATTTGTTATTTATTAGTATTATTAGTTAATTTTTTTTGTTATTATATTATTAGTTAATATAGTTAATTTTTTTTTGTAATTATTATTATTTATTAGTGATTAGTTAATTTACACTTATATGCAGGTAGGTTAGTTTTTGTTATTTATTATAGTTATTTTAACCTATAATACCTGGCTACCCACCTTTACCCCGTGAGTTACTAATTTTTTTTTTGTTATTATTAGTTAATATTATTACATTTTTGAGAATAAGTTAGTATAAGTTTAGTTAAAATTTTTTTTTGTTATTTATTTACCTGTATATTAATTATATATTAAGTATATATTTATTTATTTATTTGGGTAGGAATATTCAGTAGTAGTTAAATTTATTAGTCTAAGTTAAAATATTATTAGTTTAAAAAAAATTTTTTTGTGTTAGATTTATAGGTATTTATTTATTTATGGGAAATTTTTTTGTTAGTATTATTTATTTAGTTTTATTATTATAGCTTATTATTTATTTATATTAATTATAGTTAATATTTATTGTAGTTTGGTAGTTAAAATTATTTATTAAGTGTTATTATTTTTAGTGGTATTAGTTGTATAGTTTTTTTTACATCTGGGGTGGGGCGAGTAGGTGTTTTCCAGGCCTGTCTGGAACGCTAAGCTCGAGGAAACAATAGTTGTTCGAAATGAGAAAAATTTGAAAAAATTTATTGTTTCTGGGAGTCGAAAAAAATTTTGGTGGCGGTCGGTCGGACATTTTTGCTTTGTTAATTGGAAACTAATTTTTGTTTCTTAAAAAAAAAATTTAAAAAAATATATTGAGAATTTGGAATTTTGTGGTGTATCCGAGAAAGAAAAATTTATAATATCTATGTTTATTAATAATTAAATAAGAAAATAGAATCAGTTTTTTTTAAAAAAGGAAGAAATTAAGAACATAAAAACTAAACAAAAAACCTTTTTAGCGTTAACAAAAACAAAATTAATTGTGCCAGAACATTAATCGGTTACAAGAACTTAGAAAGAATAAGGGTTCTACATTAAAGAAAAAAAAAAAAAAAACAAATTTATTAAAGAAAAACCATTTTGAAGAGAAAAACCAAATTGTTAAAAACCAAAAAAAAAAAATTAAATTATAATTAAAAATTATTAAAAAAAAAAACCCCAAAACATATTTGTGAGGGTACCCATTGCGTTCCACATCCAGAAGCTGTTCCGAGCAAGGATCTAGGGCAGTCAGAACAAGGAAAAAAATAAAAACCAACTCCGAACTTTACCGCAGAGAGGAAAGAAGAAAAAAAAAACAACCCAGCAGCAGCGGCACCAGGAACGACATATCAACGTCATCGATATTTGTTTTTGATTTTTTTTTTGTGTAGATTTTTTTTGTTGTACCGATTGTGGTGGTCGGAGTCCATATTAATTTAAATTACATATTTTGTGTGTGTGTAACTATAGGTACCAACGGGCTGCTGATTTTGTTCCAGACATGTCCGGAGGGGAAAGCAGTAGACCAGGTATGTCAAAATTAAATTAAAACCTTTTGAGTGTGTAACGCGTCGTTTTATTTTTAAATTTGTTATTTATTTATTTGCTTTTGCTCCGTCATTTTTTTTTGTTAATTTATATTCGGGTCTAGTTATCATTAGCATTAAGTAAAGTAAATTTTCGATTTATTAGTATTTAGTTATTTATGAATTTATTTATTTAGGATTATATACCGGTTAACATGAGTACATAAATTTTGAAATATGTTTGCGTACACACTACTTAATTAATTAAAAAATTTAATTAAAGTTTAAAATATGTATCCCAAGACAAATATCGTTGTGTTTTATTGATTATAATTTATTTGGAAATTTAATTATTATTATTTTTGAAATTTCCAACAATTTTTTTTATTTTGTATAAAGAGTGGCTACTGTGTGTTGGGTTGCTGATCGCTGTGTTGTGATTGGATTTTTTCTTCCTTTTGTTTTTTTTGAATTTTTTTTTGTAGACTTTTTAGCATGGCTGGCTGATTTTTTTCATACTTCCCCAGGATGGATCGCAATGGATTTCTTGTCCTTCTCTCTCCTTGTTCCTTAAACGATGGTGCTTCACTTTAACGATTTTCTGTGGTGAAAATTTTTATTAGTGAGGTCATCATCGTATTGTAGTATTGATTGCCGTTTGGATCACTGGTCGACTCACGCCCCACAGGCTGAGCGTAGCTGGCAAAACTTAGGAGGAAATCCCAGTGGTCCAAGGAGTTCTAGTATATAAATTTTGGTCTAGCGTTATATTTGTGATGCGCTGTTGGTCACACTAGACCTGGCGCCCACTACACTAGAACTCCGAAGTTACCTCCTCCGACTTACCTTATAGCTAACAGGTGGTAATTTTTTTTTGAACAAAATTACTCATCCTGTTACAATTGGCGCCCAAATCTGGGACATGAAGATGCACCAATTGTTTAACAATTGACGCCCAATATCTGTGGCCTACGGATGCACCAATTGTTGTTACAATTGGCGCCCAAATTTTTTCGGCAATTTTGAAAATTTTAATTATTGATGTTGAAATTAATTTTTATGATGAAGATCATCAATCATTATATATTATGAAAATTGATGTTTCAACATGTATTTTTTTTTTGTTCTCCATCTGAGGTTGCTTAAGTCGGATGGAGGGGCGAACAATACTGCAACGTCTTCCCCTTCCGTGGGTGGTATTCTTCCTTTCCTATGGGGAACGTCGGAGGTTGTTCCAATTTAGTTTTTGTGCTGGTAGTTAGATAAGGGTTTTGGTTGTCCATTACCTGTCCTACCAGTGTCCTTTGTATTACTTATTTTGGGGGGTTAGAAATTGCGTTAAGGTGGTCCTTGACGTACCCTCCCCAAAGTGTCCGTCCGCTAGTTAGACACCCGCTTTTAGTAGTCTAAAAGGGGGTCCTAGCATGTTTGTGTTTTTGTGTTCAACGTAGGTTGAACTTTGTGTGAATTGGGACGGCCAAAGATGTTTTTTGTAGTGTTGGGGGAATATTTCTCATTGAAGTTTCCCTTCTCCTTAACCCTATTCCTAGCCTAACCCTTTCCCTTCCCCCAGTCCATTATAAAAAGAAGTCCAGAGTACATCCATTCTGGGGTGTTGAAAAATTAGCTCAGAAAAATTGAATTTTTGTTATTGGATTTTTGTTTTGTTTTTATTTTTTTTATTGATTTGGATTTTTTTTTGGGGTTGCGATATTTCGTTGATTTTTTTTGTTTTATAATTCTTTTTGTGCTATTGGTTCCTCTTGTCCTTCTCTCTCCTTGTTCCTTAAACGATTGTGCTATTGGTAACTATAGGTACCAACGGGCTGATTTTGTTCCAGACATGTCCGGAGGGGAAAGCAGTAGACCAGGTATGTCAAAATTAAATTAAAACCTTTTGAGTGTGTAACGCGTCGTTTTATTTTTAAATTTGTTATTTAATTATTTGCTTTTGCTCCGTCATTTTTTTTTGTTAATTTATATTCGGGTCTAGTTATCATTAGCATTAAGTAAAGTAAATTTTCGATTTATTAGTATTTAGTTATTTATGAATTTATTTATTTAAGATTATATACCGGTTAACATGAGTACATAAATTTTGAAATATGTTTGCGTACACACTACTTAATTAATTAAAAAAATTTTTAAATCAAAATATCCAAATTTTGCTTTGTTTTTTTTAATATTCGGAATAGTTACACCTCTTTATGTTATATATTCAATTTTTTTTCCACCACATAACCACAAGAAATTTAATTAAAGTTTAAAATATGTATCCCAAGACAAATATCGTTGTGTTTTATTGATTATAATTTATTTGGAAATTTAATTATTATTATTTTTGAAATTTCCAACAATTTTTTTTATTTTGTATAAAGAGTGGCTACTGTGTGTTGGGTTGCTGATCGCTGTGTTGTGATTGGATTTTTTCTTCCTTTTGTTTTTTTTGAATTTTTTTTTGTAGACTTTTTAGCATGGCTGGCTGATTTTTTTCATACTTCCCCAGGATGGATCGCAATGGATTTCTTGTCCTTCTCTCTCCTTGTTCCTTAAACGATGGTGCTTCACTTTAACGATTTTCTGTGGTGAAAATTTTTATTAGTGAGGTCATCATCGTATTGTAGTATTGATTGCCGTTTGGATCACTGGTCGACTCACGCCCCACAGGCTGAGCGTAGCTGGCAAAACTTAGGAGGAAATCCCAGTGGTCCAAGGAGTTCTAGTATATAAATTTTGGTCTAGCGTTATATTTGTGATGCGCTGTTGGTCACCCTAGACCTGGCGCCCACTACACTAGAACTCCGAAGTTACCTCCTCCGACTTACCTTATAGCTAACAGGTGGTAATTTTTTTTTGAACAAAATTACTCATCCTGTTACAATTGGCGCCCAAATCTGGGACATGAAGATGCACCAATTGTTTAACAATTGACGCCCAATATCTGTGGCCTACGGATGCACCAATTGTTGTTATAATTGGCGCCCACATTTTTTCGGCAATTTTGAAAATTTTAATTATTGATGTTGAAATTAATTTTTATGATGAAGATCATCAATCATTATATATTATGAAAATTGATGTTTCAACATGGATTTTTTTTTTGTTCTCCATCTGAGGTTGCTTAAGCCGGATGGAGGGGCGAACAATACTGCAACGTCTTCCCCTTCCGTGGGTGGTATTCTTCCTTTCCTATGGGGAACGTCGGAGGTTGTTCCAATTTAGTTTTTGTGCTGGTAGTTAGATAAGGGTTTTGGTTGTCCATTACCTGTCCTACCAGTGTCCTTTGTATTACTTATTTTGGGGGGTTAGAAATTCCGTTAAGGTGGTCCTTGATGTATCCTCCCCAAAGTGTCCGTCCGCTAGTTAGACACCCGCTTTTAGTAGTCTAAAAGGGGGTCCTAGCATGTTTGTGTTTTTGTGTTCAACGTAGGTTGAACTTTGTGTGAATTGGGACGGCCAAAGATGTTTTTTGTAGTGTTGGGGGAATATTTCTCATTGAAGTTTCCCTTCTCCTTAACCCTATTCCTACCCTAACCCTTTCCCTTCCCCCAGTCCATTATAAAAAGAAGTCCAGAGTACATCCATTCTGGGGTGTTGAAAAAAATTAGCTCAGAAAAATTGAATTTTTGTTATTGGATTTTGGTTTTGTTTTTATTTTTTTTATTGATTTGGATTTTTTTTTGGGGTTGCGATATTTCGTTGATTTTTTTTGTTTTATAATTCTTTTTGTGCTATTGGTTCCTCGGTCGAGCGAGCGCTGACGGAGAGAAAAATTTGAGAAAAAAAAAATTTAAAACGAGTAGTGTTTTGTTTATTTAAAATTTTTTTTTTTGTTTTTTTGTTTTATTATACAATATTTGTTAGTTTTTGCTTATTTTTACAATATTCGTTAGTATTAGTTTAGTTTTTTTTGGGTAATATTATTTATATTAGGTGTAGTTTTTTTTCTCGTTCATTTACAATTATTGTTATTTATTGAATTATTTTTGGTAGTCGTATTTAGTATTAGTCCTTATAAACAATTAGTGTTATTTATAATTTACACTATTTATAATTATTAGAGTTGTTTTTTTTTAAGATTATTTATATTAGGTGTAGGGTTATTATTATTTATTTTACAATCATTAGTATTTACTTTTATTATTGTTTTTTTTTTTTTTTTGAAAATAGTTAGTAAATTTACAATTAATGTTATTTATTTTTCAGTAATTATAATAAATAGTTTAAAATTATTTGATTATTTACATTGATTGTTATTTATTAGTTTATTTATTTTGTAGTTAACTAGTAGTAGTAATTACAATATTTGTTAAATTAATTTTAAAAAGAAACAAATTTAAAAAAAAAATATCACGTTTAAGCTGCCGGTAGGTACACGCCATAATTTGTGTGCTGGTGGTATTCTACAAATAGAAAAATTTTATTATAAGTAGTCTTGGCGAAAAATTAATTTTTAATACCTGAACCAAATATGGATCCAGCCAGGTTAGATCCCGACGAAATTCAATATGAATTACAGCTGCGTGGTTTGTTAGGGTCGTCGGGCAACGCCCAGAGTAAATACGCTCAATTGTGCACCGCCTTAGAGCGCGAGCAACGTATGGGTCGTCGTCCACCAGAATCTAAAATTCCAGATCCTGCCGCTGAACTCGCTCTTTGCGAAAACAAAGCCGCTGCATCTCACTCGCTGGTCAGTGATGGTATTCGAGAAACGTATGAAGATCTGTTGCTCCGCGCAGCAACAAAAATTCAGCACATTATTTCGATTATTTCGATTAAAGTCGGCTCGTAAGGATTACTCGGCATCTGTGCGGCGAATTAAAAATGAACTCAATTCGGAGCTCACTCGAATTGCAGAGCAACAGTTCATTACCGCACAGATGCTTGGCTCGGACCATTCGTATTCTGAGGATGGAAGGTTGACGGTAATCGACGAACGGGAGGGAGCTATGGGTCCACCCCTTGACCAATTTCCGCTGCCGCCTGTGGGCACCGTTGCCAATCAGCCTGGTAATAAGGGGGTCTTGCCGAAACAGCCGCTTATTCCAGCTCCGACAATATTGGCCGGCCACCCCTCTTCTGATCCTGGTGCGACGTTGATGACCTCTCGAAATGGAGTTAGTCAGCTGAGCTCCTCGAATTCGCCGCATTCTGAACCCACTTCGATACAGGGGTTATCAACTCGGTTGTCCACAGGCGCCGTTCACAAAACTGGTTCGTCTGGAAGAAGAGGAAAACGGTTTAAAAATCTATCGAAACGTCAAAGCGTCCACTTACCTCATGATAGATCTGTGATAGCCTCTGCAACCCAGTTCGATCACACGCAAATTGCCGCTATGTCCAGTCTGTTCGAAGAACAGCGGCAACAAATCGCCGAACTCCAAGCGCTGGTAGCTCGTCAACGGAACCAGCTGCAGCGCCCCGGTTTGTTGCTTCTGTTCGTAGCTACCCACCGTCTGTAATGCCACCACTGAGCGGGGGGAGGCCAGTGAGGGAACCATCAAATGTCGCTCCTTTTCAACTCAGCGATACCGACGATGAGCCTGACGACCGCCTCCCTGAACATTTTAGGCGTCGTAATCCAGTTTCTAACTGGCGGGTTCGATTTAATGGTTCGGGCAAAGCTCTGTCGCTAGCGGAGTTCATCTTCCGAATTGAAACTTTGGCCAAGGGAGATGGATATCCGTTGGAAGGTTTGGTGTTGTCGATCAATCAACTCCTTCATGGCCGTGCCGAGACCTGGTACTGGCAATATATTCGGAGGCATTCGAACACGTCATGGTCCAACCTGAAAACGGCCATGAAAATTGAGTTCGATGATGGGGAAGATGATGGTGATGTCAAACGGTTGATGGAAGCCAGGAAGCAACGTTCTCGGGAAAAATTTTCTGACTTCCGAATGGACATTGAGGGACTTCATCTTCGTCTGACGCACGAAATTTCCGATGATGATTTTCTTAACAGGCTCTTATATAATCTATACCCTGGTTACAAGAAAGCTCTGATTTTGGAGAATATTGTAACCCTTAATCAGTTGGATAGAGTTTGTAAGAGACTGGAAAGGAAGTGTAGGGAAATTGGTGAGTCAGCCCAGGACCAAGTTCGTCCCCGTAGAATGTATGTCCATGAGTTGGAAGAGAACGTTGACTGAAATTAAATACTAACAAATCCGGCGCTCCAAAAGTCCAATCTGCCAGAACCGCCATGTCCGTCCGCTCCAATTAAAGAAGTCCTGTCCGTCCAAGATAATAAATTTCATCCGGGAGTTCCGTCCGCCACTGTCGTACCTGCCGACAAAAATACATATGTTATTTGTTTTAATTGTGATGATTTGGGACATCTATTTCGAAATTGTCCCCATCCATTAAAAGTATTTTGTTATCGTTGTGGTTACAAAAATACTTATGTTAATAAGTGTCCGAGGTGTCATCCCGGCAACCTTCAGGGAAACGCCAAAGCGGGTTTGGGAAACTGGAGGCAACCAAGCTACCGCCCTCGTCCGAATCCTCCAGCGTAGAGTCCGGTGATAGGTATAAGTTAGGTTTAACTTCAAAAAATCCTCCATTAAGTAGCATAAGCGAATTAGGTTTAGTTAATAATAGAAATAATCGTAGATCCAAAAAACATTTTAGTAAGAGGGAGCAAATCTGAAAAACGTTGAAAGCTACGTACGTCAGGCCGGATGGAGACAATCGACCTTTCATGAAGATACAAATTGCAAATAAAAACCATTTTGCGTTGTTGGACAGTGGGGCCAATATTAGTTGTTTGGGGAAGGATGGGGAAAATTTGTTGCGGGAGTTGAACATTTTGTACACTTCGATCACGACCAGTGTGAATACGGCCGATGGTAACCCTCAAGGTGTCAATGGCGTGACAAAAACCATCAAATTTTTTCTGATCCCCTCCATTCAATGGTCCATGATTTTGGGAATGGATTTTTGGGACGCTTTTAATGCGATTCCGTTTAAAAATATAGAATTATCTGAATTAACTAATGATAATAAAAAAATGCATAAGTTGAATATTGACCAATAACAAAGGCTTCACGAAGTGATCGATTCGTTTCCGTCGTTTAGCACATCTGGTCTTGGGAAAACTACAATTCTAAAACACGAAATCGACGTTGGAGATGCGAAACCTCAGGTAGTCCGTCCGTATCCATTATCTCTGCCTTTGCAAAAATTATTAGATTTAGAATTAGATAAAATGCTAGAGCAGGACATAATCGAAGAGAGTCGAAGTGCATGGGCATCCCCTTGGCGTTGGTGAAAAAAACAAACGGCACCCTAAGGTTGTGCCTTGACGCCCGCAAGGTGAATGCCGTCACCAAGAGTGATGCCTATCCGCTTCCTCATATCAATTCGATTTTTAGTAGAGTCAAAAAAACAAAATTTATCACTAGTTTAGATTTAAAAATGGCGTTTTGGCAGGTTGAACTGGAGGAGAAATCCAGAGACAAAACCGCATTCATCGTCCCCGGTCGTGGGTTGTACCATTTCAAACGAATGCCTTTCGGTTCGTCCAACTCCCCGAAAACACTTTGCAAGCTTATGGATAATGTTATCCCTTACGAGCTTCATGAGGATGTGTTTGTTTACCTTGATGATCTTTTGATCCTCTCGGAAGACTTTGACACCCACATGGAGCTCTTGAGTAAAGTAGCAAGGTGTTTGAGGGAAGCTGGACTAACCATTAACATCGAGAAAAGCCGATTTTGCCAGACCGAAACTAAATATTTAGGTCATATTATTGACCACGAAGGCATAAAAACGGACCCTGAAAAGATCGACGCCATCCAAAACTTTCCGAGGCCAAAAACTGTGCGACAGATCAGACGGTTTTTGGGCATGACTGGATGGTATAATCGGTTCATTAAGAATTACGCGGAAGTTGCAGCACCTATTACGGATTTATTGAAGGGGAAAAATCCGGACAAGTGGAATGATGCCGCGGAGGCAGCATTCCTCGCTTTGAAACTGGCCTTAACGCAGGCCCCCGTACTCGTGAATCCCGATTTTAATCGTCGGTTCTCCGTACAATGTGATGCGTCGAAGACCGGTGTCGGAGGTGTTCTATTCCAAACGGATGAAGCGGGGCATGAACATCCCATAGCGTTCATGTCCCAGAAATTAAATTCCGCTCAAAAGAATTACAGCGTGACGGAATTAGAATGCCTCGCAGCGGTACTAAGCATAAAAAAATTCCGACCTTACATTGAGGGGACGGAATTTACTGTGATTACCGACCATGCCAGCCTAAAGTGGTTGATGAACCAAAAGGATTTGGCGGGTCGGTTGGCGCATTGGAGTTTGAAACTTCAGGGTTTTGATTTCAAGATTGAACACCGGAAGGGCAGCGACAATATTGTGGCGGACGCGTTATCTCGTGGAGAAATCGATGAGATGACCGTCCAGTTGAAAGAGATCAATATTGTCGACGCCAAGGATCCGGCATTTCAGGACCCTGAATATCAACGCCACGTGAACATTTTCGCCAATAATCATGGTAATTTCCCAGACATTAAAATCGTGGATGGGGTCATTTTCAAACGGCAACATTTTCGAGAACATCAACTTACCGATGTCCCCGTTTGGAAATTGTGGGTGCCTCCTGCGTTAAGAGCCGGCGTGATCCAACACTTCCATGATGATCCTATGTCAGCACACATTCGGGGGTGAACAAAACTATAGAAAAAATTCAGCGCATGTATTTTTGGCCAAGAATGCGAAATGACATTACAACTTACATTTCTTGGTGCGAGGCTTGTAAAGAAGCAAAAGCGCCTAATACATGCTTAAGACCGCCTCTGGTTGTCCAAAGTCCTCCGGTCCGTCCGTGGCAATATATTAATATTGATCTGCTTGGTCCATATCCTAGATCTAAAAAAGGTAATACATGTATATTAATTGTTCTTGACCAGTTCTCGAAATTTGTGTTACTCAAACCTTTGCGTCAGGCAACAACAGGTCCGATCATTAAATTCCTGGAATCCGAAGTCTTCCACCTTTTCGGCATTCCAGAAGTGTTGTTGTCTGACAACGGGGTACAATTCACTGCAAAGGAATTTGAAAAATTAATAAAAACTTACAATATTAACCACAAATTCACCGCTCCGTACCATCCTCAGGCTAATGCGTCGGAAAGAGTCAATCGGAACATCGTCACTGCTATCCGAATGTATATAGATCAAACCAACCATAAAGAATGGGATGACAAGCTGAGTCACATTGCGTGCGCTCTGCGGAAAGTCGTCCATGATGCCACTGGGTTTTCTCCATTCTACCTTACATTCGGATATCATATGATGACCGACGGTACTTCTTACGAGTTGCTTCGTAAATTAAATTTGCTGAATGAGAATATCATTGTTGACCAGGAGCATCGACGGAATGATGTGCATGATGCGGTGGTCAGGAATGTGGAAAAAGCACAAAAAAGACACGAAAAAACTTACAACCTGCGCTCAAATAAAAATTTTAAAAGGTATTTACCTGGGCAAGTTGCTTACCGTCGAACCCACGTTTTAAGCGATTTCAAAAAAAATATTACAGCGAAATTTGCAAAACCCTGTACAAAATGCACCATTGTCGCCGAAAAGGGTCAAGTGTGCTACATTGTAGAAGATAGCGACACCCTAAGGCAATACAATGTCCACGCGAAGGATCTAAAAACCTGAAGAAAAAAAAAAAATTACAGTATTGATTTGAAAAAAAAATATAAATTATGGCCCGGCTAGCATAGAAATAGAGCATGAGATAGTCAGGGTGTGGGACAGCCCCACGTTGACTCCGATAATAAAATTACCACCTGTGATATTTTTGGATAATTGTTATTTATTTAGTGTTTGTTAGATTTTTTTTATTTACAATTATTTGTTATTTATTAGTATTATTAGTTAATTTTTTTTGTTATTATATTATTAGTTAATATAGTTAATTTTTTTTTGTAATTATTATTATTTATTAGTGATTAGTTAATTTACACTTATATGCAGGTAGGTTAGTTTTTGTTATTTATTATAGTTATTTTAACCTATAATACCTGGCTACCCACCTTTACCCCGTGAGTTACTAATTTTTTTTTTGTTATTATTAGTTAATATTATTACATTTTTGAGAATAAGTTAGTATAAGTTTAGTTAAAATTTTTTTTTGTTATTTATTTACCTGTATATTAATTATATATTAAGTATTTATTTATTTATTTATTTGGGTAGGAATATTCAGTAGTAGTTAAATTTATTAGTCTAAGTTAAAATATTATTAGTTTAAAAAAATTTGTTTGTGCTAGATTTATAGGTATTTACTTATTTATGGGAAATTTTTTTGTTAGTATTATTTATTTAGTTTTATTATTATAGCTTATTATTTATTTATATTAATTATAGTTAATATTTATTGTAGTTTGGTAGTTAAAATTATTTATTAAGTGTTATTATTTTTAGTGGTATTAGTTGTATAGTTTTTTTTACATCTGGGGTGTGGCGAGTCGGTGTTTTCCAGGCCTGTCTGGAACGCTAAGCTCCAGACGGGTCTGTTTTGTGACACTGTGTATTTTTTTTATATGTTTTCCTTAAAAGAAAATAAAAAAATTATTAAATTAAAATAATTTAAAAAAATACCTTGTTCAGTTGTTTACGTCTGTGTCCATCTTGATGTTATTTGTATGCCGGCTTGTCACATCTCAGATGTCAGTTAGTAGACAGGCGCGGAGGTAAATTGGAGGTGGGTAGCCATAGTGATAGGTTTCGAAATTCCCGTCAGCTGCGGTCTCTTGATTTTCGGAACAGAAAACAATAAACCACCTTTGTTGCCCTTGCGGGTCATGTTTTGATTCCGAAAGTCAAGAGATCGCGCGATCGAGAAAACAATAGTTTTTCGAAATGAGAAAAATTTGAAAAAATTTATTGTTTCTGGGAGTCGAAAAAAATTTTGGTGGCGGTCGGTCGGACATTTTTGCTTTGTTAATTGGAAACTAATTTTTGTTTCTTAAAAAAAAAATTTAAAAAAATATATTGAGAATTTGGAATTTTGTGGTGTATCCGAGAAAGAAAAATTTATAATATCTATGTTTATTAATAATTAAATAAGAAAATAGAATCAGTTTTTTTTAAAAAAGGAAGAAATTAAGAACATAAAAACTAAACAAAAAACCTTTTTAGCGTTAACAAAAACAAAATTAATTGTGCCAGAACATTAATCATTAATCGGTTACAAGAACTTAGAAAGGTTCTACATTAAAGAAAAAGAAAAAAAAATCCAAACTAAAAAAAAAAATAAAAATAAAAAAAATTTATTAAAGAAAAACCAAATTTTTAAAATCCAAAAAAAAAAAAATTATTAATTAAAAAAAAAAACCCCCCAAAACAAAAATATTTGTGAGGGTACCCATTGCGTTCCACATCCAGAAGCTGTTCCGAGCAAGGATCTAGGGCAGTCAGAACAAGGAAAAAAATAAAAACCAACTCCGAACTTTACCGCAGAGAGGAAAGAAGAAAAAAAAACAACCCAGCAGCAGCGGCACCAGGAACGACATATCAACGTCATCGATATTTGTTTTTGTTTTTTTTTTTGTGTAGAATCGATTTTTTTTTGTACCGATTGTGGTGGTCGGTGTCCATATTAATTTAAATTACATATTTTGTGTGTGTGTAACTATAGGTACCAACGGGCTGATTTTGTTCCAGACATGTCCGGAGGGGAAAGCAGTAGACCAGGTATGTCAAAATTAAATTAAAACCTTTTGAGTGTGTAACGCGTCGTTTTATTTTTAAATTTGTTATTTATTTATTTGCTTTTGCTCCGTCATTTTTTTTTGTTAATTTATATTCGGGTCTAGTTATCATTAGCATTAAGTAAAGTAAATTTTCGATTTATTAGTATTTAGTTATTTATGAATTTATTTATTTAGGATTATATACCGGTTAACATGAGTACATAAATTTTGAAATATGTTTGCGTACACACTTCTTAATTAATTAAAAAAAATTTTAAATCAAAATATCCAAATTTTGCTTTTTTTATTTTTAATATTCGGAATAGTTACACCTCTTTATGTTATATATTAAATTTTTTTTCCACCACATAACCACAAGAAATTTAATTAAAGTTTAAAATATGTATCCCAAGACAAATATCGTTGTGTTTTATTGATTATAATTTATTTGGAAATTTAATTATTATTATTTTTGAAATTTCCAACAATTTTTTTTATTTTGTATAAAGAGTGGCTACTGTGTGTTGGGTTGCTGATCGCTGTGTTGTGATTGGATTTTTTCTTCCTTTTGTTTTTTTTGAATTTTTTTTTGTAAACTTTTTAGCATGGCTGGCTGATTTTTTTCATACTTCCCCAGGATGGATCGCAATGGATTTATTGTCCTTCTCTCTCCTGGTTCCTTAAACGATGGTGCTTACACTTTAACGATTTTCTGTGGTGAAAATTTTTATTAGTGAGGTCATCATCGTATTGTAGTATTGATTGCCGTTTGGATCACTGGTCGACTCACGCCCCACAGGCTGAGCGTAGCTGGCAAAACTTAGGAGGAAATCCCAGTGGTCCAAGGAGTTCTAGTATATAAATTTTGGTCTAGCGTTATATTTATGATGCGCTGTTGGTCACCCTAGACCTGGCGCCCACTACACTAGAACTCCGAAGTTACCTCCTCCGACTTACCTTATAGCTAACAGGTGGTAATTTTTTTTTGAACAAAATTACTCATCCTGTTACAATGCTCAGACATGTTTATTCTTGTTCGATTTAAAAAAATTTACCTATTTGAATCTATTTCAGCTTAAGTAACAAAATCGAATTTACCTCAATGCAAAATATTTTTTTTAAATTTTTATTAATATGTATAATCATTTGAAGTATAGCAGCAAATAAACTTTCGTACTCACAATGATGAAGAGCTACGTCTTATCAATGCCGAAAATTATTATCTAATATTTAGAGGCCGTAATACCAGCAAAAACAACATGGCAAAAATACATTTCGAAAAAAATATAAATTCCCAAAAACACATGCTTTGATGTATTTATATTGATTTACATATATGAACAATATATTTTTTTAACAAAATATTATATATGCATAAATTAAATTATATAAATACATAAATTACAGTATACTCGCGAAATAGTGAATACATATACGATTTTAATGAAAAATCCGCTATAGTGCCATTAATATAAATTACATCACTAATTTCTATATAGTGAGTTATACAAGTATTCAATATATTGCGTGTGTACACTATTTTCATATTGAGTTATTTTTAATATTCTTATGTTGAAAAATATTTATTACAATAAAAAAAAATTTGTTGATAAGACATACAAGAAAAATATTTTTTTTTGCAAATGCATTTTTCTCGTAATTTTAGTTGCTATGTATGTACATATATACATTTACTATTGACTATATATGTATAACATTAATGTACAAAGAAGAGGTGAACTAAACAAAATTAAGCTTTGACGTTATATTTCTTCATGCCGCATTGATATACATTTTTAATATTATGAAATACAAAACTTATAAAACAAATTTATTTTCTCTGAGTTCGATTCCCACCATAGGCAGATTATTATTATTAAGTTTTTTATTTTTTTTTTTTAATTATATTGATTCATTGATATACGCATTTAAACCACGATATATAAAACAGGTAGATGGCTCAACAGGTAGTGCCCGATTTGCAAAATATTGGTACGAGATGAAATCCTGGCGCAGCCAGCCGCACAAAAAAAAACATCTCCCGCTCACACGACCCAATGAACATCCCCAACTAGCATCCCCAATGAACATCCCCAATGAACATTCCGCAATGAACATCCGCAATGAACATCCCCCAATAAACACCCCGCAACGCACATCCCGCAATGTACTTCCGCAATGCACATCCCGCAATTAACATCCACGTCCCGCAATTAACATCGGCAATGCACATCTCGCAATGTACATCCGCAATGTACATCCGCAATGAACATCCGCAATGAACACCCCGCAATTAACATCCGCAATGTACATCCGCAATGAACATCCACATCCCGCAATTAACATCCGCACATCTAACATGCGGGCCGCTCGTGTCCACAATTAACACCTCATTAATCATTAAACATTAAAGAGACACGCCAGTAATTAACACCTTTTAATTATCATTCAGACACGCCCCTAATTAACACCTGTTAATTATCATTCAGACACGCCCCCCTCATTAACTAGACCACGCCCTATTGTGGGATATGGATTTAGTTCCCACGCTTTATTCGCCCATATACTACTATCGATATATGTATGTATATTATCCTGGATGAAATTATGAATGGCCATATTTTCATCTGGGATTATTTCATCCGGACCACTATAATGAATGTGTTTACCCAATATCAGCACAATCTATGCAGAGGTACCAGAGAAAATCCCAGATGAAAATATGGCCATTCATAATTTCATCCAGGATAATATACATACATACATATATTGATATTTCATTAAAAAAAATGAAATACGACCGTATTTCATTCAAATACGCCCTTTTGTAGAATAACCCCCAATACAATATATCTGATCAGATATTGATGGGTAACGTAATTCATTTTACTTTGCCTTTATAGAATCTACAATTATTTTATAATATATATATATATATATATCATCTAAATTAAAATATAATATAATATATATATATATATATATATATAGATATATAGATATCATTCACTTATATATATATATATATATATATATATATATATATATATTATGTTACCCATTATATAAATATATAGATTAAGTATAACTATTTAGTATATAATATTACAATATCTGATCAGATAATATTATATACTATATACATATTATATTATATAAAATAATTGTATATTCAATAAAGGAAAAGTAAAATGAATTCGTTACCCATAAATATCTGGTCAAGCAATAATATATATATGACATATAGATATATTATATTATCAACTCGTTTCCAAAAATCAAAATTTGTTGTATAATTTTATCATCACACATATCTAATAACAATAAAATATACATTATATGGCAACGCCGCATTCCTATAAAAACATCAAATAATGTATTACAAACGCATACACACAAAAAATATAAAAGCTCTTTTTCAAAAAAAAACATTGGTAGACGTGACGTCACGATTCGGGCTTTTTTCTGACGCTCCTCGACCCTTAAGTTGCAAAATTGTAATGAAATTTAAAAAAATAATTTATTGAATGTACATATATATAACTAACTTTATAATGAATAATTGTGGTAAATTGTAAATACAATGTGATAAAATTATGTACAGTAATAGTAGTTAAATATAAATTTGTATTTATACAAAATGAAACGTATATTGTATATTATAAATTTAAAAGCCTTAAGCAAAAAATCTAAATATTACAATTTGGTATTAATTAATATCTAATCTAATATCGAATGTAAAATCAAATAAATTCATATTGCAGTTACAATAATATAAAAAAATTAAAAATATTTTCAATTTTTTTATTCTCAATAAAAAAAAAGTCCAATATAAATATTTTTTGAGCCACCTGCTGTTAAATAGATAAACTACAACACGCAACACGATACCTACGCGTCAGTCCCTAAGTCAGCGCAAGTGGGCTGTGTGTTTACATGGGGAGTGTAAGTATCGTATCAGGAATACGCGTTGGTATATAAATCGGTCCGACGTTGGTATAAATCATGGTATAAATGTGGTCATTGGTTTTTGCTTGTTTATTCCTTCCCTCTAACCCGGGGTCCCGACTATCCATAATGTTGTCCATAAATGGCAATGGAAACCATTATGGATAATGGAGACCACTCGTTCATCAGCCATTCCATAAATGGCAAACTTTATGGGCGTGTCCATTTATGGATCAGTTTATGGACGATTGTCAAAAATAAAATGGCGGAAAGTGGTTTAATTTGTAAATTAGGTTTCATATTGTGGTTAATTTATTAATTGTATTTCGTTCTGTATTCCCAATATTCTATATTACCAATACAAAACTATTTCACACGTTGAAAATCAAAATATAATACAAATTTCAATAATATTTCGAATAATATTTCAGTCCATGAAATGCCCAGTTTCTTTGTTTGAAAAACCAAAAATGAAAATGGATTTGGAAATGGAAATGAAAATGGAAATGGAAACGGTAATGGATACCGGAGACGACCACGAAGAAATAAATGCGTGCCGTTTTTAGTGGCACGAAACGGATCGCAGGCTTAGTAAGTAATTAGTAAATAACTTAGTAAAGAATTTTAAAATGAAAAACGGAACGCCTAGGCGTACCGTTTTTCATTTTAAAATTCTAGCCCTGTTTTTTTTTGTAGAAAACAACAACGGCAAAAAAATTAGAATTACAGTAGTTATTTGTATATTGCAAATGAATTGTAATGGATAAAAAGTTAATAATATGACATGTAGATGGCTGTGTTGTCAATATTTCAAATTCATTGGACAAAAAATGCATAGCCCATGTTTTTTTTACATTAAAAATTGGCAATTTATTAAAGAAAAAAAACAAGTTTTATATTTTTTAATTATATTTAATGCTTTTTTTTACGTTTATAAAACTCAAAGTTAATGTGATTTAAAAAAAATTATCAACTGATAAAATCAATTGTGATTGAAATAAAAAAATTGTCGCCTTCAATGTTCAGTGAATAGTTTTTTTGCAAAAATTTGGCATATAAAATTTACGCAATTTACGCGTCTACAAAAAAACAGAGCTAATAAGAATTTTAAAATAAAAAACGAACGCCTAGGCGTTCCGTTTCCGTAACACAAAATCGGAAAGTTATAATGCCGCCAATGCGGTAGGAAATTGTTACGCTAAAGCGGTTCGGCTTCATGCCGTAAGAGATCGGCATGAAAAAATTAATAAATAAATGTTTATTAATTTCTTAAATATATAGATATAAGTTATTTAACGAAGAAAAGTAGTTACGTGTTTGTATTAATGCTTAAGAATTAATGTTTAATATTTTGTATTAAACCAATTATATTATAATACAAAATATTTAACATTAATACAAACACGTCACCAGTTTTCTTCGTTTTAAAATAAACTAATAAGAAAACACGTGATGGCGGGAGGGTTATACTGGAGTTCCTCATGTCAATGACGCGTGTGCCGCATGACGCGTTAGAATGTCAAATGACGTTTGGGATGCTAGTGACACTTTGAGCAGATATGCTGGAGTTAAGAGCCAAACAGAATATGTCGTTGTCGCTGTCATCCTTCGCATTGAAATGTCAAATAAAAAATTCAAAAGTATATATTTTGTTTTATTCAACCATAATGATATCGCCCTTCGTTGTTGTTGTATTTCAATTGATATTTAATATTTTCGCTCGTCGCTATGTTTTGACATTTTTTGAATTTATTTAAAAATTATTTACCAGAGCATACTATAATGAATATATTATTTTCACAAATTAAATTATCATAATTGACAATTATACGTGACGATCTAATGTGTTTGGCCAAGGGGCGACAACGACAGCGAAACCATCGCTGGCGAAAAGCAAGGTGACCGACGGATCCGACACGGATTTATTCTGTTTGGCTCTTTACTCTTGCCCTTGACGCGTGAGCCGCTTGACGTGTTAGAATATCAAAAGACGCCGGGGACGCTGTTGACGCTTTGAGTAGATACTGTCAAGTCGTCCATGCGGCGTGATTATCGTTTAAATTAATTCTATTTTGTAATTTTTATCACCAAAAAATTTATTATAATAAATCTTTATAAAAAAATAATAATATATTAGATCTGTTCGACCAGAGAAATTTGAATCCCAATATAAAAAAACAACATATGTTTTTGTTCAATTCTGAACTTTATGTTTAATTGAAATTTACAATATTTAATAAGAATTAACAAATAATTTCATACCTAAAATTAATTTGTTAAATTTAAACGTTCTCATAGTTCTCAAATAATATTTTATCGAAATTGAATTAAATTCTAATTTAAATATAATTTGATAAGTTAATCCAAGGTTAGCGATATGTTAATGCACAAATGCAAAAGAAATGCGAGAACTATGAGAATTAAGTAATTATCATAAATACATAGATTTTATTAAATGTGTTAAAATATCATAGTCTTATGCAAATGCATTTATTATATATATGAATGTATTTTTTGTTGTTCATATTCAACCATGTGAAAAAATTATGTGGGCGAGAAAAATAAGTTCTTATAAAAGTTCCACATTATTTGGTCGACATAGCACATTCCTTAAATGAATTATTTTGACTTGAAGTATTAGAATGGGATAGGATAAAACAAAATTTAATTTGGAATAAAAATTATTAGTAAACGTGAATTAAAATCGTTCGTATCGTTTTGTCCATCGGTAAAAAATTCTAATATTTAAAGTCAGTATATTCTTCAATATAAAAGACTTGTATTTATGATATAAAAAAATTTATGTATATCGAATGTTAATATTTGGTGAAATGTAATTATCGTGTAAATAATATAATGTTCAAAATTTAAATCATTATAATTTAAATTTTTATAAAATACTTCTATCGTGAATAAATTAAGTATCTGTATTTAAAGATAATAACACTTCTTTGCACAATAAAATTGTATACAGATTGTAATCAAATTGTCTAAAATTAAATATTAAATAATATGGTTAATATTATAAAGATGATAGTTATGTGTTAATATTATTATTAAAGGTGAAAATTTAAAATTATTAAAGTTGAACTTTGTGTTTTATTATTGATTAACATTTTGGCGACCGTGACAGGACACCAGTTATATTTCATATAACGGCATTAAACGAAATTAAATATATAAATACATATATATTCATAGAATTGGTGTCTTAAATAATAAAATATAAATTAAATTTCATCCCAAATAAATAATCTATTATAAAATTGGTGTAATTTATTTTGAATTAAAATACCGGAACTTTTACAAACGTTGGTTTTTAAAATATATTTTAACTAGCAATTATTAATTACAGTGTGTCTGAATAGAGAAATATATATTGTGCCTAGTTTAATTGATACTTGATTAGAATTGGTTATAAATTAAAGAAAATCCATTTTGACTTCTTTGAAATTAAATAGTATCTTAACTATTTCTGATTAAATAAAGTTTAAATTTTACTGAAAATAAAATTATATCAGACTTTATGAACATTTTTTCTTCAAATTTGTATTAATTATTCGTAATAAAATAAAGTTGAAACTAGAAGTGAACTTTACCTCTGTGTATCTAGTTAAATTATCAGAAATTAAAACGGTTTTAAATTAAATTGAATTTCATTGTTATCACACAATACAAGTGATACAATCAATACAAAACATGTCGCTTTGAGCAGAACTAATTGGGGATCATTTGAAAATTGGTCAAAAAATTCAAGTGAAATATAGAAACTTCAAGAAGGATGGATCATCCAGAAAAACAGAAACATACTGTAAACAAAGGTTAGTACGAATTATAGAATTAATTTCTCTTTTAGAAGCCATCCACGAAAATATTATTGAGAATTTAAAAGAATCTGGTGAAGAAAGTGATTATATATAAAGGATTTTTATTTTGAAAATGTTATGAAAATTGCAAAGGCATATAAAACTGGGTTAGAAGATTTATTGCAACAACACGAATTAAATGAATCTAAATATAGGCAAGCTGAGCTAACACGTGCTGCCGAATTAAAGGATGTACAAGTTAGAGTATCAACGGACACTGCAGAAATGGCAAGATTAGCTGCATAAACCGAGTCCGAAGGAGTTGAACGCGAGGTGGCGACTACAGAACTTAGCGCTGACTGTCAAATTTCCACCATAAAGGGACAACTAGCTGCAATTTCGTCACTGAATCGGTTACTTCTGGCAATTCAACGGGATCCCAATACATGTCGTTCACGAGCATATTGGGAACACCACTTATATACAATCGAACGCTATTGGAAGGATCTTCTAGCAACACACAATCGCATATTAGGATTTCCAAATTACTATGATTATGAAATTGAAATATTTCAAGAATTGGAAGATTTGTATCAATCAGTAGCAATTTCAATCAAAGAATATGTAGCAGTGAATTCATTTGACAGATTGGAATCAGCGCTTCAATTACCAAAAATAACACTGCCAGTTTTTTACGGTAGTTATCTGCAATGGAAGCCATTCCAGGATCTATTCACTCAACTTATACATAACCGAGTAATGGCACCTGCGCAAAAATTCTTCTATTTCCGAGCAAATTTAAGGGTGAACCGTACAATCTTGTAAAGCATTTATTAGCTACCGACGCTAATTTTATGACAGCCTGGAACACCTTGGTTGAGCGATATGAGAATCCTTGTTTACTAATAACAGCTCAATTAAATCAATTATTATCTCAAATAACACTACAAACAGAATCAGCAGCTCATCAGATCACAAGATATATAAATGCCCAGAATTTCTAAAATTAAATGCCGAAAATAGAGCAAAGACCTGCAGACAGTATCAATTATGCAATAATTGTTTAAAATATGGGCATCAGTCAAAAACATGTTCATCTAGTAGAGGATGCCTCAAATGCAATGTAAAACACAACACGCTCCTACACCCAACAAAGGCTAGTTATCAATCAAATGCACGAGAATCAACCGCAAATACAACAAGTGTACAAAGTAACAAGAAATCCACAGTAATGAGAGCATCTGGTTGTGAAACAAATACAAATACTCAGATTTTATTAGCAACTGCAGTCATAAATATCAGTACATCGTCAGGAAAATTACTACCATGTAGAGCTCTACTAGATACTGGATCTCAATTACATTTTATTTCAACTCGACTGGCTCAAGAACTAGGAGTTCAGCGTCGAAGAGTCAATACGCCAATCAATGGTTAACAATGGAAAAATATATAACTAACATCACAATATCTTCAAGAGTAACTTCCTATAAAACAGAATGTGAGGCACTAGTATTGAATAAAATCACCGACTATCAACCTGGCGAATCTATTAATATATCTGGTTGGAATTTGCCTAACGGTATAAAACTGGCTGATCCTCATTTCTACAAATCACAACGAATTGATCTATTACTTGGTGCAGATCTGTCTTTTGAAATATTGGAAAAGGAACGCACAAAACTAACAAAAGGTTTCCCAATATTGCAAAATACAAAATTTGGTTGGATCGTAGCTGGAAAGTTTGAACAACGTCACGCCAACATCAAACATACTTGCCACGTTGTTTCAAGATCCCAACCGTCAATTGTCCAGCTAGAAAATCAGGTAAGAAGATTCTGGGAGGCTGAACATTTCGATACTCGACCCAAGCAAATGAGTAAGGAAGAGTTTATGTGTGAGCAGCATTTCTCTGAAAATGTATCAAGAACCGAGAATGGAAAATTTGTAGTACGTTTACCATTTAAAGAGAAGCCTGAAACGTTGGGTTCGTCTAAGGAAATGGCATTTAAACGATTCAAAAACCTTGAGGCAAATTGGCAAAAAATGAAATTTATAAAAAAGATTACACAGAATTTATTACCGAATACGAACAACTGGATCATATGGAACGACTTGACAATTTAAATAATTTACGTAACAGCTATTACCTGCCACATCATGGTGTTTGCAAACCTGATAGTACAACAACTAAACTCAGAGTCGTCTTTGACGCGTCTGCAAAGACGACTTTTGGAGTATCATTAAATCAAATATTAATGGTCGGTCCAACAGTCCAGTCAGATCTATTTTCAATAGTTCTTCGATTTAGGATTCACCAGTTTGTATTTACTGCCGATATAAGCAAAATGTACAGCCAAATATTGGTGGTTGAAGAAGATAGAAGGTTTCAGCTAATCTTATGGAGAGCAAATCAAGATGCTCAAATACATACGTATCAACTTAAGACAGTTACCTACGGCACATCTGCTGCACCGTTTTTAGCAACACGATGCCTCGTAGAATTAGCAAGAATAAATAATTCAACCTATCCAGAAGCTGCTGAAATTTTAGCCCGTGATATGTATGTAGATGATTGTTTATCCGGCGCTGACACGGAGAGTGAAGCTAGAACCCGCCTACAACAATTAATAAAATTATTGAAATCAGGTAATTTTGAACTTTGCAAATTCTGTACTAACAAATTAGAAATTCTCAGAGACATACCAGAAGAGCATCGCGAAAAGGTTTTTACATTTGAAAAAAAGGATGCTATTAAAACATTAGGACTGATTTGGTTGTCTCGCGAAGATGCATTACAATTTAATTTTGTACCAGTAGTAAGAAAGCAAATAACAAAGAGAACCATCCTATCAGATATTGCAAGAATATTTGATCCTCTCGGTCTCATTGGACCAACAGTCGTATTGGGCAAACTATTCCTACAAGAGTTGTGGAAAAAAAAAACTGGACTGGGATGTTCCAGTACATACAGAAATGCAAACACAATGGAAAAGACTATGAACCAATTCAACGATTTAAAAAATATGCTCGATCAAAAGGTGCATACTTCTTCCTTCACCAACATCAATCGAGCTGCATGCATTTTCTGACAGCAGTGAAAGAGCCTATGGAACGTGCTGTTATTTACGATCAACAAACGCATTTGGCCAAATAACGTTAGTCTGATTTGTTCAAAATCACGCATTACTCCGTTGAATTTTACCACCATTGCAAAACTGGAATTGTGTGGAGCGTTACTCATGGCCGAACTTGTAGAACGCCTTCTTCAAATATTAACTATAAAAATAAAGTCTGTGATCTACTACACCGATTCAGCCACTGTTCTTGCATGGCTGAACTCACCATCGTATACATGGAACACATATGTGGCTAACCGAGTAGCACGTATACAAGAACTAACAAGAATACAACATTGGCGTCACATTGCAGGTGCAAACAATCCTGCAGATCTACTTTCAAGAGGCTCATTTATAAGCAATCTTGCTCATTCATCCGTTTGGTTTGAGGGGCCGGAATTTTTAAGAGAATCAGTGACATTTATCTCTGATAAGTATGAAATTCCGATCGAAATTCCAGAGCGGAGGGCGCAGAAATCAGTGATTGCAGCATCTGCACGCATTCCAAGTCTAAGTTTTATTGACACAATAAATCACAAAAATTCCTTTAAATACAGTCAAAAACTAACATCTTATATTTTTAGGTTCTACAACAACTGCAGATCACCAAAGGAATTGCGTTCTACTGGTAATTTGGCAGTTTCTGAATTGGAAGCTGGCACATTGGGGTTGGTCAAGAGTGCTCAACAGAGTGCCTTCGCTCAACAGTTGAAAGGTTTGTCGTCTCACGAAGAAGTCGACAAACGGGATCCATATGCATCGTTAAGTCTGTTTTTGGATAAATCAAATGGTATCATTAGGGTAGGGGGACGATTACGTAACTGCATGCTTCCGATGAATTCCAAGCACCAGATATTGTTGCCAAAGGGTCATACGCTGTCAAAACTAATATTAATTCACATGCATGTCAAACATATAGATGCAGCACCAAATGCATTAGTAGCTATTTCCCGTCAGAAATACTGGATTGTAGATGTCAAACGAATGGCCACAAATGTTTACGTAATTGTGCGAGATGTTTCAAGGTGAAACAGCGAACGATACAACAACTTATGGGTCAACTACCACATGACAGAGTTAGCCCAACACGACCATTTCAAACAACGGAAATTGATTTCTGCGGACCAGTATACGTGCATCACAAAAGTCGAGGAAAACCTCCAACCAAGGCTTAATATATCAGTGTTTGTTTGTTTTAGCACAAAGGAAGTTCACCTAGAATTGGTAAGTGATTTGTCATCTCAAGCATTCTTGAATGCATTGAAGAGGTTCGTGGCACGCCGTGGCCTATGTGCAACAATATATTGTGACAATGGGACCAATTTCGTCGGAGGTAAAAGGGAACTGCAAGAATTAGCCACCCTAATTCAATCACAACAATTACAAAAAGAAATTTCAAGATTCTGCCAAGAAGAACAAATACAGTGGAAACACATTCCACCACGTGCTCCACACTTTGGTGGCCTGTGGGAGGCAGCAGTAAAGGCAGCTAAACATCACTTGATTCGCTATACTGGTTTATCGCATTTGACTTCTGAAGAATTACAAACTGTGATTACTCAAATCGAGGCCATATTAAAATTAACTTCAAGACCCATTACACCTATGTCTGCCGATCCCAACGACTTAAAGGCATTAACACCAGGACACTTTCTTATTGGTGCGCCGTTAACTTCCCTGCCAGAACCCAATATAACAGATACAAATTTAAGCCGTTTAGATAAATTTAGGCAAATACAAAATATACATCAGTTGTTTTGGAAAAGATGGTCTAAATCAATTGCAGACGAAGGGAATATCTAAATCAATTGCAGACGAAGGGAAAATGGAAGAACAAAACCGAAAACATAAAGACTGGAGCAATGGTGTTAATAAAAGATGTGAACCTACCTCCATTGAAATGGCAACTAGGAAGAGTAACGTCAATTATAGAAGGACAAGATAATATAGTCAGAGTAGTCAATGTGAAGACAGAAAATGGGAACCTAAAACGATCCATTCACTACATTTGTCCGCTGCCAATAGAAGAAATCGGAAGTGCAGAAGGACCATGTCAAAGCAGTGATAATCAACAACAGAAAAAACCAGCTGCTGAACAAAGTGAATCAAATAATCGTAGGGTATTGCGGTAAGAGAAAAAATTAAATCTTCTGTCAACGGCATTGATGGTATCTCTTACCGCAATACCCTACGATTATTTGATTCACTTTGTTCAGCAGCTGGTTTTTTCTGTTGTTGATTATCACTGCTTTGACATGGTCCTTCTGCACTTCCGATTTCTTCTATTGGCAGCGGACAAATGTAGTGAATGGATCGTTTTAGGTTCCCATTTTCTGTCTTCACATTGACTACTCTGACTATATTATCTTGTCGCATGTGGTTCATTAACTTCACGAGCCCAGGAAACATCCAAAAACATTAACATCACCATGTTTGATAACAAAATGGGACTCTACTTCGAAGGCATCGGCGAAGTAAAAACAATACAGAGCAACTGGAATCTTATTGCATACTATAACTTAACAACGTATTGGCAAGAGTTGAATGGGCTAATGATGTACAACACAACAATTAATCAATTATGCGATCAACTTATTGTCGAGCCATTGCAATGGAAATTAAACCAACTTATTGTCGAGCCATTGCAATGGAAATTTCAAACAGAATAAAAACAATTGACCACAATAACATTTTGCTTCATAAAATAAATGATCACAAGGCAAGGATGGTCAGATCTCCGTTTGACTTCATTGGCTCAATTTCAAACACTTATTTGGAATATTAGATCAAAGCTATGCGAAATACATAGAAGGTGAAATTGTTCGAGTTAACTCTAATGAAAACCATTTATTGGAACTAATCAAAAGGCAAACTTCAATATCTGACAATACAATTAATGTTCTGAAAAGGACTACAAATGATATAAATGCACAATTTGCTCTGATGAAATCAATGCTTGACACAACCGATCATTTCATAAGAAATTAGGTCAAAAAAGAAGAACTAGAAAGAAGCGTTAGGTCACTCACAACGTATATGCTACTAATATTAACAAATTATGAAAACAATCAAAAAAATATATTAGATGTGTTGTGAATTGAGGCACCCTGTGCTTCAATTCACAACGGAAATTATAAAATTCCAATTCATTTCAAATTAATTAAATTATTAAATTTAATTAATGAAAAACAAAAGTTTCAAATTGCGCGTTGCTCGTACACAGAGAAATAATTTAATTCAATAAATAATAATTTCTCTGTGCTGACAACGCGTAAAATTAATTAACCAATCGAATTAAAATTAATTTAAATTATTTTGTTGGAGAAGCTGATTGGTTTTCCAAAAAATTATTGGAAAGATTTTGGAAAGCCAAAAAAGCTCTCCAACAAAATAAAATAGAAAGAAAAACAAAAATTTGGGCAGTTGATCGGTGAGTCAGTCGATTAAATTGGTTAATTAAAGAAAAAAAGTTTCAATTTTACATAGTAAATTAAATTAAAAGGCCAGTCGATTTAAACTTAAAATCTAAAAATTAGTCAAAGTCAGTAGTGATTCTGTTAAAAAGTTTAAACTTTAAATCTAAAAATTAGTAAATTTATGAAAAACCTAATTAAAATTAAATGTTGGACATTAACATTATCAAAACAAAACTTAATGTATTATACCAAAAAATTTGATAGTGTATTTACTAAATTAAAATAAAAGTTAAGGAATGAAATAACTTAATAAAAATTGTAATAAATAGAATAAGTGAAAGATTAATAAAAACACATTTTATATAAAAACAAGGGAGTTTAATTAAAAATTAATAGAAAAAAAGATTGAGTTAGAACAATTATAATACAAAATTAAAAGGTAATAATAAGAAATAAGGTAAAATAAAAGATTTTTGATTGTAATATATTAAAAACATTACATTGGCGCTGCGGACAGGATGAGAAGTACGTTTCTCATCCAAAAGAATTTGTGTAAAGGTAAAACGGGAGATTAAAGCTAAATAAAAATAAAAAATATTATCATAAAATAAAAGTGGACTAAAAATAGTTAAAAAAAAAATATAATAATTTAACGTTAAATAAAATCTTATAAATAATTATTATAAAATTTTTTTTTGTAAAAAAAAAAAATAAAAGTAGCAGTAATTTTAATAAAGCATTTTTATCAATAATAAAATTTAACATCAGTGGTAGCAGAACAAACAGTAGAAGCAGTTAAAAGTTGCAGTAAAAGAAGCAGAAAAGATTTTTTGCAGCAAAGTAGCGGAAGAAGCAGAAAAACTTAAAAAAAAAATTTTTATATATTAAAGTAGTAAGTTATTTTTTCTAACTATATTAAAATATACAAATTTCAAATATTTTTTTTATATACGAAAATATATAAAACACGCTGTTTATAATATTTTAAAAATATAAAATATATGTATATACAATCATAAAATTATATATATATTATAACAAAACAGAAAATAATAAATCAATTTTTTTTTGATAAAAAATAAAAAAAATTTATTTTATATAAAAATGAATAACAAATTAGGAAGATTCGGTTCTTCGTTATTTTATATAATTATTATTACTCCAAATCTAATTGTTTTAATAATGGAAATAATAAAATTTGTTTTTTGGCTAATTATTAAATTAAAATTGACAAATATAAAAAATTAAATTAATTAAAATATGAAATTAAATTATTAAAGTAAAATTTATAGAAAATTGATTAAATTTAAATTTGTTAAAATTTTGGTTGAAATAACAAATTATTCGAATAAGTAAAAAATAAAATAAAAATAATGTTAAAATTGATTTGATTAATTTTTTGTATTAGATTCATTAAAATTATTAAAGTATAAATATAAAATTGTTAAATTTGGATTTACCTTTTATTGATTTAAAGTAGAAAAGGTATTAAAACAAAAAATATCTAAAAAAAAAAATTGGCCAAAAAATAAAATTAAAATTTTTAATAAAAAAAATTATATATATATAAAATAATAAATATATAAAATCCTTAACGAAATTATAAAAATATATATATAAAAAAAAAAATCCTTTTTTTTTAAATTCCTAGTGAATCAGAAGAAAAAAATCTTTATATACAAAGTCCAAATAAAATAAAATGCATATATAAAAAAAAAAACCCCTAAAATAATATATGTATAAATATACATATACAAAAAAAATGATATTTTTTTTATATACTTCCAAAAACCTTAACCTATCCCAATATCTGACCTAAATTCATTTTCTCTCTTCAATTTAATTCAAAAAAAAAAAATAAATAAGTATATAATAAATAATTTTTTTTGGGGTACACATACATAGGTATATAAAAAATAATAAGTAAAAGTTTTATACCTATACAATGGAAAATGATAAATTATTAAACATTATTATCACATATTATATTTGTATTCATAAAAGTTTTTTTTATTCTCCAAGTATAAATTGCAAATTGTGCGTTTTTGATCAATTTGAATTTATAAATTTTATAATAAAGTTTTGTTTACGTGAAATATAATATACATAGAAGTGTATTATTATCAAAGTAAAATCGACAAAAAATAGGGTAACAAAACTAATTACGGTGTAAAAGGTTAAGTTTATTTAATTTAACACAAAACTGTATACAGAAAGTGCAAAATAAAATTGTGCACTAAGTTGACACAGGGCTGTGTAAAAATAAAGAACTTAATAAAAAATTTTTTTTCATAAGTGTTAAAAATTTTTTTTTAAAAATTGGTTTTAATAACCAACATTTTTTTTCGTTACCCTATATTTTCATTTTATATTAAAAATTCATTTATTTTTTGTTCGTAATGACGAAAATTATATATACATATATATAAAATGATATATATATATATTTTCAATTTACGTTTGTTCATTTTTATATAAAATATTATTGTCAACTTAAATTGATATTAATATAAATATTTTAAATGACGTACGTAAGTTTCATTAGAACAAAGCGCGTTTTTTTTGTAACTTAACATATAAAAAGTTTTTCTTGGAGCAAACAAATTTTCTATTACGAAAATTAATAAATTTTTTTTGGGAATAAAAATTTTTTTTACATAAATTTAGGAGTTGGAATTTCCTACTAATTTTCTGTTTGTTTGAGAAACAAAATTTTTTATTATTGCATATTTTTAGGGAATGAGAAAAATAAAAATAAAATAAAAATAAAGGAGTATTTTATTTTGAATAAAAATTATAGAATGATTTTTTAAATAAAATAAAATAAATAAAGGAAATTACATAAAATTTTTAGAAAAAATAAAATAAATTTTTTCGACCCCTAAAATAAATTTTTTCAGAACTTTTTATATCAAATGACCCCTAAAATAAAAGAAAAATGACCCCTAAATCGTAATATAAAAAAAAAGCATATATAAATTATTGTTGTTGTTTAAAATTTATTTTATTAACTAATGTCGCAAAATTCAAAACCCCCAACGTTGGCGCAATCAATTTTAAAATTTTCAAAGAGAATATCAACATTTTCATTTTTAAATTCAAGTCCGGAATTTGAAAATTCGGACGAACAAACTAAAACAAACGTAGAAAATATAGAAGCGGAAACAAATTTAGAAGTATTGGATAGAAATAACTTTGTTGATTTTTTACATCAAGTACAAGGAGAACGAATATCAGAAAATAGAAAAAGTTTTAGAACATTGAGGTCAGGAGTAAAATATAACAGAATTGGCCCAATAAGGAAAACAAGAAAAACTAGAAGAAATAAAGTTATAATTGCCAAAACGGAAAGGAAAAGTTTGAATATAAAAACAAGTGACAAGATGAATCCAATAAACGACCCCCATTATTTTAATTTCCAAAAGGTAAATAATACAAATAGAACAATAAATAAACCGGGACCATCAGGATTAAACTCGACCCCTATTCAACCACCACCACCAATGGCACACCGAGATGAATACGTTGCGGAAAATTTTACAAACGACAACTCATATCATTTGGAACCAACATTGTTACCAGTTGAAAAAATAATAAAAACATTTCTGGTACAAGTTCCAACATTTTCGGGTGTAGGATTGGACATTGAGAATGAGTTGAACAATTTTCTCGAATTAGCTCATCAAGCATACGAATTGACCAGAGATGAACAAAAGGGAATATTATTAAGAATTTTAATAACAAGTAAACTGACTGGTGCAGCCAACGCACTTTTCAGATATGCCAACGTTGAAAACTTTAACCAATATAAAGATATTTTACGTAATCGTTTTATAGAGAGCAAGGATATGGCTACATTAGCATCAGAAATGATGGGAATGTATCAATACGAAAACGAATCAGTGGAATTATTTGGGGAAAGAATAGCAGAAAAATTGGCGGCATATAGAAATAGAGTCAATGAAAGGTATCAAAACGAGGGACGAGCCTTAATAAACGAAATGGAAATAACCGCAAAAAGAATATTTTTAGGAGGACTGCGTTCATCAGAATTGAAACAATATTTAATTTTTAAAAACCCCGAAAACTTAAGAGTGTCCATAGGAGCGGCTCGACAGTACTTGAATGAAACAAGGAACTTAGGAAATATAGGGAGTTCGGATAAAAATGGTAGTAATAATCAAGGGGACCAAATGATGAATTTATTAACCAATATGATGAAAAAATTAAATGAAAATGGCGGACATGGGCAACAACCAAATAATAACCGGTTAAATCATGGAAACAATTTTAGAAATAATAGTAATAATAATTATTTCCGGGGAACAACAGGTAACTTTAAATACAACAACAACAACAACAATAATGCACAATTTACAAATAATAATAATTATAATAATAATAATAAACAATTCTCAAACAATAGTAGTAACTATAATTTTAATAACAACAATAAGACCCCTAACAGAAATTACAATATGGTTAGTGGTAATAATTTTCCAAATAACAATAAAAATAATACAAGTAATTATAATAGTAATTATAATAATAATTACAATAATAATAATAACAATCGGAATAATAATAGTAATAATAATAATGGTAACAACAAAGTGCCATTTAAAGGGCCAACAACTAACAATATTAAATGCTTCAAGTGTGGTAAGCCGGGACATATTAGTAGGGAATGTACTTGGGAAGCACCACAAAATATAAATTCTTCAATTCTACGATGCACACACTGCGGAATGAATGGACATACTTCCACTCATTGTTTCAAATTGCGATCAGGAAATGTCAATACAACAAATCAGAGAGTACTTGCATTAGACAGTGAAAATATAGCTGAAAATCAATGTGACTGGTGTGCACGAAAAGGTCATAAAATCGTGCATTGCGAAGCACGTCAAGCATATGAATCTAAAAAAGCGTTGGAATCGGGAAACGAGGATGGAGTGAACTAAAAAAGCCCAGCTCATTCCTCCAAAAGGGCGAAGAAACCACCTTACAGGAGCCCATAGTTCAATTATCATTAGATATAGCTAAAAAAGATAAAATTAAATTATTGGTAGATACGGGAGCACAAGTTAGTTTGATAAAAAATACAACTTTAAAAAAAGGAACACCTATACTAACAAATGATAAAACAAATTTAAGTACAATAACAAAAAATGTAAGCTCCACTATAGGTTCCTGTGAAGGAAAATTTTTATTAGGAAATAATTTCACTTGCAAATTTCAAGTCACAGATAATGACATAAATTTACCTGTTGATGGTATTTTAGGAAATAATTTTTTATCTTCAAATTGTAATATTTTAGGACCAGAACAAAAACTTCATTTTCCAAAAACGGAAAATAATACAACAGAATTCTGTATTCCATTTATAAGGAAAAATAAAATAGGTATAATAAATTCGCATTACATTGAGAATCCATTTAAACAATTAGATCAAGTTAAAATAAAGGAAATTCAGGGAATTTTCGACAACATAAAAAGTAAGTTTTATAAAAAGAAGGATGAAATCTTATTAGACGAAGATAAATCCAAGGTAAAAGAAGAGGAAGAGAAAGTGATTAAGAAAAAGGAATTTTTTAACATTACTGAAGAAAATGTTGAAAAAATTGTTGAAATAAAAGAAGAAATAAATGATGAAATTATATTAGTTAATGCGGAAATCACAGATGATTCAGTGGAAGTTAGTGATAGTGATTTAAATAATAAAATAAATGTTGGAGAAATTTATGGAGAAAAAATTGAAACAGGAAATATTTTAAATGATGAAAAGATTATAATGGATAACGTTAATGTAAAAAATGTAATGAGAAAAAATGGAGAAATATGGATTCCGGCGCGTATGGAAAAATTAATAAGTTTACCTACAACAGAAATGGGAGAATTTTTTTGTAAAGCACAACAACTAAAACCAGGTGTATTATTAGGAAATTGTTTGGTTGAAGCAAAAAACAATACGGTAAAGGTATGTATAGCCAACGTAAGTAATGAAGAAGTAAAAATTGAAGATATAAAACTTAAATTGACTCCTATAGAAAATTTTCATATAAGACCCCTAAAAAATGAAACTTCTAAGTATAAAAAAAATGGACCCCTAAAGACTCATGAAATTAAAAGCAAAAAAGAAAAAAAACCCCGAGGGAGACGCAAGGATACACCATTGGCGGATATATTTAGATTATTTGAAGAAGACAGCTGTATCAATTATCAGGAAGACGAAACAGAAAATAAAGCTGTTAAAGAGAGAATTGAATCTCTGAAGAAAATTTTAAAAAATAATTCAATATTAACAACAGAAGAACAAAATACAATAGATAAAATTTGTGAAGAATGTAATGACATTTTCCATTTACCAGGAGATAGATTAACTCATACTGATGTTATTACACACAAAATAAGAACGACCCCGGAACAAATACCAATCAATAGCAGGCAGTACAGATTAGCGGAATGTCACAAAAAGGTGATTAATGAAGAAATAAAAAATTTATTAGAAGAAGAAATAATACAACCAAGTCGGAGTCCTTGGAATTCACCTTTACTGGTTGTTCCAAAAAAGGCTGGACCGGAGGGAGAAAAAAGATACAGAGTGGTAGTAGATTTTAGGAAAATTAATGAGGTGACATTGGGAGACGCTTTCCCCCTACCAAGGATAGCAGACATAATAGATCAATTAGGAGGATCTGTGTATTTTTCAACATTGGATCTAGCAAGTGGATACCATCAAGTAGCAGTAGACCCCGAAGACAGAGAAAAAACGGCTTTCAGCACTATTTTTGGACATTACGAATTTAAACGAATGCCTTTTGGCTTATCAGGTGCACCAGCAACATTTCAGCGATTAATGAACCACATTTTATCCGGTTTACAAGGTTTTAAGTGTTTTGTATATTTAGATGACATTGTTATCTATGGAAGAACTTTAAAGGATCATGACGAAAAACTTAGAGCAGTATTTGACAGATTAAGGGAAAATAACTTGAAGCTTCAGCCAGAAAAATGTAAATTTCTCAAGAAGGAAGTTATTTATTTAGGTTATAGAATTACAACGGACGGAATATTACCGAATCCAGAAAAAACAAAGTGTGTTGCTGAACACCCAGTACCTAAAACAACAAAACAATTACAATCGTTTTTGGGGCTGGTAAACTATTATCGTGCAAGTATGCCATTTTTAGCGGAAAAGGGTGAACCATTGTATCAAATGGCATCAAAAAATAAAAAATACGAATGGACAGAGATACATCAGAAGGCGTTTGAGGAAATAAAAAAGTTGTTAACGTCACCACCTATATTAAAATATCCTGATTTTACAAAACCGTTTTTATTAACTACTGACGCCAGTAACCATGCACTAGGAGCAGTTTTGTCGCAAGGGGAGGTAGGAAAGGATTTACCAATAGCATATGCAAGCAGGGTGTTAAATAAAGCAGAAAGAAATTATGCTACAATAAATAAGGAGATGTTGGCGGTTTATTGGGCAATAAAAAACTTTAGATGCTATTTATTAGGAAAGGAGTTTAACATCTATACTGATCATAAGCCACTTATCAGTGAATACAAGAAAAAAGACCCCGAAGGAAAAATAAATAGATGGAAAACGAGATTAGCAGAATATAATTTTAAAATATTATACAAACCAGGTAAATTAAATACTAATGCCGATGCTTTAAGTAGAATTCCAGAAGAGGAGAATAATGAAGTAACAAAGACATTTGCTATAACGAGGGCAAAAACTCGACAAAAAGAAATAGAAATTTTAAATACAAAAGAAGAAAATATAAAGTTGGACAAAACAATGGAAATTGACAAAATGGATGAAACTTTGAATGAGGAACAAGAATTAATACCAGAAAATACCGAAAAAATAATGTTAAACAACAGAGAAGAAATACTAGCTGTTTTAAAGGAATATCATGACTCCCCTTTAGGAGGTCATGCTGGAATCACAAAAACGTATTTAAGGATAAAACAATTTTATTTTTGGAAGAAAATGTTAGCAGATATATACAATTACATTAAAAAATGCCCCAAATGTCAGAAAAATAAAAGAGGTCGGATCACAAAGATGCCAATGATTCTGACAAGGACAGCTTTAAAACCATTTGATCGTGTATATATGGACATAGTAGGACCTTTTCCTATAACTCTAAAAGGGAACAAATATATATTAACATTTCAGGATGATTTAACGAAAATATTGGATGGTATTCCTATTTCAAATCAAGAAGCAGAAACGGTGGCTGAAGTATTTTATACTAAAATAATTTTAAAATATGCACTAATTCCTAAAGAATTATTGACGGATCAAGGTACCAATTTCACTAGTAAACTACTTCAACAATTATGCAAAATATTAAAAATAAAAAAGATTCAGACTACTGCATATCATCCACAAACTAATGGTTCGCTAGAACGTCGACATGGACCACTAGTGGAATATTTAAAAATATTTGTAAATGAAAATCCTCAAACTTGGGATGATTGGGTAGCTGAAGCAACTTTCGTACACAATCACACTCCACACATAGGTACAAAGTTCTCACCTTTATTTGCATTGTATGGTTTTTCGGAGCCTTTACCTAGTAGTCTTAAAAGGCAACCTGAACCTTTATATAATTTTGATGATTTTTGTTTATCAATGAAAGCAAGAATGCAACGAGTACACGAAATAGCGAGAACAAATCTAAATTTAAGCAAAGTTAAATCGAAAATTTATTATGACAAAAATGAAAAGGTAGAAAAATTCGAAATAGGTGATAAGGTATTATTATTGAATCCAGCAAAGATTCACAAATTGAGCGAAAATTGGTTAGGACCATATGAGGTGGTAGGTTCGGATCAAGTAAACTCCTTAATTAAAATTAACAAAAAAGTTAGAAATGTACATAATAATAGATTAAAAAGATGGAAGGATTAAGGAATTTTTTTATATAAGCCACTTCTATAACTAAAGACTAAATCTCTTGTTTTCTTTTGGTATATTTTTAGCACCATGTTTTATTTATTGAAAATTATATTGGGAGTATTATGCATATTAACCAAGGCAGTGCAGGGAACACCATTATCAATTACAAAATTAAATTCAACAGGCGCTTTATTCGAGAGTCAAGGAAATCTATTAATTTATAAAAGTAATATAGAAATTTTTTCAAAATTTAAATTAATACCAATAGAAGAAGTTAATTTGTTCATAGATAATATAGAAAAAATGTTAAATAAATCTTGTTCCTTATTATCTAAAGTACTAAAGGAAAATAATTGTAATTGGTGGTTAGATGATATAAATCATTATGGGAAAATGTTGACTAGTGAAATAACTAAAACAAATCATTTTTTTACAATTAGGAAAAAACGAGGTTTAATAGATGGAATAGGTAGTATTGCAAAAAGTTTATTCGGAACTATGGACGCACAGGACGCTGAGAAAATTTACGGACTATTAGACAAATTACAGACAGATAACAGTCGAAGATTAGAATTAATAAATAAACATGCAGCAGTTATACGTACAGATTTCGAATTTTTAAAGGACGTGACTTTAAACACAACTAAGGGGTTAAAACATTTAGAGAAAAGAGTTCTGATGTTAGAAGAAAAAATTATAAGGGAAAATAACGCTTTGGGCGCAAGAGTAGAATTAAATTCTTACCAACTAGAAATGGACCAAATAGTAAATATGGCAATGTCAAAATTTGGACAGTTACAAGGATTATTACAAGAACAAGGGGAAATCATAACCGCTTTACAAACAAATAAGCTGCATCCATATATTATGGATTCTACAGTCCTAATAAACATAGTAAATAATATAACGAATGGACAAGGACATGACATACTACATTCAGTTCGGACACTAAACAGAATTACGGTAATAGACGTTAATCATCGTGAGGGACAAATAGGAATACGAATTACAATTCCATGGTTGGAAAAAGAATTGTATAAATTGCATAAAATATATCCGGTTCCAGTAGAAATAACAGATCACAATTATGCTATTTTAGCTTTGGAATGGGATTTTATTTGTAGTAATAATTGGGGACATTTCTTACATTTTTCATCAAGTGAATTTAAACAAAATTGTATATTACCAGGTAAAAACGGTGATCTAGGTTTTACTATATGTAAACAATTACAACCAAAATTGTTGCAAGCTCCAAAGGATAATTGCGTAATGGAATTGTTTAATCAGCAGGAAAATAATAACATTACCTTTTTTAAAATTTGTCAATATAAAATTACAACAGTAATAACTAACCATCTTATACCATTAAATGAAGAAAACTCATGGTTATATTTGTTCAAAAATGAGCAACAACTCACTAGTTATTGTAATCCAATAACTACCAAAACTATAATATATGGCATAGGAATTTTAAAGTTATTAGACAATTGCGTTTTCATCGTGGGCAATTTAGATTTACCATATAGACATACTTTTAAAACAAATACAAACGAAACAGGGATAACAAGTTGGCTTTCTACATCCATTCCAATAAAAAATGAAATAAATCTAAAAATTCTAAAAAATAATACAAAATTATTAAAATCCACGGAAATTACATTAATGGACGCAGGGGAACTTACAAAGGAATTTGACAAAAAGGGGAAAACATTGAGTGAATTGGAACTAGAATGGGAAGAGGAAAACAAAAGGGAAGAAATGACAAATTACCAACACTTAACAAATCGTTGGCAAATAGGAGGGCTAGGTAGTTTAGTGGTTTTAATAATAATATATGTTATTTACAAAATTATTATTAATCGTTGTAAGAAAACTAATAATAAAGTTCAGAAACCGGATCAATCTAATGGGGAAATCCCATTAGCTACTATATCTGAAAAGAAACTCGTGGGACCAGGTACTGTAAACGCAATAGGCAATAGTTCGAAAACTTTGAATTTTTCACAGTTATCTTTTCCTACACCGGAATTACCGGTACTTCACAACTCTTAAGTTGAATAATTAACTAATTATTAACTAATAAATAAAACCCCTATATAATAGAATTAACTAATAAATAAAACCTCTATATGATAGAATTAACTAATAAGTAAAACCTCTATATGATAGAATTAACTAATAAATAAACCTCTATATAATAGAATTAACTAATAAAAAAAAAAACCTCTATATGATATAATTAACTAATAAATAAAACCTCTATTAACTAATAAATAAAACCTCTATATGATAGAATTAACTAATAAATAAACCTCTATATAATAGAATTAACTAATAAAAAAAAAAAACCTCTATATGATATAATTAACTAATAAATAAAACCTCTATTAACTAATAAATAAAACCTCTATATGATAGAATTAACTAATAAATAAACCTCTATATAATAGAATTAACTAATAAATAAAACCCCTATATAACAGAATTAACTAATAAATAAGACCCCGATATAATAAAGATAACTAATAAATACGATCGCTATATAGTAATAAGATATATAGAAAAAACAAAACTCCTAAAAAATTTTTTTTTCAATTAGATTCGTAAACAATAAGAAAAGCAAAACAGGGAATAACGAAGGGAAAAGAAAACAGAGAATAAGAAAATAAAAATTTTATTCATTTTTTTAACAAAAAAAAATATATTTTTTGATTCAATTTTTTTTATTTATATTCAATATTCAAAAAATTTATATTAAAAAAATTTTTAATTTTTTAATATTATTTTTGTGACATTTTTTTATATTAGTTTTTTTTTGTCATTTTCAATTACATTTTTTTATTAATAAATTTTTTAATTTGCAAGTGTTTTTGATGTTTTAATATAATGAAGTTTGTTTTCGCATTTTTTTTGATGGTTTTATTTTTAAAATTTCCTAAAAAAGAAAGGAAATTTTTATTATTTTTTTTTATTGCAATAAATTAACAGAATAACTAACCTTTATTGTATGTCATTGTAAAATTTGTAATATTTTCGTCGCTTGGACAGGTTGCGGGGCAGGGACACTCCCGGATGTAGGTGGGAGTAGTGGTATCTAAGGTGTTCTTTGCGGCTAAAGGGCCGCTTACATACCACGCACTGCCATGCCTTCTGAGGGTTATGAGTCATAAGGTGACGGGTGAAATGCCCCTTATGACTCGTTTCATACCCACAGAGGGCACACAACCGGGAACGGCCCGCTGCACTAGGCCGAGTAGCCTGGCCGGCCCGGTCGACCGCAACCTCCTCAATAGTTGTTTCGAGGGCCTCAACATTGATATTGTCACCGATGGTAATTAATTCGGTCTCAATATTTTCTTCGGATTCTAATATAAAAGAGGGATATATATAAAATTTTAAATTTTTAAGTTTTTTTTAAAAAAAAAAAAAAAAAAATTTTTTATGCTTACCAATTATCTTTATTTTTTTTAAAATTACGAAACAATTTTTTAGTCTGAAAAAAAAAAAAAAATAGGATTAATCATTATTTTAATTAATTAATACATTTAATTTAAGGTAAAATACACAAAAGAAAAAAGATTTTTTTTTACTTACTTGAATGACATTTTTTTTTAGATTTAGTAATGGTTTGTATTTGAAATGAAAATATTTGTAATAATTTTTAATTTTTTTTTAAAAAAATTAGTAATTAACTTTTGAACTCCACGAAGTATAAATTAATACTAAATTAAATCTTTAATAATGCATTAAAAAACTAATAATGCATCCAAAAAGTGCATTGGATAGCACAAAATTATCATTTTTAATCTTAATACAATTTTTACACAAAACCCCTAATGAACAAATACATAAGTTGATTGTATTTTCAAGTAGGTATATAAGAGATTTGTGTGCATTAGTTGATTGTATTTTCAATTAATAAAAAAAATAAGATATTTGTGTGCATTCTTAAAGATTTTTTTTGGACAAATTTTATGGCGAGCGAAATAAGGTGGATTTATATGGGAAAGAAATAAAAAAAATAGAGAGTTCATTTAGAGTAATTGGTAATTATGTCTCATTTAATGATGTTGTAAAATTAGTTTTACAATCATACAAGTTCTATTATATTCTTTATTTTTTCTTCTGGTTTATTATCTCACCTTTCATTTAAAATGTTAATTAGTCTTCTATTATTTTCTTTATTTTTGAATAAAACTCTTTTTTTATATTTTACTAATTTTAATTTTTATTTCAATTTACTTATCAACTTTCATTATTAATACAATTTTTCTGTTTTCTCTATTTATTTAATTAATTGGAATAACAATTGTAATTTTTTAAATTTTATTTTAAACTTTCTAAATTTTCTTTCCTTTTTTTTAAATATACACGATAATTTAATTTTCTTTTCCTTTTCAAATAAGCACGATAGTCTAATTTTTTTCATTACCTCCTGAAAAGTAAACAAAATGTATAAAACAAATTTTTTTTTCTCTAAAAATTTTCTTTACTTACGGTAAATTATGATTATTATGTTTAGGGCGATAAGCCCTAAATAGATAATTGGTAACCACCAAGGAAGATACCTTCCGAGGTGGAATATTCTCCTTATTTTTTGGAAAAACCACGGTCGTGGCTAAACTTGCTACACTGCCGTTATCAGACATAATTAATTAATTGCACTAAATTTTTTAACTTTTATATTATAATTATGTATAGTAAGCATTATTAAATAAAAAAAAAAAAAAACCCACAGGGTAATTAAGTTTTTTTTTAAAAAAAATTTTTTTTTGGGAAAAAATTTTTGGGATAAAATAGGAAGGGGAGCGTGAACGCTCAAAAACAAATAATAGGGATAAATAAAAAAAATCTTATCCTTATTCCTTAAATTCCTATTCCTTTTCTTAAATTTTAATATATATATGCATTTTTTTTGTCATAAATTTTACTAATAATAAAGGAAATTTATAATAAAATATATATGCATAAATATAATTATAAAAAATATATATGCATAAATATAATTGTATAATTTTATATTAACTTAATTAATAAAATACAACCAAAAGGATTTTTTTTTAGTTTTTAATATAAAACAATATGTAAAATAAATATAATTACAAATATCAAAATAAAATATTTTTTAAATAATAATAAACATATATAAATAAAATTAAAAGAAATTTATTATTTATAAAAGAAATTTATAAATTAAGTATCAATTAAAATTAAAGAAAGGAAATTTATTATTTATAAAAGAAATGTATAAAAGAAAAGTTAGTATACAAAGATATAAAATGTTTAGTAAAAAATATTTATCAAAATTTACAAAATATAGAAGAATGTTAGAAATAAAATATATATATATAAAAATATATATAAAATTAATTTTAAAATATAAGAGTCGAAGAAAATCTTCGACCCTTATATTTTTTCTAAGAGGGAAGGTGTTGTGAATTGAGGCACCCTGTGCTTCAATTCACAACGGAAATTATAAAATTCCAATTCATTTCAAATTAATTAAATTATTAAATTTAATTAATGAAAAACAAAAGTTTCAAATTGCGCGTTGCTCGTGCACAGAGAAATAATTTAATTCAATAAATAATAATTTCTCTGTGCTGACAACGCGTAAAATTAATTAACCAATCGAATTAAAATTAATTTAAATTATTTTGTTGGAGAAGCTGATTGGTTTTCCAAAAAATTATTGGAAAGATTTTGGAAAGCCAAAAAAGCTCTCCAACAAAATAAAATAGAAAGAAAAACAAAAATTTGGGCAGTTGATCGGTGAGTCAGTCGATTAAATTGGTTAATTAAAGAAAAAAAGTTTCAATTTTACATAGTAAATTAAATTAAAAGGCCAGTCGATTTAAACTTAAAATCTAAAAATTAGTCAAAGTCAGTAGTGATTCTGTTAAAAAGTTTAAACTTTAAATCTAAAAATTAGTAAATTTATGAAAAACCTAATTAAAATTAAATGTTGGACATTAACATTATCAAAACAAAACTTAATGTATTATACCAAAAAATTTGATAGTGTATTTACTAAATTAAAATAAAAGTTAAGGAATGAAATAACTTAATAAAAATTGTAATAAATAGAATAAGTGAAAGATTAATAAAAACACATTTTATATAAAAACAAGGGAGTTTAATTAAAAATTAATAGAAAAAAAGATTGAGTTAGAACAATTATAATACAAAATTAAAAGGTAATAATAAGAAATAAGGTCAAATAAAAGATTTTTGATTGTAATATATTAAAAACATTACAGATGTTCTCCTAGACCTACATCACTCACGTGTAAATCCGCAGCTCATAACACCAGATCAGATGCAAGCTCAACTCTCAGTTGTTCGTACCAGTATTCCGTCTACACTCGCACTTTCGGCAACAGATTTGCTCCAGCTATACAAATTGATTGCTGTCCGCGCACGAATTGTTGAAAATGCCATCATTTTCAAAATGGAAATTCCGTTGCCAAATAATGAATATTTTCAACTGTTTAACTTCATTCCGGTACCAATAATTCTTAATAATAATGCATTTATGGTAAAAACAAGCTCAAAATATTTGGCAATCACGTTATTAAGGGACAAATACTATCAATTGACAAATGAAGAACTGAGAACATGCTTACAAATTGAGTTATAAATATATCTATGCAAGCCAATGTCACCAATCTTCAACCAACAATCAAATATGAGCAAATGTGAAATAGCGTTATTATCACATAAAAGAGAGCCACTAATAGAATGCGAATTAAAGGCTATAGTTACCCCGGAGCACTGGACAAAGCTAGCTAATAAAAACGTATGGATATTTTCTATAATTAAATCAACTGAACACACAGCTAATGTTATATGTGAAGGCACCGTTACAACAATTACTTTAGGGGAAATGGGTTAGTACAGCTGCGATCACCATGTATGATGAAGATTAATTTTATGACGCTGCAAACTGATACCATCCGAACCAGCCACATTTATTTATCGTTTACTCCAACACCAAATATAACCATATGGAACATTCCCAATTTGATTGACGAACCTATCAACTCATCTAGTAAATTAGTTGAAATTAAAACAAACGAAATAGATAACCTTTTAACAAAAATAAAACAACTACAAGAAGGTGAATCAGCTACGACATTTAATTACCATGACGTTCATCATTATAGAATCAGCTACTTCATTATTTTGGTAATAGTGATACTGCTTATCACATACGTTTGGCGCAAAAAACGACATCAAGCTACTCAACGACCAACCCCCAGGCCTAGGACAACTTCACGAAATCCAGTTAGATCCAGTTCATGAATCGCCAGTTTTGTGAGATGTTCAAATATATCAATCTATCGTTAATCTTGTTTGCAACAAATTTATATAATTAATTTAGCTTAATTTAATTATATGATTCTAGATTGATGGGTTTGAACCCCTCACAGGGGGGAGTATGTTCAATTCTGAACTTTATGTTTAATTGAAATTTACAATATTTAATAAGAATTAACAAATAATTTCATACCTAAAATTAATTTGTTAAATTTAAACGTTCTCATAGTTCTCAAATAATATTTTATCGAAATTGAATTAAATTCTAATTTAAATATAATTTGATAAGTTAATCCAAGGTTAGCGATATATGTTAATGCACAAATGCAAAAGAAATGCGAGAACTATGAGAATTAAGTAATTATCATAAATACATAGATTTTATTAAATGTGTTAAAATATCATAGTCTTATGCAAATGCATTTATTATATATATGAATGTATTTTTTGTTGTTCATATTCAACCATGTGAAAAAATTATGTGGGCGAGAAAAATAAGTTCTTATAAAAGTTCCACATTATTTGGTCGACATAGCACATTCCTTAAATGAATTATTTTGACTTGAATTATTAGAATGGGATAGGATAAAACAAAATTTAATTTGGAATAAAATTTATTAGTAAACGTGAATTAAAATCGTTCGTATCGTTTTGTCCATCCAAAAATTATGTATAACTAGATGGATGTTTTCATATATCTGGTTATATATGAAAATTCAATTTCCATATTATAAATTGTAGTACCCCATTCACTCAAATTATTATTTTTACTCAAATTCTATTGAGTTATTTATGACCAATGACTTAAAAACCAACAATCAACGTGTTAAACATGTTTAGAAATATATTAATCTTTTCTAAATTGAATTAATAAATTTTTCATTACAATTCACATTTTTTCAAATTAAATTAAAGCTAACCAAAATTTTAAAATATAGTTATAAAATTGATGAATATAATATTGGATAATCAGAAAATATTATTAATTTATTGATTTGTTAAATATATTGTATAATCATGAAATATTCCATGCATTTGTTTAATCGATATTACCAAAAATACCCAAACGCCTGTACTATTCTTCAAATATAGAAGAAACTATATTTCCTTTAGCTAAAATTGAAAATTAGAATTTATTTATGAATTAGAAAATTTTCAAATGTGCGAATACCAACAAAACTATTCATAAGATTATGCAATACAATCATATGTATGTGCGAAGAAAAAACAAAAAAAAAACGTTTTTTATATGAAATAAAATTATTGCTTTGAATTGAATATAAAAAAAATTCTCTAACGAAAATAAACGCACGTTGATTGTTGGTTTTTAAGTCATTGGTCATAAATAACTCAATAGAATTTGAGTAAAAATAATAATTTGAGTGAATGGGGTACTACAATTTATAATATGGAAATTGAATTTTCATATATAACCAGATATATGAAAACATCCATCTAGTTATACATAATTTTTGGTCCATCGGTAAAAAATTCTAATATTTAAAGTCAGTATAATCTTCAATATAAAAGACTTGTATTTATGATAAAAAAAATGTATGCATAATTATAGTGTAAATAATATAATGTTCAAAATTTAAATCATTATAATTTAAATTTTTATAAAATACTTGTATCGTGAATAAATTAAGTATCTGTATTTAAAGATAATAACACTTCTTTGCACAATAAAATTGTATACAGATTGTAATCAAATTGTCTAAAATTAAATATGAAATAATATGGTTAATATTATAAAGATGATAGTTATGTGTTAATATTATTATTAAAGGTGAAAATTTGAAATTATTAAAGTTGAACTTTGTGTTTTATTATTGATTAACAGTTTTTTTAAAATAGCATTTGAACGCGGCAACGCGTCAAAAGTTGAAATCGATTGAACTTTTCTGCGGCAAGAGCTTAACGAAAACGGTGATACATTTGAACTTTTTTTTTACTTTTGAAAACTTCTACGTAAGCGTCACGAGCGGAGAGACTAACTCAGGGGTTACTTTCAAGCCGTTCACGCGGGCTGAATTTTGTTTAAATAAAGGCTTATTTTCATTACCATGAAGTTCAATTTTCATTACTATGAATTTGCAGATGTCGACCAGAACGAGATACAAAATTCATATTTTCCTGTTGTTTAATAGAGAGAGAAACACATCTGGAAAATTTGACATTCACGTCTTTTTATAGTAAATATTTCGACATTGGCATCTTTTTATAGCAAATATTTTGACATTGGCGTCTTTTTATAGTAAAAGATGTCGCATTTCATCTTTTCCTATAAAAAGATGTGAATGCCAAAAAAAAAAGATATCAATGTCAAAAATAAATCTGTTATTTTTTGTTTTTTTGAAAATTTTTTTAATATCATTGCCTACTGAATGTATTGAATATTCTAAAAAAAATAACTGGAGAAAATTTGTTAAAAAAAATAAGAAAATTTCTATTTAATTAAATTTTTCTTGGTTATGTTGAAAAATTTATGTCAAAATCTTTACCATAAAATTTTCCATAAATATTTTTAAAGACTAGAGTTGTCCCTTTTTCTCTTACATATGTTTTTTATATCTATTTCGTTTTAGTTTTCTGAAACTTCATGGTAATGAAAATCACTTCATGGTAATGAAAATCAGCCTTTAATTTCATTTGGTAATTTTTATATCCTAAAAATATATTATATAGTTAAGTGACAAACGACCAATTTGAGTTTTGAGTAATAACTGAATTTTATTTTCAATTTTTAAGTATCTTAAAGGCTGATTTTCATTACCATGAAGTGATTTTCATTACCATGAAGTTTCAGAAAACTAAAACGAGATAGGTATAAGAAACATATGTAAGAGAAAAAGGGACAACTCTAGTCTTTAAAAATATTTATGGAAAATTTTATGGTAAAGATTTTGACATCAATTTTTCAACATAACCAAGAAAAATTTAATTAAATAGAAATTTTCTTATTTTTTTTTAACAAATTTTCTCCAGTTATTTTTTTTAGAATATTCAATACATTCAGTAGGCAATGATATTAAAAAAAATTTCAAAAAAACAAAAAATAACAGATTTATTTTTGACATTGATATCTTTTTTTTTTGGCATTCACATCTTTTTATAGGAAAAGATGAAATGCGACATCTTTTCCTATAAAAAGACGCCAATGTCAATATATTTACTATAAAAAGACGTGAATGTCAAACTTTGCAGATGTGTTTCTCTCTCTCTATTAAACAACAGGAAAATATGAATTTTGTATCTCGTTCTGGTCGACATCTGCAAATTCATAGTAATGAAAATTGAACTTCATGGTAATGAAAATCAGCCTTTATCCTATATTATAAGATTTCTTATAATATAAAATGGAAACTATGCACAAAGCGCATTAGATAAATATAATGAAATAATTGTGAGTATTGGCTTACAATTATTTCTTAGGAAAAACATCACGCCACTTGTGGAATGTTTACACAAGTGTTTTTGAAATTTAGATTCTTATCAGTTTTACTTGTGAATTTAATACTTATTATTTCTAATACTAAAAGAAATACGATTTCTTTTATTAGAAATAATATTTTGGATACAGATTTAGAATCCATATATAACTCTTCCACCCTGAGATTCTTCCGTCTCGGGAGAATTATTTTTTGTATTTTTATCTTTTATTGATACGTTATTTATGATGTTTTTCCCTTTATTACAAAAAATATTTTTAAAAATTATGATAATTACAATTACAATTATACATACAATTAATGATTATGAAGAATGAATTATATTACTTTTGAAATCAATAAAATTTAATGTTTCTCTATTTTTTATATTATTTATATTAATACATTCTAACGTTAAGTTATTGATTTCTTTGGTTTGACATAGGCATTATTATGCTACTTTTAAATATTTTATCATTGTTATGAAATATCAAATTATTAAATTCTATTTTACAATTAGAAAATTTAATTATATTATTGCCTTCTATTACAGTATTGTGTTTAATACAAGTTTGGTTTAACAATACTTTATCAATATTTTTAGTTATTATCATACCACTTGGGGGTCGGGTTGGGGATTCTACAGGGTAGGCATTTGTATCCTAGGGTATAAATGTTGCAACTGTAGAAGTTCCTAGCCAAGTGCCTGCATTACCTCCTCGTGGTGGCCCCTGGAACTGTGTACATATTAAACATAGACACAGACCGAATATGCAGTGTGCGACCTTATGTCAGTGGTGGTGTGAGCGCCGTGCCGAGGACTGAAAGGCTGGGGGTCAAACCAGTCGCTAACGAGCTCCCTCCGATGCCCAGGCAAGGTCGGTTGTATTCAGTGCCTTATCATGGTAAGTCGGCTCTGCCATGATGGACTCTCATTTCCGGACAAACTCGTGGGAACAGCAATGAACAAACTTATTAAGAAAAAACAAAAACAACAACAACAACAACAACTAAAACCAAGTCCAAATATCGGTTCATCCTCGGAGGATGAACTCCTAGCCTCCAGCCAGGAGACTATTAAGGGTGACACGGTAAGTGACAGTACCAGCTACGGTACTCCAGCTTCGCACGTCACCGATAGTACCAGCCATAGTACACCAATAACAACCTAACCTGTAGGTGTAGCAAGTACCAGTCATAGTACTACTACACTTACAAGTACAGATGGTACCAAGCCTGGTACTATTAAGAAATATAGAAGTGCTGGTACCCTCGTCAAACGTGAGTATTCCAAGGCAAAGTTTATTTTGAGCAAGATTGCCCGAAATGAAGATGAGAGGAATACTCACGAAAACGATGCAGAGGATAAGCTAAAATACACTCAGATTGTGCAACGATTTGAGACACAGATCGCACAATCTGAAGTTCGGCCTGCTAACAAAAGAAATAGGTCTCAAGATGAGTCCTTAGCAGGTGCACGTACCAAGGTCGCCAAGATGGAGACCAGTGCCAAATCGAAGATGACAGCGAAAAAGCTAAGCGACATCGTCAGATGCCACTTGAATGTAGCTGTCATCAACGATAAGGATCCCAACAAAAAAGTTTCATCCAAGCTCTGGATGGAAATTGAGGCAAAACTGCCAGAGATGGTTATGGATCATTTACTTGGAAACACTGGTGGGCCTATCCCGGGGTTCGATTCGTCCGAGGTAGTCAGGGGCTACCGGGTGGTCAAGTGTGTCGATCAGTTTTCTCTGGATTTTCTTAGCAGCAGTGTCGCTAAGATTAGCGATGCCTGGGAGGATGCCAAGATTGGTCTAATCCCAGCTAAGGAGATTCCGAGGAGACCTAGAACGCGCATTTGGCTGCCTAGGATGCAAATTGAGGGGGAGAAGCTTCTCCGGTGCTTGCAATTACACAATCCAGATGTCCCGATGGACAACTGGATGGTTATAAGAAAGGAGGGGAATACTACGGAACTGCAGCAAGGCAGTTTGTCCTACCTCCTTTTGATTAACGCGGAAAGCCTGGTGCCCCTCGCGAAGCTTGAGAACAAGCTTCGTTTCGGTATCCGTCAAGCGAAACTGAAGATATTCCAGGCGAATAGTGACGAGCTTGACGAGTTAGATGAGGCAAGCGACTTGCTGGAAGAGATGTCTCTAGCCAAAGAGACGGGGGAAGGTAGCTTGCCAGATGATACGGGTTGTCCAGGTTAATCTCCAGCATTCGAGATTCGCCTCGGATAACCTGATGATCTTCCTAAGGGAGGAAGACATCGACATAGCCCTAATTCAGGAACCCTGGATCAACACCTCCAGAATAAGAGGTCTGAATCACAGAGACTATAACCTATTCTACAAGCTTGTAGATGGTGCCAATGGTAAGCCACGAACGTGTATTCTAGTTAGAAAACACATAATTGCACATTTTTTTTCTAATTTTAGCTATGAAGACATTACCGTGGTGAAGGTCGAGCAGAATGATGGCAAAGAATTATATATCAGCTCGGTATATATGCCTCATGACGAAACCACCCGGACAACCAATCTACAGCAGATAGTCCTAGCCACTGGAAGTAACCTGCTTATTGGTTGTGATGCAAACGCCAGACATACCCTGTGGGGTAGCTCGGAAACAAATGAGAAAGGTGAGTCGCTTTTTGATTTTATTCTAAATTCTAATTTAATGTTGTGTAATAGAGGCAGACAGGCGACTTAGGAAATACTGAGCCACAACGGGAGTGGCTAAACTCACTTATAACGGGAAAGAAAATTGCCTGGGCAATTGATAATTTCTCCCCCTATAAATCCTCTGGACCTGATGGAATCTTTCCAAAGATGCTACAGGAATCCATACAGCTAGTTATCCCTTGGATGATAAAACTTTTCAAGGGCAGCCTCAGACTCGGCCACATACCACAGTGGTGGAGGCGAGTCAATGTTGTCTTCATACCAAAAGCGGGAAAAAGAGGACACGAAATGGCCAAAGACTTCAGGCCAATTAGTCTCTCATCCTTCATGCTAAAAACCCTTGAGCGCATCCTTGACCAGGAGTTGAGAAGCGTTTTAGAAAGAACCCCATTGTGCAAATTCCAACATGCCTACTGCAAAGGTAAGTCTACTGAGACTGCACTGAACGAAGTTGTGCAAACGGTAGAAAAATCCATCCAGTATAAAGCATATACCCTAGCCACCTTCTTAGATATAGAAGGCGCTTTTAATAATATCCACGTGTCCGCTGTCCTAGAGTCTCTGGTGGAACTGGAGGTAGCAGTTCCACTTAGACGATGGATAGCCAACATGCTTCATACGCGGGAGGTGCAAGCAGACCTCGGTAACTCTCACATTACTAGGTATGTTAATAGAGGTGCGCCACAGGGGGGTGTGCAGTCTCCACTATTATGGCTCCTTGTAATGAACAAAATCTTATCAAAACTTCAAGAGGAAGGAATAATGGCCGTCGCTTATGCGGACGACCTTGTAATACTGGTTTCTGGCAAATTCCTTAACATAATTAGCGGAATTATGGAACAAGCCTTACGTATGGTTAGCAACTGGGCCCGCAGCTGTGGTCTGAATGCCAACCCTAGCAAAACCGAAATGATGCTATTCACCACAAAAACCAAAATACCTGTGTTTTCTCGACCAAAATTGGACGGTATAACACTGAATCTATCTTCCAAAGTCAAATACTTGGGGTTGATTTTCGACCCGAAGTTGAACTGGAGCTGGAATATAGAGGAGATAGTCAAGAAATCCTACACGGCTTTGTACTCTTGCAAAAAAAAATGCTCGGAAAAAGTTGGGGATTAAAACCTCGTATGGTTTTATGGTTCACTGCTATAGTGAGACCTATCCTCACCTATGGTTCAATAGTATGGTGGCCTGCCCTAGATAGGGATTATGTCCGTACCATGCTAGGTAGGGTGCAGAGAAGTGCATGTATTTGCATCACAGTGATTGGCAGGTAGCAGGCCTTCTGAATGGGTTCGACTCAGTACTGTTCACTGATGGTTCAAAGATGGACTGTGGTGTTGGCGCTGGTGTCTACTCAGAATCGCTGGAAATAGCCCTTTCCTATAGACTTCCGGATAGCTCTAGTGTTTTCCAGGCGGAAATGCTGGCTATCTGGAAAGCCTGCTTACTTGACAAGAACGACCCATCCCCTAAGCGCAGGGTGGCTATAGTCACGGATAGCCAGGCTGCTATCCTAGCCTTAAAATCTCCTTATATTTCATCTAAGCTGGTCAAAGCATGCTCAGTAGAGCTAGCGCATATAAGTAACCGGTTCGAGGTCACGTTACTTTGGGTTCCAGGTTATAGGAATATTGTAGGTAACGAGAAAGCCGATGAACTAGCACGCACGGGTTCCGGCCTAGACGCATTGCTTGCGAAAGAGGTGAACCCTCCAATCAATAGTATAAAACGGAATATCTTCCTTCACTTCCAATTGCTAGCTAATCTTAGGTGGGTGAACTTAGCAACATGTAAAACATCCAAAAAAACATGGCCACGGTATTCAAGTAGGAGAACAGCTGATCTCCTGAACTACTCGCGCAAAAACATTGCCAGAATACTACCGGTGTTTACTGGGCATTGGCCAATCGGTGAACATGCAGCCAGACTAGGAATCCCGTTCCACCTATCCTGCCGTAGCTGTCAAGAACCGGACGAGAGGGAAACTGTAATGCACTACACTTGTAAGTGCCCAGCGCTAGCCAGAGCTAGATACTGTTTTCTGGGTAGTCCTTTTTCTTTGTTAATTTTTATTTTGCAAACATTATTCTTTGATAATAAATTTTGGATACATCTATTTTTGTGTAATCTTAAATCTTTGATAGTGGTAAAACTACTGTCAAAATTATAAACTTTATTTTCTAATATAATGATTTTTTCATTTGGAATATCTAGCTCTTCGAAATTTAAATTTGGAAACGGTAAAATTAGTTCATTATCATTTATAAAATTAGGTATTAATATAGCAAAGATTAAAGTATTTTCCTTTTATTAATACAGAGTTTTTGATAAAAGGTAAGGTGTTTATAATTGAAGAAATTCAAGATACAGTAGTATTACAAGTGGAGAGAGGAGATATTTTAAGAATTAATGGAGAATTCATTTAATATAATCATAATGATTATTTTCAGGGATAAAACGCAAGCTTTTGCTATTGTTCTAAATCGAAATACTAAAATGAAAGTTATGTCTACGTTTTAAGTAACCCATATTGTTTTATATTAAAAATACAGATTGTTCTATATGATACATCATACGATACGTATTAAGTTTGTGTGCATTTCATCCGTCAATCAAATGGGATTGATATTTATATTTACGTTTTTGCTGCGTCTTATAATATTTTATATTTCTTTTGTTGGTCTTGTCAACAATGTAATTATTTTGTCTAGAATATTCTTTAAGTCGTTTATACTTTGGACTAATTTTTTGAATTTGTCTGTCCTGTACAATATTATCTGTAATTTTTGGATTAGGATTTCTATTTTTATTTAATTTTTCAATTCTTTTTAACTTTTCTATTTCTAATTTTTCTTTTAGGCTATTTATATCTTTTCTGTCGATGTTTTTCGTAATAAACTCGATTGGTCTTAATTGAGTTGTAGAATGAATTGATTCGTTATATATTCTAATAATATTATGGAGTTTGTCATCTAAACTATCCTTATTTTTTTCTACTGCAAAAAGTCTTAAATGTTCGTTTAGTGTTCCGTGCAACCGTTCTATGTCGCTATTTCCCGTCTTATTTGCTGCAGTACTTTGGTGAAAATGTATTTTATTTTATTTTAAAAACAGTTCTACGGCACTGTGTAATATACATCTTTCACCGTCTGATATTAGTTTGTTCATTTTTCCCAGATACTGAATTATTTCTTTAAGAGCTTTTAATATTGAGATCCATGTTCTATCATCTAGTTTGTGGATGGTAGCATATTTTGAAAATTTGTCAATAGTAGTTAAATAAGCTTTGTTCCTTTCAGGAAACCCAATATCAATATGAACAATGTCATTAAAATTATTTGGGGTCTCTGTAACGTTATAAGTTATTTTGTTAGGGTTGCGATCATGTTTCGCGAGGTTGCATGTTTCGCAATTGTTAATTATTTTACTAATTTCTACCATTAGATTAGGGTAGTAAAATTTATTTTTTAATGCCGAAAAAACTTCGTTTATACCTCTGTGATTTTTCTCTAAGTGTTCATTTTTAATAATAATAAGTATTTCATTTCTATCCGAAATGTCAGTTAATTTAATAGAGGATTTTAAAATTTTTAATTTTTTATTATTAGAAAAATATTCTTTATAAATATTTTGGAATTTTAAAAATAGGTCTTTGTTATTGCAATAGATGCACATAATACCTTTATCAATAAGTGTGCTTTGCATAATAGATAGAAGATTACTTTCTTCAGTTACAACTATTTTATTATGACATTTTTTATGAATAATCTTTAGAGTAATACTTTCTTTTGTGACACCCCAAACTTTTTTTTTAAAACACATCTAAAAATAAAAGGAAATTAAAATATATTTATAAAGGAAAATAATAAACAAAAATGATTTACCTGCCACAATATCGCCGGCCATGCTGGGTTTGTTATTTTTTTTATGTTATGTCAACTTAAATTGTCAAAAATTTTGATTTCTGTATGTTGGTGTTGTTTCGTTAAGTGTCTATTTATTTACTACCAGATGTCGTTGTGGTGGTGGTGAGTTGACTTTTTCCGACCCAATACAAAAGATGCTCTTCATTTGACCCGGGGTCGAATGAAGGGCAGAAAAGATGCGCTGATGTGTCGGAAAAAGTCAAAATTCGGGGATTCATGTTTCGAAGGTCGCGCTGGACACATTTTGTTATTTAAATTTTTTTTGTATCGGATATTTTTTTTTGTAATTTTTTTTTTGTAATTTTTTTTTGTGTCTTAAATTAAAATCGTGTCTTAATTTATTAAAAGTATTTTTTTGGGAAAATTAAGAACATTTCGTTGGAATTAGGCGTGTGATAAATTAAAGAAAACCAAAATTAAAACATTGAGAAAAAAGAATTTTTATGTGAAAGGAGTTGTATTTGAAAGTTAAAATTACAAGAAAAAAAAAACCGATTAATGAGGAAAAAGGAAATAAGAAAAGAAGAAAATTTGAAAATTTGAAAATATTAAGTGTATTCCGAAAAAAAAACCAGAGAAAAAATTTTGGTATTTTAAGTGGAAAAAAAAATATTAGTTAAAGAAGAAGAAAGAAAAGAATTATATATTCATAGTTTTGTACCGGCTAAAATATTAATTAAGTGTCCAGCGCGCGCGATTCGTCGTCGCAAATCATCGTCGTGTAAAATGTTGTTCCTGTTTTGTGGTGTGTCCTGTGTTCCTGCGTCGAGTCCTGGTTCCAGAGTTGTTGTCATCGTCAGCAGTCCTGTCTGGAAGGAGAATCGTCAAGGGAATTCCTGTTTTTTTTTGTTATATATAAAAATTTGTTTTTGTAGCATTCAAATTTTTGGTTTATTTTGTTTTGAAAAAAAAATTGTGATAGAGTAATTTTGTTATTTATTGCGATTGTAATTATTTTTTTTTTATCTATTTATATATATATGTATATAATTATTTATTCCAAATTGTAGTAGTCGCGTTTTCAGGGTTCGTGTTTGGTCCGGACATGTGTGTTTTTTGGTTAATATTATTATTTTCTGAAGGCAAGACAGAGCTGCCAATATAGTTGATTATATATATATATATATTAGCAAAGAAAAAAAAAATTAGTAATTCGAGGATGTCAATAATATATATATATTGGAATGGTTTTCTTATTTACATTGATTTTTTTTTTTCAATAATATTAAAAATATAAATAAAATTTGTTTATTTATTTATTATTTAGTGCCATATTTTTTTGTGAAGACATCGTTGGTTGAATTTTGTTGGTGTGTTCGGGATTGTTTTTTTGTGCTTTTTTTGTGATTGTGGTTAATATTTTGTTTTGAATCATGGCTGGCTAAGAGGCCTTATAGTTATGTGAACCAGCGTAGGCCGGAATATTCTTTCCGTGTGCCTCTTCGATCCATTCGACTTGTTATTATGTAACAGGTGAGTTGCATTGAAGAGTTACCTATTTAGACAATATGGTGATTAGAAGGATCATTGGTCGACCCACACCCCACAGACTGTGCTCAGCCGGCAACAATAGGAGGAAATCGCAATGATCCTGGAGGCTGAGAGTGAAACAAAAATAGAAGTAGTTTTTTTATTTTTGGTGAAAAAATTTATTTCTGGTATTGTTCATTTTTAGTGATTGTGGCTAGGTCACTCAGACCTGGCGCCCAACGCTCTCAGCTTCCGAACACAACTCCTCCGAGCTTATCTTCAGCTAACATATCAATTATTTTTGATAGCGTTACACTTTATTACCTACATATAAATAAATTTGATTTTTAAATAGGTTTACCGGTCTGTCAGTTATATAAATTAGATTCGAACCATCTTCATCAGCACTATGAATAGTGGCTCCAGTAGACATATTTTCGTTATTGTAAAAATTTTCTTCAAAGAGAGTAGATAAATTGGAATTTGAATTTGATAATGCTTCCTCGCAATCAAATTCGTCTTTACTTATTTGAACATGTTCACAAATATCCCCATTAAAAACCTACTTGAAATCATAAACACAGAACATAAAATCAAAGTAGACGAAATCACAGGGAACAACATTAAAAATTTTACAAATCTTCTCAGCTTTTTCCTAAACGATGCAACTATACAGACCTAAACAATTTCATATCAGACTTTGAGAAAATACTAGGAGTACCTAATTACAGTCGACTTAGAACAAGACTAAAAATGGAATACCTGAACATTACACTAATTAGAGACGATGAAAATAAGAAAATTAAAACAAAATGGTACTAAAAACCGTTTGCATCAGATAGACTTATGCACTATACTTCCAACCACCACAAAGCCAAAAGAAATATGTAATCCTGGAACAACTAAAAAAGAATATACATTACACGGATGACATATATTTAACAGAAACATTCAATGACTGCTACCACAGAATAAAAGCAAACGGGTACTCAAACAACTTTATAACAAAAATTATACAAAGACTGATAAATACTACTAACATCTTTGAAAATAATAACAACATGAACAATATAATAAAAGTTTTAAAACCACACAACATCACTAACAAATTTATAAAATTAAACATACTCAAAAACCAAATAGAGCCTCGAAATACTCAATTCATCCTTACACGCCATTCAGAACAAACACAGGAAAGCTTTAAACACACTAGCAAAAAATACAACATCTCTTTAGCACATAAACCGATTCAAAAAAATAAGGACACATGGTACACAAACACTAAAAGAAAATTATTATCAAACCAACTTAACCATGACTTATATTACCAAGTAACACATGCGAAAAAATCATATTATCATACGCCAGTAACCAAAACATCAAAAACAAAATTAAGCAAAATTATAATACAAATTTCATAAATACAGGACATAAAAGAACCGGAAAATTCAACATAGTAAAGAAAAATATCCAATTCAAAGACGCACAACAATACATGAGTATTATTGAACAAAGCTACATAAAAAAAGGAATCACGATTATAATAAACAGACTCCACCTCACGCCACTAATGGGAAAATATGAACCTTATTTATAAATAATTAAAAATACATCACTAAAAACAACATTAAACCAAAGAAAATGAAACATAAAGAAGGATGACCAAAAACCAATTAAACTCCCACATTAACAAAAAATTTCCAAATTCTTATAATAATTATATACATACAATATTAATAAAATTGTCACACCATAATGATAGCTAGAGATCTTACTATGTATACACACATATATACATTTTTAATAAGTTTTCTATATATAGAAAACAAATTTTTATATATATTAAAAAGGTAAAAGGTAGGCTGACAAGAAGTAAATATTGGCAAAAATAAAAGTACCATAAAAAATAGTCACACATAACGTAATAAATTTCTTTACGACTAAAATTAAAGTTCATATTATTTTAAAGTAAAAGACCCTTTTTATGAAATAACACAAGATATATAAATATTCCACAAAAAAGTTGATAAAAAGCCTATTAACAAAGATAAACAAATAAAAAATTAAAAAATCAAATTTAAAACAATATAAAACCTCAATAGATAAGAATCTCTATAGATAATAGATAAGAATGCTTACATGGATCTTTTCATTAATAGTCAAATCATAACACAATTAAAACGTACACAGTAAAGTAAAATGTAAAACTAAAAAGAGTACAGATTCTCTTAGTAATCTACTTATTAAATTGATTAAAATTTGTTATAAAAGAGTTTGTAAAGAATCGTTTTTTTATAAAAAAGGAAAGTAGTATATATTTTGAAAAATACATAAATAATTGTTTGTATAATCTTTAACACAAAATAAAGAATATCCTGAATTGCAGAGTATATGAATTTTGTGTTGTAAAGTGAACATTTTTTTACGCCACAGCCATACATAATTATATAGATATTAACACAATCAAAAATTTGTACTGTAAAATCAACTTATTAAACTAAAAACAAAGTATAAATTATCTAAGGATTTGATAAAATAGATTAAAAATTTGAAAAATTCTATTGTTTTTTAAAAAAAAGATTTGTTAAGTAATTAAAGTTTTTTTGTGAAAACAAATAAAACAAAAAACCAATGGTCTGTTAAAAATTGTTTCTTAAATATAAAAAATCTTTTGAAAGTTCTTCTCTTTCAGAAAAGAGGTTTTTGTATAAAAATAAAATTTGGTTTTTAAGATTGAAAAAATGTTTTTACTAAATATATTAAATTAGAATCTAACTAAGAAAAAAAAAATATTTAAATTAAATTGTTAAAATGAAATGTATTTATTTAAAAAGTATTATATATATATATACTAATAAATTATTATTATTATTATTTATATTTAAATTCATTTTTTTACAGCACAGGATATATTTAAGAAACATAATTAAAAGCCTTTTTGTGGAAACAAAAAATTTGTAACATTCATGTGGTAATTTAAGATAAATTGGTCCTAAAATCAAGAAGAAAATGTACAAATATGTATGAACACATATATATGTTTATGTATGTGTATGTGTATGTTTATTTGTGTATATAAAAACCGAGTTACATAAAAATTAAAAACAATTTCCCTCAACAAAAAATGTTTTCCTAATTAAAATAAATTGCTCAACCACAAAGTACACGGGCCCCATAGCTACTTTTACCCAAATTAACTAACAAGCCTGAAACCATATCACTGAAACAAAATCTCTACAATCCCACGTAGACGTACGGACACGAAAATAACCTCTCCAAGGACACAATTTCACTTGAAAACAATACTAATTTCATTAAATTAAAAAAATTAAAAAATTATACACAAACCATAACTGCACACTGATCCACCAATTTTTGACCTCCCTGGAAAATGCTGACTAAATTTTGTGTTCCTAGTTGGACACACATCTCATCCTTTTTTAAAGAAATGTACCTAAAAATAAAACCAAGCAGTCAAAGTACGGCTGACTGCTGCCGGCCTTCCAGTTTTTACAACCTGCAAAAACACATATGGACATCCACACCGAACCTATATACATGCTATGCAGGTGTATGTTGATCCAAAACTGACTGATCACGGTCATGATGAAGCAAGGGGGAATCTCTTTGACCATGATCATGATGCAGACACACATGTTGGGAGGAAATACTTCATACTATTGATGTGAATTTTATATACACACATATATGTGTTTATATAAAAGTCCACGCATTTCAATGAAATAGTTAAGTTTATAGAGTTAAATATAAAAATAATGTAAATATTTGATTGAATTTACAAAAAAATACAAGTTTGAACAATATTTGCAGTAGTATTCCATATAACTATTTGCTTGTGGAATTTCATAAAATGATATTTGCAATACTTTACTATTGCAATTTCACTTTAAAATGCCTACTCAGTTTATACACTAATTAATGGCCAGGTTTTGCCATTTTTTCAATGTTTTTAATATTGATACACAAATGGCCTATTTTCTTCAAACCTGACCACTAACTAAAAAATTGTTACTGCTGACCACAAAACAATTTATAATATACAAATACTTCTCACCAACAAACAATTTTTAAACAAATTAAACATCGCCGTAATTTTTAAACAAATTAAACATCGCCGTTTTAAGAAAAAATGGCCGTTTTGTATGCACCTACCTATATGGTGGTCAAAAAGTACAACGCTAGAGGAGTAAACCTTGGAAATAAAAATCCCCCAATCTACGGTGGAACAGCATATGCCTAAAGATGAATGGTTAGTGGGTTAACTAAACATTAATATGCGAACTCCGGATATCTGGCGCCCTCCGGTTTAAATCTAGCCTTCCTGTGGTAATGCGGGGCTCTGGCACAGGTGACCTCTTTTCCCTAGCTATTTGTGGGAATCATATGGATGCTATAAATAACAAAAATGATGCTGCTCTGAGTGCATTAATAACAGAAGAACCAAAGGTAAATGGGCCTAGATCATCATCTGAAACAGCAGAGGCTGACAGTCCTCCAAATTCAGACGATGACCAACTACTACTCTCGGAAGAGGAAGAAATTCCTCCACTATCACAGGGAGTAGTAGATGAACTACAGGAGCAGACAAGCAAGCTCCGACTGGCTGACACGTGTCAAGCTGAGTGGTGCGGCACGTAAGCGCCTCAAGTGGTTTTTGGCCCACGAGCATCCGGCGGAAGAGGCGAGATTATTAGCCTTAAAGCCAATAGAGCCTAAGAAGGCAAATAAAAGAAACCGCTCGGATGGCACCACTCCAGAAGCGCCAGAGAAAAGGATCAAAGGTCCTTCAGGTGGCGCTTGTAGCTTAGTGCGGACAACAACATCGTCTACTTCCAATGACAAAGGTGACAACGTGCCTAAAGGAAGTGCATTAAGCTACAAACAAGTAGTCGAAGGTATAAAACTGGGAATTTTAGCCAAAAGCTATCCGGAAGAACTCTTGACAATTGAGCAAATGACTGCCACTCAAGAAGCCATCCTGGACAAAATAGTCGAACAAAAGGATGCGGTTACGAAACCGAAGTTCCTTGGTTCAACTTTTAAGCCAGGTTGGTTAGTTCTAAGTTGCACCGCAAGTCAGCTGACTCATTCGTCCGTTGAAAACCTGAAGAAAACCAACCATAAAATCAACTTCAGGTTCGGCTTCGTTTATTTTCGACAAAAGAAAGCCAAACAGGATGAACCGGCGTTATCCAGGAGCTTCGATCCAAAAGTGAAAAGAGATCTGCCGACAAGCTCTAAAGCTTTAATAGGTAAAGAATCTTCACCTAAGATCGATGCTTCGAAGGGAACGCAAAGCTGGACATCCTCAACCCGTCCATAAACCTCCAAAACCGCCAAAGCTAGCACCAGTTATAGCTCCATGGGTCAAAAATTGGCCCAGGTGCAGAGGTTGAAAAAGTAAAATCGAAATGGATAGCAGCAGCATAGACTGCATCCAAATAGGTTACGAAACCGAAGTTCCTTGGTGCAACTTTTAAGCCAGGTTGGTTAGTTCTAAGTTGCACCGCAACTCAGCTGACAAAAGGCAGCAACATCAACGCTTAGCTGTAGGTTTATTCAAAAGAACGTGGACATAGCGTTCATGCAGGAGCCTTGGATCCATAAAGGTCAAATAAAGGGCCTACTAACAAGCACATATAAGTTAATTTATGATAACAAACATGACAATCCAAGAGCAGCAATATTGCTCAACAAGAGAATCAATTTTCTTCCCATTTCAGAGTTTATTTCAAGGGACACTGTTGCAGTATTAGTATAGGTGCAATCTGAAGGGGGTAAGCAAGAAGTCGTTTGGGCTTCAGCTTACTTCCCTGGGGATTTGGACACAACGCTTCCTGAAGATGTCACACGTCTAATAAAATACTGCCAAAGACTGAGGAAAGAGTTTATCATCAGTTGCGACGCAAATGCACACCACACTGTATGGGATAGCACTGATGTTAACAAAAGGGGTGAGTGTCTTTTAGAATATCTTATCACTAACAACATAGATATAATTAATAAAGGCGACGAACCCACTTTTATAAACTCGATTAGGCGAGAGGTCCTTGATTTAACCTTAGCCAGTCCAGTTATAAGCCCCCGTCTGACCAACTGGCATGTCTCCAAAGTATCCTCCATGTCTGATCAACAGCAAATCATATTTAGATTAGAGGGTTCATGCCAACAGTCTTATATAAATAGGGTCCCGAAGAATACAGATTGGTGTTCCTATACCCACCCCATAAAGTCTGAGATAGGGTCCCTAAACAAAAACATTGATTCGATCTCTGACCTAGAAGAAGTAGCTACAGAGCTACAAAATCTTCTAACCAATGCCTACGAAAACAATTGTCCGGTAAAACAAAAGGCTACCAATAGGGATGTGCCTTGGTGGAACCCAGAACTAAATAGGCTCTGGAACTTCTCCATGCGAAGGTCCTTTAACCTAGCTAAACGCACCAATGCGTGGAGCGATTACCATAATGCCCTCATGGAATATAATAAAGAACTAAGAAAATCAAAAAGAAAGACGTGGAGGAATTTCTGTGAAAAGGTAAACGATGTGCTACTGCAGCTCGCCTCCAAAAAGTCTTATCTAGTGATCACACTAACGGAATTAGCTTGCTTGAAAAACAAGACGGTAGCTATACTAAGAACCGAAAGGAGACCATTGAATTGCTTCTGGAAACTCACCTCCCTGGTTCTACCAGTACGCAAGAACCCAGTGGCACAGAGAGATCGCTTTCCTCCACAAATAACCACTATACAAACAATCGGACTAAAAGCTTATCAGGTAGACTATTTACTCCGAACCGAATTATATGGGCAATTAGCTCATTTAAACCTTTCAAATCGCCTGGTTCGGATGGTATATTTCCTTGAAATTGATTTTTTATATTTCCTTGAAATTGATCCCAGTACTAGTTAAACTGTTTAGAGCTAGCTATATCTTCCAACATCTTCCAACGGTCTTTAGTCCAAAGGCAGGAGGGCGCCCAGGTGCCCAGCCTAAATCATATCGACTTCGATAACACATCGTACGACTCGATAGAAAGAGCGGCTTCGCGTAAAGGGATCGAGATCCCTACTGTTGGCTGGATTAGAGCCATGCTTGAATGCCGCCGTATAACAGCTAAACTAGGGGATGAGTCGGTCACGGTAACAGCCGTCAAAGGTTGCCCCAAGGAGGGGTATTATCCCCTGTGCTATGGTCTATAGTGATTGATGATCTGCTGGAAAAGCTGTCAAATTTGGGGTACGATGTACAAGGTTATGCAGATGATCTTGTAATAACAATAAGAGGAAAGCATGATGGAACCCTCTCCGAGTTAATGCAGAGGGCCTTAAATTTTGTGCAAAAATGGTGCCTCGACGAAGGCCTCTGTTTGAACCCTAATAAAACAAAACTGCTACCATTCACAAAAAGAAGGACGGTGCTTTTAAAACCTCTCAAATTAAACGGAATAAGTATTGAGTTTGCCATCGAAGTGAAATATCTAGGAATAATCCTAGATAAAAAACTAAATTGGAACTAACACGCAAAGAAAACGGTTACAAAAGCCACAAGGGCTTTATATGCATGCAACGAATTCTTGGTAAAACATGGGGAATGAAACCTAAAATGATATATTGGTCATATAGCGCGATCGTTAAACACATTTTGACCTATGCCGCGTTAGTGTGGTGGCCAAAAACGTAACAAAGGTCCACGCAAATCTAGTGGCAAAAAGTGCAACGGCTTGCATGCCTAAGTATAACCGGTGCTATGCGAACCTGTCCGACTGCAGCCATGGAAGCCTTCCTGGACCGCTTCCCTTACACCTTCAGTAAGGGACAACAATCTGTAATGTCCCACTTCCTAAACTTCAGGTGTAAAGAGGGCTCTTCTAGGCTCGCTCAGAGTGCAATGGGCAATCAAATTCAAACCTGGAAATTTAGTGGGTCATCTGGCAATTCTATCTGACCTCCAAAAGTCGCCATCGACTATGGAAATGTCAGACTTTATGGAAAAGCGACTAAACTTCCACAAACCCTTCAAAGTGGTCCTCACGGACCGAAACGTATGGAGCTCAGGGGGCCCACTCTTAGGAACAATTCGATAGTTTGGTACACAGATGGCTCAAAAATGGACGATGGCGTAGGTGTAGGGGTATACGGACCCCGTTTTCGCCTTTCCAAATCCCTTGGTGTTATACCAACAATTTTCCAAGCGGAAATACATGCCATAAAACTTTGTGCTAAAGAATGTGTCAAAAGACGCATATGTAGCGCAAACATTTACATTATGTCGGATAGCCAAGCGGCCCTTAAAGGTTTAGATGAAATAGCCGATGAACTTTCTAGGAAAGGTGCTAGCACACCTCTCATAGGAACATCTAGAAGCCACCTAATGGAGGAAATTGGGGAATGGGAACAAAATTTTAAATCTACTTATTGGCATAACTCCCCGGGCATAAGACAGGGGAAAAAATTCATAGACTTTTCAAAAAAGAGAGCTAAAGAGATTCTCACACTTAGAAAATCTGAGCTTCGTGTTATAACTGGTCTTTTCACAGGCCACTGCCCAGTTGGGTATCACGTGAATAAAATCGGAAAGTCTGACGCTACGGACTGTTCAAATTCTGTTCAAATGATGATGACACAGCGGAGCATATCCATTGCGACTGCGAAGCCATTGCCCGAAAAAGACTGAATTATCTGGGTTAGGGTTTTCTGTTCCCTCAGGAGATTAAAATTTTGCCGGTCAGGAAAATATTGAGGTTTTACAATAGCCTTCCTTAATATCAACTGACCCAACTAATTAAGGAATGCAGTATTGTCTTAATGTCCCACTTACTAAACTAAACTAAACAAAATCATCATTAAAATCCCAGCCCGAGAAAAACTAACCCATTCAATATACAAAACACACTAAAAACATATAAACTATCTTAACACGATTTTTTCAAGAATAACATACATAAGCAAACTCATGCTCATTACTTCCGGGTAGATGAAATTATGAACTCCTTTGGGAACATACAATCCCCCCAGTTTTTCTAGACTATTCACATAGTCTAAACGAGGCCATTTACATACACTATTCACGAAATACACCAAACACAGTAAAACTCAACTACACCTCACACCAAAAAAGAAATCCATATTATCACATGCGGGGGTGGGAAATGAGGAAGTAAAGCGTAATATATCCCAGTGGGCGGCAGTCAAAACTACCTGGTAGTAGGTATAAAATACATAAAACTTCGGTAATATGGATACAACAACAGGAAACAAATGGTTGTGATATCAGCCAAAGTGTCACTAGAATCCGCAGCTAGTGGCAAGGGCTTGGTACGCATCGGAGAGATGGTTGCTAAGTCGCCAGTGGAAAAAATTCAATTAAAAAATAAAGATAAAACGATTATAAATCCGCTTGTAATTAATTCAAAGGTTCTGAGATCGCCAGTGAAAAGTCTGTCGGTGGATGACCTGATCTCTATAACACCAGAACTGTACAATAGAGAACAATAGCATACAATAGAGAACAATAGCATTGATTAATTCTTAACAGATAATACCACTTGAAAAAATTGTAAAATTTCGATTTTTTTTTTCAGTCTTACATACGTAAGAAAAAAGGTACACAATATAAATCGAAAAATTATGAAAATAGAGACAACAAACATTTAACTAAATTGATGGGGGTCGGGTTTGGAAGTTGACAGGGTAGGCAAAGTAAGTTTCGGCTTGCTTTGTTGCAACTGTTGAGGTTTCTAAACAAGTACTTGCATTACCTCCTCGTGGTGGCTACTGAAACTGTATCTGTCTTAAATATGGATACAGACCAAATTTGCAAGCGCGAAACCAAGCTAAGGGTGTAATGCGTACCGTGCCCAGAGCTGCGTTGCTGAGGGTGAGCTCAGTCGCTAACGGTGGACTCCGGATACCAGGCGACCTCCGGTTTTAACCAGCCTTACCATAGTATCGGGCCTCTGCTATGGTGGACCTTCTTTTGCCGCGAAACTCGTGGGAACAACTATGGAAGAAAAAAAAACAAACAACAAAAAAAAACAACAAAGGATCAACAACGACGACTACAGCAACGATACATAACAAGGCAACAACTTCAACTACAACATCAACAACAACGGCATTCCCGAACGTACCAATAGCAACTGCAATGTCTGAGGCCGCAACGGAGCTGGAATGGTATACAGACGGATCCAAAACAGATGAAGGAGTAGGATCCGGAGTCTACGGAAAGAGGCCAAGGTGTAAAATTTCCAAAAGCCTAGGTACCCTAACGACAGTCTTCCAAGCTGAAGTTTATGCTATCCAATTATGCGCGGAAGAAAATTTACGCAGAAGATACAACAACAAAACAATAACGATCTTCTCGGACAGCCAAGCGGCTCTTAAAGCCCTAAATTCTAATCAACTGAAATCGAAGCTAATAGGCGAATGCTTAAACACGCTAAAAGCTCTAGCGGCTAATAATAAGTTAACTCTTTCATGGATCCCGGCTCATGTAGGATTTGAAGGAAACGAAGAGGCAGACCTCTTAGCAAAAGAAGGCGCAAGTACACCACTGCTTGGTCCAGAACCATTTTGTGGTGTATCAAAATGTCTAACAAAATCGCAAATTAAAACTAACACTTTTCTTTCTTTTTCAGATAGGTGGAGGAACAATGAAGGGCCTAGACACTCGAAGCTCTTCATAAAAGGCCCGTCGAAAAAGATGACCGCAGAGCTACTAATGTGCAGTAGAAGAAGAACCAGAACACTGGTGGGCTTCCTGACTGGACACTGTGGGCTCAAGAAACATCTACACTTAGTCAAGACCGATTGTGTAGAATTAGTCAAGACCGATTGTGTAGATTCTGCGAATATGAGGACGAAACAGCGGAGCATATACTGTGTGAATGTGAAGCCCTATTGTATAAGTGGCTAATTCATTTCGGCAGATATACTATCTCCCCATCGGAATCATGGGATCTATCTTTGACAAGACTATACAACTTCATTGCTAGTACTGGTCTGTCAAATGAATGAACGTAAAGGGTAGTTACAATAAGCCTACGGCTGCAGTGACGAGGCAGAACTCTGCCGATCTGCCGACAAGCTAAGGGTGTAATGCGTACCGTGCCCAGAGCTGCGTTGCTGAGGGTGAGCTCAGTCGCTAACGGTGGACTCCGAATACCAGGCGACCTCCGGTTTTAACCAGCCTTACCATAGTATCGGGCCTCTGCTATGGTGGACCTTCTTTTGCCGCGAAACTCGTGGGAACAACTATGGAAGAAAAAAAAACCAACAACAAAAAAAAAACAACAAAGGATCAACAACGACGACTACAGCAACGATACATAACAAGGCAACAACTTCAACTACAACATCAACAACAACGGCATTCCCGAACATACCAATAGCAACTGCAATGTCTGAGGCCGCAACGGAGCTGGAATGGTATACAGACGGATCCAAAACAGATGAAGGAGTAGGATCCGGAGTCTACGGAAAGAGGCCAAGGTGTAAAATTTCCAAAAGCCTAGGTACCCTAACGACAGTCTTCCAAGCTGAAGTTTATGCTATCCAATTATGCGCGGAAGAAAATTTACGCAGAAGATACAACAACAAAACAATAACGATCTTCTGGGACAGCCAAGCGGCTCTTAAAGCCCTAAATTCTAATCAACTGAAATCGAAGCTAATAGGCGAATGCTTAAACACGCTAAAAGCTCTAGCGGCTAATAATAAGTTAACTCTTTCATGGATCCCGGCTCATGTAGGATTTGAAGGAAACGAAGAGGCAGACCTCTTAGCAAAAGAAGGCGCAAGTACACCACTGCTTGGTCCAGAACCATTTTGTGGTGTATCAAAATGTCTAACAAAATCGCAAATTAAAACTAACACTTTTCTTTCTTTTTCAGATAGGTGGAGGAACAATGAAGGGCCTAGACACTCGAAGCTCTTCATAAAAGGCCCGTCGAAAAAGATGACCGCAGAGCTACTAATGTGCAGTAGAAGAAGAACCAGAACACTGGTGGGCTTCCTGACTGGACACTGTGGGCTCAAGAAACATCTACACTTAGTCAAGACCGATTGTGTAGAATTAGTCAAGACCGATTGTGTAGATTCTGCGAATATGAGGACGAAACAGCGGAGCATATACTGTGTGAATGTGAAGCCCTATTGTATAAGTGGCTAATTCATTTCGGCAGATATACTATCTCCCCATCGGAATCATGGGATCTATCTTTGACAAGACTATACAACTTCATTGCTAGTACTGGTCTGTCAAATGAACGAACGTAAAGGGTAGTTACAATAAGCCTACGGCTGCAGTGACGAGGCAGAACTCTGCCGACCCCAACCTAAAACTAACTAACTAACTAACTAACTAAATTGATAAAAACGAGAAAAAAAAGGATATACAAAACAAATACACACACTATGGCATAAATATATTTTTTACACAAATACTATATGCACTCTTGCATAAATAATATAAAACGTTTTTGTATGCAAGAATTTGAACTATTTTATTTTCAAATTAGATATGTTACGAAAATTTTATTTTCATTTGTATAAATCCAAACATTTCTAATAGGGAAATAAATACAAACACTTCTAATGGGGAAATAAATCCATTCACAAGAAGTCAAAAAATTGGGCGCTCTCCAACAAGATGTACGTCGCTAACAAATCTAGAAAGGATTACATCGGCTCCACTCTCTAAAGAGCTAAATATTCATCAGAGATCTATTATTAGCTTAATAAACAAGAGCAGTGAAAATTTGACTCCGAGAAGAAATAAAGTGGCGTCAGAAGGAAATCTAACAGAAATGCAAAAAGCCGTAAGAAACAATTTTGCTGAACAAGAAAAAATTCAAAAGTTAGAAAAAGAGTTAAATGAAGCCAGAAAAGAAATACAGGATTTGAAAAGTATTATAACAGCGATCCAAAATAAAGAATTAAACTCTACAGCAAAAGCTCGGATCACGGAAAATTCAAGTGTACAAATAAATACAAACGTTGTAGCAAAAGAAACAGAATGGCTGCTACCTAATAGTAAAAAAAGAAAAAACAGTCATAATAATAGTTACTCAGATAACGAATCACCGAACATAACACGACAGATTGAGATTGAATCCAAAAACTTAAAAAGCAAAAATATTACTAATACAACGAAAAGAGGAAATAAATCAAGTCCTTATGCTTTTCCGGAGAACGAGGTATCAAACAACCGTTTCCAGCTTTTAACACCGAAAGATCAAGAGCAAAGTATAAATAGTCCTATACTAACCAAAAATACGAATAAGAACTTACCATTCTCGTTAAGTAGTATAAGATCAGCTGGTCAAAGTTTCCAACCTGAAATCAATAGGAAAAAATATAAACCTCCACCGGTCATCTTCAGTAATATAAAAAGCTACTCAATGATGAACCAGGAACTAAAAGAAAAAAAATTGAGTTCAGTGCGAACATGTTAGGAAACAATCAAATTAAAATAAATGTCAATTCAGAAGACGAATACAGAGAACTTACCAGATACGCTAATGATACTAAGCTTGAATGGCACTATTATGAGAATAAAACTACGACCAATAAGAGTTATGGCCTGACACTTACATCCATCGTGTGATCCTGAACAAATTAAGAGCGAACTGTTAGAAAGAAGTTTTAAAATCTTAAATGTAGAGAACAAAATAATAAAACAGAAGATAGACGGTAAAGAGTATATAACAAAACTACCGTTATTTATGCTAACATTTGAAAATGATGAAAGCATAAAAAAGATCTTCGAGATTCAATATCTAAACCACATGAGGATCAAAATTGAAGCTCTCAAATCTAACAGTCTTGTTCCACAGTGCAAAAGATGTCAGAGGTATGGACATACGTTTAAGTATTGCCAGAGAGAACCAATCTGCGTATAGTGTGCGGATCATCCGGCGAACTTTAGAGGTTGTATTATAGCTAGAGAAATACATAAAAGAAGATTAAACCACGTAAGTAACAAGAAAAGTATATCTGAAATTACAACAAAATCAATTACAACACAATCAGTTACCAAGGGGGTAAGCTTCGCACAAGCGTTGAAGTCAAATCAAACAACCGATAGTCATAGTCAAAATCATAACACTAGCCAAAATTCAATGCTACAAAATATTCTAAATGTTGTCAGTGAACTTGCAAGTAGAATGGACTGAATGGAGAGATACTTACCTCGCTCACCAGTGCATCGTAATTTATAATGGATACAAAAGATCTAAGAATAGCTACCTGGCATGCTAATGAAATAAAAAACAAAGTTAAAGAATTAGACATATTTCTTAATATGCTAAATATAGATATATGTCTTCTTACTGAAACTCACATGACGAGTCAAATGTTCCTACAGTTAAAAGGTTACAACAGCTACCTAACAAATCATCCAGGGGAACAAGCGAAAGGTGGAAGCGCTATACTAGTCAAAAAATACATAAAACATTATCTTGACAACTGTATTTGCTCAGATGATTCAACTAACGAAGGTAGTGGTAGAAACAAAACAGCAAAAACTGGCCATTGGCGCAGCGTATTGTCCTCCAAAGTTCAACCTTAGGCAGGAAGACTATACAAACATGCTACAAGTATTGGGTGAAAGATATATTATCGGCGGAGACTTCAATGCCAAACATGTAGATTGGGGATCAAGAATTTCAACGACAAAAGGTAAGCAATTGAGAGTAGCAACTACTATTCTACTGGTAGACCGACTTATTGGCCGTCAGACTCGAACAAAGTTCCGGATCTACTTGATTTCTTCATAACACGAAAGGTTTCTCCTAATTTTGTAGAACTAGAAGATAATTACGACCTAAACTCAGATCACTCTGCAGTTATTCTAAATATAAGCGAGAACATAATAAAGAAATCCGGTCGTCCAGCCTTATCCAACAAATCTACGGATTGGGGAAGCTTTAAAATAGAGTTAGAAAATACAATAGATCTAAAAATAAAGATTAAAGAGGAACTACAACTGGAAGAAGAAGCTATGAAATTTACTGAGCAGATACAAAAAGCAGCATGGAAAAACACCAAAAAAAGTGTCCTACGATCTAAAGGGATCAACTATCCAAGGGAGATCAAAAATATAGTTGCGGAAAAGAGAAGAGCTAGAAGACGATGGCAAAGCACTAGAGATCCGTCGGATAAGAACATATTAAACTACATAACTCAACAACTAAAAAGAGAAATGAAGAAAATCAAAGAAACATCAATGAGCGAATATCTAGAAAATCTTTCTGCAGATAAAAATAGCAACTTCTCTCTTTGGAAAGCGGTAAGCAGTCGCAATAATCAGATTTCGCATTCTCCTCCGATCAAAAAGCAAGACGGTACCTGGGAAAGAGGTAGCCTTGAAAAAGCACAAGTTTTTGCAGAGCATCTAGAAAACATCTTTAAACCAAATGATGATAACTCTGTAATACTTGAAGGTACTGTGAACACAACTCATCAGAAAATAAGACATGTCACTAGTAAAGAGGTCATGGCTAAAATTAAGAATTTTGCAAAGAAGAAAGCTCCAGGTTATGATCTAATAACGATAGAAATACTTGCTCAGTTGCCAAAAAAAGGAATAGTAATGCTGACTCAGCTGATAAATGCTTCGTTCAGACTACGTCACGTGCCAAGCATAGGGAAAGTAGCTGAAATAATAATGGTACAGAAACCTGGAAAACCACCGAACGATGCAAAATCCTATCGGCCAATATCGTTGCTACCAGTTATCTCCAAATTAATGGAGAAACTTTATCTGAATAGACTTAAACGGATAATTGAGGAAAAAAATCTAATCCCATCGTTTCAATTCGGATTCAGAGAACAGCACTCTACAATAGACCAAATCCATCGGTTAACAAATTTCATAGAAAACGCCATTGACGGGAAAGAGTACAGCTCGGCTATATTCCTGGACGTTGCTCAGGCATTTGACAAGGTATGGCACGAAGGACTTGTGCACAAACTTAACAAGTTTCTGCCAATTGAACATGTCCAATTTCTGATATCTTACCTTCAATACAACTTACTTATGGCAGGTAACATTGAATTAGCATTTTCACTTTATTTGCTTCTTACTTTAGAGTAAAGCAGGAAGAGGAATATACAGAGTTGAAATAAATAAATGCAGGAGTACCTCAAGGGAGCATTCTAGGACCAAGTTTGTTTGTTCTATTCACAACCGATCTACCCGTTCCAGATAATGTACTTATAGCCACATTTGCGGATGATACGGCCACGGTATCAACAGATAAGAAACTAGAGGATGCTGTTTATAAAACACAGGTAGCAAATAATGGCATCCAAGAATGGACAAAAAAGTGGAAGATAAAACTAAACGATGGGAAATCCAATCATATTATCTTCACAAATAGAAGAATCGAACAAATAACGCCAGTTTACCTAAATGGAAACGTAGTGCCACAAGCAAACACAGCGAAATATCTAGGTATGACACTTGACGTAAAACTTAGATGGAAAGAGCATATTAAAATAAAACTGAGTGAACTAAACATAAAATACAGAAAACTATACTGGCTTATAGGACGCAATTCAAAATTAAGTATTCAAGATTCTAGTATATAATCAAATACTAAAGCCTGTTTGGATGTACGGCATTCAAATATGGGGATGTGCAAGCCAAAGCAATATTAATATTATTCAACGCTTTCAAAATAAAGTAATCAGAAACATGGTCAACGCTCCATGGTTCATCAGAAATCGAGATCTTCATAGAGATTGAAGTATCAATTATGTAAATGACGAAATAAGACAAGTAGCTAACAAACTTCACATTAGGATACAGAACCACATCAACGAAGAAGCTGCAGCAATAGCACAAGAAACAACGACAAGGAGAAGACTTGAACGAAAGAGACCAGATGACTTACTCTGAACAACTGAAAGACAATACTATTTTTTAGCAAACAGAGTCAATTTTAGTGAACCACTGGGTGATCTAAAAACTTAAAAAAAAAACTTGTAGATTAAGATTTCAAACTTAAACTGATGGTTGGTCCAAGAGACCAGTTTTAGTAAAATAAACAGACATACTTGACAAAAAAAAAATTGTATAAATCGAGTTTTCATTTTTATAAATTTCATTTTCATTTTTTTATAAAAATGATTTATAAAAATGAAAACTCGATTTATACAAATGAAAACTGGCGTTATAAAGATGAAAAACTTTGTAATACTTTTTTAACGTTTTAAATTTTTGCATTATATTTTGTACATTAATTAAAAAAAAAACCAAAAAAATTGAATATAAAAATTAAATGTTTTAATTTATATGTTTTGTTTTAATTATCTTTACCTGATAATTTAATAATCTAAACATCTACTATTACCTCTTATATAGTATTATTTAAAAATAAGGTAACATATATTTAGATTGAAAAAGTATACAGTTCGTGAATTAATGTTAAATTTGTGTTTTAATTTAAATATTTAAAAATGGATTATTGTTCATATTTTTTGTGTAAAAATAAAAAAACAAGTGGTGTACCCAGATTTTTGGTTCCAAGAGACAATAGACGGGATATTTGGATTCAAAATTCAGGAAATGCAAATTTAGTTAATATTTCAATAGAAAGTAAAAGTGCTGATCATTTTGATCCTAAATACATTAATACTAGTGCTTTCAGAAGTAGATTAAATTTTTCTGCTATACCAAATAAATTTGTTACAAATGAAAACTGTATTTATTTTCCGATAAGTGAAACAAGTGTATCAAATAAAGAAAATATAAATATTATTTCTGTGATAAATATAAAAAGTGCATTGAAAAATGTACCAAGTACATCAGCAAATGTACCAATACCAAGTACATCGAAAAATATAGAATATCAGTATGAATCACAAAATAATGAAATTTCACCATTCAGATACTCAATAATTAATAAAGACAAAAATCCAAAGATATATGTTAATCATTTTAAAAATTTTACTAGTGATACTAATAGTATTAGTGCTGTAAGTCAATCTCAATTTCCATCTCATATGAGAAATATTTTAAAAGAAAATGTGATTGAAAAAGTAAATACTTTTTATGTGCCAATAGAAGATTTATTAGTATCTCCAAAAACTAAAAAAGTAAAATTAAATGCTGAAAAATCGGAAGCAAATGTTTTATTAGAAAATTTATTGACTGGTAAATCAGCGTCTGTAAAAACATTTGTAAAAGTCCAAGCATTACATAAACCACATGCTAAATGGAGTAATGAAGAAAAAGAGCTTTTCTTTAAGCTTCATTATGGTTCTAAATTTTTAATAATGGAAGGATTTACTGCTCCTGGTATAAGTACTATTGTGCGTTGGTACAACAATATAGAATTCACAACTGGAATATCTATACAAATTATTAAAATGCTGAAAAATAAATTAAATCAAATGGAACAAATACACCAAAGGTGTATTTTGGTATTTGATGAAATGAGCATAAAAAATGAACTAGAATATAATTCGAAAGAAGACATTGTTTATGGGTTTACCGATATTGGAGAATTTGGTCGTGAAAGATCATTTTCAGGATATAGCTTGTTATTTATGCTTCGCGGATTAAATAAATCGTGTAAACAGGTTATTGGATATTATAGTGGAAGTGTTCGAGGAGTGCAGTTAAAAGATATATTAATATCAACATTAACTTTATTATTAAACAATGATATAGAAGTATGTGCTGTAACTTGTCACCAAGGGTCGTCCAATAGGACAGCTTATAAAGTATTAGGTGCTACTATTGCTGAACCATATGTGAAAATTTTAAATAAAAAAATATTTTGTTTATTTGGTATCGTACATTTGTTTAAAAGCATTAGAAATAATTTACTTAAATCAAATATATTAGTAGAACATGATATTGTATCGTGGAGTGTCTTAAGCAAAATATATTATAGTGAAAATTCATTAATTAGGTCCATGCACAAATTAACAGACGCACACATTAAGCCAGATAATTTTCAGAAAATGGGAGTTAAATTGGCAACACAAGTGTTTAGCTATCATATGTCCACAATAATGTTTGCAGCTATTTCTACGTCAATATTTACAGAGGAAGAAAAGCCAATGGCACAACGTACAGCGAATTTTTTTTTTAAGTTAAATAAATTATTTGACAATTTAACAAGTAAAACAAAATTCTCATCAAATTCAGATAATAATGCACTTTGTGATGAAAATGAAGAAGTTATTGAATACTTAAAAAGCAGTATTGATTGGATAAAATCATGGAAGAGATGTAATGGTGGAATTGAATTTTGTTTTACTGGTTTACATCAAACAATAAATGGATTTTTGCAATTATACGAAGATTTAAAACATCAAGGTCAACAATACATTTTAACATCAAATGTAAATTCAGATTAGTAATTCGAAATAATAGAGGGTCATACGAGCGAAATCCACCTGCTTTGCGGCTTCATAAAAACTTGAAAGAAATGTGTTTTTATAATATAATGACGTCAGATGTTACTTCTTACAATCAGTCCGATGCAGAGGTGCTATTAAATATGGATTGTATAGAAAATTATTCAAACGAATGTGATAATTCAGTGGTTATTGATGAACCAATTGACATTATTCCACTTGAAATTATACCAGTCGATTGCTACAGTAATGACGAAATAATAATTCAAGATAATGATGAACGAACTTCTCAGATAGAAATTGAAGGTCTTAATTTATGTGAATTTGACGATTCAGATATTGAAGATGAGTTTTGCCATGAGGAAAGTGTACCAAAAACAAATATGGACAGCATGTCAACAAATTACTTTGCAGGATATATTGCTCATGCTTGCTTAAAAAGAAATAAATGTGAGGCATGTAAGCAATTCATGTGTAAGGACAGCAGAGAAACACTTACGGCAGATGATTTGCTTATTGATATAAGAAAGTATGAAAATACATGTAATGGTGGGTTAAAAGTACCAACAAAATTTTTTATTAAAGTTATAAAAGAAATTATTTGTATTTTTAACGACAATTTTGAAAATTTATGCTACAAAGCAAATATTACTAAAAACTTTTTTGAAAAATGTTCTAACATAAAAATAAATTGTGATCAAATTCATCATAATAATAAAATGATAATTCATGTACTAAAGTATTAATAAGAGCAAAAATAAAAATTATAAATTATAAGGCTAAGACAATGAAGAAGAAACTGAGGAAATTTGATATAATAAATCATATTTAAATTATTAAAATTAAACTAATGGTCTTTTATTGTATTTTCATTTTTTATATGAAATTATATTTGTAAATAGGGCAAATAACTAATTTCAATTAAATTTTTTTTTTTAAAATCCAAAAACATGTTAAACCAAATATATTTAGTAAAGATATAAAAAAAACGCATTATTTCACAAACCCCATATAATCATCACTTATTTCATTAGTTTTCATATTTCTAAATTTATTTTAAATTTTAAAATAAAATTATTATTAGTTACACAAACAAGAGCATACATTTTTATTTTCCACACACACATATTTATTTTTCACAAACACCAGTGAAAAATTAAATAAACAGAATATCTGTCTCTTTCGTTTTTACTATCGCATATTTTGGCGATTGCAGCGACATTGCTCAATCGTAGCGGCAGAGTTATCGATGGTATTGTCTCTTAATATTTAGTCAATGACAATATTCAACTTTCTCTGTAACAGCAAAGACCAACCAAGTGGAACACCTAAGAGGAAAAAAACTCATTCTGAAGGTAATTTAGCTGAAATAAATGAGCGAATGGAGGTTAACAGTGAGTATAAAAAAAAATTAAGTATTTGGAGGATGACCTTTGAGCTAAAAAAAAAGTGAATTACATGAAATTATTTTAGCATTACAAAATAATGGAACACAGTTAGCTAACCATCTAAGCCAGCCACAGAAGCAGTAGCTAAAGAAACAGAATGGCTTCTTCAGGAAAATAAAAGAAGGAAAACTTCCCATATATACAAAGGGCAAATGAAAAATTTACCAACTACATCTTCAAAGAAAACTGTACCGAAAGCTAAAAACAAATTAAATTTCAGTGAGTTCTTCCCAAGTCCGCAAGATAAATTTATATCGCCGGCAATGAAACCACAAAATCATATATTGAAAATAGCACCAAGGTTAAACCAGAGAAAAAGGTCAAAACAGATTTTAAATTCTGTCGTCTAGTGTTCAATCTGAAAATAGTGAAGTATCTGATTTAGCATCGGTATCTCATCATGGTACTCCTAGTCAAATTGTTAATTTTCATCGTACTGATGCGAAATCAACAGCACCAACACAGAAAAGAGATTAAACCACAGAAAAGAGAACCCGTTATTATTAGTAACGTTAAAAGTTACTCGGAACTAAACAAAGAATTAAACGTTGTCAGCGACACGGACAGACGCATAAATACTGCAATAGAGAACCGTGCTGTGTTAAATGCGCTGGCAACCACCTAACTATAACTTGTACAAAAGATAAAGGACAACCAGCCAAATGCTCGAATGCGCGGAAGCTCAACCTGAAAATTCCATCAGAAAATTCCGACATTGATACAACTGTGAATAATCATACTACAAATCAATCTGTAATACTTAATAATATCTACGAACTAATTAGTACATTAACTCACAGATTGGATAGGATAGAAAAACACTTGTGGCTCACCGATATGAACAAGTTACCTGATGTATTGGATTTTTTTATTTCTTAGAAAGTGTCTACAGATTTCATCAGTATAGAAGAAAACTTCGATCTAAATTCGGATCACTCAGCTGTTATAATCAACATCAATGAAAAAACAATACTAAAACAATTAAACCGGATTTGAAGGAAACGAAGAGGCAGACCTCTTAGCAAAAGAAGGCGCAAGTACACCACTGCTTGGTCCAGAACCATTTTGTGGTGTATCAAAATGTCTAACAAAATCGCAAATTAAAACTAACACTTTTCTTTCTTTTTCAGATAGGTGGAGGAACAATGAAGGGCCTAGACACTCGAAGCTCTTCATAAAAGGCCCGTCGAAAAGATGACCGCAGAGCTACTAATGTGCAGTAGAAGAAGAACCAGAACACTGGTGGGCTTCCTGACTGGACACTGTGGGCTCAAGAAACATCTACACTTAGTCAAGACCGATTGTGTAGAATTAGTCAAGACCGATTGTGTAGATTCTGCGAATATGAGGACGAAACAGCGGAGCATATACTGTGTGAATGTGAAGCCCTATTGTATAAGTGGCTAATTCATTTCGGCAGATATACTATCTCCCCATCGGAATCATGGGATCTATCTTTGACAAGACTATACAACTTCATTGCTAGTACTGGTCTGTCAAATGAATGAACGTAAAGGGTAGTTACAATAAGCCTACGGCTGCAGTGACGAGGCAGAACTCTGCCGACCCCAACCTAAAACTAACTAACTAACTAACTAACTAAATTGATAAAAACGAGAAAAAAAAGGATATACAAAACAAATACACACACTATGGCATAAATATATTTTTTACACAAATACTATATGCACTCTTGCATAAATAATATAAAACGTTTTTGTATGCAAGAATTTGAACTATTTTATTTTCAAATTAGATATGTTACGAAAATTTTATTTTCATTTGTATAAATCCAAACATTTCTAATAGGGAAATAAATACAAACACTTCTAATGGGGAAATAAATCCATTCACAAGAAGTCAAAAAATTGGGCGCTCTCCAATAAGATGTACGTCGCTAACAAATCTAGAAAGGATTACATCGGCTCCACTCTCTAAAGAGCTAAATATTCATCAGAGATCTATTATTAGCTTAATAAACAAGAGCAGTGAAAATTTGACTCCGAGAAGAAATAAAGTGGCGTCAGAAGGAAATCTAACAGAAATGCAAAAAGCCGTAAGAAACAATTTTGCTGAACAAGAAAAAATTCAAAAGTTAGAAAAAGAGTTAAATGAAGCCAGAAAAGAAATACAGGATTTGAAAAGTATTATAACAGCGATCCAAAATAAAGAATTAAACTCTACAGCAAAAGCTCGGATCACGGAAAATTCAAGTGTACAAATAAATACAAACGTTGTAGCAAAAGAAACAGAATGGCTGCTACCTAATAGTAAAAAAAGAAAAAAAACAGTCATAATAATAGTTACTCAGATAACGAATCACCGAACATAACACGACAGATTGAGATTGAATCCAAAAACTTAAAAAGCAAAAATATTACTAATACAGCGAAAAGAGGAAATAAATCAAGTCCTTATGCTTTTCCGGAGAACGAGGTATCAAACAACCGTTTCCAGCTTTTAACACCGAAAGATCAAGAGCAAAGTATAAATAGTCCTATACTAACCAAAAATACGAATAAGAACTTACCATTCTCGTTAAGTAGTATAAGATCAGCTGGTCAGAGTTTCCAACCTGAAATCAATAGGAAAAAATATAAACCTCCACCGGTCATCTTCAGTAATATAAAAAGCTACTCAATGATGAACCAGTAACTAAAAGAAAAAAAATTGAGTTCAGTGCGAACATGTTAGGAAACAATCAAATTAAAATAAATGTCAATTCAGAAGACGAATACAGAGAACTTACCAGATACGCTAATGATACTAAGCTTGAATGGCACTATTATGAGAATAAAACTACGACCAATAAGAGTTATGGCCTGACACTTACATCCATCGTGTGATCCTGAACAAATTAAGAGCGAACTGTTAGAAAGAAGTTTTAAAATCTTAAGTGTAGAGAACAAAATAATAAAAAAGAAGATAGACGGTAAAGAGTATATAACAAAACTACCGTTATTTATGCTAACATTTGAAAATGATGAAAGCATAAAAAAGATCTTCGAGATTCAATATCTAAACCACATGAGGATCAAAATTGAAGCTCTCAAATCTAACAGTCTTGTTCCACAGTGCAAAAGATGTCAGAGGTATGGACATACGTTTAAGTATTGCCAGAGAGAACCAATCTGCGTAAAGTGTGCGGATCATCCGGCGAACTTTAGAGGTTGTATTATAGCTAGAGAAATACATAAAAGAAGATTAAACCACGTAAGTAACAAGAAAAGTATATCTGAAATTACAACAAAATCAATTACAACACAATCAGTTACCAAGGGGGTAAGCTTCGCACAAGCGTTGAAGTCAAATCAAACAACCGATAGTCATAGTCAAAATCATAACACTAGCCAAAATTCAATGCTACAAAATATTCTAAATGTTGTCAGTGAACTTGCAAGTAGAATGGACTGAATGGAGAGATACTTACCTCGCTCACCAGTGCATCGTAATTTATAATGGATACAAAAGATCTAAGAATAGCTACCTGGCATGCTAATGAAATAAAAAACAAAGTTAAAGAATTAGACATATTTCTTAATATGCTAAATATAGATATATGTCTTCTTACTGAAACTCACATGACGAGTCAAATGTTCCTACAGTTAAAAGGTTACAACAGCTACCTAACAAATCATCCAGGGGAACAAGCGAAAGGTAGAAGCGCTATACTAGTCAAAAAATACATAAAACATTATCTTGACAACTGTATTTGCTCAGATGATTCAACTAACGAAGGTAGTGGTAGAAACAAAACAGCAAAAACTGGCCATTGGCGCAGCGTATTGTCCTCCAAAGTTCAACCTTAGGCAGGAAGACTATGCAAACATGCTACAAGCATTGGGTGAAAGATATATTATCGGCGGAGACTTCAATGCCAAACATGTAGATTGGGGATCAAGAATTTCAACGACAAAAGGTAAGCAATTGAGAGCAGCAATAAATCAAAACGGTAGCAACTACTATTCTACTGGTAGACCGACTTATTGGCCGTCAGACTCGAACAAAGTTCCGGATCTACTTGATTTCTTCATAACACGAAAGGTTTCTCCTAATTTTTTAGAACTAGAAGATAATTACGACCTAAACTCAGATCACTCTGCAGTTATTCTAAATATAAGCGAGAACATAATAAAGAAATCCGGTCGTCCAGCCTTATCCAACAAATCTACGGATTGGGGAAGCCTTAAAATAGAGTTAGAAAATGCAATAGATCTAAAAATAAAGATTAAAGAGGAACTACAACTGGAAGAAGAAGCTATGAAATTTACTGAACAGATACAAAAAGCAGCATGGAAAAACACCAAAAAAAGTGTCCTACGATCTAAAGGGATCAACTATCCAAGGGAGATCAAAAATATAGTTGCGGAAAAGAGAAGAGCTAGAAGACGATGGCAAAGCACTAGAGATCCGTCGGATAAGAACATATTAAACTACATAACTCAACAACTAAAAAGAGAAATGAAGAAAATCAAAGAAACATCAATGAGCGAATATCTAGAAAATCTTTCTGCAGATAAAAATAGCAACTTCTCTCTTTGGAAAGCGGTAAGCAGTCGCAATAATCAGATTTCGCATTCTCCTCCGATCAAAAAGCAAGACGGTACCTGGGAAAGAGGTAGCCTTGAAAAAGCACAAGTTTTTGCAGAGCATCTAGAAAACATCTTTAAACCAAATGATGATAACTCTGTAATACTTGAAGGTACTGTGAACACAACTCATCAGAAAATAAGACATGTCACTAGTAAAGAGGTCATGGCTAAAATTAAGAATTTTGCAAAGAAGAAAGCTCCAGGTTATGATCTAATAACGATAGAAATACTTGCTCAGTTGCCAAAAAAAGGAATAGTAATGCTGACTCAGCTGATAAATGCTTCGTTCAGACTACTTCACGTGCCAAGCATAGGGAAAGTAGCTGAAATAATAATGGTACAGAAACCTGGAAAACCACCGAACGATGCAAAATCCTATCGGCCAATATCGTTGCTACCAGTTATCTCCAAATTAATGGAGAAACTTTATCTGAATAGACTTAAACGGATAATTGAGGAAAAAAATCTAATCCCATCGTTTCAATTCGGATTCAGAGAACAGCACTCTACAATAGACCAAATCCATCGGTTAAAAAATTTCATAGAAAACGCCATTGACGGGAAAGAGTACAGCTCGGCTCTATTCCTGGACGTTGCTCAGGCATTTGACAAGGTATGGCACGAAGGACTTGTGCACAAACTTAACAAGTTTCTGCCAATTGAACATGTCCAATTTCTGACATCTTACCTTCAATACAGATGCTTTAGAGTAAAGCAGGAAGAGGAATATACAGAGTTGAAATAAATAAATGCAGGAGTACCTCAAGGGAGCATTCTAGGACCAAGTTTGTTTGTTCTATTCACAAGCGATCTACCCGTTCCAGATAATGTACTTATAGCCACATTTGCGGATGATACGGCCACGGTATCAACAGATAAGAAACTAGAGGATGCTGTTTATAAAACACAGGTAGCAAATAATGGCATCCAAGAATGGACAAAAAAGTGGAAGATAAAACTAAACGATGGGAAATCCAATCATATTATCTTCACAAATAGAAGAATCGAACAAATAACGCCAGTTTACCTAAATGGAAACGTAGTGCCACAAGCAAACACAGCGAAATATCTAGGTATGACACTTGACGTAAAACTTAGATGGAAAGAGCATATTAAAATAAAACTGAGTGAACTAAACATAAAATACAGAAAACTATACTATATTAGCTTATAGGACGCAATTCAAAATTAAGTATTCAAGATTCTAGTATATAATCAAATACTAAAGCCTGTTTGGATGTACGGCATTCAAATATGGGGATGTGCAAGCCAAAGCAATATTAATATTATTCAACGCTTTCAAAATAAAGTAATCAGCTCCATGGTTCATCAGAAATCGAGATCTTCATAGAGATTGAAGTATCAATTATGTAAATGACGAAATAAGACAAGTAGCTAACAAACTTCACATTAGGATACAGAACCACATCAACGAAGAAGCTGCAGCAATAGCACAAGAAACAACGACAAGGAGAAGACTTGAACGAAAGAGACCAGATGACTTACTCTGAACAACTGAAAGACAATACTATTTTTTAGCAAACAGAGTCAATTTTAGTGAACCACTGGGTGATCTAAAAACTTTAAAAAAAAACTTGTAGATTAAGATTTCAAACTTAAACTGATGGTTGGTCCAAGAGACCAGTTTTAGTAAAATAAACAGACATACTTGACAAAAAAAAAAAAAATTGTATAAATCGAGTTTTCATTTTTATAAATTTCATTTTCATTTTTTTATAAAAATGATTTATAAAAATGAAAACTCGATTTATACAAATGAAAACTGGCGTTATAAAGATGAAAAACTTTGTAATACTTTTTTAACGTTTTAAATTTTTGCATTATATTTTGTACATTAATTAAAAAAAAACCAAAAAAATTGAATATAAAAATTAAATGTTTTAATTTATATGTTTTTTTTAAATTATCTTTACCTGATAATTTAATAATCTAAACATCTACTATTACCTCTTATATAGTATTATTTAAAAATAAGGTAACATATATTTAGATTGAAAAAGTATACAGTTCGTGAATTAATGTTAAATTTGTGTTTTAATTTAAATATTTAAAAATGGATTATTGTTCATATTTTTTGTGTAAAAATAAAAAAACAAGTGGTGTACCCAGATTTTTGGTTCCAAGAGACAATAGACGGGATATTTGGATTCAAAATTCAGGAAATGCAAATTTAGTTAATATTTCAATAGAAAGTAAAAGTGCTGATCATTTTGATCCTAAATACATTAATACTAGTGCTTTCAGAAGTAGATTAAATTTTTCTGCTATACCAAATAAATTTGTTACAAATGAAAACTGTATTTATTTTCCGATAAGTGAAACAAGTGTATCAAATAAAGAAAATATAAATATTATTTCTGTGATAAATATAAAAAGTGCATTGAAAAATGTACCAAGTACATCAGCAAATGTACCAATACCAAGTACATCGAAAAATATAGAATATCAGTATGAATCACAAAATAATGAAATTTCACCATTCAGATACTCAATAATTAATAAAGACAAAAATCCAAAGATATATGTTAATCATTTTAAAAATTTTACTAGTGATACTAATAGTATTAGTGCTGTAAGTCAATCTCAATTTCCATCTCATATGAGAAATATTTTAAAAGAAAATGTGATTGAAAAAGTAAATACTTTTTATGTGCCAATAGAAGATTTATTAGTATCTCCAAAAACTAAAAAAGTAAAATTAAATGCTGAAAAATCGGAAGCAAATGTTTTATTAGAAAATTTATTGACTGGTAAATCAGCGTCTGTAAAAACATTTGTAAAAGTCCAAGCATTACATAAACCACATGCTAAATGGAGTAATGAAGAAAAAGAGCTTTTCTTTAAGCTTCATTATGGTTCTAAATTTTTAATAATGGAAGGATTTACTGCTCCTGGTATAAGTACTATTGTGCGTTGGTACAACAATATAGAATTCACAACTGGAATATCTATACAAATTATTAAAATGCTGAAAAATAAATTAAATCAAATGGAACAAATACACCAAAGGTGTATTTTGGTATTTGATGAAATGAGCATAAAAAATGAACTAGAATATAATTCGAAAGAAGACATTGTTTATGGGTTTACCGATATTGGAGAATTTGGTCGTGAAAGATCATTTTCAGGATATAGCTTGTTATTTATGCTTCGCGGATTAAATAAATCGTGTAAACAGGTTATTGGATATTATAGTGGAAGTGTTCGAGGAGTGCAGTTAAAAGATATATTAATATCAACATTAACTTTATTATTAAACAATGATATAGAAGTATGTGCTGTAACTTGTCACCAAGGGTCGTCCAATAGGACAGCTTATAAAGTATTAGGTGCTACTATTGCTGAACCATATGTGAAAATTTTAAATAAAAAAATATTTTGTTTATTTGGTATCGTACATTTGTTTAAAAGCATTAGAAATAATTTACTTAAATCAAATATATTAGTAGAACATGATATTGTATCGTGGAGTGTCTTAAGCAAAATATATTATAGTGAAAATTCATTAATTAGGTCCATGCACAAATTAACAGACGCACACATTAAGCCAGATAATTTTCAGAAAATGGGAGTTAAATTGGCAACACAAGTGTTTAGCTATCATATGTCCACAATAATGTTTGCAGCTATTTCTACGTCAATATTTACAGAGGAAGAAAAGCCAATGGCACAACGTACAGCGAATTTTAAGTTAAATAAATTATTTGACAATATAACAAGTAAAACAAAATTCTCATCACATTCAGATAATAATGCACTTTGTGATGAAAATGAAGAAGTTATTGAATACTTAAAAAGCAGTATTGATTGGATAAAATCATGGAAGAGATGTAATGGTGGAATTGAATTTTGTTTTACTGGTTTACATCAAACAATAAATGGATTTTTGCAATTATACGAAGATTTAAAACATCAAGGTCAACAATACATTTTAACATCAAATGTAAATTCAGATTAGTAATTCGAAATAATAGAGGGTCATACGAGCGAAATCCACCTGCTTTGCGGCTTCATAAAAACTTGAAAGAAATGTGTTTTTATAATATAATGACGTCAGATGTTACTTCTTACAATCAGTCCGATGCAGAGGTGCTATTAAATATGGATTGTATAGAAAATTATTCAAACGAATGTGATAATTCAGTGGTTATTGATGAACCAATTGACATTATTCCACTTGAAATTATACCAGTCGATTGCTACAGTAATGACGAAATAATAATTCAAGATAATGATGAACGAACTTCTCAGATAGAAATTGAAGGTCTTAATTTATGTGAATTTGACGATTCAGATATTGAAGATGAGTTTTGCCATGAGGAAAGTGTACCAAAAACAAATATGGACAGCATGTCAACAAATTACTTTGCAGGATATATTGCTCATGCTTGCTTAAAAAGAAATAAATGTGAGGCATGTAAGCAATTCATGTGTAAGGACAGCAGAGAAACACTTACGGCAGATGATTTGCTTATTGATATAAGAAAGTATGAAAATACATGTAATGGTGGGTTAAAAGTACCAACAAAATTTTTTATTAAAGTTATAAAAGAAATTATTTGTATTTTTAACGACAATTTTGAAAATTTATGCTACAAAGCAAATATTACTAAAAACTTTTTTGAAAAATGTTCTAACATAAAAATAAATTGTGATCAAATTCATCATAATAATAAAATGATAATTCATGTACTAAAGTATTAATAAGAGCAAAAATAAAAATTATAAATTATAAGGCTAAGACAATGAAGAAGAAACTGAGGAAATTTGATATAATAAATCATATTTAAATTATTAAAATTAAACTAATGGTCTTTTATTGTATTTTCATTTTTTATATGAAATTATATTTGTAAATAGGGCAAATAACTAATTTCAATTTAATTTTTTTTTTCAAAATCCAAAAACATGTTAAACCAAATATATTTAGTAAAGATATCAAAAAAACGCATTATTTCACAAACCCCATATAATCATCACTTATTTCATTAGTTTTCACATTTCTAAATTTATTTTAAATTTTAAAATAAAATTATTATTAGTTACACAAACAAGAGCATACATTTTTATTTTCCACACACACATATTTATTTTTCACAAACACCAGTGAAAAATTAAATAAACAGAATATCTGTCTCTTTCGTTTTTACTATCGCATATTTTGGCGATTGCAGCGACATTGCTCAATCGTAGCGGCAGAGTTATCGATGGTATTGTCTCTTAATATTTAGTCAATGACAATATTCAACTTGCTCTGTAACAGCAAAGACCAACCAAGTGGAACACCTAAGAGGAAAAAAACTCATTCTGAAGGTAATTTAGCTGAAATAAATGAGCGAATGGAGGTTAACAGTGAGTATAAAAAAAATTAAGAATTTGGAGGATGACCTTTGAGCTAAAAAAAAAGTGAATTACATGAAATTATTTTAGCATTACAAAATAATGGAACACAGTTAGCTAACCATCTAAGCCAGCCACAGAAGCAGTAGCTAAAGAAACAGAATGGCTTCTTCAGGAAAATAAAAGAAGGAAAACTTCCCATATATACAAAGGGCAAATGAAAAATTTACCAACTACATCTTCAAAGAAAACTGTACCGAAAGCTAAAAACAAATTAAATTTCAGTGAGTTCTTCCCAAGTCCGCAAGATAAATTTATATCGCCGGCAATGAAACCACAAAATCATATATTGAAAATAGTACCAAGGTTAAACCAGAGAAAAAGGTCAAAACAGATTTTAAATTCTGTCGTCTAGTGTTCAATCTGAAAATAGTGAAGTATCTGATTTAGCATCGGTATCTCATCATGGTACTCCTAGTCAAATTGTTAATTTTCATCGTACTGATGCGAAATCAACAGCACCAACACAGAAAAGAGATTAAACCACAGAAAAGAGAACCCGTTATTATTAGTAACGTTAAAAGTTACTCGGAACTAAACAAAGAATTAAACGTTGTCAGCGACACGGACAGACGCATAAATACTGCAATAGAGAACCGTGCTGTGTTAAATGCGCTGGCAACCACCTAACTATAACTTGTACAAAAGATAAAGGACAACCAGCAAAATGCTCGAATGCGCGGAAGCTCAACCTGAAAATTCCATCAGAAAATTCCGACATTGATACAACTGTGAATAATCATACTACAAATCAATCTGTAATACTTAATAATATCTACGAACTAATTAGTACATTAACTCACAGATTGGATAGGATAGAAAAACACTTGTGGCCCACCGATATGAACAAGTTACCTGATGTATTGGATTTTTTTATTTCTTAGAAAGTGTCTACAGATTTCATCAGTATAGAAGAAAACTTCGATCTAAATTCGGATCACTCAGCTGTTATAATCAACATCAATGAAAAAACAATACTAAAACAATTAAACCGATATTAACAAACAATACTACTGATTGGAAGAGTTTTAAATTAGATCTGGAAAACTCGATTGACCTCAAAATCAAACTGAGAACAGTCCAGCAGCCAAAACCAGGCAAGCCACTAAACGAGCCCAAGTCGTAAAGACCAATCTCATTGTTACCTATCCTATCAAAATTGCTACTAAAAAACATTAAAACTGTTATTGAGAACAATAACATCATACCTAACTATCAGTTTGGCTTCAGATCTCAACATTCAACCTTAGATCAGATTCATCGCGTTACCGATATTATTGAGCACGCACTAGAGGAAAGAAAAATTTGCTCGGCAATTTTTCTAGACGTCGCTCAGGCGTTCGATAGAGTCTGGCATAAAGGCCTAATAAATAAGATCGAAAGCTTCCTACCAGCATCGTACGTCGAATTTTTAACTTAAGGACAGGTATTTCAGAGTAAAATATGAGGATCAATATTCAAAGTTAATGGAAATTAAGCCTGGTGTACCACAAGAGAAGCATTTTAGGCCCATTCTTATACTTACTTTTCGCATGCGATCTATAATAAAGTACATGAATGGACCGAAAAATGGAACATGAAATTAAATGAGCTGAAATCGGTTCACATTAATTTTACCAACAAACATATTGATAATAACTTACCAGTCTACCTAAAAAGAAACATGGTCAGGGCCCCCTAAGGATCTGTACAGGGACCTTAAAATTAAAACAGTAGAATAGGAAGTACAGCGGTACGCACACAAACACCAGAACAGACTTTCAACTCACCCAAACAACGAAGCGGCAATCCTTAGTACAACTGTACACAATATTAGAAGCTTGAAAAGGAAGAAACCGTCTGACCTCTTAACTTAATCTATATATGAATATAGCTAGCAGTATAACACGACATATAGATTCTCACAGTTATAACTCAGATAAAAGTTGACGAGCCATTGGGTGTAACAACTAATTAATTAAAGTAGTATTTAAGATCTCAGAATTAAACTGATGGTTGGTCTAGTAGACCAGTTTTAGTTACGATCACAGAGTTCGTTAACTCAAAAGGGAAAAAAAACATGTTGAGAAAAAAACACACATCTAAGACTTAAAACACCCATGTGTCTAATAAATTCCATGCTTAAGTAAGAAATTTCTAAATTTCCCCATGTGTTCTACCTACACACATACTTCGGGTTCCTTTTTAACGGACAAATACAAACTCATTCTCGTTCAAAAACACACACACACACCAAAGCCATAATAACTTCCCTAACCGGTAGGAAAATTTTACAAAAACGTTATTCTATTATTTTTCAAATATCCCAATTCCATCATTCTTACATTTTAACATATTACACATATACCAAGCTCAATTTCCCTCATAAAAATATTCACCCCTAGAAAATTCACTATATAATTTTTAAACAATAGAAGATAGGGAACTGGACAAAATTACCCCACAAAACTAAAACATCTCATTCCACATAGTAATCTTGAACAGAAAGTTTCAAACAAATTTTTAACAATCGGAAACAAAATTAATTAAATTTAAAAAAAGTGGTGCTTAAATTAACAAAAAAGAATCTCAGCTTAATTTTATTTTCAAATTTTTATTTTGAAAAAAATTTTCTACAAAGAAAAAATAGTGTATCGCACAATCAATCAATCTTATATATTCCTCATATGTTTTATTTATTTAAAAATTATTAAATAATTAACAAAAACTAGGAACACACATGAACTCTGAATAAAGAACCTTCCGGGTTTGATAAAAATTATATAGCAAAACTTTTAAATAAAAAAGTTTGCAACAAAAAAAACAAAGAAAAACACAAAAAAAAATTTCAAAATGGATACATAGAGTCCGTAGAAAATTTATACACACCACACCCACATTTATTGTGTATAAATACATGTGTGTAAAGAAAACATATATATACTAATTATGCCTCCACATGTGCGAAGAAACCTCTTCGAAAAAAAAAGAATTTATTTTTTAATAATAAAAGAACCTAATTTTTGAATAATTTTTGAAGAATTTCTCAAACAATTGGAGCCCCAAAGAAATAATATGAAAGAAAATTTTCTAAAGGAATTTTTGAAAAATATTTTTAAGATAAACACATACACGTGAAGAGAAAATAAAATGGCTGATACACCACAGGTTTGAACATTAAACATAAAATAAGGAATTTTTAAAGAAATTTTTAAAAAAAATTATTTTGAAGTTTTATATATATATTTTTTTGAAAAATAAAAAAAGGTTCCCCCAATTTAATGTATTGTCGCACATATATATATATATAATTTTTCTAGGAAAGAAAAATATTTTACAGGATTTCTGAAGAAAAAAGAAAACCAGAATACAGCGATTTATATAGTAGTTTTCTAAAACACCCAATTAGATCCCTCTCATCAATAAAAAGAGATCACCAGGGAGGAATATGTTAAAGGTTTCTGGGTTCACCAGATCCTTTCTAAGGTACATTTTGGCGATTTTTTGAAATTTATGAGAAATTTACAAAATGATTCCCTTTTCCACTTAAGAAATCTTTTTCCAAACATAATAAACAAGATTTCAACTTGTTAATTATCCCCACATTTACGAAATCAAATATAAAACAGACACACAGCCATTCACACTTTGAGACACTTGTCTCATATATAAACCAAGAACAACCAGAAGCTATCTGATGAGTCCCGTGGCTGGGACGAAATATATAATACAAGCCTAACATTACCTACACGGTAAAATATAGAATATAATTTCTATCTACAAATACTAAAACTTACAAAAAATATATAAAACTTCATAATGATAGGATTTTTAAATAAAATCCTAACTAATACAAAAAACATCACTTATATTAAAAAAAAAATTTCTTAATAAACTATTAATTGGCTTCCCTAACCCAATACCACCCGGAAATAAAAATACGTTACTAAAAAACTTATTTTGCCATATCTATATTTAATTGAACCGTTTATACTAAAATACCTACACTGTGACTCGGTCCTCTGGGAATGACTGCCAACGGATAGTACCAATGATTCTAATATATTTTAACATATGCTCTTTAGTGTCGCAAAGGCAACATTTTCGCGTTGACTGAGCACTTTTTCGGAATGTGATCTATTATAGATAGATTCATTAAATAAATTTTGTCCTTTTGACGCTATAAGGATATTAACCCCCATAGCAAGGATTGCCTCCCGGAAGGTAATCCCAGAAAATTTAATTAAAACAAACAACATTAAGATTGTAACTCCCGTCACACACCGTAGTCATGACCTTTAGTTTTGTTTCGTCAGTATGACCATTAGCACCACCACCTTTTTAACATTTCCTAACATATTTCATTATTACTTAATGAGATACATGTCTACTCAAAAAACAAGACACAATTACAATCTGTATTTTCTATCTTAAATTTTAAAGTAAACAAGGGAAAATTTTAATTTCTAATTAACAAAATGTATCAAAACAAAAGTCTTAATGAACACTTCATTTACACACCCGTAAATATTAAGACAGGTATTACCAAGAAATATTTTTCGTCTGCAATGCGATTACCTCGAAGACGGAACATATGATTATAATAATGATAATCATAACACTAAATCTTAATGGGGTTTTTCTATATACCCACCCCCCATCAAAACATTAAGAAAATCATTAGATTTTGCAATTGGGAGGTGACTTCCTCTGCTGGTGTCCCGTCCCTAAATCTATGACTTAGAACACGGAATATGAGATTAAAATAATTTATACTCGTATTGGCGGGTGATGGTACCGCATGAGTTAGTTTGGGTTGTCCTTTTGGGGACGCTTGCATTAGAAAGCCATTCATTGCCCCTTTAATTAGGAATAATAGTGGTCCTCGACTGTTAGTGGTAAGGATTGGTTGAGGCCCTGAGGACGTTAAATATTAAAGTCAAATGTACGTTTACCCTGGCTTGCGATGTGGAGATTCCAACATGAAGACATGTCTTAAAAAACCACTAGTTCCTCCAGGATACATAAGTCCCACATACCGTTGCATGGGGACAAAAATTCACTAGAATTCAAGTATTAAACTAAAATCAAACACCCAACCTCTATATTAAATAAATAATAGATAAATAACCGATATTACATTTAAATAATATGATAGTTAGAAATTTTACAAAGATTTTGAAAATAACCAAATATTGTGTTTAGCCCACATGCTTAAGTACCTATTCAATTTTTTCCCTTTCATAAAATATAAAAATAAATAAGAAAACAAAAAGGATCACAGCAAAATAAAAAAACACATAACTCAAAACAGCCACAACAGTAACTCCAAAAAAGGGGTATTAAACTCCTAAACGACACACAAAGAAATGTGCAAAAATTCCTATCCCAAACTATGGCAACAAAACCAAAAAACAAAAATAACCAAAAATGTAAAAGAAATTTCAAAAAAATACGCATTTCACTGATCCCAAGGGGAATCCTAAACTTGACGGAAGTCACGATTCCCACACAAACGCTCACTTTACTTTCGTTCGGAAAACAAGAAACTTTCTAAACAACAACAAGAACATAATGTAACGAACGCAGACAAGTGAAAGGTCACCTGCATTATAGAAAGGAACACATATGAAGAAAAAATTGACATACTTCAAAAATAAGGGTATCTTTGAAGGCACGTACTACAAATATAGAGAACACATTAACGAAGATGACAGAATCATGGATTCCCTCCAAAAATCATTAAAATACAAAACCGAAAAACTCCTGAATGAAAAAAACAACAAACTAACAACACAAAAGAAAAATAAAGAAAGACTGGACAACGGATCCATTCATACCCAGAATTTACGGGGTAATAAAAATTCACAAAGAAGAAAAACCAATTAGACACATAGTATCTACCATTAACAGCATTGGAAAGAACACATCCATCTTCTAAGCAAACACCCTCAAACTTTTAAGATGCCACACATACAATGTCCAAATACCACAGACATCATATAGATGACCTCAAAAACATATTAATTACAAGCAATGAAATCATAATAAAAGTGGATGTTGTGAACATGTTCACAAAAAACCCTATTAAAAACCTACTTGAAATCATAAACACGGAACATAAAGTCAAACTAGAAGAAATCACAAGGAACAACATTAAAAATTTTACAAATCTTCTCACCTTTTTCCTAAACGATGCAACTATATTCATATACAAAGAACAACTATTTAAACAAAAAAGAGGAATAGCTATGGGCCTAAATATGGCACCCATACTAGCTGATATATATCGGGTTTTTCAATAGGGACGCTCGAACTTTTTTTTTAAATAAAACAAAAACGGATTAAGATATCCAAACAATTTTTATTATGTGTTCAAGTATATTTAGTGGCAATTATGTATGAAATTCAATTTCATTCGCATGACCACCACGGGCACGTTTACAAAAATCCAATCGTTGAACCCAATTTTGCACCACTCTTTCACACAAATTGACCGGAATCGCAGCAATTTCGTGTTCGATATTTGCTCTTAGCTCTTGTAACGGCGCCGGCTTATTGGTATAGATTAAAGACTTCACATAGCCCCAAAGAAAATAGTCTAAAGGCGTTAAATCGCATGATCGAGGCGGCCAATTGACTGGTCCATTTCTTGAAATAACACGTTCACCGAATTTGCTTTTCAATAAATCGATCGAATAAATCTAAATTTGAATAACTTGCAAACGTTGTTCACGTGTGTACTGCTCCATGATGATTTGCCAACTAAAAACGAGTATAAATGTCAAAAGAACAAGAAAAAATATGGCGTGGTTTACCGTCCCTATTGAAAAAAAGTTCGAGCGTCCCTATTGAAAAACCCGATATATGGATTTAAAATTCAAGATGGCAAAGAGCCTTTTCCAAAACAATGACGCAATATATGTAAAAAAATACATAGATGATAATCTTATCATATTAGATGAGATAGACCTAAAAAATTTCATATCAGACTTTGAGAAAATAGTAGGAGTACCTATTACAGTCGACTTAGAACAAGACTTAAAAATGGAATACCTGGACATTACACTAATTAGAGACGATGAAAATAAGAAAATTAAAACAAAATGGTACCAAAAACCGTTTGCATCTAATAGACTTATGTACTATACTTCCAACCACCACATAAGCCAAAAGAAAAATGTAATCCTGGAACACCTAAAAAAGAATATACATTACAGGGATGACAGTAGATAAGCTATGGGTGTTCTGGGACAAATTTACGTGTATTTTTAAAGGGAGGTCTAAAATGACTTTTCCGCCATTTTGGATTTTTTGTAAACAATTAAAATGATCAATCTTTCGCATGCACACATGTTTAGTTTGTGGTGTCTGTCGTTTTGTCTGTCGGTCTGCCGTTTTAGTGTGTGTGGTTGTGTTGGGGTTGGTGAATTGGATATTTGGGTTTAGGTTGTGGGGTGGGGGTGGGTGCTTGTAGTGGGATTTTTTGGCATAGGTTGTGGTGGTGTGGGAATGTGGTTGTGGGTTGAAACATGTTGGGACATGTTAGCTAATTTTATTAGTAAATTTCTAAAATGTTCTTAAAGTCTGAATAGACTATTTTTCTTATCGGCAGTATTACTTAAGTTGTGTGTTTATGAATGGATTTTTTATGGTTTTTTGTTTATTTTAAATATAAAAGACTCTCCTTAGTGGACATATGTATATATATATAGATATATAACGTAAACACAAAAATCTCAAAAAATTCTTTCCTTGGTGGATATACATACAGTGACTCACAGTGAAAATGGTCCAAAATGTAATTTTTCTAATTGCAATTTAAGATGGACCATTTTCACTGTGATGTCGTATTTTAATAATTGAATTAAATTATTTTTAATTTTTGTTATTTTTTTGAAGAATTTGTTTTATTAAACGACATTACGCAACTATTAAACTATAAAAATCTACATGTTTCATTTTTTTCTTCCACTATTGGTTTTTCAAGATTTTTCTTTATAATTTTGATTTTTTTTAAAGGTGGACCATTTTCACTGTGAGTCACTGTATGTATATATAGATATATAACGTAAACACAAAATATTAAAAAATTCTTATACCACAATTACTATAATAAAAAAAATTGTTTTGATGCAGAGTTTAGTGTAATGTAAACATATATGTTAATATTCTAGATATCATAATCTTGATTATAATATAAGAATTTATTCTTAATTTTGGAGTGTGAATTTGTAAAAAGTATTTATGAAATATATACATATATATGTATGATGTATGGAGATTTCATATTTTTGTTTTGATATTAAAATATTGTATTTTGAAACAAAAAAAGTTATATGCTTATATATGAGATTAATGACTTTTAGCATTAAGAATAATAAATAGTTCTTTTATCAGCATATCTAATGAGGACGTAAATTTTAAGAAACACTTGTGTAAACATTGCGTTAAGAGCGTTTATATTAAATTAAATTTTTCACAGTAAATACTTTACTTCAGTGCGTTAAGTGAGTGAGAGTGAATAGTGGTAAATTTAATTGGGAAACAAATATATAAAATTAGAATTAAATTAAAAAGTTAAATAAAAACACAAATTCTATATTAGTAATTACCTTTGTCCTTTCTAATTTACTATATAAAAAGTGTAATAAAAATAAAAAACTGTAATAAAATGTATAAAATAATTCAAAAAGTTAAATTGTCAATTGAGAATGATAAAAATAAATTAGATAAATTAGAGCAAAATATTAAGGAGTGTTCAAAAGGTATCAAAACCGTATACACGATGATGAAGTCTTCAAAAGCTACAAGTGAGAGGAACCGATTAAGCAATGGTTTATGTTTATTACAAGGATATCGAACTCAATTGAAGGCGTTGAGATTACAAAAGGGATCAGGCTATAAAAAGCCGCATCTTAACCGTATCAATTATAATAGCAACAATGTCAAGAGGGAGGATGTTCAATCAGCATTCGAAAAGCGCATACGCACTGGGGTGATTATAAATCTTCTCCACAAAGATCCGAAAGACTTTTTACAAGATTGTACTAAGCCATTTCAACAATATACTAAAACAATATGAATCAATTAAAGTTAATACTATATTTTGCGGAGAATTCAAAATTATAAAACAAGGTGAAGAAATTTTTGAATTAAAATATATGAATACAAAAAATGTTCCCATATACAAAAATACCAATATTAATGAATGGTTTTCGGATTTTGTTAAGAATCCCATCTTAAAAGACTTAGACGAATTTCAAGAAAAGGATAGTGGTTGGGCATTATCATCAATCATTAACTTAGGCGTTAATATAAACAAATTTACACCTCAGTTAGGATCAACATACATAGAACTTCCGAAGCAAATCAGAGATAAAAAAGCTTGCATAAATATACAAAATAATGATGATGCATGTTTTGCTTGGGCTGTGCTATCAGCTATACACCCAGCTGCTGGAAAACGTTGTCGTATAACAAGCTACCCTCACTATTCTAATATACTAAATTTAACTAACATCCAATTCCCAATGACAATTAAGCAAATACCTAACTTTGAAAAGGCGAATAATATCTCAATCAATGTTTACATTTTGAAATATATAAAACACAAACATTTTATAACTTTGCCAACATACTTGACAAATGAGAAGCTGAGTCAACATGTAAACCTTCTATTGATTCAGAATGAGTACTATAAAGATGATGATTATAATGATGAGAATGAAGCTACCACTGCGGTTATAAAATATTACTATGTTTGGATTAAAAATCTGTCGCGGCTTTTATCATCAAAACTTTCCAAACATAAAGCTCAAAAAAAATTTTGTGAACGTTGTCTTCATTATTTCTATACTAGCAAAGGTTTGGAGAAACATATGGAGGATTGCATAAAACTCAATAATTGTAAAATTCGTTTACCTACAAAAGAACAATCAACGTTAGAATTTAAGAATTTTAAAAATAAGGTTGAAACACCTTTTATAATTTATGCTGATTTAGAATGTTTATTACAACAAGTAAGTGATGGAAATAAGTATCAAAATCATGTTCCATGTAGTATAGGTTATTATGTTAAATGCTTAGTATAGGTTATTATGTTAAATCATATGATTCCACGTTATCGTTTTATAAACATTACCGTGGCGAGGACTGTTTAGATTGGTTTGTTCGCGAATTATTGCAGTTTGCTGAAGATGTAGAAACGGTTTTTATTTGTGATCTACCTATAGACCAACTAACTGGAAAACAAATTAAGGATTTTAAATCTGCTGTGATCTGTCATATATGTGAAAACCCTTTTAGTGACAATGATAAAAAAGTACACGATCATTGTCATCTAACCGGTAAATACCGAGGACCAGCACATGGGGATTGTAACATTAATTTTAAAGATAGACATACCATTCCCATAGTATTTCACAATTTAAGCGGATATGATTCTTATTTTATCATTATAAACTTAGCATCAGATATAGAAGGTAGAATTAATTTGTTGCCAATCAATAAGGAACGATATATCTCTTTCACAAAACATTTAGATGATAGTTTTATTAAATTTCGATTCATAGACTCCTATCGTTTTATGGCTAGTGGTCTTGATATATTATCATCATATTTAACTTAATTCCCCATTTTAAAATCAGAATTTCAAAATATATCTGAAGAAAAATTTCAGTTGTTAACTCGTAAAGGTGTATATCCATATGACTACTTTGATATATCAAATAAATTTTCAGAAATTATTTTACCATTTATTGATAAATTTCAATAAATTAAATGATACAGATATAACTAGAGAAGATTATTTACATGCAAAAACAATTTGGAAGGAATTGAATATACAAAATTTGGGTGAATATTCTGATTTATATTTAAAGACTGATGTTCTTCTCTTGGCAGACATTTTTGAGCAATTTCGAGTTAGTTGTCAAAAAACGTATGGGCTTGACCCCGCGCATTATTTCACGCTTCCAGGATATACGTGGGATGCCATATTGCAACATACAAACATAAAATTAGAGCTTCTGACTGATATTGATATGCTTATGTTCATTGAACGAGGTATTCGAGGAGGTATAAGTCAATGCCCAAAGCGCTATTCCAAAGCCAATAATATGTACACATCAAATAATAACCCCATAGAACCCTCTAAATTTCTTATATATAATGATATTAACAATCAATATGGGTGGGCAATGTCTCAACCTCTACCATACAGTAGTTTTAAGTGGGTGGGTGGAAGATTCTCATATTAGAATTTATATAACATAAAAATAAATATCGTGGAAACATTTCAATACGTAATAATAAATAAAAGTGCAATTAATAAATATCTTAAATAATGAGGTGCAATTAATAAACTCAAACATTAATTTAAAGAATAAAATTGTTACAAAATCTTTTGTTTAAGAATTCACATAAAATAAAGTACAGTCAATTTCATTATTAAAATGCGTTCAAATTAAAATTATCAGTTAAAATTAAAAATATATTTAAAATATTTAAAACTTCATCAAATTATAAATTTAAACTTAAAATTATTAATTTTAAACTAAACAAATATTATCTATTTTGAAATTAAAATTGTTCAAAACGAATTAATTTAAAATAAAAGTAAAAAATTGTTCGATAACATTAAGAAATTAATTTAGCGTGTTTTATTGGTTTCAACTACTCTGGTCCTTCGATAATTAAATAAACTAATTCGTTAGTAAAAATTTGGTCCAAATTCGAACCGTATAAAACGGATAAGACGGATTATACGGATAATTAAAATAAAAAATTAAATTAAATTAAAATTTAATCAATTAAAAATTAAAAATTAAAAATTTAAAGCTAAAAAGTGAAAAAGTGGTAAATTTTCAAAATAGAAATAGTTTATTTAATTGCACAGTGAAAAAAATTAAAAGAACACAAAATTTAATATTGAATTTAAAAAATAAATTTAATATGAAAAATCGTTCATCAAGACATAAAATATCGTTAATGATCAACATCGGTAATTGTATGAAAAGGTTAAGTAGAGGTCGATTAAAAAAAATCTGTAAGTAAATTTTAATAATTTTACTAATACATCAACACGAAATATTCGGGAACCATCAATATACATTAAATTATTAATTATTAATAATTAATATTAATAATAATATTAATAATATTAATAATAATATTATTAATATTAATATTATTTATCATTAAATTATTAATCATACGATTTATAAAAAATTTCAACCGTTAGCAAATTATTATATTGCAAGAGAAAAAAAAAATTCAAATTAAATTATAAGACAATAGAAATTTAATTGAGAAAAAAAAGTAACTACCGGGTGATTCACGGAAATTTCGAACATTTAAATTATATGCAAAAATCGTGAACAATTATAATTTAAATTTCAGTTAATAATAACTAACATTATTATATTATATGATTATATAAAAATAAATTATATTGATGATAATAAATAAATTATTATATTATATTGGCATTATATAAATTTTATGATAACATAAAAGTGAACATTATATTTCAATTATATTCAATTATAATATATAATATTATATTATATTAAAGTAGATAGTGGTTAAAGAAAATTGAATTAACAAAAATAAAATTGGTTGTTTTATATCGTCAAATTACGCACAGGGTGCTTTTCCAATTCACGTAGTTAAATTGTTTAAATAAGATATAAGCGCGCTTTCAAATCAAATAAAATTATTTATTATAATCGTGTAAATCTAGTATTTCGCTAAAAATACTTAAAAGAATTTACATAAATACGGGTTTATTTGATTTTATTTTTGTTCGATATTAAATATTCTAATTATTAAAAATGCAATCGTTAACGATACGACGCGGTCGCGTAAAAGGCGCTGTAACTCGAATTCTCGCTTACGCTTCGGCTATTCCAGTGGAGGCCGCAATAACAGATTTTGATTTAAAACGACAAAAACTCGAAGAATTATGGACAGAGTACCATCAAATTGATAAGGAGATGGTTGAGAGCGCCACGGATCCGAATACAATTACGGATGACGATTTGATTGAATTTGAAGGAAATTACTATCGAACTATGAAATTATTAAATGACCATATTACTGAAATGTCACGTCAAGAAGTTGCAAATATTACCCCTCAATCGTCAAACAATGTAACACTTAATTCTACATCGCAATTTGAAAATCGTGCTGAAAAGCAACTTATAAAAATTCATATTAAACCCTTTTCAGGTGATCTGACTGAATGGGATACATTTCGTGATCTGTATGTTAGTACTATCCATAGCAATCAGAATTTGTCAAGCTGTCAAAAATTATACTACCTAAAAAGCTTTTTGTTTGGAAAACTTGGTGACACATATATCAGTATCAGATACGAATTACATAGAGGCGTGGGAGAAGCTCAACAAGCGATATGAGAAAAATGGTCATATTGCCAACGCACTTGTTAAAAAATTTATGATTTTGTCAAGTTTAAATAATTCTAATTATAATAGTTTAGGGAAATTAGTGGATAGTGTCGATGAGATCATCAGAAACCCGTGATATTTGGTTAACTCATTTATTATTAAATAAATTAGATATTGATACTCAAAATGCTTGGGCTACAACGGCAAGTGATGAAAATTTTCCTAAATTTGAAGCATTTTTTGTATTTCTCGAAAAAAGGTGTGATATTTTAGATACTAGGCATTCTACTGACCGAAGTCGAAAATTCCTCTCTAGTACACCACCTAAAAATCCACAAACGTCTACTAATTTCAGAAGTATATTTAAAATATTTAAAACTTCATCAAATTATAAATTTAAACTTAAAATTATTAATTTTAAACTAAACAAATATTATCTATTTTGAAATTAAAATTGTTCAAAACAAATTAATTTAAAATAAAAGTAAAAAATTGTTCGATAACATTAAGAAATTAATTTAGCGTGTTTTATTGGTTTCAACTACTCTGGTCCTTTGATAATTAAATAAACTAATTCGTTAGTCAAAATTTGGTCCAAATTCGAACCGGATAAAACGGATAAGACGGATTATACGGATAATTAAAATAAAAAATTAAATTAAATTAAAATTTAATCAATTAAAAATTAAAAATTAAAAATTTAAAGCTAAAAAGTGAAAAAGTGGTAAATTTTCAAAATAGAAATAGTTTATTTAATTGCACAGTGAAAAAAATTAAAAGAACACAAAATTTAATATTGAATTTAAAAAATAAATTTAATATGAAAAATCGTTCATCAAGACATAAAATATCGTTAATGATCAACATCGGTAATTGTATGAAAAGGTTAAGTAGAGGTCGATTAAAAAAAATCTGTAAGTAAATTTTAATAATTTTACTAATACATCAACACGAAATATTCGGGAACCATCAATATACATTAAATTATTAATTATTAATAATTAATATTAATAATAATATTAATAATATTAATAATAATATTATTAATATTAATATTATTTATCATTAAATTATTAATCATACGATTTATAAAAAATTTCAACCGTTAGCAAATTATTATATTGCAAGAGAAAAAAAAAATTCAAATTAAATTATAAGACAATAGAAATTTAATTGAGAAAAAAAAGTAACTACCGGGTGATTCACGGAAATTTCGAACATTTAAATTATATGCAAAAATCGTGAACAATTATAATTTAAATTTCAGTTAATAATAACTAACATTATTATATTATATGATTATATAAAAATAAATTATATTGATGATAATAAATAAATTATTATATTATATTGGCATTATATAAATTTTATGATAACATAAAAGTGAACATTATATTTCAATTATATTCAATTATAATATATAATATTATATTATATTAAAGTAGATAGTGGTTAAAGAAAATTGAATTAACAAAAATAAAATTGGTTGTTTTATATCGTCAAATTACGCACAGGGTGCTTTTCCAATTTACGTAGTTAAATTGTTTAAATAAGATATAAGCGCGCTTTCAAATCAAATAAAATTATTTATTATAATCGTGTAAATCTAGTATTTCGCTAAAAATACTTAAAAGAATTTACATAAATACGGGTTTATTTGATTTTATTTTTGTTCGATATTAAATATTCTAATTATTAAAAATGCAATCGTTAACGAAACGACGCGGTCGCGTAAAAGGCGCTGTAACTCGAATTCTCGCTTACGCTTCGGCTATTCCAGTGGAGGCCGCAATAACAGATTTTGATTTAAAACGACAAAAACTCGAAGAATTATGGACAGAGTACCATCAAATTGATAAGGAGATGGTTGAGAGCGCCACGGATCCGAATACAATTACGGATGACGATTTGATTGAATTTGAAGGAAATTACTATCGAACTATGAAATTATTAAATGACCATATTACTGAAATGTCACGTCAAGAAGTTGCAAATATTACCCCTCAATCGTCAAACAATGTAACACTTAATTCTACATCGCAATTTGAAAATCGTGCTGAAAAGCAACTTATAAAAATTCATATTAAACCCTTTTCAGGTGATCTGACTGAATGGGATACATTTCGTGATCTGTATGTTAGTACTATCCATAGCAATCAGAATTTGTCAAGCTGTCAAAAATTATACTACCTAAAAAGCTTTTTGTTTGGAAAACTTGTTGACACATATATCAGTATCAGATACGAATTACATAGAGGCGTGGGAGAAGCTCAACAAGCGATATGAGAAAAATGGTCATATTGCCAACGCACTTGTTAAAAAATTTATGATTTTGTCAAGTTTAAATAATTCTAATTATAATAGTTTAGGGAAATTAGTGGATAGTGTCGATGAGATCATCAGAAACCCGTGATATTTGGTTAACTCATTTATTATTAAATAAATTAGATATTGATACTCAAAATGCTTGGGCTACAACGGCAAGTGATGAAAATTTTCCTAAATTTGAAGCATTTTTTGTATTTCTCGAAAAAAGGTGTGATATTTTAGATACTAGGCATTCTACTGACCGAAGTCGAAAATTCCTCTCTAGTACACCACCTAAAAATCCACAAACGTCTACTAATTTCAGAAGCTTTCACACTGCTACTAACTTTACTCCGTCTTGTTTGAAATGTCAATTGGCTCATGAACTATATCAATGTACTCAATTTATTAGCATGTCTCCAGAACTTCGTACAGCATCGACAACGCCGAAGAATCTCACTCATATATCGACATCATCACCAAACATTATTTAAGGATCGCCGAGGGAGACATCTACTCCTATTCGTTCAAATCACTCAATCATCCATTCGAAAATCTCAATAACAAATGCTCATACGACTCACTCATTAAAAACGACTCAATTTAAAACATATTTACCCACAGCTGTGGTAAATACAGTCTATCGATTTGGAACTAAACATTCTGTTAGCATTTTACTCGACTCAGGTTCAGAATGCTCATTTATCAGTGACGATTGCGCTGATAGATTAAGTCTTACTCGTTCATATGCTAGAATTCCAGTTTCAGGATTGTCTTCCACTGGTGCTGGAACTACACGTGGTTCACTTAAAGTCCTGTTGGAATCCCGAATCAGCGATAAATCAATCACTCTGTTCGCTTATGTTATGCCTAAATTGACTGGTTTATTACCAACCTTCAAAGAAACTTTCACTCATAGTCCAACAATCGACATGATCAAACTAGCTGATCCTGAATATAATCAACCTGGTCCAATCGATATACTCGTTGGTGCAGATAAAATATTTTTACATCTCGAAAATAAAATCAAAAGGTCCGCCTGGGACTCCAAGTGCTATGCTAACTATTTTTGGTTGGGTAATCGCTGGTGAACTTGCTTCTACTTCAAATGATATCGACGATGGTTCCACTCGAATCACTACAGAGAACTAGAACTAACACGTTTTTGAGAATTAGGAGAAGTCACTACCGAATCGCATCTCTCTGCAGACGAGCAATTCACAGAAGAGCATTATGCGTCTACTCATTTTCCGTCTTCGGATGGGAAATATATTATTGAACTTCCTTGTAAGGATGGTAGTTTTAACTACGGAAATACTCTCAGCTCTGCAATAATTCGTCAAAAATCCATGGAAAGAAAATTCGCTCGAAACGTTCTACTAAAACAAATTTATTCAGAATTCATAACTGAATATCTCAATTTAGGTCATATGTCACTAATCCCTTCAAACGAAATCAACATTCCCTCGAACAAATGTTACTATCTTCCGCATCTTGCCATCTTCAAGGAGAATAGTAGTATTACTAAACTGCGCGTAGTGTTCGACGGATCATCGAAACATGCTCATGAATTATCATTAAACGAAACGCTCCATACCGGTGCTCCAATACAAGGAGATCTAATTTCTGTTTGCTGCAGATTTCGTCGCCACAAATACTGCTTCTCCGCTGATATTCAGCAGATGTTCCGCCAGATCTGGGTTGCTGAAAAGCACCGTGACTTTCAGAGAATCGTATGGAGAGAAGATGTTACCAACCGTATGCGCATTATCGACTCAACACTGTTTCGCTCGATTCGAATATGGTACAACATCACCATATCTTTCCGTAAGAACATTGCTACAACTAACACAAGACAACGAATCAAGCCATCCCGATTTTGCTGATATAATTTTACACGACTTCTATGTTGACGATATACTCTCCGGTGCCGACAGTATAAATGCCATTAATGACATTCAGAAAATATTAGTTCACGTTTAATCATCAGCGGGCTGCAACCTGTGAAAATGGAGTATAAATTGCGTACCGTTTTTGGCGTATACCAGCAGATCAGCGAGAGATATCGCCATTAGCACTGCAAGACTCTGCGTCCATTAAGTTATTGGGTTTATGTTGGTGTCCTGTAAACGACTATTTTTCGTATATCATCGCGATACCAGATTCGGGTCAATGTACAAAACGGTCGTTGTTATCGGAAGCAGCTCGCGTCTTGCTCCATCAATAGTGTTGATAAAACTTTTATTACAAGAACTTTGGTGCAGGAAATTAAACTGGGATGACTCGTTACCCGATGATGATGATCTAGCACAACAATGGAAATTATTACGCTCCGAAATCTCCAAATTTGAAAAGATAAAAATCACTCGTCGGATTTGGATATCTAATAATGTCGAGTTTCACTGTTTCTGTGACGCGTCGCAAAAAGCCTACGCCGCCGTGATTTACTGTCGCAGTCAAGATAACGATAACCTACAAACCGTCCTAGTTGAACTTTGTGGTGCTGTTTTGTTAGCCAGGTTGATTCACAAATTAGTTATTTCGTTTCAGAACAAAAAGTTTTCGTTTCACGCCTGGACAGATTCACAAGTAGTCCTGAATTGGTTATCTTCGCCTCCGAGACGATGGCAACGTTCATTGCCAATAGAACTTCAGAAATGCTCAGCGTAGCTCCGCGTCAATGATGGTTACATGTCCGTTCAGCTCACAATCCAGCAGACTGTGCTTCACGTGGACTGCTACCAGCCGAACTTATTGGATCAAAACTTTGGTGGGAAGGTCCTGCCTGGCTTCGAAAATCACAATCTAATTGGCCGAATGATATTATACCGTCATATATCGACGAACTTATACTTGAATAACGCGAACCAGATTCTGCCGCACTATTTAATTACATGGCTGTTAATGATAATTCAACACCATTGTTGTCAAGGATTTCGTCTTGGTCTAAATCATATCGTACTATTGCATATTGTAATCGTTTTTGTTCTAACATTCGAACTAAAAATAATCGTACATTTAGCGCATTGAGTACATCCGAACTGATAAGGGCAAAACATTTTCCGTACAATTCGCGCAACGCTCCGCTTTTCACGATGAAATAACTCGCTTATCAAAACATCAACCGTTGGCGTCCAATAGTCCGTTAGTTACACTTAATCCGTTTATTGACTCCGACAATTTAGTACGTGTAGGCGGACGTACAGGTCATTCGAACCTAACATGAAGTGTGGCTACTCGTTGGAAAGGTAGTTAAGAGTAGAATATGATGCCATTAACTGTATTTCCAATTTCTACCGCTAGAGGCGCCGAATACTAAAATCGTGTTTTCCAATTGTGAATAAGCTCCAAAAATTAGGTTTAATGTCGCATATGAAAGGTAGTAAGTTAGTAGTATAAAAACACAGTTATAATTTTCATTTCCGCGGATAGAGGGTGCAGCATATACTCCGAATATCCATTTAGAGTAGTTGAATTTAAAAAAAGCCCGTAATTATAAAACTACTGATACGTAGTTACTTTTTTAAACATTTAATTAATTTTGTTTCCGATTGGTAAAAATTTGTTTGAAACGTTCTGTTCATGATTACTATGCGGAATAGGATGTTTTAGTTTTGTGGGGTAATTTTGTCCAGTTCCCTATCTTCTATTGTTGGGATATTTGAAAAATAATAGAATAACGTTTTTGTAAAATTTCCTACCGGTTAGGGAAGTTATTATGGCTGGTGTGTGTTTTTGAACGAGAATGATTTTGTATTTGTCCGTTAAAAAGGAACCGGAAGTATGTGTCTTTATGTGCGTACCGCATTACTTCCTCTTCTACTGTTTTAATTTTAAGGTCCCTGTGCAGATCCTTATTTCTCACGTACCAGGGGGTCCTGACCATGTTACGAATTACTTTATTTTGAAATCTTTGGATGGATCGAATGTTGCATTTACTTGCGCACCAGCATAACTGAATTCCATACAGCCTGGTTTTAGAATTTGATTATAAATGAGCAATTTGTTGCTTATGTTAAGTTTATGTTAAGTTTAAAACCAATTAACCATTGCAGTTTTCTGTATTTAATATTTAGTTCGATTATTTTAGTATTCAAGTGATCTGTCAATAGCAATTCTTTATCCAGTGTCATACCTAGGTATTTGACTGTTGTTTCTTCCGGAATTCTTTTGCCGTTTAGGTAGACTGGTAAGTTATTATCAATATGTTTGTTGGTAAAATTAATGTGAACCGATTTCAGCTCATTTAATTTCATGTTCCATTTTTCGGTCCATTCATGTACTTTATTATTTACTATTTGTAATTTGTTCGTGGATAAGATAAAATTATGTTCTGTTGCTAACAACGCCGTATCATCCGCAAAGGTTGGGCCTACAATGGTACCAGGCATACTTCCATTAACTTTGAATATTGATCCTCATATTTTACTCTGAAATGCCTGTCCTTTAGGTATGAAGTTAAAAATTCGACGTACGATGCTGGTAGTAAGCTTTCGATCTTATTTATTAGCCCTTTATGCCAGACTCTATCGAACGCTTGTGCGACGTCTAGAAAAAATGCCGAGCAAATTTTTCTTTCCTCTAGTGCGTGCTCAATAATATCGGTAATGCGATGAATCTGATCTAAGGTTGAATGTTGAGATCTGAAGCCAAACTGATAGTTAGGTATGATGTTATTGTTCTCAATAATAATTTTCATGTTTTTTAGTAGCAATTTTTCAACCAATTTTGATAGGATAGGTAACAATGAGATTGGTCTGTATGGCTTTGGCTCGTTTAGTGGGTTACCTGGTTTTGGCAGCATAATCATCTCAGCTACTTTCCATGTCATTGGCATATGTTTGTTAACAATAATATACCTTTTTTTCGGAAGCTGTGAAAGTATTTCAACAGTAATGAGATCGTGTCCTGGTACTGTTTTTTCTTGAAACCTATTATTTCATGCATAAGTAAGCGCGGTGAGACATGAGGAATTCTTTGATCTATGTTTTGCACTAGTTGCGAGTTGATGTTTTGTGTTCTACTACTTTGACTATCGTGCGGCTTAAAAATTTCTTCCAGGTATCCCGCAAAAACGTGTGCTTTCTCCTCATTGCTTCTCGTCCATGAGTTGTTCTTTGTCCTTATAGGAGGGTATGAGCTATGGCTTTTTGATTTTTTTTTGTGACATTCCATAAAGAGTAGTCCGTTTTTTCGTCTGCTGATTAAATTTTTAAATTTCAGTATTTCCCTTTTGAGATGTTGGGTTTTCCGGTTCAACAAATTTTTGTCAGCAGGGTCTCTAGTGCTTTGCCACCTCTTTCTGGCTCTTCTTTTTTCTTCTATTAGATTTTTTATAGCATTCGGATACTTATTGGAAACTGTTTTAGCTTTTGGTATTTTGGTATTACGCCATGCCGCTGCTTGTATTAGGTTGGTAAACCTCTCCGTTTCATCCTCCAGCTGCTGGACTGTTCTCAGTTTGATTTTGAGGTCAATCGAGTTTTCCAGATCTAATTTAAAACTCTTGCAATCAGTAGTATTGTTTGTTAATATCGGTTTTGATTGTTTTAGTATTGTTTTATTTTATGTTGATTTTAACAGCTGAGTGATCCGAATTTAGATCGACGTTTTCTTCTATACTGATGAAATCTGCAGACACTTTCTTAGAAATAAAAAAATCCAATACATCAGGTAACTTGTTCATATCGGTGGGCCAGTACGTCGGATTACCAGACGAATGTACGTTACAACCATAATCATTGATAGCAGTATTGAGTTCTTTGCCGTTAGTAGTAGATAATCTGGATCCCCAGGTTACGTGCTTGGCATTTAGGTCACCTACAATTATGAATATGTCCCCTAGTTTGGTAATTATATTTAGGTAATCCTTTTTTTTAAGGTTGTATCTAGGAGGAATATACACAGCGCCAATTGTGAGTTTCTGCTTTGTTGTTTCCAATACGCGAGTTTGTAAGCCGGTTTCTACATGATAATTTAGGTTTTCCTTTATTAGCACGGCACTACCGCCCTTCATCTGGTTGTCGGGATGTATAGTATGGTGAGTATGGTATGTTCTCTGTTTGCTTTGCTCTGTTAGGTGAGTTTTTGTTAGTACACATATATCAATATTTTATGTGTTTAGGAATATTTCTAATTCATCCGTCTTGTTTTTCACGCCATTGGCGTTCCACGTGGCTATTTTTAGATGTTGACGAGACATTAGACGTGGGTCGGCCTTGACGTACTAGGAAAGTGATTTTCTAGCCTATCCAATCTGTGAGTTAACGTACTAATTAGTTCGTAGATATTATTAAGTATTATGGATTGATTTATAGTATGATTATTCATAGTTGTATCAATGTCGGCATTTTCTCTGGTTCTATTAGAACTAGAGAAAATTCCGACACCCCATTAGTGACTTTACGATTCATAATATTACTAACGCTATTAGCATTGTAAGCAGGGGCACCTGTAGCGTTTTTGGTATGCACCTGTAGGTTTTTCCGTCTTTGTAATTCTTTGGCAATTGTACAACCCCTATAATTATCAGGATGAGCTTCTTCGCAGTTCGAGCATTTGGCCGATTGTCCTTTATCTTTTGTTCAAGTTGTAGTTAGGTGGTTGCCAGCGTTTGGGTTATTTTTATTTTTATTTTTTAATGTGTTGTATTTTTTGTTTATTTTGGGTGGAAAAGGTATTTTTTTCTGGATTTATAAGAATCTTTCATTTTTGAGTGTTTAAGCGTTTAAGATATATGATTTTAAGTTTAATTTAAAATTATTTTCCCTTTCGAAATATGAGTTGCGGTTTTTAATACGATAATGTTTAGTGTTAGTTTTGTTTGTAGGTACGGAGATATTTAATTTGTTTAAAAAGTTTGGTGGTGAGAAATATTTGTATATATAAATAGTTTTGCGGTAAGCAGTAACTATTTTAAGTTAGTGGTCAGGTTTGAAGGAAACTGGCCATTTGTGTATCGATGTTAAAAACATTGAAAAAATGGCAAAACCTGGCCATTAAATAGTGTATAAAATGTAAACAAATTATTGAGTGGATAATGGAGGAGCTCTGAAAGAGCTATTTTTCATATTTTTAAGCGTATATTTATATAAACACATATGTGTATATAAAGTTCACATCAATAGTATGAAGTATGTGTGTCTTCCCCCAAAAGAGATTCCCCATTGCTTCATCATGACCGTGATCAGACAATTTTGGATCAACATACACCTGCATAGCATGTATATAGGTCCGGTATGGATGTCCATATGTGTTTTTGCAGGTTGTAAAAACTGGAAGGTCGGCAGCAGTCAGCCGTATTTTGTAATAAGTTGAAGTTTTTTATTTAATTTTTTTCCCAGAATAAGGAAAAAAATTAATTGGTTGGCTGGTGTTATGCACAGCGCGCCTAGCGATGCACTTGCTTAGCTTGTCGGATTGGGGGGTTCTAAAGCGCTGCCAATATTATTACAAAAATTATTATTTGCGTGCCTTTTTTTCTTTAAAATAACCAAAGACAATAATTTTACATGAAATTTAACATCAATATTTAAGTTAAAAAAAATCGCAAAAGTTGTATAAAAGTTACCACGGAAAAAAATTCCCCAAAAAAAAATACAAAAAAACAAAGGTGGGTTGACTTTTCCACGGCTTCACCAAGGATACCTCTCTATGGAGGACATGACCAGATGGTACGTCATGTTCCGTGCCCTCCCAACCATGGACCAAATAATTTACAAAAATCAATCGAAATTATGATGTTCGGACACCCCGGCTTTCCTAGGAATCAACAAAAATAAAAAAACTACTCCATTTCCATTTGTTTTTATTATAAAATGCCAAGATTCACTGCCCTTACTGATTTAAATGTTTTTTTCTTTTATTTACATTTTATAAATCTAAGAAATTAAAAAAAAAATATGTAGCACCCTATAATATTTATGTTAGAATTTTAAATCTCAATATTTAATTTTAAAAACGATAATAGCAAAAATTATTTTTAAATTTATTTATATTTAGTACTTTTATTATTTTTTATTTTTTTTTTTTCAAAATTTACTTCAATGATTTTTTGTTATTAATATTTAGTACAAAATTATTTATTAAAATAGCAAAAATTATTTTTAAATTTATTTAAATTTAGTACTTTTATTCTTATTTTTTTTTCAAAATTTTCTTCAATGATTTTTTTGTTATTAATATTTAGTACAAAATTATTTTACGCTACATTTTAAATCAATAAATTTTATTTTAAATTGAAAGTTAATACTATTTTAATTTTACTTTTATTTCACAAAAATTTTAATTCATTGATTTTACTAATAAAAATGATTATTTTGAAAAAAAAAATCTTTGTTGGCAATTAAACCACCATTCATTTGCGTAGCCGGAACGAAAATTCTTATTGATATATATATATATATATACTCATTTAATATTACCATTAAAAAAAAAAATTAATCAAATTTAAAAATTTCAACATAAGCAATTACCTGGTTCCTTAATTACGTGCAGCAGGCCTATTGAACGAATTGCTAAAAGGAATACACTGGGGAAATTACCTATAAAAAAATTGTACGAAGGCAATTATATATATAAATGCCCGAAATTACGCTATATAATAAATTTTGTTTTTTTAAAAAAATAAATGGTAAATAAATAGCCACAAATTAAAATACTTATTTAGGCAATAGCTACTTTTTGTTAGGCAAAAAAAAATTAAATAAAACAAAAAATCGGCAATAAAAATGCTTTTCCGCAACTACTTTTATTATATCAGCAACACTTCTCTAATTTTGATTAGCCATACCACAGCAACATTACTCAATTTTTACATTTTTTTTTTCGGCAACATTTCTTTTTTTTTTTTATACGGCAACATTTCTCCTCATTTTAACTCGGCAACATTTCTGATCATTTTTAAATATATTTAATCACACGAATTTAATAAACGATTTTTTTTTTTTGAGAGAACCGACAAAAAAAAGAAAAACCGACCGATGATACAAGCTACACTTGTGGCCAAAAGTTATCGTACGTTTATTTAGTTTTTTTTTTATTTTATGAAATGGCCATATTTAAAATATTTTTTATTTGGTAAAATTTTTGTTTCAGTTAGAAAAAAAACATGAATAATTTATTTAATTTCAATTTTCCAATTTTTGTTAATTTTACTTTCAATTTTTCAATTTTTTTTTAATTTTCACGATAATATCATTTAAGTAAGATTTTAGTCGGACAAAGATAAGCAACCACTAAGTCTTATTATATTTTATTTTTTTCTATTATTTTTCCTTTTTTTTTTAAATTGTAACAGTCTTTATTAATTTATTGGTACCGCCATATTTTTTCCTTCACAAAAAAAAACAAAAATAAATGTCGGTTCATCTACTTTAAATTTGGTATTATATACTTTTTTTTGTATTAATTTAAAAGTTAATAATATAAACCAATTCAAAATCACGGAAAAACAATTTTCCTTTTTTTTTGTTATTCCTTACGATATTTTAACCGAAATTTCATTTTAATTTTTATATATATATAATTTCGGTATAACTATTCATAGTCATAAAGTTAGTTTAGCAATTTTAAATTGACTATGTATAATTTTAAGATTACTTGAAAATTCACTTTTATATTATTATGGTTGATTTTAGTTAAAGTGTTAGAGATTCATAACAACCATTTTTTTTTTATTATTTTTTTCTTTCCAATAAACTAAAAACGATATTATTCTTAATTTTAGTTTATGGCTGACCCGGTCAATTTATAGCAAAAAAATTTAACCAAAACTTTAAAACTAATATAGATATTTTTTTTTTTAATTTTGGCGACCATTTAAAAATCAAAGTAAATACTTTTTCTCATTATTATTATTAAATTTATCGTTTTTTTTATTTAATTAGTCTACTGTACGCTCAGACTGATCCGACCACTCTGTGTCTTTTTCTAAAAAAAAATTTCTCTCCCCCGCAAAAATTAAATTTTTAATAATTGATATAACTGTTGCAAAAATTTATCGAAACCAGAGTTTTTTTGCTAATAGAAAAAACTGGTTTTCGATAATTCGAAAGAAATCTTTCGTTAATTGCATCTGATGTTAATTTACACCCAATCAAAATTTATTTGATTATTATATATAAAATTTGATTTCTTGTTGCTAAGCAAATTAATTTACTCAACAAAAAAAATGTAGGGATGTAAATTCTTAATCTACCCATTACAATTTTGACTGCTTGGTTTTATTTTTAGGTACATTTCTTTAAAGGATGAGATATGTGTCCTACTAGGAACACAAAATCAGCATTTTCCAGGGAGGACAAAAATTTATGGATCAGTGTTCAGTTATGGTTTGTGTTTAATTTTTTCTTCTTTTTGTTACGGATGTTGGATAACATCAGTTTGATTTTATTTTTATCTACAGCTAGCCTGAAAAATTCGGTCGTTGATGAGATATTGAAGCACTCTACTAGGTTGCTTAACCGTGATGTACTTCTCCTGCCTCTGCTACGCTGACCCATGATTTTTCCCATGAAGCACTAATTTCAGTAGACTGTATTTATCATTACGTAGAATGTGGCCCAAATAGCTTAATTTCCAAATTTTAATTGTTTTTACCATTTATTTATCGGTGTTCATACGTCTTAGTATTTCAATGTTAGTAACAGGTTCCCTCCAATTTACTTTTAGGATTTGTCTATAAACACACATTTTGAACGCTTCGACTTTTTTTTTGCACGATTTTATTAATTGTTCAGATTTCGACTCCGTATAGTAAAATTGACCAGATATAGCATTTTCATAGTTTTTTTTTAGTTCCAAGTTTATATTACCGTTAAACAATTTGTACATACTCCTAAAAGCCGACCTTGCTTGTTCAATTCTTGATCTTATTTCAGTGACATTTGATGCTGAACTCTCTATCTACGTTCCTAAGTATTTGAATTTTTCTACTCTCTCAATTTCTATGTTGTCCACTTTTATAGTTAATGCATTTATGATCGTCGTATTTTTACTAAATATCAAATACTTTGTTTTATCAATATTTATGTGAAGGCCGTATTTTTTCCCACAATTAGCAAGTGCTGTCAAAATTATCTGTAGATTTTCCGTACTATTCCGTGCATCATCATCGGCATATCTAATGTTGTTCAGTACTTCTCCGTTTATTTTTATTCTTAGATCCTTCTTAACTAAAGCTTTAATGAATATCTGTTCAGAGTACGTATTAAATAGAAGACGTGAGAGGATGCAGCCTTGTCTTACTCCGCGTTTGATCGTGATTTCGTCTGTACTTCCATCTGATGTTTTTACTGTTGCAACCTGGTTCCAATATAAATTTTCGATAAATCTAATATCTTTGCTGTCTATACTTTTGCTTTTTAATATCTCTATCATTTTTACATGGTTGATTTTATCGAAGGCTTTTTCATAATCTATGCAGCACGCATGAATATCAGCATTCCTCTCTCTGCATCTCTGAATAACGGTGTTAAACGTAAACAGTGCATCACGCGTTCCCATAGAGTTTCTAAAGCCAAATTGTGTGTTGCTTATGTCGATTTCGAGTTGTTTGTATAGACGATTGTGGAGTACTTTAAGGAATATTTTCAGAGTGTGGCTCAATAGACTAATTGTACGGTAATCACTACATTTATTAGCGTTGGTCTTTTTTGGTAATACAATAAACGTGGATCTCAGCCAGTCCTCTGGTATCTCTCTTGTATTATACATTTTGTTGTAGATTTCTGTTAATTTTTTTAATTTAATGAAATTATTATTGTTTCAAGTGAAAGTATGTCCTTGGAGAGGTTACTTTCGTGTCCGTACGTCTACGTGTGATTTTGCTATTTTATAGATTTTGTTTCAGTGATATGGTTTCAGGCTTGTTAGTTAATTTGGCTAAAAGTAGCTTGGGGCCGTGTATTTTGTTAATGAGAAATTTATTTTAATTAGGAAAATATTTCTTGTTGAGGGAATTGTTTTTAATTTTTATGTAACTCGCTTTTTATATACACATATTTATATACATACGCATCCATATATATGGCTACATACATATATGTAAATACATTTTCTTTTTGATTTTAGGACCAATTTATCTTAAATTACCATATGAATGTTATATATTTTTTGTTTTCACAAAAAGGCTTTTAATTATGTTATCTGTAAAAAAACTAATTTAGAAGACTAATTTTTAGTTCTGTAAAAAAACTAATTCAGAAAAAACATCTTAAAAACTTCAAATTTTATTTTTATACGAAAACCTTTTTTTTCTAAAAGAGAACAACTTTCAAATCATTTTTTATATTTAATAAACAAAATGTTTTATTTGTTTTAAAAAAAAACTTTAATTACTTAACAAATCCTTTTTTTTTTAAACAATAGAATTTTTAAAATTTTTAAGGTTGGGCTCGTTTAGTGGCTTACCTGGTTTTGGCAGCATAATCAACTCAGCTACTTTCCTTGTGATTGGCATATGTTTGTTATCAATAATATATCTTTTTTCGGAAACTGTGAAAGTATTTCAACACTAATGAGATCGTGTCCTGGTGCTTTTTTTTCTTGAAACCTATCCTTATTTCAGACATAAGTAAGCGCGGTGAGACATGAGGAATTCTTTGATCTATGTTTTGCACTAGTTGCGAGTAGATGTTTTGTGGTCTACTACTTTGACTAGCGTGCGGCTTAAAAATATATTTCCATATTTAAATTTTTAAATTTCAGTATTTCCCTTTTGAGATGTTGCGTTTTCCGGTTCAATATATTTTTGTCAGCAGTGTCTCTAGTGTTTTGCCACCTTTTTCTGGCTCTTCTTTTTTCTTCTATTAAATTTTTTATAGCATTCGGATACTTATTGGAAACTGTTTTAGCTTTTGGTATTTTGGTATTACGCCATGCCGCTGCTTGTATTAGGTTGGTAAACCTCTCCGTTTCATTCTCCCGCTGCTGGACTCTTCTCAGTTTGATTTTGAGGTCAATCGAGTTTTCCAGATCTAATTTAAAACTCTTGCAATCAGTAGCATTGTTTGTTAATATCGATTTTGATTGTTTTAGTATTGTTTTTTCATTGATGTTGATTATAACAGCTGAGTGATCCGAATTTAGATCGAAGTTTTCTTCTATACTGATGAAATTTGTAGACACTTTCTTAGAAATAAAAAAATCAAATACATCAGGTAACTTGTTCATATCGGTGGGCCAGTACGTCGAATTACCAGACGAATGTACGTTACAACCATAATCATTGATAGCAGCATTGAGTTATTTGCCTTTAGAAGAAGTTAATCTGGATCCCCAGGTTACGTGCTTGGCATTTAGGTCACCTGCGATTATGAATATGTCCCCTAGTTTGGTAATTATATTTAGGTATTCTATTTGTTTTAGGTTGTATCTAGGAGGAATATACACAGCGCCAATTGTGAGTTTCTGGTTTGTTGTTTTCAATACGCGAGTTTGTAAACCGGTTTCTACATGATAATTTAGGTTTTCCTTTATTAGCACGGCACTACCGCCCTTCATCTGGTTGTCCGGATGTATAGTATGGTGAGTATGGTATGTCTCTGTTTGCTTTGCTCTGTTAGGTGAGTTTTTGTTAGTAGACATATATCAATATTTTGTGTTTTTAGGAATATTTCTAATTCATCCGTCTTGTTTTTTACGCCATTGGCGTTCCACGTGGCTATTTTTAGATGTTGACGAGACATTATACGTGGGTCGGCCTTGACGTACTAGGAAAGTGATTTTCTAGCCTATCCAATCTGTGAGTTAACGTACTAATTAGTTCGTATATATTATTAAGTATTATAGATTGATTTGTAGTATGATTATTCATAGTTGTATCAATGTCGGAATTTTCTCTGCTTACTTGTGCACTGGTTACTTGTGCATTATTAGCATTGTAAGCAGGGGCACCTGTGGCGTTTTTTGGTATGCACCTGTAGGTTTCTCCTTCTTTGTAATTCTTTGGCAATTGTACAACCCCTATAATTAGCAGGATGAGCTTCCCCTAGTTCGAGCATTTGGCCGGTTGTCCTTTATCTTTTGTACAAGTTGTAGTTAGGTGGTTGCCAGCGCATTTAACACAGCACGGTTCTCTATTGCAGTATTTATGTGTATGTCTGTGTCGCTGACAACGCTTGCACTGTTGAGTTTAAGCCACAGTCAGCAATAGTAAGGGTAAGTAGACCTCCTTATAATGGCCTTAATTCTGATAAGATCTACTTTCCCTTACTACTGCTGACAGTGGCTTAAACTCAACGGGAAAGGACATTGATGTGGTATTATTTGCTTGTTTATTACTTTTTAGTTGAATATTTCTTTAAGGGAAAGTATTTTTAAAAAACTTTTTTTTATTTATATTTTTTATTTTACATTTTTTAGTCGGTCAAATATTTATTAATTTGACCGACTAAAAATATTTAAATACTTTGACAACTTGGGAATGGTTTGTTTGAGCTCCTCATGGCCCACGATTTGGAATTCCACATGTGGCCGATGTTTTGGGCCTTCCATGGCCCCGCCGGTGCCCCCCTTTTTTTTTTTTGTATAACTGACTCCACATGACCCAGGATACTGCTTGGACTTCTTCAAGACCATTCATTTGATGCCACACATGATTTTTTTATGATGGGCCCCCACATGACACAGGTTTTGGGCCCTAACATGAATTACGAAGCCCAACGGTTTTGGGCCATAACATGAATTACGAAGCCCAGCGAAGCGAGATGTATTCTTCAATACCTTTATTTGATACCTCTCATGTCTTTTTACATTATGGGCCCCACAAGACCCAGAGTACTTCTCGCAGTACTCAACAAGATGTCCTCTTCCAGACCTTTCATTTGATACCCCACATGATTTTTTGTATGCTGGTGCCCCACATTACCCCGTTTTGGACCCGAGATGCCTCAAGGCGCCCTCGGATAACTCCCCATTGAGGTGTACTGTTGGAGACCTTTCATTTGATACCCCACATGATTTTGGTATGATGGCGCCCCACATTGCCCACGTTTTAACCCCTACATGACTCACGGCGCTCCACGAAATACTCCACATTGAGATGTGCACTTCAAAACCTTTCATTTGATACCCCACATGATTTTTTGTATAATGGTACCCAACAATGCCACCGTTTTGTACCCGAAATGACCCACGGCGCCCCCCGAACTACCCCATTGAGATGTACTCGGCAAGACCTTTTATTTGATACCCCACATGCTTTTTTGGGTACATTTAAAAATTTAAGCGGCCCTCCGTGCCCCCTTCCCCTGATCAAAAAGGCCCATAATTTATAGGGCACCAATCATATGAAGACACGAACGCAACTTCCAAATTGGAGCTCAATCGGTCCAGCCCTTTAAGAGTTATGGCCAGGTGAGGAGATACCGACATAGCGACATACAGAAAATGTGAATTCATAAAAGGGAAAGTAATAAATATACTGGAGGTGTAAATGTACTGTTAACTTTTAATTATACTGGAGGTGTAAATGTACTTTTAACATTTTTTGTAAAATTTTTCATTTTCTGTTAGATTTCGCATTTTGCAATAAATTTAACATTACTTTTAAAATTTTATATTTTCTGTTTAATTTGCATTTTCTGTTTAATTTACTTCTTCTGTTAAATTTTACATTTTTTGTTATATGTACATATATTACATTGCCAGTCAAATTAACAATTTCTGTTCAATTTACATCTGCTATTAAATTTTACAATTTCTGTTACATTTTACATTTTTCTGTTAAATTTTACACTTTCTGTTAAATTTAAATTTTTCTGTTAAATTTTACATTTTCTGTTAAATTTACATTTTCTGTTAATTTTAACATTTAACATTTTCATTTTCTGTCAACTGGTTTTGGGCCCGTTTGACCTATGGATTAAGCAACAAGATGTACTCTTCACGACCTTTCATTTGATATCCAAAATGATTTTTTTGATTTTGGGTCCCACTTGACCCACGGCGCTCCCCGGAACACCACCCATTGAGATCCACTCTTCAAGACCCTTCATTTGATACCCCACATGATTTTTTGTATTACAGGGCCCAACATTGCCCCCGTTTTTGGCCCGACATGACCCACGGCGCCCCCGGGCTACCGCACAATGTGATGTACCAGTCAAGACCTTTCATTTGATACCCCACATGTTTTTTTGTATTATTGACCCCACATTGCCCCCGTTTTGGGCCTAACATGACCCAGGGCGCCCCAGACTACCGCTCAATGAGATGTACTCGTCAAGACCTTTCATTTGATACCCCACATGATTTTTTGTATTATAGGGCCCAACATTGCCCCCGTTTTGAGCCCGACATGACTCACGGCGCCCCCCGGACTACCGCTCAATGAGATGTACTCGTCAAGACCTTTCATTTGATACCCCACATGGTTTTTTTGGTACATTTAAAAATTAAACGGCCCTCCGCGCCCCCTTCCCCCTCATCAAAAAGCCCCAAATTATGGTACCAAGCCTTTGATGGCACGAGCTAAACTTCCAAATTTGAGCTCAATCGGTCACGGCTTGACTTATGGCCAGGTGAGGAGATATATATATATATATATATATATATATATATATATACTGGAAGTGTGAATTCATAAAAGGGAAAGTAAAAAGTGGAAGATTGGTAATATAATCTTTACCATTTATTTTCTTTTTTATGTATTTATTCACTACATCGAGGATTTTGAAGTGTCTTTCTAGTAGTTTACTGTTAATGTCGTCCGGATTGCAAGTTTGATGGAGGTGTCTAGCCATTACTCTTATAGGTCTTGTCTGTTTATTCTCAAAAGAGTGCCATTCTAGATTATATGAACTTGCAAAGCTAGTTAATTTCCTGGATTCTGATGCTGTTGATACGTTAATTTTAATCTGGTTAACATTTAGCATGTTAGCCGTATAGTTTAGTTTTCTATTGTTTAATTCTTTGTTTTGTTCCGAGTAACTTTTAACGTTACTAATAATAACTGGTGGTGGTCTTAGATCTCTTTTCTGTGTTGGTGGTGTCGATTTCGCATCAGTACGATGAGAATTAACAATTTGGCTAGTAGTACCATGATGAGATACCGATGCTAAATCAGACACTTCACTATTTTCATATTGAACACTAGGCGACAGAATTTAAAATCTGTTTTGATTATACGACCTTTCTCTCTTGTTTAACTTTGGTGCTATTTTCAATATATATTTTCAATATACCACAAAGGTTTCATTGCCGGCGATATAAATTTATCTTGCGGACTTGGGAAGAACTCACTGAAATTTAATTTGTTTTTAGCTTTCGGTACAGTTTTCTTTGAAGATGTAGTTGGTAAATTTTTCATTTGCCCTTTGTTTATATAAGAAGTTTTCCTTCTTTTATTTTCCTGAAGAAGCCATTCTGTTTCTTTAGCTACTGCTTCTGTGGCTGGCTTAGATGGTTAGCTAACTGTGTTCCATTATTTTGTAATGCTAAAATAATTTCATGTAATTCACTTATTTTTTTAACAGCTTCTTTGAGCTCATCCTCCAAATACTTAATTTTTTTTATACTCACTGTTAACCTCCATTCGCTCATTTATTTCAGCTAAATTACCTTCAGAATGAGTTTTTTTCCTCTTAGGTGTTCCATTTGGTTGGCCTTTGCTGTTACAGAGCAAGTTGACTATTGTTCTTAGTTTTTCGTTCGACAGTTCTGGTGTTATGGAGATCAGGTCATCCACTGATAGACTTTTCACTGGCGATCTCATAACCTTTGAAATAATTACAAACGGATGTATAATCGTTTGATCTTTTTTTTAATTGAATTTTTTCCACTGGCGACTTAGCAACCATCTCTCCGATGTGTGCCAAGCCCTCGCCACTAGCCGCGGATTCTAGTGACACTTTGGCTGATATCCCAACCTTTTTGTTTCCTGTAGTTGTATCCATATTACCGAAGTTTTATGTATTTTATACCTACTAACAGGTAGTTTTGACTGCCGCCCCACTGGGATCAGACGCAGACAACAAGCCGCACAATATGGAATAGACCCTTTTGGGTTTTTGATCCGCCAAACTCGTTATTTCGCTGATCCGAATTACACCTACCGGGTTGGTTACCAGTTCTTTCATAAGGGTTGCTCAGCTTGACAGGAGGGACCACGAGACGGTGAGTTTTTGCGTTGAGTAGAAGAGGCTTAGTCTGATGTAACCGGATCCCAACAGCTATATTACGCTTTACTACCCCATCTACCAGGAAGTAATGAGACTAAGTAATTCCATCTACCCGGAAGTAATGAGCATAAGTTTGCTTATGTATTTTATTTTTAAAAAAATCGTGTTAAGATAGTTTATGTTTTTAGTTTGTTTTGTATATTGAATGGGTTAGTTTTTCTCGGGCTGGGATTTTAATGAAATTTTCTCGGAATTCTATTTTTTTTTGGGGGGTTTACGCGTAGTGTTGAGCTTCAAATAACAGTAACCATGTACACACTTGAATTAGTGCGTACAACGTAGTTATTGTATTTTTGGCTTATGTCTGTCATCCGATTTTCGGTGCGTCCACAATGCACGCGAGTCTTATAATTTTGGGTACCTTAATACTGTAACTTTTGTCAGTAAAGGCCGGCGCAGAATTGGGGCTTTATTCGATAGCGTTGACTTTAACTATTATATTTTGTATTTTGCCAAGTTTTTGCCTCCCAAAAAATTGATTGTTCACCAATATTAAAATAGTCTAGTTTATATTAATAGTCTATTTTTCAACTTGTTGAAAGCCAGCGGTATTGCGTTCGCTTACATTGATTTCCATATGTTGTCACTTTTATAAGTTAACGCTCTCGGTTAGAGCCCCAATTCTGCGCCGGCCTTAAAGGAAAACCGACCTTTGGGTATATCCACAATTTAAGCGAAGATTATAATTGTATGCTCCATAAAAATGCAATTTTCTGTTACCCAGTAAGTACTTTAGTGGTAGTTTACCAGTAATTCCATATGGTTTTTAATCTTAGATAATAGAATATAAGGATGCGCTGTATTAGTAATTTTACACTATAAAATGAATTTTCTATTGAAGTACTTTTTTTCTCTTTCCCACTTGAAAAATCCCGCATAGGTCTGTCTCACTCCCTCTAAATATGAATATGGTTGACTAGAAGAGTAGCCGTTAATATAAAATTAATATAAAAAACGTAAAAGGTACCGTTGAAATATTTGAAGTAAAAAAAAAAATATTATATGGGTAAATTTAATTTTGGTTCTAAATTCATATTTTATTATAAATATAGTTAAAATTATATTGAATTTAAGGACATTATTTTATTTTATTAAAGGCGCCCTTCGTATTTTCCTAAAAATGTTCAATTGTAAAACTTTTATATTGACAAATATATTGAGACTCTTATTTATTTTTAAGTTTAGTTATATCTATTATTCTTGGAATAATATATTTTATAATTACCGCAGGTAAAATATAAATAATAATGAAAACGGTATAATTAATTTTAACTTCAATAAATTCATATAAAAATAAATTAATTTGTTATATGAAACATAGTAATACGCATTTCTCTGTCCACAATAAAGGTTGATAATGATTTTTCTTTATTAAAAACATTAATTTTCTTGTTATAATAATTAAAAATTAATAACTTTTAATTTTGTGTACATTTTGTAAACAAACTAGTACCTTATTATTTTATTTTATTTTATAACAGTACAATTTATTTTACTTTTTTTGTTGTTAGAACGGCAACTGTTTAAATTTTTCAAATTTATATGAAAAATAATTTTGTGTTTGAAAAAATTGAAATTTATTAATTAAAAATTTGTTTTTGAAGAGAAATTAAGAGTGATAATTAAAAATTAATAAATTAATAGAGAAGTGGAATTATTAATCTTAAAATAAATATCAAGCGTAGTGTTTAATTATGTGAATACAAAGCAAATCTTCATTCTACTGGAATATCTTTTTATAGGTGATTTATGATTATAGAAATATATAAATTTAATTGCCAAAAACCATATTATACTATTTCTTGAAACATAAGTTAAAGTTTATTTTAGAAAAGTTAATAATTTAAAAAAATATATTTTATATTTTTTTGTGATGAAAATTGTAACAAATCAGAATTAGGCTAGGGCAGTTTTCAGTGACATGCGTTTTTTCTATATTGGGAGCCAATATAGAAATTTTTTTAACAGAAATTGTTATATTCAAAAAACTGAATTGTTAAATAGATATTAAAGTTCATGTTTATGAAATATTTTTATATAAAAAATCAAATTGTGATTAATAATATACAGTTTTATTAAAAATACTAATACTAATATTTTTTAAAATATATTCCAGCCACTTGTCCCCCTTTATAACTCCCCTTTCTACAAATATTCTACTTCAATGCGCAAACCACTACATAAGCAGTCAAATTTATATGTATGCAAAAGTACTTCACTAAATTTATAATACAGCGCATCCTTATATTCTATTATCTAAGTTTTTAATAGGTGTCGTGTCTCTTTGTGAATTATTTGGATTATTTGTTATTTTTTAATTTAATTTACTGCCATTTTGAATTGCCCGGTCAATGATTTTATGGTCAGCATGGAGTTCCATATGGTTTTTAATAGATGTCGTGTCTTGTTGTGAATTTTGTGGGTTATTTAAATTTATTTTAATTTTTTGTGTTGTATTTTTTATTGATTATTTCAGATTAAGTAAGTCCAAAATGGGACAAAAACCGCGTGTTTTGTGAAAAAATATATGAGGCTGTGTTGGGGAAGTCCGTATACTTTGGTTAAATTTTTTGTGTTGAATGGATTTATTTTTTCTCGGGGTGAAATTCGATGAAAATTCTATCGAATATTCTTTTATTTGGGGATAACGCGTAGAGATGAATTACAATTAATAGAAACTATGTACAAATTTGTATTGGTGCTTAAAAGGCAGTTTCAAATTTTTCGGTATATGTCTACCATCAGGTATTAGGTGCGCTCACAATGCACGTGTGTTACCTAGTAAATAATTTGGTGTTGGTCAGCAGTGAATTCTATAGGTTTATGTGGTTGTCATGTCTCGTTGTGAATTGTTTGGGTTATTTTTATTTTACATTTTTGAATGTGTTGTATTTTTTGTTAATTTTGGGTGGAAAAGGTATTTTTTTTCTGGATTTATAAGAATCCTTAATTTGTTGAGTGTTTAAGCGTTTAAGATATATGCTTTTAAGTTTAATTTAAAATTATTTTCTTTTTGGTTGCGGTTTTTAATACGATAATGTTTAGTGTTAGTTTTGTTTGTAGGTAAAGATATGTTTAATTTGTTTACAAATTGTTTTGTGGAGAGAAGTATTTGTATATATAAATTGTTTTGGGGTAAGCAGTAAAAATGTTTTAGTTAGTGGTCAGGTTTGAAGAAAATAGGCCATTTGTGTATCAATATTAAAAACACCAGAGAGAACTGACGTATAAACCAAAGCGTAGGTACTCTGTTGGTATCGAAATGACAATATATAAAAATATAATGTCAGACTGAAATAGAAGATAAAAAAAGTATTTTCTAGATTTGATATAAACTCGTCAGCCTGACACGATACCAATTTTCACCCGATTCGTATGGATTGGAAGAAAATTCTACGCTCCAAGCGGATAATTGCTTCAAACAAAATAAAAATGGCAGAGAAAAAAAATATTGTGTCTACATGGTGATTGTAGAGTATTTTTAATGTGTGTATTTTGTATATTTAATTTACAATAAAATTGTAGTTTTAATAGCAATAATTATAAATTGTATTATTAATTTAAAATATTTTTATTTCCGTGGAAATGCAGATGAATTTATTTTGGAATTTCATGAAGAAAAAAAGTATGTACGTATGTATAATAAAGCCAGACAAAAAATGCATTGAAATTCTAATATATCTCAAATTTATTAATTATTTTCAGAAATACATGTTCTAACTTAATAAAACCTAGAAAATAACTGGACTGGCAAAATGGATCATGGATGATGGACGAGCTCATTGAAAAATTCTTTTTTTTATTTATAATTAAAATTAATATAATGAAAGTATTTAATTTAACATGCAACTATTTATTTGCAAAATTTTAATCAAATTTAAAAACATAATTTATTGAATGTATATACTAATTAACTTTATAATGAATAATTGTGGTAAATTGTAAATACAATGTGATAAAATTATGTATAGTAATAGTAGTTAAATATAAATTTGTATTTATAAGAAATAATATGTATAATGTATAATGTAAAATCTAAATATTATATTTTTATATTAATTAAGAAATATCGAATGTAAAAATAAATAAATTGATATTGCAATGTCAATAATAAAAATAATTAAAAATATTGTCAATTTTTCATTTTCAATAAAAAAAGCTAATTCCAATATAAATATTCTTTGAGCCACCTGCCTTAAAATAAATAAACTACAACACCCAACACGATACCTACACGTCTTTACCAACGTCAGCGGAAGTGGCCTGTGTGTTTGCCATGGGAGAGTATGAATCGTGTCAGGCATACGCGTTGGTATATAAGTCGAGCCAACGTTGGTATAAACATTCTCACTGGGACATTGAAAAAATGGCAAAACCTGGCCATTAAATAGTGTATAAACTGTAAAAAAAATATTGAGTGGATTATGGAGGAGCTCTAAAAGAGCTATTTTTCATACTTTTAAGCATATAGCTTATTTTTGTGTGAACCTTTATATAAACACATATGTGTATATATAAAGTTCACATCAATAGTATGAAGTATGTGTGTCTTCCCCCAAAAGAGATTCCCCATTGCTCCATCATGACCGTGATCAGTCAGTTTTGGATCAACATGCACCTGCATAGCATGTATATACGTCCGGTATGGATGTCCATATGTGTTTTTGCAGGTTGTGAAAACTGGAAGGTCGGCAGCAGTCAGCCGTATTTTGACTGCTTGGTTTTATTTATAGGTACAGATATATAAGGATGAGATGTTAAAAAATTTAATCAGCATTTTCCAGGGAGGACAAAAATTGATGGATCAGTGTTCAGTTATGGTTTGTGTTTAATTTTTCTTCTTTTTGTTCCTATCCGTAACGGATGTTGGATAACATCAGTTTGATTTTATTTTTATCTACAGCTAGCCTGAACAATTCGGTCGTTGATGAGATATTGAAGCACTCTACTAGGTTGCTTAACCGTGATGTACTTCTCCTGCCTCTGCTACGAACGCTTCGACTTTTTTTTTGCACGATTTTATTAATTGTTCAGGTTTCGACTCCGTATAGTAAAATTGACCAGATGTAGCATTTTCATAGTTTTTTCTTAGTTCCAAGTTTATATTACCTTTAAACAATTTGTACATATTCCTAAAAGCCGACCTTGCTTGTTCAATTCTTGATCTTATTTCAGTGACATTTGATGCTGAACTCTCTATCTACGTGCCTAAGTATTTGAATTTTTCTACTCTCTCAATTTCTATGTTGTCCACTTTTTATAATTATTGCATTTATGATTTCTAAATATCAAATACCTTGTTTTATCAATATTTATGTGAAGGCCGTAATTTTCCCACAATTAGCACGTGCTGTCAAAATTATCTGTAGATTTTCCGTACTATCCGCTAAGAGTGCAGCATCATCGGAGAATTTAATGTTGTTTAGTACTTCTCCGATTATTTTTATTTCTAGATCCTTGTCAACTAAAGCTTCAATGAATATCTGTTGAGAGTACGTATTAAATAGAAGAGGTGAGAGGATGCAGTCTTGTCTTATTCCGCGTTTGATCGTGATTTCGTCTGTACTTCCATCTGATGTTTTTACTGTTGCAACCTGGTTCCAATATAAATTTTCGATAAATCTAATGTCTTTCCTGTCTGTGCTTTTGCTTTTTAATATTTCTATCATTTTTACATGGTTGATGTTATCGAAGGCTTTTTCATAATCTATGCAGCACGCATGAACATCAGCATTCCTCTGCATCTCTGAATAACGGTGTTAAACTTAAACAGTGCATCATGCGTTCCCATAGAGTTTCTAAAACCAAATTGTGTGTTGCTTATGTCGATTTCGAGTTTTTTGTATAGACGATTGTGGAGTACTTTAAGGAATATTTTCAGAGTGTGGCTCATTAGACTAATTGTACGGTAATCACTACATTTATTAGCGGTGGTCTTTTTTGGTAATAAAATAAACGTGGATCTCAGCCATTCCTCTGGTATCTATCCTGTATTATACATTTTGTTGTAGATTTTTGTTAAATTTTTAAATTTTTTTAATGTTTAATTTTTTAATTTTTTTAATTTAATGAAATTATTATTGTTTTCAAGTGAAAGTATGTCCTTGGAGAGGTTACTTTAGTGTCCGTATATATATGTATATACATTTTCTTTTTGATTTTAGGACCAATTTATCTTAAATTACCATATGAATGTTATAATTTTTTTGTTTTCACAAAAAGGCTTTTAATTATGTTATCTGTAAAAAACTAATTTAGATGACTAATTTTTAGTGCTGTAAGTGCTTTTAGACTAATTTTTAGTGCTGTAAAAAAACTAATTTAGAAAAAACATCTTAAAAACTTCAAATTTTATTTTTATACAAAAACCTCTTTTTTCTAAAAGAGAACAACTTTCAAGTCATTTTTTATATATAAGAAACAATTTTTAACAGACCATTGATTTTTTATGTTTTATTTGTTTTTAAAAAAAAAACTTTAATTACTTAACAAATCTTTTTTTAAAAAACAATAGAATTTTTCAAATTTTTAATCTATTTTATCAAATCCTTAGATAATTTATACTTTGTTTTTAGTTTAATAAGTTGATTTTACAGTACAGATTTTTGATTGTGTTAATATCTATATAATTATGTATGGCTGTGACGTAAAAAAATTTTCAATTTACAACACAAAATTCATATACTCTGCAATTCAGAATATTCTTTATTTTGTGTTAAAGATTATACAAACTTTGCTCTTGTGGATGTGTATATACTTCGCAACATTTCAAAAAACTTTTTTTCTATTACATACTTCGAGCATTTTGATTTTAATTTTTCTTTTCAATTTTTTGACCATACAGAATGAATAGGTTACATTTTGTATTACAATTATGTGTGGTCTTTTTTTAATTTTTTACTTTTTAGTATATTTCTTTTATCTTTTCACATAGAAAATTTTAAGTAATATAAAATGTTGATTATATGTATAATAATTCATATGTATATTAAATATGTGGTTATTAGCTGACATAACTTTTCTTAACTTATGGTATAGATGTTTTTATTGTAATAAATTTTTTAAAAAAATTTTCAAAATTATTTATGTATTTTTCAAAATTTATACTACTTTTCTTTTTTATTAAAATACAATTCTTTACAGATTCTTTCATACCAACTTTTATAAGTAGGTTACTAAGAGAATCTATACTATTTTTAGTTTTACATTTTACTTTACTGTGTAAGTTTTAATTGTGTTATGATTTGACCATCAATGAAAAGATCCATGTAAGCATTCGTATCTATTATCTATCTTATCTATTGAGGTTTTATATTGTTTTAAATTTGATTTTTTATTTTTTTATTTTTTATTTGTTTATTTTTGTTAATAGGCATTTTTGTGGAATATTTATATATCTTGTGTTTTTTGTGGAATATTTATATATCTTGTGTTATTTCATAAAAAGGGTCATTTACTTTAAAATAATAAGAACTTTAATCTTAGTCGTAAGAAATTAATTGCGTTAAATTTTTTTTTACCAATATTTACTTCTTGTCAGCCTACCTTTTACCTTTTTAATATATATAAAAATTTTGTTTTCTATGTATAGAAAACTTATTAAAAATGTATATATGTGTGTATATGTAGTAAGATCTCTAGCTATCATTATGGTGCGACAATTTTATTAATATATATATATATATATATATATAATGTATATATTTAATTATTAGAAAAATTTGGAAATTTTTGTTAATGTGGGAGTTTAATTGGTTTTCGGTCATTCTTCTTTATGTTTAATTTTCTTTGGTTTAATGTTGTTTTTAGTGATGTATTTTTAACTATTTATAAATAAGTTTCATATTTTCCCATTAGTGGCGTGAGGTGGAGTCTGTTTATTATAATCGGGATTCCTTTTTTTATGTAGCTTTGTTCAATAATACTCATGTATTTTTATTCGTCTTTCAATCGGATATTTTTCTTTACTATGGTGAATTTTTCGGTTCTGTTATGTCCTGCATTTATGAAATGTGTATTATAGTTTTGTTTAATTTGCTTTTTGATGTTCTGGTTATTGGCGTATTATAATATGATTTTTTCGCATGTGTTACACTTTTGGTAATATAAGACTTGGTTAAGTTGGTTTGATAATAATTTGTGTTTTAGTGTTTGTGTACCATATGTCCTTATTTTTTGGAATCGGTTTATGTGCTATATTTTATTTTAGTTTTTGATAGTCTGTTAAAGTTTTCCTGTGTTTGTTCTGAATGGTGTGTAAGGTTGAATGGAGTATTTCGATGTTCTGTTTGGTTTTGGAGTATGTTTAATTTTATAAATTTGCTATGGAAGTTGTGTGGTTTTAAAACTTCTATTATAGTGTTTATCGTGTTATTATTTTCAAAGATGTTAGTATTATTTATCAGTCTTTTGTTATAACGTTGTTTGAGTACCCGTTTGCTTTTATTCTGTGGTAGCAATAATTGAATGTTTCTGTTAAATATACGTCATCCGTGTAATGTATATTCTTTTTTAAAAAAATTTTTATTATATAAAAACAACAAGTGATTTTATAGCGATTAATGAAGATTTGCAACGCTACATTTCCGTTAACAGAGCAGATAAATCAATGCATCAAATGTCAAATAGAAAATTATCGATGTTATCAAAATTTAATTTACCATAGCACAAACATCCCAATTTGCGAAATTAGCCTACATTATGGAAATCAAAATCAAACCAATTGCGAAATAAAACTATTTAAGCTAAGACATGAAATTTGGTCTAACCTATTCGAACCTAATTCATGGTTATATGTAGTGACAAGACCAACCACAATAAAAATAAAATGTAATTCAATCTCTGCAATTGAAAAATTAATAGATAGCGGTATTTTTAAACTAAAAGAAAATTGTAAAGCTTTTACACAACAAATTAACTTACAACCTCAAATTTTAGACACAGAATTCAAACAAAACAAAAAACCAGAAAATAAAACCCTACTTTTAATCTTATATACATATATGCAAGATAAATGAATTGAACATTATAAAGATAACAATGCTTCAAAAGTAAAAAAAAAAGTATATTGATAAAAAAAAACATTCATAACCTTACTCAATATTGTTTTGTAATTTAATATTTCATATACATATACATATTGTAAAATTAATTTTAAAATATAAAAAAAATATATATATATTATATTATTTAAATATACATAACAATAAATTGTCTAAAATACATACAGAACTATATTTAGAATTTAAGAAAACAATTTTTTTTATTCCTTCAATGCAAAAAGAAAGTTTCATTTCTTTCAATTTTCTTTTATTATAAGGAGAGAGGGGTGTTATGAGGCCACACAAATATTTCTTATTTTTTCTTTTGGATGTTGTTAGGTTGTTGTTTTTTTCATTCAGGAGTTTTTCGGTTTTGTATTTTAATGATTTTTGGAGGGAGTCCATGATTCTGTCTTCGTTAATGTGTTGTCGGTATTTGTAGTACGTGCCTTCTAAGATACCCTTAATTTAGAAGTATGTCCATTTTTTCTTCATATGTGTTCCTTTCTATAATGCAGGTGACTTTTCCCTTGTCTGCGTTCGTTACATTATGTTCCTGTTGTTGTTTAGAAAGTTTTTTGTTTTCCGAACGCTTACACTTGTGTGGGAATCGGCACTTCCGTCAGGTTTAGGGTTCCCCTTGGGATGAATGAAATGCGTATTTTTTTGAAATTTCTTTTACATTTTGGGTTATTTTTGTTTTTTGGTTTTGTTGCCATAGTTTGGATTAGGCATTTTTTGCACATTTCTTTGTGTGTCCTTAAGGTGTTTAATACACCTTTTTTGGAGTTACTGTTGTGGCTGTTTTGAGTTATGTGTTTCTTTATTTTTGATGTGATCCTTTTTGTTTTCTTATTTATTTTTATTTTTTGTGAAAGGGGGTTAAGCATGTGGGCATGTGTTGGGTCAATATTTGGTTATTTTCAAAATCTTTGTAAAATTTCTAACTATCATATTATTTAAATGTAATATCGGTTATTTATCTATTATTTATTTAATATAGAGGTAGGGTGTTTGATTTTAGTTTAATACTTGAATCCTAGTGGAATTTTTGTCACCGTGCTACGGTATGTGGGACTTATGTATCCTGGAGGAACCAGTGGTTTTTTAAGATATAGCCTTATGTTGGAATCTCCACATCGCGAGCCAGGGTAAACGTACATTTGACTTTAATATTTAACGTCCTCAGGGCCTCAACCAATCCTTTCTTTCCTAGAAACATGTCCAGGAGGGACGAGTATAAATTATTTTAATCTCATATTCCGTCTTCTAAGTCATAGATTTAGGGACGGGACACCAGCAAAGGAATTCACCTCCCAATTGCAAAATCTAATGATTTTCTTAATGTTTTTATTATATAGAAAAACCCCATTAAGATTTAGTGTTATGATTATCATTATTATAATCATATGTTCCGTCTTCAAAGTAATCGCATTGGAGACGAAAAATATTTATTATTATTATAATCATATGTTCCGCCTTCAAAGCAATCATAATAGGGACAGAAAGTGAGGATTTTTTAAAAAAAATTGTTAATAGGTTGGAAATACCTGTCTTAATGTTTACGGGTGTGTAAATGAAGTATTCGCAAAATATCACAAGAAAAGTATGGTTATCAGATAATACCTTTGCAAATATCACAAGAAAAGTATGGTTATCAGATAATACCTGGAACAAAATTACAAGCCGGCGAGAACTAAAAATACAACTAAATCAAAGCTCCGCAAATAAAGAAGAACTAAGACGCAAATATAGAGAGATCGCGATAGACGTGAAGAAATCAGCCAGACACGACAAAAGAAATTACTTTAATAACTTAGCAAGAGAAGCGGAAGAAGCTGCAGAAAGAAATGACATGCGCTCATTGCATCAGAAAATAAATGCATTAACAAATAAATTCCACAGCCGTAATCAACCAATTAGAAATAATAATGGCCAATTGCTGTGCACGGCAGACGAACAATTGCAAAGATGGAAAGAATACTTCAGTGCGCAATGCAGAGTAGCGAATCGTGATGATAATGATGATGATGAAGACGAAGAAACAATAGCAGCTACGAATCCAGCACGAATCAACAGAAACTTCAATTGCAATCCACCAACACTAAGCGAAGTTAAAGCTGCTATCAATAGTCTAAAGAATAATAAAGCAGCCGGGTCTGACGGGATCCCTGCTGAGTTACTCAAAGCCTGCTCAACAACAACAGCAAGTGCGATTCTTCAGATAATTCGTCAAATATGGAGAGAAGAACAAGTACCTCCCGCTTGGAAAAAAGGAGTTATCATCAAGATTCCAAAAATGGGCGACCTCAAAGACTGTAAGAACTGGAGAGGAATCACAATACTCAACACAGCTAATAAAATTCTAGCACTCATCATCCTCTCAAGAATTCAAGATCAAGTAGAGACACAACTGAGAGAAGAACAAGCCGGTTTCAGGCGGAACCGAGGCTGTGTTGATCAATCTAACACGCTGCGTCTCATAGTGGAACAATCAATTGAATGGAACTCTCCGCTATATATGCTGTTCGTTGACTTTGAGAGAGCATTCGACACAGTTAAGCACAATGCAATATGGAATGCTCTAAGAAATAAAGGAGTTCCTTGCAAAATAATATCAGTCATTAAGGCGCTATACCAGGATGCAGAATATGTGGTACTACACAATGGAATAACCAGCGATCCATTTAAGATCGACGCAGGAGTTAGACAAGGATGCGCTTTATCCCCGCTGCTATTCATAGTAGTACTGGATGACGTGCTACGAAAAATAAATAACAACGCAAGAGGGATTAGCTGGACACTCAACAGTCGTCTAGAAGACCTAGATTATGCAGACGATATTGTAATGCTTGCCCACACCTACAATGACATACAAAATAAAGTTAACGATCTAGTGAGAAATGCAGCAGCAGTTGGCCTAAAAGTGAACATCAGTAAGACAAAGTGTATTCGTATCAATACAACAAATACTAGACGCGTTAATATACAACATGCAGATATTGAGGACGTAGAGGACTTCTGCTATCTCGGCAGCATGATATCAAAAGATGGTGGAACAAAAATTGATATCAACAACAGAATAATGAAAGCAAGAGCAGCATTCGGTAGACTTGGAAGACTGTGGAGATCATCGCAGATTACCAGAAAAACAAAGTTGCAAGTATTCAACTCATGTGTGAAGTCAGTGCTCCTGTTCGGCAGTGAAACGTGGCTGATTAATAAGAGAGAAATTGACAGAATCCAAGTATTCATTAACAAATCACTACGTATCATATGTAGGGTATTCTGGCCACAAACAATAACAAACACAGAGCTATGGAGAATAACTAAAGAAGTTCCCATCATAAAGCAAATTAGAAAACGTCGATGGAAATGGATTGGCCATACTCTCCGGAAACCCGTAGAATCTATAACTAGACAGGCACTGGAATGGAATCCACAAGGAAGAAGAAACGTTGGTCGTCCTAAAAACACATGGAGAAGAACAGTACTGGATGAAGCCAGAAAAATAGAAATGACATGGTCGCAACTAAAAATGACTGCGCTAAACAGAATCCGTTGGAAGAGTTGCATTGAGGGCCTATGTTCCCGAGCGGAATAAAAAATGAGGGAAAAAAAAAAACAAAAAAAATGAAGTATTCATTAAGACTTTTGTTTTGATACGTTTTGTTAATTAGAAATTAAAATTTTCCCTTGTTTACTCTAAAATTTAAGATCGAAAATACAGTTTGTAATTATGTCTTGTTTTTTGACGAGACATGTCTCTCATATATTTTATCACTTAAAGAAAGCAAACGTTAAAAAAATTTGCTCTGATTATAATTAAATTTGTTTAGTTTTTATTTCTAAAATATCGTGATTTTAATCGGTGGATAGATTAATGGAAAAAAAATGAGTTGTGTAGCGGATTGTAATTTATCTGGTACAAATGAAAAGAAAATACAATGTGGTGGAATGTGTGGAAATTTTTATCATTTAAAGTGTATTAATTTGAAAGAATTTGATTTAACTTATGTGAATAGCGGAAAAAATATTTTTTATTTATGCGAAAAATGTATTGAAATGTATATTGGAAAAAGTACAATTAATATTTAATAGTGTAGAAAAAAATAAAAAATCGTTCAAAGGTCAAAGTTCAAATTTAAAAAAAATTGTGGATGAATTTTAAAATTTTGAAGACAGTAAAACCGTTTTTATAAATGAAATAAATAAAATAATAATAAAACAAGAAGTGAATTTTTTGAAGAAATAAATAAAGTAAATAATAAAGATTCGGCTATGACGTATGCGGGAGTTTGCAAAAAAAATATTCCACCTGTATTAGTTGAACCAAAAAAATCCCAAAATATAAAACAAACTAGAGAAGATTTAGAGAATAATGTTGATCCAACAGCAATAAATTTTAATTGTGTAAAAACCAAGCTAAATTATATAATAGCGATTGAAATTAAAAGTTAAAGAAAAATTAGGAGAAAATTATGAGGTAGATATACTGAGTTTACGTAATACAAAATTATTTATACATAAAATGAGAGTTAATAGAAGTGAATCAGAAATTATAGAGAAAATAAAAAAACAGAATGATTACTTATAAGAGAGTAACATGAAAGTTTTAAAAATCGTGCAGAAACAAATAAACAGAAGTATCTACTATAATATTATCTTAGAAATTGATAACGAAAACAACCACAAGGCAATTGAATATGGTAAAATTATTATTGGATGGGATTTCTGTCCGGTTTTTGATGGTACTTATGTTAGAAGATGTTATAATTGCTTAGGATTTAACCATAAAACTGAAAATTGTAGGAAAAATGATGTTTGTGCAAAATGTTTAAAAGCTCATACAACTGAAAGCTGTAAAGTAGATAAATTTGTTCAAAAATGCTCAAATTCTGCAAATGCAAAGCAAATTTTAAATGTTGGAGTAAATGAGGATCATTCTCTATTTAGTAGAGAATGCCCAATGTATATAGAAAAGTTGAAAATAGAAAAACAAAAAGTAAATTATTAGCAATTAAAAAATATTAAGTGTGTGTATTAAGTGTTTATACCTATACCAGAATTTTGATGTACTTCCCATCAATTGCGCCAACACAATTTAGCATTCCTGATGCAATAAGAAAATCATTTGATATAAGAAAAAAATTATATTATAAATTGGTTGCGTGTAGACGTGTTTTTCGGGTGTGCGGTGTTTTTTATTTTTTTATTTTATTTAACTTTAATTTATTGCTTTAATACTTTTATTACAAGTTTGTTTTGCGTAAACATTTTTTTTTTTTTTCTCTTTTCATAACAAAATAACAATTTAAAGAAGTGAAGGAATATAAAAGTTAATAGTAACGACATATTATAGATATATATGCTCAACTTTTTCTGGTTTATTTTGTACATTGTGCTGTGTGTAAGAATTATAGTTTAATACTTTATCTGTAATTTTGTAATATCATTGATTTTGTGATTTTGTCTACAAAATAGCTAAACTATTTAAATAATTTGTTCTAAGTGCAGTTTACATATTTAATTTTGAAAAAAGAAAAAAGTTCGGTAAATTATTTTGAATAAAATATATTTATATACATATTCTCTATACATATTTATAAACAAAATTTTTGTTTGTTGCCAGCTGATTGTGTTTTTGGACTTTGAACCTTATTCAGCTGTTCAATTGTTTATTTGTTAAAGTAATATTTAGTGTCTGCTTCTTATTTCGTCACTAATATATTATTACCTTAATATGTATAAGTGCGGTAATGATGACTGTATTCTTAATGATAACACATCGGCAAATAAATTAATTGCTTGTAATGGAATATGTTTGAAATATTATCATTATGAATGTATTGGCTTATCTCGCGGAGCAAGTAAATATTTCAAAGAATTTAACAAAAATTTTACTTTTTACTGCACCGAATGCAGAACAATAAATCTCTCACATATTCTTTTTGCAATTAAAACTAATAATGACGTATTAAAATCACTCTCAGATTCTCTAGAGTCTATTAGTAACATTGCTTGTAAGAATGAAAAGAAAGCTTTAAACTTTGATACAAAAATAAACTCAATTCTGCAACATGTTGATGAATTAAGTTGCGATGTTGATAAGATTGACAAAAAGCTTAATACTCACAGAGAAAGTTCTTCTGAAATCTTAAATAAAATTATTGAATTGCTTTCTAAATTGAATTCTTCGAATGCTAATAATAGTAAAAATGACGAAATCTTAATTAGTAAAATTAATTTTCAATTAGATTCTTTACATTCATCAATTAAGAAAACAAAAATTATATCAGAAAATAATTCTTCAATGTTTCAGAAGTCATTCGATAAAAATATATCGGAAAATGCAAAACACTATAATAAGATACATGACGAATTGAACGAATTAAAAAATGACTTTAGTATAATATTTGAAAAATCGTTTAAACATGTCTGGTGATGAACTTGCTGCGACTAGAATAACATTGACTGATATTATTGATGATTTAAAAAGTATGGATTGTGCAAGGAAAATTGGAGATGTTGTTGCTCATGACAGAAACTGCATTGCCATTTCCGAAGAGATTTTTGAATCTATTGACAATAATAATAATATGAATTATAATGGGATTAATAACACTAATAATAATAATATTAATAATGATAATAATAGTAAGGATAATAATAATAATAATAATAATAATAATAATAATAATTATTATTATTATTATTATTTATTGGACCAACTAAAAACTAGTTATAAAAACAAACAAAAAATATATATATTGTACATTAAATTCTATAGTAAAATTTAAATTTAAACATTTTAGAATTGAAACTATAAGAATTTAATATTAAGTATTTATCATTATAAATTTTAAACATACGTGACAAAGAACAAAAAGCACCATAATTTGACAAATGATTTTTAATCATTAATGGCTGAAAAACACGTCAGGAACGCGACGGAAACCTGAAATTAACCTTAGATAATAAGATACATGAATCTATCTCACCGACTAGCAATTTATGCCCAAAGCTAAAGGTCAAATAGTCCCGTATTTTCTCCAATGAAGGCAAATCTATGAGGTGTAATCTTTCAATATAAGGTGGAAGATTGAAATGATCACTCCAGTTTAGATTCCTAAGAGCGAAACGAAGGAATCTTTTTTGTACACCTTCTATACGATTCTTATGAACTTCATAAAGTGGACTCCAGACTTGACATGCATACTCTAATATAGGACGGACAAAAGATATAAAAAGAAGTTTAATAACATATGGATCAGACAATTCACGAGACTGACGTTTGACAAATCCTAACAAGGATTTAGCTTTTTTAGTTAGGATGTTAATATGTTCAACAAAGGACAGTTTTGTATCAAGACATACGCCCAAGTCATTTGAAGAACATGTCCTTTTTAGAATATTATTATTTAACTTATATGTAAACTTTGCATACTGTAATTTACGTGTAAAAGTCATGGCAAAGCATTTATTGATATTTAACATTAGATGATTAATTTTACACCAGTAATATAAGTTATCCAGATCAGATTGTAATTCACTACAATCAGAATTGGTTTTAATAGATTTGTAAATTTTTACATCATCCGCATAGACTGAAATTTTACATTTTTTAATCAAACTTGATAGATCATTCACAAAAAGTATGAATAAAAGTGGGCCAAGATGGCTACCTGGAGGAACACCACTATAAACATTAAGACTTTCTGAAGTGATGTTATTAAAAATAACTTTATATGATCTATCAGTGAGATATGACTGTAACCATAGTATGAAATTTTCGTTGAAGCCTATTTTTGTTAACTTTTTTAAAAGTATTTTATGTGACAGTTTATCAAAAGCCTTACTGAAGTCAGTGAATATAAAATCGACACTAAGGCGTTTCTCAAAACTCTCGACACCAAAATTAACAAATTCCAATAAATTTGTGGTAGTGGATCTTCCTTTCATAAAGCCGTGTTGTTCCTTTGTGATTATTGATTTAACATGAAAACAAAGACAGTTTGTTACCATAGCCTCAAATAACTTAGGAATACATGACAGTCTAGCAACAGGACGATAATTCGAAATATCACTTTTAGGTCTTTTTTTATGAAGAGGAATAATAAAAGATGACTTCCAAATAGATGGAAAACAATTATTTGACATAGAACATTTAAACAAATACTCAAGTGGCTTACATAGATTACGTCCACATCTTTTTAAAATAATTGATGGTACCCCATCAGGACCACAGGTAGAAGTTTCAGTTAAACCATCTAGCTCCTTTAGAATAGAATCCAAAGATAAATTAATATTTAAATTATTTAAATGTGAAAATGATTGTATATTTTCAACAACACTATCAGGACAATCTGAAAGAGAAATATCATTAATGTCACAGAAAGAATTTTTAAAAAAATCAACAAATAAATTACTAATCACAATAGGATCAGTAGATGTTATATCATTGTAACAGAGAGAAGACGGATAACCAATAGATTTACGCTTTTGATTAATAAATTGCCAAAAGTCCTTTGGATTTAATTTTAATTTATATTGTATATCGGACAGATAGTTCATGTATTTTCGATTAACTTCAAGGTCGAATTTATCCCGGCAATTAATATATAAATTATAATCATTAGCTATATTCGAACCGCAAATTTTTTTCCAATTTTTATTACGTAAATTACGAAGCTTTTTTAACTCATTGTCATACCATGGTGGTGATTGTTCGGAGTCAGATATGCAACAAATAGGAACGTGTTTTAAAAATAAGTTAAATAAAATATTATAAAATTTAAACAAACATTTATCTAGATTATCACAGTGATATATATCAGACCAATTTGTATTTTCTAAGTCAACGTTTAAATTAACAAAGTTAGCTTTTGTGAAATTAAATTTTAAATTATTAGGATAAACAAAACTTGCTGGTTTATCAATATTTAATGATATTTCGAGAGCAGGGCGATAAAATTCTTCTGGAACAATCGAGTTATCAGACCGAATAACTGATAGATCATAAATATTTGACGAAAATACCAAATCAAGCAAACGGCCATTGTCATTATAAATATCATTATGCTGCTCTAAGTTAAATTCAGAAAATTGGTCGATAATATCAACATCGACATTTGCAGTACACATAGGAATTAACGTATTATCATCTTGTGATCTACTCCAATTAATTTTAGGCAGATTGAAATCCCCAACACAAACAATTTCATCATATTCTTTTGATTTTGATGATATATAATCCAAACATTTGAAGTAACTGTTATATACTTCTGTTGGACTATTAGGTCGAATATATACATTAACTAAGAATACCGACGATCTATTCACAGACAATTGTACACACATAATTTCTAGATTATGACTTTCTGGAAAATCAATTAACGTACAATTAATATTAGAACGGACAGCTATCAAAATTCCTCCACCAACTGTGTTTATTTCGCTATTATAATTACGATCTCTTCTGAATAATTGAAACGAAGAGTGAAATAACTCTGAGTCCAAAAATTTTGAATTTAGCGATGTTTCTGTTAGAGCTATAACATCGTATTTGCACTTATATGTATTATAGTAAACTTTATCAGTCTTGTCCTTAACCCATGCACATTTTGGTATATTATGTTTATACCAATTTTTATTAATTGCGTCTCAGTAGAGTTGTCATTATCTTTTGAAAAGAATTCCGCTGTTTGTGCTCATTAAATTCGTGTACAACCATACCTTGCAGCCAGAAATTTATATTATTTAAAACAGAGAAATAATCTTCGGTTACAAATAATTTAAAAGATGCATATTTATTATTATTTTTGCAATTTTGCATCTTTTCGATTTTGAATGAATCTATATTTAATTTATGTTTAATGTATAATTCTAATGCATCTGGTGTGAAAGCTGGATCCATTTTAGACAGAAATATACATTTAAGGTTTTTTGACATTGGTGAGACATTCAAATTAGACAAAGATACATCAATGTTTGTAAAATTGGATATTATGTAAATCAGGTACTTGTTCTCCAGTAGGTAAGACTGGAACATTTAAAACATCAACATGTGTAAAGTTGGACATTACATTATTTAAATCAGGTACTACTGTTTTATTGCACTTTTCCATAGTTTTATTATTTATATTTTTGGTATTTATTTTATGGTGTTTTTTAGAATTATGTTGTTATTGCGTTTTTTAGGATTATGAGCATTCTTAATGATAGAATCAAAATTATCATCCGGTATAAGATTAAAGGATACATAACTAGAATTCATTTTATAGTTATTATTAGTTTTATTGATATTGATATTTTTATTTTTATCATTACTATTGCAATTTTGTTTATATGTATTATTATGTTATCATTTTCTTTATCAATTTTATTAATGTTGTAATTATTTTTATTATTATTAATATTATAGTTATTATTATTATTATTATTATTAATATTATTATTATTATTATTATTATTATTATTATTATTATTATTATTATTATTATTATTATTTTTATTATTATTATTATTATTATTATTATTATTATTTTTATTATTATTATCCTTATCATTATTATTATTATTATCCTTACCATTATTATCATTATTAATATTATTGTTATTAGTGTTATTAATCCCATTATAATTAATATTATTATTATTGTCAATAGATTCAAAAATCTCTTCGGAAATGGCAATGCAGTTTCTGTCATGAGCAACAATATCTCCAATTTTCCTTGCACAATCCATACTTTTTAAATCATCAATAATATCAGTCAATGTTATTCTAGTCGCAGCAAGTTCATCACCATACATATTTAAACGATTTTTCAAATCGACTATACTAAAGTCATTTTTTAATTCGTTCAATTCGTCATGTATCTTATTATAGTGTTTTGCATTTTCCGATATATTTTTATCGAATGACTTCTGAAACATTGAAGAATTATTTTCTGATATAATTTTTGTTTTCTTAATTGATGAATGTAAAGAATCTAATTGAAAATTAATTTTACTAATTAAGATTTCGTCATTTTTACTATTATTAGCATTCGAAGAATTCAATTTAGAAAGCAATTCAATAATTTTATTTAAGATTTCAGAAGAACTTTCTCTGTGAGTATTAAGCTTTTTGTCAATCTTATCAACATGTTGCAGAATTGAGTTTATTTTTGTATCAAAGTTTAAAGCTTTCTTTTCATTACAAGCAATGTTACTAATAGACTCTACAGAATCTGAGAGTGATTTTAATACGTCATTATTAGTTTTAATTGCAAAAAGAATATGTGAGAGATTTATTGTTCTGCATTCGGTGCAGTAAAAAGTAAAATTTTTGTTAAATTCTTTGAAATATTTACTTGCTCCGCGAGATAAGCCAATACATTCATAATGATAATATTTCAAACATATTCCATTACAAGCAATTAATTTATTTGCCGATGTGTTATCATTAAGAATACAGTCATCATTACCACACTTATACATATTAAGGTAATAATATATTAGTGACGATATAAGAAACAAACACTAAATATTACTTTAACAAATAAACAATTGAACAGCTGAATAAGGTTCAAAGTCCAAAAACACAATCAGCTGGCAACAAACAGAAATTTTGTTTATAAATATGTATAGAGTATATGTATATAAATATAATTTATTAAAAAAAAATTTACCGAACTTTTTCTTTTTTCAAAATTAAATATGTAAACTGCACTTAGAACAAATTATTTAAATAGTTTAGCTATTTTGTAGACAAAATCACAAAATCAATGATATTACAAAATTACAGATAAAGTATTAAACTATAATTCTTACACACAGCACAATGTACAAAATAAACTAGAAAAAGTTGAGCATATATATCTATAATATGTTGTTACTACTATTAACTTTTATATTCCTTCACTTCTTTAAATTGTTATTTTGTTATGAAAAAAGAAAGAAAAAAAAAATGTTTATGCAAAACAAATACGATTTAATAGCTCTAACAGAAACATCGCTAAATTCAAAATTTTTGGACTCAGAGTTATTTCACTCTTCGTTTCAATTATTCAGAAGAGATAGTCATTGTAATAGCGATATAAATACAGTTGGTGGAGGAATTTTGAAAGCTGTCCGTTCTAATATTAATTGTACGTTAATTGATTTTCCTGAAAGTCATAATCTAGAAATTATGTGTGTACAATTGTCTGTGAGTAGATCGTCGGTATTCTTAGTTAATGTATATATTCGACCTAATAGTCCAACAGAAGTATATAACAGTTACTTCAAATGTTTGGATTATATATCATCAAAATCACAATAATATGATGAAATTGTTTGTTCCTATTTGTTGGGATTTCAATCTGCCTAAAATTAATTGGAGTAGATCACAAGATGATAATACGTTAATTCCTATGTGTAGTGCAACTGTCAATGCTGATATTATAGACCAATTTTCTGAATTCAACTTAGAGCAGCATAATGATATTTATAATGACAATGGCCGTTTGCTAGATTTGGTATTTTCGTCAAATATTTATCTATCAGTTATTGGGTCTGATAACTCGATTGTTCCAGAAGAATCTCATCACCCTGCTCTCGAAATATCATTAAATATTGATAAACCAGCAAGTTTTGTTTATCCTAATAATTTAAAATTTAATTTCACAAAAGCTAACTTTGTTAATTTAAACGTTGACTTAGAAAATACAAATTGGTCTGATATATATCACTGTGATAATCTAGATAAATGTTTGTTTAAATTTTATAATATTTTATTTAACTTATTTTTAAAACACGTTCCTATTTGTTGCATATCTGACTCCGAACAATCACCACCATGGTATGACAATGAGTTAAAAAAGCTTCGTAATTTACGTAATAAAAATTGGAAAAAATTTTGCGGTTCGAATATAGCTAATGATTATAATTCATATATTAATTGCCGGAATAAATTCGATCTTGAAGTTAATCGAAAATACATGAACTATCTGTCCGATATACAAAATAAATTAAAATTAAATCCAAAGGACTTTTGGCAATTTATTAATCAAAAGGGCAAATCTATTGGATATCCGTCTTCTCTCTCTTACAATGATATAACATCTACTGATCCTATTGTGATTAGTAATTTATTTGTTGATTTTTTTAAAAATTCTTTCTGTGACATTAATGATATTTATCTTTCAGATTGTCCTGATAGTGTTGTTGAAAATATACAATCATTTTCACATTTAAATAATTTAAATATTAATTTATCTTTCGATTCTATTCTAAAAGAGATAGATGGTTTAACTGGAACTTGTACCTGTGGTCCTGATGGGGTACCATCAATTATTTTAAAAAGATGTGGACGTAATCTATGTAAGCCACTTGAGTATTTGTTTAAATGTTCTATGTCAAATAATTGTTTTCCATCTATTTGGAAGTCATCTTTTATTATTCCTCTTCATAAAAAAAGACCTAAAAGTGATATTTCGAATTATCGTCCTGTTGCTAGACTGTCATGTATTCCTAAGTTATTTGAGGCTATGGTAACAAACTGTCTTTGTTTTCATGTTAAATCAATAATCACAAAGGAACAACACGGCTTTATGAAAGGAAGATCCACTACCACAAATTTATTGGAATTTGTTAATTTTGGTGTCGAGAGTTTTGAGAAACGCCTTAGTGTCGATTTTATATTCACTGACTTCAGTAAGGCTTTTGATAAACTGTCACATAAAATACTTTTAAAAAAGTTAACAAAAATAGGCTTCAACGAAAATTTCATACTATGGTTACAGTCATATCTCACTGATAGATCATATAAAGTTATTTTTAATAACATCACTTCAGAAAGTCTTAATGTTTATAGTGGTGTTCCTCCAGGTAGCCATCTTGGCCCACTTTTATTCATACTTTTTGTGAATGATCTATCAAGTTTGATTAAAAAATGTAAAATTTCAGTCTATGCGGATGATGTAAAAATTTACAAATCTATTAAAACCAATTCTGATTGTAGTGAATTACAATCTGATCTGGATAACTTATATTACTGGTGTAAAATTAATCATCTAATGTTAAATATCAATAAATGCTTTGCCATGACTTTTACACGTAAATTACAGTATGCAAAGTTTACATATAAGTTAAATAATAATATTCTAAAAAGGGCATGTTCTTCAAATGACTTGGGCGTATGTCTTGATACAAAACTGTCCTTTGTTGAACATATTAACATCATAACTAAAAAAGCTAATTCCTTGTTAGGATTTGTCAAACGTCAGTCTCGTGAATTGTCTGATCCATATGTTATTAAACTTCTTTTTATATCTTTTGTCCGTCCTATATTAGAGTATGCATGTCAAGTCTGGAGTCCACTTTATGAAGTTCATAAGAATCGTATAGAAGGTGTACCAAAAAGATTCCTTCGTTTCGCTCTTAGGAATCTAAACTGGAGTGATCATTTCAATCTTCCACCTTATATTGAAAGATTACACCTCATAGATTTGCCTTCATTGGAGAAAATACGGGACTATTTGACCTTTAGCTTTGGGCATAAATTGCTAGTCGGTGAGATAGATTCATGTATCTTATTATCTAAGGTTAATTTCAGGTTTCCGTCGCGTTCTTTACGTGTTTTTCAGCCATTAATGATTAAAAATCATTTGTCAAATTATGGTGCTTTTTGTTCTTTGTCACGTATGTTTAAAATTTATAATGATAAATACTTAATATTAAATTCTTATAGTTTCAATTCTAAAATGTTTAAATTTAAATTTTACTATTGAATTTAATGTACATACATATTTATATTTTTTGTTTTTATAACTAGTATTTAGCTGATCCAATAAATAATACCTAACATACAAGGGTTAAGTAATAATTTTGAAGAACTTGAAATCTTATTTCAAGAGAATAATTTTGAATTAGTAATGTTAAGTGAAACTCATACAACCGCTGATGATCCAGAAACAGAATTAAAAATATCAAATTACAACATAATAAAATTAGATTCTGATTCTAGTAGAACTGGCGGAGTAGTGATTTACATAAAAAAGAATGGTGTTTTGAAATAATTCAAAGTAATATAATTGGCCTAAATGTATGGTGGTTAGCAGTTAAGTGTGAAAGAGATAATATTAAATTTATATGTGTCGTGGTATATCGATCTCCAAATATAAATTCAATAAAAATACAATTCTGCAATTTCTTCAAAGTATGGATGGAGGCATTGGATGATCTAAACCTAGATGTAATAATAGTAGGAGATTTTAATATAAATTGGGCGTATCTTAAAACGATACATATAAGTATAATATAAAAAATACTTTGAATTGCAATGATTTTGTTAAAAAAATGAATGAATATACCAGAATCACACAAACATCAAAAACAATTATTGATTATGTAATTACTAATATGCCACATTTGATCACGAAAAATAAGTGATCACGAATCTAATCAATAGATCTATCCTATAATATAAATGTTTATAGTTATAAAAAAGAAGGTAAAAAACTATTGAAATTTTAAAATATAAAAAACACGAATTGCAAATTGAGTTTATGTTACATTTAAATAGTTTAAAAAATAATGTTAATAATATTAATTAATATGCGGAGGATTTTGATAAAAAAGTAAATTCAATAATTAATAAATTTAAAATTACAAAAAGTATTAAATCAGTAATTGAAAATGAATGGTTTGATGAAAATTTGAAAAGTTTAAAAAGAAACAAAATTTGGTCGTATAAAAGAGCGCGAATCACTAATAATGGGTTAGATTGGAGTGAGTATAAAAACATAAGAAATCAATATAAGACTGAGATTGAAAAAGCTAAAAATATTTATGTGCAAAATAAAATACAAAATGCTGGTGATCAAAAGCAAAATGGCGAGTAATTAAGGATTTAGTATTAAAAAAAGAGAAAAGTGAGATCAATAGAATAAAATTTGGTGATATTGTAATTAAAAATCAAAGTGATATAGCAAATAAATTAAACGAATATTTTGTGGAAAGTGTTAAAGAAATAAATATATCTATACAGCACGAAGAATATATTGATAATATACGCCAAACTAACTCGGTATTTAAATTTAAATTAATAAATAATAGTGAATTAAAAGAAATTTGTAAAAATATGAATGGTAAAAAAGTTTTAATGGCGTTAACATTAAATTAATTTTAGAGAATTGGAATATATTAGTTGATATTTTGGTATATATTATAAACGAAGCAATGCGTAAAGGAGAGTTTCCACAGTGTTGGAAAATTTCTTTGGTTATTCCAATACAAAAAATAGCCAATTCCATCAAATGTGAAGATTTACGACCTATAAACATGATGTGTATTTTTGAAAAAGTACTTGAAAAAGTGGTACAAATACAATTAGAACAATATTTTGAAGATCATAAATTATTAATAAGTGAACAATCCAGTTTTAGAAAAAATCATTCTTGTGAATCCGCGTTAAATTGGACAATTATAGATTGGAAAGAAATGATAGCAAATAAAAATATCATTTACGCAGTGTCTTTAGATTTTAAGCGAGCTTTTGAAACAATAGATAGAGAAATTTTAATAAAAAAATTGAGTAAATATGGTGTCACAAATAGTGAGTTAAATTTTTTCAAATACTTACATAATCAAATGCAAAAAACTAAACTAAATAACAATTATTCATATTTAAAAAAAGTTGATTTAGGAATTCCACAAGGATCAATCCTTGGAACTTTATTATTTTTAATATATATAAATGATAATTGTATGCACCTTAATACTGCCATTTTGTGTTTCACAGTAAGTACTTTGGTGGTGGTTTTCCTGTTATTCCATATGGTTTTTAATAGGTGTCGTGTCTCGTTGTCAATTATTTGGATTTTTTTTATTTTTTTATTTTATTTACTGCCATTTGAATTACCCGGTCAATGATTTTATGGTCAGCATGAAGTTCCATATGGTTTTTCATAGTTGTCGTGTCTTGTTGTGAATTTTGTGGGTTATTGAAATTTTTTTTAATTTTTTGTGTTTTATTTTTGGTTGATTTGTGAGATTAAGTAAGTCCAAAATGGGACAAAAACCGCGTGTTTTTTGAAAAAATATATGAGACTGTGTTGAGGAAGTCCGAATACTTTGGTTAAATTTTTTGTGTTGAATGGATTGATTTTTTCTCGGGGGGAAATTTATAAGAATCATTAATTTGTTGAGTGTTTAAGCGTTTAAGATATATGTTTTTCAGTTTAAATTAAATTATTTTCCTTTTGGAAATATGAGTTGCGGTTTTTAATACGATAATGTTTAGTGTTAGTTTTGTTTGTAGGTAAAGATATGTTTAATTTGTTTAAAAATTGTTTGGTGGAGAGAAGTATTTGTATAAGCTGAGTTTTTTTATTCATACTCTGTACTACTCGATATAAAAGGAATAAAAAAACGATGTAGTGCAAGGGGAAAATATGATTTAGAATTGATTGAAAAAAATTTGCCCACTTTGTTGATATTTTTTAAAAATCAAATTTTCAATATTCAAATATACGAAATGAAGTATCTTCTTGTCAAATTTATAGTTGCCATATTAAAATTTAATAATTTCCCATTAATTTCCCTTTTACTCTACATGTTGTACTGGATAATTATGTAGAGTAGCTACAACAACAACCATACAGATACTCTACTCGTATAGTACAGAGTAGGAATAAAAAAACACAGCTTATATATAAATTGTTTTGGGGTAAGCAGTAAAAATGTTTTAGTTAGTGGTGAGGTTTGAAGAAAATAGGCCATTTCTGTATCAATGTTAAAAACATTGAAAAAATGGCAAAAGCTGGCCATTAAATAGTGTATAAACTGTAAAAAAAATATTGAGTGGATTATGGAGGAGCTCTAAAAGAGCTATTTTTCATACTTTTAAGCATATAGCTTATTTTTGTGTGAACCTTTATATAAACACATATGTGTATATATAAAGTTCACATCAATAGTATGAAGTATGTGTGTCTGCATCATGATCATGGTCAAAGAGATTCCCCATTGCTTCATCATGACCGTGATCAGACAGTTTTGGATCAACATGCACCTGCATAGCATGTATATAGGTCCGGTATGGATGTAGATTCATTAAATAAAATATGTGTTTTTGCAGGTTGTAAAATCTGTAAGGTTGGCGGCAGTCAACCGTATTTTGACTGCTTGGTTTTATTTTTAGGTACATTTCTTTAAAAAAGGAAGAGATGTGTCCAACTAGGAACACAAAATTTAATCAGCATTTTCCAGGGAGGACTAAAATTGATAGAAGAGTGTTCAGTTATTTTTTTAATTTAACGAAATTAGTATTGTTTTCAAGTGAAAGTATGTCCTTGGAGAGCTTACTTTCGTGTCCGTACGTCTACGTGTGCTTGCATAGATATTGTTTCAGTGATATGGTTTCAGGCTTGTTAGTTAATTTGGGTAAAAGTAGCTATGGGGCCCGTGTACTTTGTGGTTGAGCAATTTATTTTAATTAGGAAAACATTTTTTGTTTATGGAAATTGTTTTTAATTTTTATGTAACTCGGCTTTTATATACACATATATACATACACATACACATACATAAACATATATATGTGTACATACATATATGTACATTTTCTTTTTGATTTTAGGACCAATTTATCTTAAATTACCATATGAATATTATAAATTTTTTGTTTTCACAAAAAGGCTTTTACTTATGTTTCTTAAATATATCCTGTACTGTAAAAAAACTAATTTAGAAAAAACATTTTTTCAATCTTAAAAACTTCAAATTTTATTTTTATACAAAAACCTCTTTTCTACAAGAGAACAACTTCAAAAGATTTTTTATATTTAAGAAACAATTTTTAACAGACCATTGATTTTTTATGTTTTATTTGTTTTCACAAAAAAAAATTAATTACTTAATAAATCCTTTTTTAAAAAACAATAGAATGTTGTTTTTTTCTAAACTATAGAAAAAAACAAGTTAAACATAAAAAAATTCAAATTTTTAATCTATTTTTTCAAATCCTTAGCTAATTTATACTTTGTTTTTAGTTTAATAAGTTGATTGTACAGTTCATATTTTTGATTGTGTTAATATCTATATAATTATGTATGGCTGTGACGAAAACATTTTTTTCAATTTACAACACAAAATTCATATACTCTGCAATACAGGATATAATTCATATACTCTGCAATTCAGGATATTCTTTCGTGTTTTTAAATTTTGTGTTAAAGATTATACCAACTTTGCTCTTGTGGATGTGTATATAATTCGCAACATTTCAAAAAACTTTTTTTCTATTACATACTTTAGAGCATTTTAATTTTAATGTTTCTTTTAAATTTTTTGACCATACAGAATGAATAGGTTACATTTTGTATTACAGTTATGTGTGGACTCTTTTTAATTTTTTACTTTTTAGTATATTTCTTTTATCTTTGCACATAGAAAATTTTAAGTAATATAAAATGTTAATTATATGTATTACAATTCATATGTATGTTAAATATACACATAGTGTGGTTATTAGCTGACATAACTTTTCTTAAATTATGGTATTGATGTTTTCATTGTAATAAATTTTTAAAAAATATGTTCAAAAAAACAATTATTTATGTATTTTTCAAAATTTATACTACTTTTCTTTTTTATTAAAAACGATTCTTTACAAACTCTTTTATAGTAAATTTTAATCATTTTACTTTTTACTTTACTGTGTAAGTTTTAATTGTGTTATGATTTGACTATCAATGAAAAGATCCATGTATGCATTCTTATCTATTATATATAGAGATTCTTATCTATTGAGGTTTTATATTGTTTTAAATTTGATTTTTTAATTTTAAATATTTTATTTGTTTATTTTTGTTTAAAGATTTTTTTATGAAGTTTTTTGTGGAATATTTATATATCTTGTGTTATTTCATAAAAATGGTCTTTTACTTTAAAATAATAAGAACTTTAATTTTAGTCGTAAAGAAATTAATTACGTTATGTGTGACAATTTTTTATGGTACTTTTATTTTTGCCAATATTTACTTCTTGTCAGCCTACCTTTTACCTTTTTAATATATATAAAAATTTGTTTTCTATATATAGAAAACTTATTAAAAATGTATATATGTGTGTATATGGAGTAAGAATTCTAGCTGTCATTATGGTGTGACACTTTTATTAATATATATACATATATATATATTGTGCATAAAATTGTGCAGTGCATATTGTGCAGTGCATAAAAAGAATGATAGAAACAATGTTGTTAATTATAGACCAATTGCAAAATTGTCTTGTATTCCGAAATTATTTGAACAATTAGTTTACAATAAGGTTTATTTTCACTGTTTTGATAAAGGTAGAACGACAGTAACTAACTGTTTTGATAAAGGTAGAACGACAGTAACTAATCTTTTCACTGTTTTGATAAAGGTAGAACGACAGTAACTAATCTGGTTGAAGTTACTTCTAATTGCATTAACAATATGGAAAGTGGATATGAAACTGATGTAGTTTACTCTGATTTTAGTAAAGCTTTCGATGTGCTCTCGTTTACAATTATATTACTAAAGCTCCGCGCCTTAGGATTTCCTGACTGGTTCATTGGTTGGACTTCTTCATACCTCTCGGGTAGGCAGTACCAAGTTCTTTTTAGAGGTTATGTTTCAAAATCATTCACGGCCAACTCAGGTGTCCCGCAAGGTAGTCATCTTGGACCTTTGATCTTTGTTTTCAGTGTGAATGATGCTGAAAGTATTATACGCCAAAGTAAGGTTGGCATATATGCTGACGACATGAAAATTTACAAGAAAATTAAGGACAGAAATGATATGCTTGAGTTGCAGTGTGATTTGGATAGTTTTTCTACTTGGTGCAAAAAAAAATAATCTGGATCTTAATGTAAATAAATGCCGGCTTATTACATTTTCAAAGAAAAGGTTCCCAACTACAAATTCTTATTATTTAAATGGTTTGACCATTCCTAGAGTATCTTTGGTAAAGGATCTAGGTGTATTCTGTGACCAGGAACTTAACTTTAAATATCACCTAAATTATATAATAAGCAAAGCGAACTCTATGCTCGGGTTTATGAAACGATGGTCTAAGGAATTTGAAGACCCTCGTGTCACCAGATCTTTATTCAGTAGTCTCGTGCGTCCGATTTTAGAATATGCAAGTCAAGTCTGGTCACCTCATTACGCTTGCGATGTTTCTAGGTTGGAGATGGTGCAACGAAAATTCGCAAAGTTTTCGCTACGAGCTATCCCTGAAGATTTTTTTCTTTATAATGATAACATTTTTAATTATTGTAATCGGTTGAATATTTTAAACTTACGAACATTAGAAAAAAGACGGTCGGTAGCAGATGTGGTTTTCGTTCACCAGATCCTTCAAGGTGAATACCTATCGCCCTACATCCTAAGTAAGCTTAGCATGAAGGTAAATACGAGATCGCTTAGAAATGCAGATACTTTCTTCATGGATTTTCATCGAACTTCTTATGGGTGTAATGAGCTTAAGGCTGATTTTCATTACAAAATTTTTCGATTTTCATTACAAAAAACTTGAAGTCGTCGACCAGAACGGGATGCGAAATACATATATATTAGTTGTGTGATAGAGAGATAAGATCATCTTTTTTAAAAAAATTATTTGGCATTCATATCTTTTTTATGGCAAATAATTTGACAATCACATCTTTTTATAGTATAAAATTTGACATTGGCGTCTTTTTATAGCAAAGTATCTCGGCTGAGGTACTTTCCTATAAAAAGATGTGATTGTCATATGAAAAAGATATGAATGTCAAAAATATGAATGATCGCAATGTTTTTTTTTTTTGCAAATTAATTTGTAATTAAAGCTAGGTATGTACTTAGTACTCAATTCAAAAAAAGTATAATTTTATGTAGAAAATTTTTCAATGGTGCAAAATTTTTTCCTTAGTTGTTACTTTGTCATATTCACACAGTATAATAACTGGTGGTTTCGATACCAAACAGGTGTTTTAGGACAAATTTTTTTTAAATATGATATTTTGCTCACAATCTTGTCGATTTTTTTTGTGGAAGTAAGTAAATACTTAGCTTAATTAAAAATTAATTGACACAAAGTTTACAAAACTATTTTTTTTTTAATGAATAGACAAATAATTATTATATTCTGTCAAATATTTAACCATAAAGAGATTAGTGACATCTAATGGCTGGAAGCAAAATTAATGACGCTGTCTCGTTCTGCCTTATACAATATTTTTATATCTATCTCTTTCTAGTTTTCTGCAAAATATTAAAATATTATAGTAATGAAAATGGGTTTTTTGATTTGCATTGTAATGAAAATCAGCCTTTATTAGTAGAATGATACGAAATGCCAATGGTTATGGTCTGAACTTCGATTGTAATATATCCAAGGAAACCCTTAAAGCCAAATTATATGCTAGCATATAATTAATATGGCTTTCTTATATCCCATTTGTATTAAATTGCTTTTTTTTTCTTCCTATTTTCTCTCTAAACTGAAATAAATAATTTTATTTTATTACTAAACTATATTCTATTCTCTTACTAACGTTTTCCTGCATGTGCTTGCTCTAAGGTACTAAAATTTCTTTACATCAGAGCCTAACCTAATAAATGAGTAGGTGAATGTTCCTTGGCTTTAGCCTTTGGCTTTAGCCGAGGAACATTCACCTACTCAGCTGTTGATGTTGTTGAAATTCGAAAAAAAATATATATAATTATTATAAAAATTTGGAAATTTTTGTTAATGTGGGAGTTTAATTGGTTTTCGGTCATTCTTCTTTATGTTTAATTTTCTTTGGTTTAATGTTGTTTTTAGTGATGTATTTTTAACTATTTATAAATAAGTTTCATATTTTCCCATTAGTGGCGTGAGGTGGAGTCTGTTTATTATAATCGTGATTCCTTTTTTTATGTTTTTTACTCATGTATTGTTGTGCGTCTTTGAATTGGATATTTTTCTTTAATATGTTGCATTTTTCGGTTCTTTTATGTCGTGTATTTATCAAATGTGTATTATAGTTTTGTTTAATTTGGTTTTTGATGTTTTGGTTATTGGCGTATGATAATATGATTTTTTCGCATGTGTTACACTTTTGGTAATATATGATTAAGTTGGTTTGATAATAACTTTTGGTAATACATGGTTAAGTTGGTTTGATAATAATTTTGTTTTAGTGTTTGTGTACCATATGTCCTTATTTTTTTGAACCGGTTTATGTGCTAAAGAGATGGTGTATTTTTTGCTAGTGTGTTTAAAGTTTTCCTGTGTTTGTTCTGAATGGTGTGTAAGGATGAATTGAGTATTTTGAGGCTCTGTTTGGTTTTTGAGTATGTTTAATTTTATAAATTTGTTAGTGATGTTGTATGTATTACCCTAGTAAACCATGTATTACCCTATTAATCTAAATGACGACATTGACCTTAGGTTAATTGACATATTTTATGGTAATGACCTGCAACAAATAGTTCAAAACCCAAATTCAAATGGTAAATGGCTGTATTTGATTTTTACTAACGCTTACGATGAAGCAGTAGTTTCTGTCCCAACTGACGCAGAAAATCTTTTTCATAACACCCATCATCATTCAGCCATTACTGTTGAATTACCAACTACTGTTGTTAAATGCACTACATCTTACAATGAATCAATTGTATATGACTTCCAAAATGCTAATTTTAATTGCATTAACAATGACATAAATTTAATTGACTGGACGAACTTATTATCTGATGATGATGTTGAAAAGACTGTTACGACCTTCTACAATATATTACTTTCTATTATAGACAAATATGTTCCGAAGATTAGAAAGAAAAATAAACTTTCAGAGCCTTGGCTTAATGCTGACCTTAGAGCACTACGTAATCAACGAAATAAATTATACAAAAAAATTAAAACAAACATTAATTCTTGTATTCATATTAAACAAAGATACGAAAATTTAGCCACTGATTTCAGAATTAAATCTCGGGAAGCATATGAGTCCTATATAAATAAAGTAGGTGAAAACATCGTCAAGAACCCTAAGAAATTTTTCGACTTTGATAATATAAAACGTAAAAGCTCAGGATACCCAAATACTATGTTTAAATGCGCTACTCACTCCTCCAGTCCATATGAAATATGCGACTTATTTGCTGATAGATTCGTCGAAGTCTTCAGTCCAGCAGGTGAATCCAAGGATACCACACCTGGCGCGTCGTCAATCACACCACTTCTTACTGATATAGTTCTAAGTGTAGATGACATCACTATTGCTCTGAATGGCCTGGACCCAAAAAAAGGACCTGGACCCAAAAAAAGGACCTGGACCTGACTTTTGTTCTCAAGTATTATCTCTACCACTATACATAATATTTAATAAATCACTGTCGCGTGGAGTTTTTCCATCTATATGGAAATCTTCCTATCTCACACCTATCCATAAAAGTGGGGACAAAACAAACATTTAAAACTATAGAGGTATTGCAATATTATCATCTATTCCTAAGCTATTCGAAAAACTTATATGTGATAAAATGACAGCTCAGATTAATCCAATCCTGAATGAACAACAGCATGGTTTTAGAAAGGGTCGATCAACAACCACGAACCTAACTGTCCTTGTTTCTGAAGTACTTTGCGGAATGGAAAGAGACCATCAAATTGATACAATTTACACAGATTTCAGCAAAGCGTTCGATCGAGTGGATCATGCTACTCTTATCGTAAAACTTCAGAAAAGTGGCATATCAGGTGCACTTTTAAACTGGCTAACAAACTACCTGAAGGATAGAACTCAATTTATGAAATTTCAAGGAATTGTATCAAAAAAAATCAATGTTACTTCAGATGTCCCGCAAGGAAGCCATTTAGGACCAATTCTTTTCAATATTTTCATTTTAGACTTATCTGATGTATTAGCCGACATACCACACCTATTTTACGCTCAGCGTAACCCTCAGCGTAAAATAGGTGTGGTATGTCGGCTAATACATCAGATAAGTCTAAAATGAAAATGTTGAAAAGAATTGGTCCTAAATGGCTTCCTTGCGGGACATCTGAAGTAACATTGATTTTTTTTGATACAATTCCTTGAAATTTCACAAATTGAGTTCTATCCTTCAGGTAGTTTGTTAGCCAGTTTAAAAGTGCACCTTAAAATATACTACCAAATAACTTCCCAATCTGATTCTGCCTTTCTACAATCTAAACTTAACTCTCTTGACGAATGGTGCATCCGTAATAAGTTACACCTAAATATTGCTAAATGTCACGTTATCAGTTTCTCACGAAAAAGAAACACTATAAAGTACAGCTACTTTTTGAATAATATAGAACTTGATAGCGTAGAGAAGGTTGTCGACCTTGGTGTAGTTTTAGATAATAAATTAAATTTTAACTCTCACTACGACAGAATCATAGCCAGGGCATACAAATTACTTGGCTTTATTAAGAGAAGAGCACGGGAGTTTAAAAATATATGGGTGACTAAATCATTGTACTGCTCACTAGTACGCTCTATTCTTGAATATGCGTGTCCTATTTGGGACCCCATCTTTGAAAATAACTCAAGTAAAATCGAATCCGTGCAAAAGCAATTCTTATTATTTGCTTTACGAGATTTGCACAACTCAGCGGACTATGAAAACTTACCACATTACATAGACAGACTCAAACTCTTAGATTTGGTATCACTCTCATCTCGAAGAGTTCTTCTAACATCTTGTTTAACTCTTGATATTCTAAATGGCGACATTGATGTCGAGTTCATGTCTAGTAGAATCATACTAAACGATGATATTAGGCAGACTAGACACACAAAAATTTTAAAAGAATACCCAGATCGTACTGAATATGCTAAGAATGAGCCAATTAATTGATGTTGTAGGGTATAATATGGCTCACAATATTCACCTTCAATTTCAAAACAATCATTCAAAAAGAAATTACACTCCATACTTAAATAATCTACTTACAATCTTCCTCATCCCTAATCCTATCCCTACAATGAGTTATATAGTATAATAATATATTATATAATAATATATAATATAGTAGTAATAATGTACTATTAAGTTAAACGTTCTTAGTTTATAAATTAATAATAAAAATGTATTTCTTGTTATTGTTATTAATTTTTTATATATATAATGCAATGTAATTGTAATTGTTATGTAATATATGTACCTTGTTTGGTGAATAAATAAATAAATAAATTGGTTTTTCTTCTTTGTAAATTTTTATTACCCCGTAAATTCTGGGTATGAATGGATCCGTTGTCCAATCTTTCTTTATTTTTTCTTTTGTGGATGTTGTTAGTTTGTTGTTTTTTTCATTCAGGGGTTTTTTGTTTTGTATTTTAATGATTTTTGGAGGGAGTTCATTATTCTGTCTTCTTCGTTAATGTGTTCTCGGTATTTGTAGTACGTGCCTCCTAAGATACCCTTATTTTAGAAATATATCTATTTTTTCGTCATATATGTTCCTTTCTATAATGTAGGTGACCTTTCCCTTATCTGCGCTCGTTATGTTCTTGTTGTTGTTTAGAAAGTATTTTCTTTTCCGAACGAAAGTAAAGTGAGCGTTTGTGTGGGAATCGTGACTTCGGTCAGGTTTAGGATTCCCCTTGGGATTGACGAAATGTGTATATTTTTGATATTTCTTTTACATTTTTGGTTATTTTTGTTTTTTGGTTTTGTAGACAATAGTTTGGGTTAGGAAGTTTTTGCACATTTCTTTGTGTGCCCTTTAGGAGTTTAATACCCCTTTTTTGGAGTTACTGTTGTGGCTGTTTTGAGTTATGTGTTTCTTTATTTTTGATGTGATCCTTTTTGTTTTCTTATTTATTTATTTTTTTTGTGAAAGGGAAAAAATTGAATAAGTAGTTAAGCATGTGGGCATGTGTTTAGCGTCAATATTTGGTTATTTTCAAAATCTTTGTAAAATTTCTAACTATCATATTATTTAAATGTAATATCGGTTATTTATCTATTATTTATTTAATATAGAGGTTGGGTGTTTGATTTTAGTTTAATACTTGAATCCTACTGAATTTTTGTCCCCGTGCAACGGTATGTGGGACTTATGTATCCTGGAGGAACTAGTGGTTTTTTAAGACATGGCTTCATGTTGGAATCTCCACATCGCAAGCCAGGGTAAACGTACATTTGACTTTAATATTTAACGTCCTCAGGGCCTCAACCAATCCTTACCACTAACAGTCGAGGACCACTATTATTCCTAATTAAAGGGGCAATGAATGGTGATGCAAGCCTCCCCAAAAGGACAACCCAAACTAACTCGTGCGGTACCATTACCCACCAATACGAGTATAAATTATTTTAATCTCATATTCCGTGTTCTAAGTCATAGATTTAGGGACGGGACGCCAGGAGAGGAATGCACCTCCCAATTGCAAAATCTAATGATTTTCTTAATGTTTTTATGGGGGGTGGGTATATAGAAAAACCAGATTAAGATTTAGTGTATGATTATCATTATTATAATCATATGTTCCGTCTTCCAAGTAATCGCATTGCAGACGAAAAATATTTATTATTATTATAATCATATGTTCCGCCTTCCAAGCCATCATAATAGGGAGAGAAAGTGTCGAGAGGAATTTACCTCCCATTTTTAAAAAAAATTTTGTTTAGGTTGGAAATACCTGTCTTAATGTTAACGGGTGTGTAAATGAAGTATTCATTCAGACTTTTGTTTGGATACGTTTTGTTATTAGAAATTAAAATTTTCCCTTGTTTACTCTTAAATTTAAGATCGAAACTACAGATTGTAATTGTGTCTTGTTTTTTGAGGAGACATGTCTCTCATTCAGTAATAATGAAAAATATTAGGAAATGTTAGAAATGGTGCTAGTGGTGGCGCTAATGGTCATTACTTATTAATATTTATTTTATTATATTTAACAAAATACTATTATAAGACACAACCGTCGTCACTCCTGTTTATCCTGTTTATGGTCATACTGACGAACCAAAACTAACGGTCTTGACTACAGTGTGTGACGAGAGTTACAATCTTAATCGTGTTTGTTTTAATTAAATTTTCTGGGATTACCTTCCGGGAGGCAATCCGTGCTATGAGGGTTAATATCCTTATAGCGTCAAAAGAACAAAATTTATTTAATTAATCTATCTATAGTAGATCACATTCCGAAAAAGTGCTTAGTCAACGCGAAAATGTTGCCTTTGCGACACCAAAGAACATCTCTGAAAATATATTAGAATCATTGGTACTACCCATTGGAAATCATTCCCAGAGGACCGAGTCACCCCCCAAGAACATCGGTCAATTAAAGATCGCTCCCCAAAAGAACACGTCATAGTTCTGAAAAGCTTTTGTCTTTGCGACACCAAAGAAAATGTGTTAAAAGATATGTGTTAAAAGAAGAGTCTAGGTTCACATCGGACTTTGTTTTGTTAAAATTAACAAAACTATTTTGACATCTCACACGGATAGTATAAAATCATACTACTCCATAAAAGTTATATTGTAGAAACACAAAATTTTTTAACGCACACTATAAAATTAACAAAGTTATTAACAATGAAAAGTTGTCAAGCATACATATTTTGCTTTGTTATTTACAATGTTTTTGTGTACCAACCCTGCAAAAAATGAATTTCCCAAGGGAAATTTTATACCAGCTGATATTTTTGACAAACATTTTGAAGTATAATATCAAATGAAAATCAAATAATTATTTTAATATTTACTAAATATTATTTGTTATTTTGAGTTTGAAAAAAAAAATTTGTGATTGTGACAAAAAGAGGAGAAAATTTAAATAGACCCTTTAAGAAAAATAAGCGAATTCGCTTTTGGCGAACCGTATACGAACTAGATAAGTAACGCCTTTTTAAAATAAACTTTATAATTTCATAACAAAAATAAACAGGAGTGACGAAGGTTGTGTCTTATAATAGTATTTTGTTAAATATAATAAAATAAATATTAATAAGTAATTTTCTGTTTTATATAATAAATTAAGTAATAAAATTTAAAAAAATTAAATCAGTGGTGAAATAATTATTTATTGTTAAAAATTATATTTTTTATATGAAATAAATGCTAAAAAAATAACTTTTCCGTATTTTTATTTCTAGAAATAAAATCAGTTCGTAAACGAACCGAATTTGGCGGTTCCAAAACGAATCGTTGCGGCGTTTCGTAAACGAACCGATTTTGGCGAACTCTTGGCGTTACGTTTTTTTTTCTACTGTTCTTATTCTAACATTTACGTTTCCGGTTCGCTTACGAACTGCCAAGGCGGTTCGTAAACGAACTCATATATGAAGAAAAGACTTCGCCGGCGGTTCGTTTACGGTTCGCTTTTCTTAAAGGGGAAGTATTAAAGTATTGCGAAGTATTGCGTTCCTCCTCTTCTAGCTCACAAGCAATGCCACAAATTACTATGCCACCTACAGCAGCACAAACAGTAACTATATTTACATTATTAACTGCCATTTTTTTTTAATTTGAATGTAAAATGAAAAAACTTAAAATTTTCCATTGAAATTTCAGATATTTTTATTTTTGTCCACAAAAAATTATTTCAATGAAAATTTGTTTAAAATTTTAATATTTTAATAAATTTCACAAGTTATACATTTCAAATTTTGTTTTGACATTATTGACAGAAACTTCAAATATATTACTAATCCATTCTTAAAAATGTACTACTACATGAACAGAGAGTTTTGTTTATTTTAACAAAGAAAATCTTGCTGTAAACGAGGACTACTATCCGTTGACAATCGTCCTTAGAAAATTTTTTTATTCGTCCTACGGGTCACAAACAATAAGCCAAGATACATATATGCATAAATATATACACATACATATATGGCTCTAAAAATTGTTTTCCCATCATTATTAAATTCTATGTCAATGGCTGCGTGTCTGTTTTATATTTGATTTAGTAAATGTGGGGATAATTAAGAAGTTGAAAACTTGTTTATTATTTATTATGTTTGAAAAAGGATTTCTTAAGTGAAAAATGGAATACTTTTGTGAATTTCTCATAAATTTCAAAAAACGCCAAAAGGAACCTGAGAAAGGATCTGGTGAACCCAGAAACCTTTAACAGATTCCTCTCTGGTGATCTCTTTTTATTGATGAGAGGGATCTGGTTGGGTGTTTTAGAAAACTACTATATAAATCGCTGTATTCAGGTTTTCTTTTTTCTTCAGAAATCCTGTAAAATATTTTTCTTTCCCAGAAAAATTATATATATATGTACGACAATACATAAAATTGGGGGAACCTTTTTTTATTTTTCAAACAAATATATATAAAAAACTCTTTTAAAAAAAACATTTCTTTAAAAATTCCTTTTTTTATGTTTAATATTCAAATCTGTGGTGTATCAGCCATTTTATTTTTTCTTCATGTGTATGTGTTTATCTTTAAAAACATTTTTCAAAAATTCCTTTAGAAAATTTTCTTTCATATTATTTCTCTTTCTTTCATATTATTGCTCCAATTGTCAGAAATTCTTCAAAAATTATTTTTAAACGAGAATAAATTAGGTTCTTTTATTATTAAAAAATAAATTCCTTTTTTTCGAAGAGGTATCTTTGCACATGTGGACTCTATGTATCCAGTTTGAAATTTTTTTTTGTGTTTTTTTATATATATAAAAAATAAGTAAAACCAAACAAAATCTTAACTATCTCAACAAAGTTTATGATTGTACATTTTATTATTCTATATATCAATATATGTACAATTCCTCTTTCAAAAAAGAATTGCAAACATATATATATATATATGTTGGGAAGTTAATTTATATAAGCATTTTTTCGAATTTTATATTTTGTACCTGTGAGTCCTGGGTATTCATTCTGTGTTTTGGTTGATCCCTGTCCAATTCCTTGTATATTCTTTTGTGTTTCTTGTTGGTGTTGTCGGTGTGTGGTGGCTCTTCAAATGCCTCACTTATAGATGGACTTTCCGAAAAAAATTTCTTTGTTTATTTTTATTTGAAAAAAGTTTTCATATATAATTTTTATTAAACCAGGAAAATAAGATTTTTTAAAATACTCATATATATGAGGAATATATACGATTCTCTGATACACTGTTTTTTCTTTGCACTTTTGTAGTTTTTTAATTGTAGAAAAATTTTTTTTAAATAAAAATTTGAAAATTAAATTAAGCTCAGGTTTCCGATTGTTAAAAAATTTGTTTTAACGTTTTGTTTAAGATTACTGTGTGGAATGGGATGTTTTAGTTTTGTGGGGTAATTTTGTCCAGTTCCCTATCTTCTATTGTTTAAAAATTATATAGTGAATTCACTATAGGGGTGAATATTTTTATGAGGGAAATTGAGCTTGGTATATGGGTGAGTGTAGATGTAGGAATTATGGAATTGGGATATTTGAAAAATAATAGAATAACGTTTTTGTAAAATTTCCGGTTAGGGAAGTTATTATGGCTTTGGTGTGTGTGTGTTTTTGAACGAGAATAAGTTTGTATTTGTCCGTTAAAAAAAAGGAATCACCCATGTGTCTAATACATTAGTATGGAATGTATTAGACACATGTGTGATTTAAGTCTTAGATGTGTGTTTTTTCTCAACATGTGATAATGTAGTTTTGTTTTTTTGGTGTGTGGCTTAGTTGAGTTTGACTGTGTTTGTGATAAAATTTAAAAAAATTAAATCAGTGGTGAAATAATTATTTATTGTTAAAAATTATATTTTTTATATGAAATAAATGCTAAAAAAATAACTTTTCCGTATTTTTATTTCTAGAAATAAAATCAGTTCGTAAACGAACCGAATTTGGCGGTTCCAAAACGAATCGTTGCGGCGTTTCGTAAACGAACCTATTTTGGCGAACTCTTGGCGTTACGTTTTTTTTTCTACTGTTCTTATTCTAACATTTACGTTTCCGGTTCGCTTACGAACTGCCAAGGCGGTTCGTAAACGAACTCATATATGAAGAAAAGACTTCGCCGGCGGTTCGTTTACGGTTCGCTTTTCTTAAAGGGGAAGTATTAAAGTATTGCGAAGTATTGCGTTCCTCCTCTTCTAGCTCACAAGCAATGCCACAAATTACTATGCCACCTACAGCAGCACAAACAGTAACTATATTTACATTATTAACTGCCATTTTTTTTTAATTTGAATGTAAAATGAAAAAACTTAAAATTTTCCATTGAAATTTCAGATATTTTTATTTTTGTCCACAAAAAATTATTTCAATGAAAATTTGTTTAAAATTTTAATATTTTAATAAATTTCACAAGTTATACATTTCAAATTTTGTTTTGACATTATTGACAGAAACTTCAAATATATTACTAATCCATTCTTAAAAATGTACTACTACATGAACAGAGAGTTTTGTTTATTTTAACAAAGAAAATCTTGCTGTAAACGAGGACTACTATCCGTTGACAATCGTCCTTAGAAAATTTTTTTATTCGTCCTACGGGTCACAAACAATAAGCCAAGATACATATATGCATAAATATATACACATACATATATGGCTCTAAAAATTGTTTTCCCATCATTATTAAATTCTATGTCAATGGCTGCGTGTCTGTTTTATATTTGATTTAGTAAATGTGGGGATAATTAAGAAGTTGAAAACTTGTTTATTATTTATTATGTTTGAAAAAGGATTTCTTAAGTGAAAAATGGAATACTTTTGTGAATTTCTCATAAATTTCAAAAAACGCCAAAAGGAACCTGAGAAAGGATCTGGTGAACCCAGAAACCTTTAACAGATTCCTCTCTGGTGATCTCTTTTTATTGATGAGAGGGATCTGGTTGGGTGTTTTAGAAAACTACTATATAAATCGCTGTATTCAGGTTTTCTTTTTTCTTCAGAAATCCTGTAAAATATTTTTCTTTCCCAGAAAAATTATATATATATGTACGACAATACATAAAATTGGGGGAACCTTTTTTTATTTTTCAAACAAATATATATAAAAAACTCTTTTAAAAAAAACATTTCTTTAAAAATTCCTTTTTTTATGTTTAATATTCAAATCTGTGGTGTATCAGCCATTTTATTTTTTCTTCATGTGTATGTGTTTATCTTTAAAAACATTTTTCAAAAATTCCTTTAGAAAATTTTCTTTCATATTATTTCTCTTTCTTTCATATTATTGCTCCAATTGTCAGAAATTCTTCAAAAATTATTTTTAAACGAGAATAAATTAGGTTCTTTTATTATTAAAAAATAAATTCCTTTTTTTCGAAGAGGTATCTTTGCACATGTGGACTCTATGTATCCAGTTTGAAATTTTTTTTGTGTTTTTTTATATATATAAAAAATAAGTAAAACCAAACAAAATCTTAACTATCTCAACAAAGTTTATGATTGTACATTTTATTATTCTATATATCAATATATGTACAATTCCTCTTTCAAAAAAGAATTGCAAACATATATATATATATGTTGGGAAGTTAATTTATATAAGCATTTTTTCGAATTTTATATTTTGTACCTGTGAGTCCTGGGTATTCATTCTGTGTTTTGGTTGATCCCTGTCCAATTCCTTGTATATTCTTTTGTGTTTCTTGTTGGTGTTGTCGGTGTGTGGTGGCTCTTCAAATGCCTCACTTATAGATGGACTTTCCGAAAAAAATTTCTTTGTTTATTTTTATTTGAAAAAAGTTTTCATATATAATTTTTATTAAACCAGGAAAATAAGATTTTTTAAAATACTCATATATATGAGGAATATATACGATTCTCTGATACACTGTTTTTTCTTTGCACTTTTGTAGTTTTTTAATTGTAGAAAAATTTTTTTTAAATAAAAATTTGAAAATTAAATTAAGCTCAGGTTTCCGATTGTTAAAAAATTTGTTTTAACGTTTTGTTTAAGATTACTGTGTGGAATGGGATGTTTTAGTTTTGTGGGGTAATTTTGTCCAGTTCCCTATCTTCTATTGTTTAAAAATTATATAGTGAATTCACTATAGGGGTGAATATTTTTATGAGGGAAATTGAGCTTGGTATATGGGTGAGTGTAGATGTAGGAATTATGGAATTGGGATATTTGAAAAATAATAGAATAACGTTTTTGTAAAATTTCCGGTTAGGGAAATTATTATGGCTTTGGTGTGTGTGTGTTTTTGAACGAGAATAAGTTTGTATTTGTCCGTTAAAAAAAAGGAATCACCCATGTGTCTAATACATTAGTATGGAATGTATTAGACACATGGGTGATTTAAGTCTTAGATGTGTGTTTTTTCTCAACATGTGATAATGTAGTTTTGTTTTTTTGGTGTGTGGCTTAGTTGAGTTTGACTGTGTTTGTAATAAAATTTAAAAAAATTAAATCAGTGGTGAAATAATTATTTATTGTTAAAAATTATATTTTTTATATGAAATAAATGCTAAAAAAATAACTTTTCCGTATTTTTATTTCTAGAAATAAAATCAGTTCGTAAACGAACCGAATTTGGCGGTTCCAAAACGAATCGTTGCGGCGTTTCGTAAACGAACCGATTTTGGCGAACTCTTGGCGTTACGTTTTTTTTTCTACTGTTCTTATTCTAACATTTACGTTTCCGGTTCGCTTACGAACTGCCAAGGCGGTTCGTAAACGAACTCATATATGAAGAAAAGACTTCGCCGGCGGTTCGTTTACGGTTCGCTTTTCTTAAAGGGGAAGTATTAAAGTATTGCGAAGTATTGCGTTCCTCCTCTTCTAGCTCACAAGCAATGCCACAAATTACTATGCCACCTACAGCAACACAAACAGTAACTATATTTACATTATTAACTGCCATTTTTTTTTAATTTGAATGTAAAATGAAAAAACTTAAAATTTTCCATTGAAATTTCAGATATTTTTATTTTTGTCCACAAAAAATTATTTCAATGAAAATTTGTTTAAAATTTTAATATTTTAATAAATTTCACAAGTTATACATTTCAAATTTTGTTTTGACATTATTGACAGAAACTTCAAATATATTACTAATCCATTCTTAAAAATGTACTACTACATGAACAGAGAGTTTTGTTTATTTTAACAAAGAAAATCTTGCTGTAAACGAGGACTACTATCCGTTGACAATCGTCCTTAGAAAATTTTTTTATTCGTCCTACGGGTCACAAACAATAAGCCAAGATACATATATGCATAAATATATACACATACATATATGGCTCTAAAAACTGTTTTCCCATCATTATTAAATTCTATGTCAATGGCTGCGTGTCTGTTTTATATTTGATTTAGTAAATGTGGGGATAATTAAGAAGTTGAAAACTTGTTTATTATTTATTATGTTTGAAAAAGGATTTCTTAAGTGAAAAATGGAATACTTTTGTGAATTTCTCATAAATTTCAAAAAACGCCAAAAGGAACCTGAGAAAGGATCTGGTGAACCCAGAAACCTTTAACAGATTCCTCTCTGGTGATCTCTTTTTATTGATGAGAGGGATCTGGTTGGGTGTTTTAGAAAACTACTATATAAATCGCTGTATTCAGGTTTTCTTTTTTCTTCAGAAATCCTGTAAAATATTTTTCTTTCCCAGAAAAATTATATATATATGTACGACAATACATAAAATTGGGGGAACCTTTTTTTATTTTTCAAACAAATATATATAAAAAACTCTTTTAAAAAAAACATTTCTTTAAAAATTCCTTTTTTTATGTTTAATATTCAAATCTGTGGTGTATCAGCCATTTTATTTTTTCTTCATGTGTATGTGTTTATCTTTAAAAACATTTTTCAAAAATTCCTTTAGAAAATTTTCTTTCATATTATTTCTCTTTCTTTCATATTATTGCTCCAATTGTCAGAAATTCTTCAAAAATTATTTTTAAACGAGAATAAATTAGGTTCTTTTATTATTAAAAAATAAATTCCTTTTTTTCGAAGAGGTATCTTTGCACATGTGGACTCTATGTATCCAGTTTGAAATTTTTTTTTGTGTTTTTATATATATATAAAAAATAAGTAAAACCAAACAAAATCTTAACTATCTCAACAAAGTTTATGATTGTACAATTTATTATTCTATATATCAATATATGTACAATTCCTCTTTCAAAAAAGAATTGCAAACATATATATATATATGTTGGGAAGTTAATTTATATAAGCATTTTTTCGAATTTTATATTTTGTACCTGTGAGTCCTGGGTATTCATTCTGTGTTTTGGTTGATCCCTGTCCAATTCCTTGTATATTCTTTTGTGTTTCTTGTTGGTGTTGTCGGTGTGTGGTGGCTCTTCAAATGCCTCACTTATAGATGGACTTTCCGAAAAAAATTTCTTTGTTTATTTTTATTTGAAAAAAGTTTTCATATATAATTTTTATTAAACCAGGAAAATAAGATTTTTTAAAATACTCATATATATGAGGAATATATACGATTCTCTGATACACTGTTTTTTCTTTGCACTTTTGTAGTTTTTTAATTGTAGAAAAAATTTTTTTAAATAAAAATTTGAAAATTAAATTAAGCTCAGGTTTCCGATTGTTAAAAAATTTGTTTTAACGTTTTGTTTAAGATTACTGTGTGGAATGGGATGTTTTAGTTTTGTGGGGTAATTTTGTCCAGTTCCCTATCTTCTATTGTTTAAAAATTATATAGTGAATTCACTATAGGGGTGAATATTTTTATGAGGGAAATTGAGCTTGGTATATGGGTGAGTGTAGATGTAGGAATTATGGAATTGGGATATTTGAAAAATAATAGAATAACGTTTTTGTAAAATTTCCGGTTAGGGAAGTTATTATGGCTTTGGTGTGTGTGTGTTTTTGAACGAGAATAAGTTTGTATTTGTCCGTTAAAAAAAAGGAATCACCCATGTGTCTAATACATTAGTATGGAATGTATTAGACACATGGGTGATTTAAGTCTTAGATGTGTGTTTTTTCTCAACATGTGATAATGTAGTTTTGTTTTTTTGGTGTGTGGCTTAGTTGAGTTTGACTGTGTTTGTAATAAAATTTAAAAAAATTAAATCAGTGGTGAAATAATTATTTATTGTTAAAAATTATATTTTTTATATGAAATAAATGCTAAAAAAATAACTTTTCCGTATTTTTATTTCTAGAAATAAAATCAGTTCGTAAACGAACCGAATTTGGCGGTTCCAAAACGAATCGTTGCGGCGTTTCGTAAACGAACCGATTTTGGCGAACTCTTGGCGTTACGTTTTTTTTTCTACTGTTCTTATTCTAACATTTACGTTTCCGGTTCGCTTACGAACTGCCAAGGCGGTTCGTAAACGAACTCATATATGAAGAAAAGACTTCGCCGGCGGTTCGTTTACGGTTCGCTTTTCTTAAAGGGGAAGTATTAAAGTATTGCGAAGTATTGCGTTCCTCCTCTTCTAGCTCACAAGCAATGCCACAAATTACTATGCCACCTACAGCAGCACAAACAGTAACTATATTTACATTATTAACTGCCATTTTTTTTTAATTTGAATGTAAAATGAAAAAACTTAAAATTTTCCATTGAAATTTCAGATATTTTTATTTTTGTCCACAAAAAATTATTTCAATGAAAATTTGTTTAAAATTTTAATATTTTAATAAATTTCACAAGTTATACATTTCAAATTTTGTTTTGACATTATTGACAGAAACTTCAAATATATTACTAATCCATTCTTAAAAATGTACTACTACATGAACAGAGAGTTTTGTTTATTTTAACAAAGAAAATCTTGCTGTAAACGAGGACTACTATCCGTTGACAATCGTCCTTAGAAAATTTTTTTATTCGTCCTACGGGTCACAAACAATAAGCCAAGATACATATATGCATAAATATATACACATACATATATGGCTCTAAAAATTGTTTTCCCATCATTATTAAATTCTATGTCAATGGCTGCGTGTCTGTTTTATATTTGATTTAGTAAATGTGGGGATAATTAAGAAGTTGAAAACTTGTTTATTATTTATTATGTTTGAAAAAGGATTTCTTAAGTGAAAAATGGAATACTTTTGTGAATTTCTCATAAATTTCAAAAAACGCCAAAAGGAACCTGAGAAAGGATCTGGTGAACCCAGAAACCTTTAACAGATTCCTCTCTGGTGATCTCTTTTTATTGATGAGAGGGATCTGGTTGGGTGTTTTAGAAAACTACTATATAAATCGCTGTATTCAGGTTTTCTTTTTTCTTCAGAAATCCTGTAAAATATTTTTCTTTCCCAGAAAAATTATATATATATGTACGACAATCAGGGTTACCATCCGTCCCGATTTGCTCGGGATTGTCCCGATTTTAATGTCAAAGTCCCGCGTCCCGATATGTCTTGCCAAATCCCGCAACATCGCAAAAACAAAAAAACTATGTGTTAATGCAATAATATGCAGTATAAACTTTTGCTGCAAATATTCATTAGAAATGCTTGTAGGGAAATGTTCGTAAAGCTCACTACTGAGTTTTTGTTTGAGTTGACATGTACATCACTGGTACGACTCAACAGTTAATTCGCATTTAGGTTGGAAAACGAAAACGCATACTTGTATGATTTTACTGGTTCAAAAGTGGACAGCAAACAAATTATTGCTGGCAAAAGTGTTAACCAACGGGTAGGAACATGTCTGATTTTATGATTTTACTGGTTCGATGCTGAAAACTTCTTTCAAACAGCTATATCTTACCTGGAAAAATGGTTTGACTTTAATAATAATATATTCAATATTTTGAATCCTTTAAAATTAACAGAAATTAATAATTTTAAAAGTTTTTCTGATATCGTTGATAAATTTAAAATTTCTGGCATTGATTTGGACGTCCTTTATGAAGAAATTATAATACTAAAAACTTTTATTTCCAATATGAATGAGAAACAAAAAGCCATGACTTACGACGAAAAATGGGTAGAATTTTTCTTAAAATATCCACAATCCAGAAACATTTTTAAAATAGTATCTTTTATTTTCTCCATTCCACATTCCAATGCTCCTTCAGAGCGAATTTTTAGTTTGATGACAACTGAATGGCGCAAAGAAAGAAATAAACTTCTCCTGGAGAATTTAGAGGCTGAGCTTATGGTGAAAGAAAATTTTAAACTTACTTGCCGTGAATTTGTGCAATTTTTAAAAGATTCCTCTGGTCAGGAAATTTTAAAAAAAGTTAAATCTTCAGAAAAATATTTTAAAAATATTTCAAATTAATAAACGTCAAATAAAAAAGACTAAAAAAAACGTCGCGCGTTAGATTAGAGACCCTCTACGTGCATAAATATGTGATTAAAATTTTTATTATAAAGTATCATGATACAATAATTTAATTATTTTGTATAATTGTATCATGATACAAGTATTACAAAGTACAGTATACCTAATAATTATTTTGTTTTTTTGCGTTGAATTTTAAAAAGTATTGTATTAAGTTTGTTGAACTACATTACATTTTAATAAAAAAAATTTTTTGTTTATATTGGCTTGGTTATTGTTTTTGTGTTTTTTTCATTACTTGTCCCGAGCTGGCCGTTTCAAAATATGGTAACCCTGAGACAATACATAAAATTGGGGGAACCTTTTTTTATTTTTCAAACAAATATATATAAAAAACTCTTTTAAAAAAAACATTTCTTTAAAAATTCCTTTTTTTATGTTTAATATTCAAATCTGTGGTGTATCAGCCATTTTATTTTTTCTTCATGTGTATGTGTTTATCTTTAAAAACATTTTTCAAAAATTCCTTTAGAAAATTTTCTTTCATATTATTTCTCTTTCTTTCATATTATTGCTCCAATTGTCAGAAATTCTTCAAAAATTATTTTTAAACGAGAATAAATTAGGTTCTTTTATTATTAAAAAATAAATTCCTTTTTTTCGAAGAGGTATCTTTGCACATGTGGACTCTATGTATCCAGTTTGAAATTTTTTTTTGTGTTTTTTTATATATATAAAAAATAAGTAAAACCAAACAAAATCTTAACTATCTCAACAAAGTTTATGATTGTACATTTTATTATTCTATATATCAATATATGTACAATTCCTCTTTCAAAAAAGAATTGCAAACATATATATATATATGTTGGGAAGTTAATTTATATAAGCATTTTTTCGAATTTTATATTTTGTACCTGTGAGTCCTGGGTATTCATTCTGTGTTTTGGTTGATCCCTGTCCAATTCCTTGTATATTCTTTTGTGTTTCTTGTTGGTGTTGTCGGTGTGTGGTGGCTCTTCAAATGCCTCACTTATAGATGGACTTTCCGAAAAAAATTTCTTTGTTTATTTTTATTTGAAAAAAGTTTTCATATATAATTTTTATTAAACCAGGAAAATAAGATTTTTTAAAATACTCATATATATGAAGAATATATACGATTCTCTGATACACTGTTTTTTCTTTGCACTTTTGTAGTTTTTTAATTGTAGAAAAAATTTTTTTAAATAAAAATTTGAAAATTAAATTAAGCTCAGGTTTCCGATTGTTAAAAAATTTGTTTTAACGTTTTGTTTAAGATTACTGTGTGGAATGGGATGTTTTAGTTTTGTGGGGTAATTTTGTCCAGTTCCCTATCTTCTATTGTTTAAAAATTATATAGTGAATTCACTATAGGGGTGAATATTTTTATGAGGGAAATTAAGCTTGGTATATGGGTGAGTGTAGATGTAGGAATTATGGAATTGGGATATTTGAAAAATAATAGAATAACGTTTTTGTAAAATTTCCGGTTAGGGAAGTTATTATGGCTTTGGTGTGTGTGTGTTTTTGAACGAGAATAAGTTTGTATTTGTCCGTTAAAAAAAAGGAATCACCCATGTGTCTAATACATTAGTATGGAATGTATTAGACACATGGGTGATTTAAGTCTTAGATGTGTGTTTTTTCTCAACATGTGATAATGTAGTTTTGTTTTTTTGGTGTGTGGCTTAGTTGAGTTTGACTGTGTTTGTAATAAAATTTAAAAAAATTAAATCAGTGGTGAAATAATTATTTATTGTTAAAAATTATATTTTTTATATGAAATAAATGCTAAAAAAATAACTTTTCCGTATTTTTATTTCTAGAAATAAAATCAGTTCGTAAACGAACCGAATTTGGCGGTTCCAAAACGAATCGTTGCGGCGTTTCGTAAACGAACCTATTTTGGCGAACTCTTGGCGTTACGTTTTTTTTTCTACTGTTCTTATTCTAACATTTACGTTTCCGGTTCGCTTACGAACTGCCAAGGCGGTTCGTAAACGAACTCATATATGAAGAAAAGACTTCGCCGGCGGTTCGTTTACGGTTCGCTTTTCTTAAAGGGGAAGTATTAAAGTATTGCGAAGTATTGCGTTCCTCCTCTTCTAGCTCACAAGCAATGCCACAAATTACTATGCCACCTACAGCAACACAAACAGTAACTATATTTACATTATTAACTGCCATTTTTTTTTAATTTGAATGTAAAATGAAAAAACTTAAAATTTTCCATTGAAATTTCAGATATTTTTATTTTTGTCCACAAAAAATTATTTCAATGAAAATTTGTTTAAAATTTTAATATTTTAATAAATTTCACAAGTTATACATTTCAAATTTTGTTTTGACATTATTGACAGAAACTTCAAATATATTACTAATCCATTCTTAAAAATGTACTACTACATGAACAGAGAGTTTTGTTTATTTTAACAAAGAAAATCTTGCTGTAAACGAGGACTACTATCCGTTGACAATCGTCCTTAGAAAATTTTTTTATTCGTCCTACGGGTCACAAACAATAAGCCAAGATACATATATGCATAAATATATACACATACATATATGGCTCTAAAAATTGTTTTCCCATCATTATTAAATTCTATGTCAATGGCTGCGTGTCTGTTTTATATTTGATTTAGTAAATGTGGGGATAATTAAGAAGTTGAAAACTTGTTTATTATTTATTATGTTTGAAAAAGGATTTCTTAAGTGAAAAATGGAATACTTTTGTGAATTTCTCATAAATTTCAAAAAACGCCAAAAGGAACCTGAGAAAGGATCTGGTGAACCCAGAAACCTTTAACAGATTCCTCTCTGGTGATCTCTTTTTATTGATGAGAGGGATCTGGTTGGGTGTTTTAGAAAACTACTATATAAATCGCTGTATTCAGGTTTTCTTTTTTCTTCAGAAATCCTGTAAAATATTTTTCTTTCCCAGAAAAATTATATATATATGTACGACAATACATAAAATTGGGGGAACCTTTTTTTATTTTTCAAACAAATATATATAAAAAACTCTTTTAAAAAAAACATTTCTTTAAAAATTCCTTTTTTTATGTTTAATATTCAAATCTGTGGTGTATCAGCCATTTTATTTTTTCTTCATGTGTATGTGTTTATCTTTAAAAACATTTTTCAAAAATTCCTTTAGAAAATTTTCTTTCATATTATTTCTCTTTCTTTCATATTATTGCTCCAATTGTCAGAAATTCTTCAAAAATTATTTTTAAACGAGAATAAATTAGGTTCTTTTATTATTAAAAAATAAATTCCTTTTTTTCGAAGAGGTATCTTTGCACATGTGGACTCTATGTATCCAGTTTGAAATTTTTTTTTGTGTTTTTTTATATATATAAAAAATAAGTAAAACCAAACAAAATCTTAACTATCTCAACAAAGTTTATGATTGTACATTTTATTATTCTATATATCAATATATGTACAATTCCTCTTTCAAAAAAGAATTGCAAACATATATATATATATGTTGGGAAGTTAATTTATATAAGCATTTTTTCGAATTTTATATTTTGTACCTGTGAGTCCTGGGTATTCATTCTGTGTTTTGGTTGATCCCTGTCCAATTCCTTGTATATTCTTTTGTGTTTCTTGTTGGTGTTGTCGGTGTGTGGTGGCTCTTCAAATGCCTCACTTATAGATGGACTTTCCGAAAAAAATTTCTTTGTTTATTTTTATTTGAAAAAAGTTTTCATATATAATTTTTATTAAACCAGGAAAATAAGATTTTTTAAAATACTCATATATATGAGGAATATATACGATTCTCTGATACACTGTTTTTTCTTTGCACTTTTGTAGTTTTTTAATTGTAGAAAAATTTTTTTTAAATAAAAATTTGAAAATTAAATTAAGCTCAGGTTTCCGATTGTTAAAAAATTTGTTTTAACGTTTTGTTTAAGATTACTGTGTGGAATGGGATGTTTTAGTTTTGTGGGGTAATTTTGTCCAGTTCCCTATCTTCTATTGTTTAAAAATTATATAGTGAATTCACTATAGGGGTGAATATTTTTATGAGGGAAATTGAGCTTGGTATATGGGTGAGTGTAGATGTAGGAATTATGGAATTGGGATATTTGAAAAATAATAGAATAACGTTTTTGTAAAATTTCCGGTTAGGGAAGTTATTATGGCTTTGGTGTGTGTGTGTTTTTGAACGAGAATAAGTTTGTATTTGTCCGTTAAAAAAAAGGAATCACCCATGTGTCTAATACATTAGTATGGAATGTATTAGACACATGGGTGATTTAAGTCTTAGATGTGTGTTTTTCTCAACATGTGATAATGTAGTTTTGTTTTTTTGGTGTGTGGCTTAGTTGAGTTTGACTGTGTTTGGTGTATTTCGTTAGTAGCTTAGAGTATATAATATCAGGAGATGCTATAGTATACTTTTGCCCCTACAAGCTGTTTCCTCACAGTTTTTTTTGTTTAAATTTTGTAATTTTGCTGTCAGATTGCCTGATATTGCCGAAATTGTATGAAAAATCTCTTTTCCCCCCACAAAACATTTGGACATTTTTTATTTTCTATAGCATCTCCTGTTTATTTACTCTAAGGTTAGTAGTGTATGTATATGACCTCGTTTAGACTATGTGGATCTTTTTTGGGGGGTTTACGCGTAGTGTTGAGCTTCAAATAACAGGAATCATGTACACACTTGAATTAGTGCGTAACAAATCAGTTACTGTATTTTTTGCTTATGTCTGTCATCCGATTTTGGGTGCGTTCACAATGCAAACAAAGCTTAAATTTGTGGGCACCTTAATACTGTAAATTTTGTAAGTATGTATAGGAAAACAGACATTTGGGTGTGTCCACAATGTAAGCGAAGATTAAATTGGTATGCACCTTAATACCTTAGATAATAGAATATAAGGATGCGCTGTATTATAAATTTAGTGAAGTACTTTTGCATATATAGAAATTTGACTGCTTATGTAGTGGTTTGCGCATTGAAGTAGAATAATTGTAGAAAGGGGAGTTATAAAGGGGGACAAGTGGCTGGAATATATTTTAAAAAATATTAGTATTAGTATTATTAATAAAACTGTATATTATTAATCACAATTTGATTTTTTATATAAAAATATTTCATAAACATGAACTTTAATATCTATTTAAAAATTAAGTTCTTTGAATACAACAATTTCTTTTAAAAAAATTTCTATATTGGCTCCCAATATCTGCTTAATTTATTTCTTTACTATTTTCCCACGCATAATTTCGCTATTTTCTTTTTGGAAATTTTAAATTAAACAATAAAATTATATAAAAATTATGCTCATAATTTATAACGCACTCTCTCATAAACGAAAAACGCATGTTACTGAAAACTGCCCTAGCCTAATTCTGATTGGTTAAAATTTTCTTCACAAAAAAATATAAAATATATTTTTTTAAATTATTAACTTTTCTAAAATAAACTTTAACTTATGTTTCAAGAAATAGTATAATATGGTTTTTGCCAACTAAATTTATATATTTCTATGATCATAAATCACCTATAAAAAGATATTCCAGTAGAATGAAGATTTGCTTTGTATTCACATAATTAAACACTACGCTTGATATTTATTTTAGGATTAATAATTCCACTTCTCTATTAATTTAGTAATTTTTAATTATCATTCTTAATTTCTCTTCAAAAACAAATTTTTAATTAATAAATTTCAATTTTTTCAAACACAAAATTATTTTTCATATAAATTTTAAACATTGAAACAATTGCCGTTCTAAAAAAAAAAAATTAAAATTGTACTGTTATAAAATAAAATAAAATAATAAGGTACTAGTTTGTTTACAAAATGTACACAAAATTAAAATTTATTAATTTTTAATTATTATAACAAGAAAATTAATGTTTTTAATAAAGAAAAATCAATATCAACCTGTGTACATGTTACTTTCACACTAAAAAATGGAACCTGTCCTCCGGTAAGATTAAACAACATACAGATACCCCAAGATCATACAGTAAAATATCTTAGAGTTCACCTCGACAGAAGATTAACGTGGAAAAACACATAGAATCAAAAAGAGAACAAATAAAATTAAAGCTAAATAATGTACAATGGCTGGTATGTAAGATGTCAACACTCCCATTGGAACACAAAGTTCTAATATATAAAACAATCATCAAACCGATCTGGGCATACGGTTGTCAGTTATGGAAATCAGCATCATCTAGTAATATTGAAATTATACAACGAATCCAGTCGAAAATACTGCGAATGATTACTAATGCTCCGTGGTACATCAAAAATGAAAATATACATCGTGATCTTCAGGTAATTATAAAATATATTATTCCAAGAATAATATATATAACTAAATTTAAAAATAAATAAGATTCCCAATATATTTGTCAATATAAAATTTTTACAATTGAACATTTTCAGGAAAATACGAAGGGCGCCTTTAATAAAATAAAATAATGTCCTTAAATTCAATATAATTTTAACTATATTTATAATAAAATATCAATTTAGAACCAAAATTAAATTTACCCATATAATATTTTTTTTTTACTTCAAATATTTCAACTGTACCTTTTACGTTTTTTTATATTAATTTTATATTAACGGCTACTCTTCTAGTCAACCATATTTATATTTAGAGGGAGTGAGATAGACCTATGCGGGCTTTTTCAAGTGGGAAAGAGCAGAAAAAGTACTTCAATAGAAAATTCATTTTATAATGTAAAATTACTAATACAACGCATCCTTATGTTCTATTATCTGAGTAATTTTCCAACAAAAATTCTGTCTTGCATGACGGACCCAAGACATGTCACTAGTATGTCTTGGGTAATTTAAAATGTATGATAAAGAAAGAGATTCTATTCTGTGCTATGGTTAAGACTCTGGTGACTATTACAAAAACTAAAAAAAACTTCTATTTTTTGTATATCTCTTTTATTCAGTGTCAGACAGCAATGTATCGTGTAAGTGTTGTGTAAAAAAATTGTGAATTTGTTTAATTAAATTTTGTTCAATCATAGTTAACTTACAATTATTGTTAAAAATTTTTATTGATTACTTTTAAATGTATTTTATTAGTTTTTAACAAATGCTACGTCATATAGATTTTATTTTAGTAACAAATGCTACGTCATATAGATTTAATTTTAAAAAAACTGACTTTCATGGCCTTAATACTTTCTTAAATTCTATAGACTATGATAGATTGCTTAATAATGTAGAATTTAATTCTGCCATAGAAAATTTTTATAACATTATTCTATATGGTTTTAATATTTTTGTGCCGCAAATTATTAACAAAGGGACCAATAATAGTCCGCCGTGGTTTTGTCATGAACTCAGAAAGCTGAGAAATATTAAAAATAAAGCATGGCGAAAATATCTCAAATCTAAAAATAACATTGATTATATTAATTTTGTAGATTTATTTAATACTTTTAAACAAAAAGTAGATATTAAATACAATAATTATGTTGACGACATGTCATTTAAGCTTATTGATAATCCTAAATTATTTTGGAATTTTGTTAATTCTAAAAGAAAATCAGATGAATTCCCTTCCTTTATGAGTTTCAATGGTCACTTAAGTAATGATCCTTCTGTGATATCTAATTACTTTCGTGACCAATTTTCTGATTCATACGGTAATTCTGATTTTCAATTAAATGAGACTTATTTTAATCATTTAGACACTTTTCCTAAGACTACTCTTCAGGATATTAGTTTTGATGACTCTCTTACTAAGTCCTATCTGGATAAGCTTGGTGATAACTCGTCTGCTGGACCTGATGGCATACCGGACATTATTCTGAAAAATTGTTCTACTTCATTAAATGTACCGCTATCTATTTTATTTAGACACTCTCTATCGACGGGCATATTTCCAGATATATGGAAAAAATCGTATATTAGACCAATACATAAGAAAGGGTCTAAAATAGATGTTATTAACTATCGTCCTATAGCTAAACTATCTAGTATACCGAAGTTATTTGAACTAATGGTCTTTGATTCAATTTATGAACACTGTGTAGGTTTCTTAGTACCTAATCAACATGGGTTCATGAAACATAGATCGACGGTAACTAATTTGGTTGAGTCTACTTCCAATATTATTAATAATATGGAAGCAGGATTTCAAACGGATGTATTATATAGTGACCTTAGTAAAGCATTTGATCTATTACCCCATAGTATTATATTATTTAAGCTTGAAAAATTGGGTTTTCCCCCTTATTTTGTTAAATGGATTGAATCTTATTTATCTAATAGATCTTATAGTATTCGATTTAGAACAGCTATATCGTCATCTTTTAAAGCTAATTCTGGGGTACCTCAAGGTAGCCATCTTGGACCATTATTATTTATTATTTCGATAAATGATGTAGTGTCTATAATTAAAAATAGCAGTATAAGTATATACGCAGACGATATGCAGATATATAAAAAGATTCCTTCTTTGAAAGACTCATATTTGCTTCAAAATGATTTAGATCGTTTTTCAATGTGGTGTAACTCAAATTTTCTAAAACTTAATGTCGATAAATGTGTAATAATGACGTTTTCACATCAACATTCGCCCAATCAATTTTCATATAAACTACACGAAAAAACTGTTTCAAGAGTTAAATCCTTTAAAGACCTGGGTGTTTATTTCGATCCGAAATTGGACTTCAAGTTGCATTACAATTATATTATCAATAAAGCAAATTCAATGTTAGGTTTTATAAAACGGTGGTCAAAAGAATTTGCGGATCCTTACATATTAAAGTCACTATTTACTTGTCTTGTTAATCCTAATCTAGAATATGCCAGTCAAGTATGGAATCCATACTTCTATATTCATGTTCGCCGAATAGAAGCAATCCAAAGAAATTTTATTAGATTTGCTCTTCGTCAATTTCAATGGTTGAACCCATACATTTTACCACCATATTTAGAAAGGTTGAATCTCATCCATTTGACAACATTAGAAAAGAGAAGGGAAGTGGCTGACGTGATCTTTTTAACAGAAGTAATAAATTTGCAAATTGATTCATTGTTCATTTTAAATAAAATTCAATTTGCTAATAATTATCGCTGTAGATCGCCTAATTTGTTCAGAATAGCTTTCCATAGAACTTCATATGGAAAGTTTGAACCTATTAATCGGATGCTGATATTATGTAATAAATATCAAAATCAAATAAGAAGTTCAACTTCTAAAAATAATTTAAAAAAGTTAATATTAAGTAACTGAATTGTTTCTGCTATAATAATTGCTATGATTGTTATTACTGTTATTAATAAAATCTTTTGTTTATTACTATACTTAATTAGTAATTTGTAAACACTTTTAAATTGGAATTTATAGCTAGTTAATTAATATGAGTAAAATCAATTAAATACTTGACAATATATTATTTTTTATATAGAATTAATATTTTTATTATATACATATTATTATTGTATATATTTTATCTATATTTGATTACTCGTAGTTACTATTTTAATTTTATATATTTTAAGAATTTTGTAATTTTATATATTTTAAGAATTTTGTAAGTTGTTTGATTTAAACACAAATAAATAAATGAAAAAAAAAATAAAACATAAATAAAAAATAGTGATGTTCATATATAATATGAAGTTTTTTTCCACAAGACAAAATTCATACACGTCTTGCCAGACAAACCCAAGACACGTCATGCAAGACAGACCCAAGACATATCATGCTAGACACTCCCAAGAAATGTCATGCAAGACAAACCCAAGACATGTCATACATGACGAATGTGACATTTGTATGGCGATAGCAGCTGTCTGTCTTGGGTCTCTCTTAAAGACATGTCTTTGGAGATTCATGGGTATGTCATTGAAGACATGTTTGCTGGGTTGTTAAAAATTGTTTGTTGGTGAGAAGTATTTGTATATTATAAATTGTTTTGTGGTAAGCAGTAACAATTTTTTAGTTAGTGGTCAGGTTCGAAGGAAACTGGCCATTTGTGTATCAATGTTAAAAACATTAAAAACCTAGCCATTAAATAGTTTATAAACTGTAAAAAAATTATTGAGTGGATTATGGAGGAGCTCTTAAAGAGCTATTTTTCATAATTTTGAAAAATAAACACATATGTGTGTGTATAAAGTTCACATCAATAGTATAAAGTATTTCCTCCCAACATGAGTGTCTGCATCATGATCATGGCCTCCCAACATGAGTGTCTGCATCATGAGTTTTATTTTTAGCTACATTTCTTTAAAAAAGGATGAGATGTGTATCCAACTAGGAACACAAAATTTAATCAGCATTTTCCAGGGAGGACAATTGATGGATCAGTGTTCAATTATGGTTTGTGTTTCATTTCTTAATTTTTTCGCATATGTTACACTTGTGTTAAATGTGTTACACATGGTTAAGTTGGTTTGATAATAATTTTGTTTTAGTGTTTGTGTACCATACATATGTTCTTATTTTTTTGAATCGGTTTATGTGCTAAAGAGATGGTGTATTTTTTGCTAGTGTGTTTAAAGTTATCCTGTGTTTGTTCTGAATGGTGTGTAAGGATGAATTGAGTATATCGAGGCTCTGTTTGGTTTTTGAGTATGTTTAATTTTATAAATTTATTATTGATGTTGTGTGGTTTTAAAACTTCTATTATAGTGTTTATCTTGTCATTATTTTGAAAGATGTTAGTAGTATTTATCAGTCTTTGTATACTTTTTGTTATAAAGTTGTTTGAGTACCCGTTTGCTTTTATTCTGTGGTAGCAATCGTTGAATGTTTCTGTTAAATATATGTCATCCGTGTAATGTATATGCTTTTTTAGGTGTTCCAAGCAGTGATGGAAACCATTTAATTTTTTTGGTTAGTTTGGTTTCGTGGTCCGAAAATCTTATATTCTTGGTTTTGGTTTTGGTTTCGGTTTGCCAGGCCATGAAAACCTTGGTTTGGTCTTGGTTTTGGTTTGGTTTATTCAAAGGAAATCAGTAAAGTAAATCTTCAATTGAATATATTATAAAAAATAATTTATTAAAAATATAACAAAAACAAAATAATAAATTCAAGTTCCTTATGGCAAATGGCAAAAAAATATATATATGGAAATGAAATGACATATTCAATATGAAATTAAAAATGTTGCCAATATGGCAAAAAAAAATACATGGAAATGAAATGAAATAAAAAATGTTACAAATTTTTTTTTTCGTGAGGGCTAGATTATGCATTTCAAAGTGAAAAGAGCTGAATTTCAAGTTTTGTTTTGAAAATGTCTAATGACTTTTTAAGTAAAAATTTTAAATTGCTCCTGTAGGATTTTATTTCATTTTAAATTAAAACCATAAAACCAATAAATTTTTTAGTGGTTTTGGTATGGTTTCTGTATTTTAAGTTATGTTTTGGTTTTGGTTTTGGTTCCTTACATTTTGACTGGTTTTTTGGTTTGGTTCTGGTTCCAGGATTACATTTTTCTTTTGGCTTATGTGGTGGTTGGAAGTATAGTACATAAGTCTATCTGATGCAAACGGTTTTTGGTACCATTTTGTTTTAATTTTCTTATTGTCATCGTCTCTAATTAGTGTAATGTCCAGGTATTCCATTTTTAAGTCTTGTTCTAAGTCGACTGGAATTAGGTACTCCTAGTAGTTTCTCAAAGTCTGATATGCAATTGTTTAGGTCTGTTTTATCTAATATGATAAGGTTATGTTCTATGTATTTTTTTACATATGTTGCGACATGGTTTTGGAAAAGGCTCTTTGCCATCTTGAATTTTAAATCCATATATATATCAGCTATTATGGGTGCCATATTTAGACCCATAGCTATTCCTATTTTTTCTTTAAATAGTTGTTCTTTGTATATGAATATAGTTGCATCGTTTAGGAAAAAGCTGAGAAAATTTGTAAAAAATTTAATGTTGTTCCCTGTGATTTCGTCTAGTTTGATTTGATGTTCTGTGTTTATGATTTCAAGTAGGTTTTTAATGGGGATATTTGTAAACATGTTCACAACATCTACTTTTATTATGATTTGATTGTTTGTAATTAATATGTTTTTGAGGTCATCTATGATTTCTGTAGTATTTTGGACATTGTATGTGTGGCATCTTAAAAGTTTGAGGGTGTTTTCTAAGAAGATGAATGTGTTCTTTCCAATGCTGTTAATGGTAGACACTATGGGTCTAATTGGTTTTTCTGCTTTGTGAATTTTTATTACCCCGTAAATTCTGGGTATGAATGGATCCGTTGTCCAATCTTTCTTTATTTTTTCTTTTGTGGATGTTGTTAGTTTGTTGTTTTTTTCATTCAGGAGTTTTTTGGTTTTGTATTTTTATGATTTTTGGAGGGAGTCCATGATACTGTCTTCTTCGTTAATGTGTGCTCGGTATTTGTAGTACGTGCCTTCTAAGATACCCTTATTTTATAAGTATGTCCATTTTTTCTTCATATGTGTTCCTTTCTATAATGCAGGTGACCTTTCCCTTATCTGCGTTCGTTACATTATAGTAGATAAGCTATAGGAGTTCTATAGGATAGTAGATAAGCTATAGGAAAGGGGGTCTAAAATTACTTTTTAAGGGTTGCCGTTGTCCGTAAATCTATGTATATCTTAACATAGAAGCACGGAAGCACAAACATACAAACTGTTTTATCTATATTAGTGCATAAAAGCTCTAAATGATCTTTGATATCATCTTATACACATACACACACACATACATAAGCCGCAACCGGCTCTAAATGCCCTTTGATAGTATTTAATACACAAACATAAGCCGCAGACGCATGCCGCATCAATTTTTCGAAGCTCTGTGATAGCACATCTGTGATCACATCTGTGATGTGATCAATTTTTCGAAGCTCTGTGATCTTCCACACATACACACACACACATACACACATGAGGACAATATTCATAAAAGCTCTCTCCTCGCATATGCAGTCAACGTAAATAAGTAATGCAATCATAAAATCTTCAATAAATTTATTACAATAATGTTTACATCTTCCACTTATTTATACTTATACTCCCTTTCGATCCTGGTGAAAAAAATATGTGTCACTTAGCTATTACTTCAATTATCTTTTATATTTTTTCTGTACCCCAAATGGCTAAATTAAATCACCATAGTATTCAGGTTTTGGATGTTTCACCTTTGCTCAGAGAAAAACATGTTATAATGCATGTTAAAGCTTTAAAATCTTAATACACATAAACTCTCTGGCGCAAAAGCATTGACAAAAGACTTACTTTACATAATATTTATATACATATCACATATACATACATATATATTTCTTTTTATTTACATGAATTCTTTTTATTTATATGTTAAGATATCACACATATTTTTTTATTTATATGTGTAGCAATAATAAAAGTCGCACCAATTTTATAAATAAGACAATAAGTTGTGAAAATATTTTGCATAATCAACAGGAAAATACATATACATATAAAATTATTAATAACAGGTTCTGATTTAATGTGACCTCATTGCCCATTCAATAAATTATATTAACAACAAAACGCATATTCCAAGAGAAAATTATGTACTTTATACAATGATTAAAGGTTTTTACTTTAACTACTACTGAATTAATTTTAAGTAAAGTAAATGTGTAGCGTAAGTTTTGGATGTTATCAACTTTATCACTTTGAATAGGAATATATAAGTTTTTGTTGTAAAGAATATAATCTTTTATATAATCGTATAATATAATCGTGGTAATGTTTCACGTCGTTGCTTTGTGATTGATATTCTCAGCACCATGATTTAATTTTTACTGGATGTAGAACTTTTTTCTGACTATTGCAGGTTTTAATTTTTATTCAATGGAATTATAAAATGATAAAAGGAAAAAGAAAATGTAAAATTTTACTAATAGATTTATTCAATAATTTATATTAAAATACTGATATTTACCTAAAACTTAATTTTTGAATTTTTGATATATATTAAAGCAAGTTTAATAATAAAAATTCGAAACGATGATTACTAATTGCGCTATTATGTTATATGTCATGTTTTATTTAGTGTCATCAATCTGCAGAAGGTAAATAAACATTTATTATTGAAAAAATATAACACTTTATTTCAAGGTAAAACGTAACGAAAAAAACATTCTTAACATTCATCTGCCGAAAAGGGTCAATGGTACATTAGTTATTTGAAATTCCTCTTTCAACCGTTTATTATTATAAAATTTTTTAATATAAACTGATATAATAATTTTACCACAAGTATATAAGTATAATATATTAATGTGTTATTTCTTCTTCAACATTTTTCGGTATAAAAATAAATAAAATATACATTTTTTATATGGTACCAAAAAAAAATTGATTGGTTGTGTTTGTATATGTTATTGTTTGTTTAAATCATGTTCTGTAGGAACAAGAAATAACATTTACATATAAAAAAGTTGACCTACTACAGAAAATAATCTAAAAATCTAGAGTTTTTAATGATCGTCGTAAAAATTTATATATGAAAGTATTTCTTTGAGGATATTTAAGTTTTGCCTGGGTTTCGATTATGAAATAATACTGTTCTGCTGATTTTTATTTTATATAGTCATAATGTAGCTGTATATACAATATAAATATTTTTGATTAATTCAAAAATGAACCTGTTTTGATTTTTCTCATTTTAATACATACTTATATTAATAGATTCAGATAATGATGGTGTAGGTTATGCAATAATTTGAAGAAATTTTTTTTCGCGTAATTTTTTATATAATGTATTTATGGTTGAATGAATATATCGATAAAAATTTAATTACTATAGAATTATAAATCTCTCTTGAATTAAAATACTTTTGTATACAATTTCGCTATACCTAGGTATTTTCATATTATGACTATTAATTATTACATTTTATACGCTTATACCTTTTTGCATAAATTATCCAACAGTTTTTATATTATAATATCAACCATTATAATATCAACCAGTAATATTTCGTATTAATGCACAAGTGAGTTTGTACAAAGGTGGCTTTGTAAATACATAAGAAAAAAGATGTTTCTAAAAAAACAAATTAGATAATGTAATTTTTAAAGTTCAAGGTTATTGTCACATAACAATTTTCAAAAAAAGAAACCAAAACGAACTTTTATATATAAATAATTCTTTCTTCTTTATTCTGTGTTCTTAATTTTATATCAATTAGCCGGAACAAGTTATTGAATAATTTGAAAAATATTTAGCATAATTTAAAAGGTTGTAGAAATTTGTTGAAAATGAGTAATTATAGCGTTACAGAAACTGATAATAAAATTAAACAAAATATAAATTAAAAATTTGTATCACTTATAGAACTTGAAAAATAATCCACGGAGAATTCAAATTAGTTCAGTAAGGAGTAAGCTATATACTTATATATCATTTAATCATATGAACATAATACATATACACTTATAAAAAAATGATACTATCATTACTTTTTTATAAACTAGAAAATTGTCAGCTGTAGGCAAAAATCATACCAGTGAATTTATATTATTAAATATTAGTATAATAATCATATTTGTACTCTTAAAAAACTATCAGTTACTTTAAACCCGACAAAATAATTTTCAAAATATGTATACACCGTTTTAATATGAAAACCTTTATATGGAATATTATATTAATATTTTTACGAAATATGCGAATAAGCTGAAAGATAAAAAAAATCATTATTACATACATTTGTTACAAAAACAATAAACGTAGAAAATTACCCTCAAACATAAAGTAGAAAATTACCCTCAAACATAAATATATATGGACATTTAAGCTTAATATATATATACATAATTCAATATTTGTTTTGATGTTGAAGAAGAAAAACAAGTTTTGTATTGAAAAATATATTCCAATTCTATTCTATCATAATACATTTTATATAAATATTTTAAAATATATATTCTATAAGGATATCCAAATTATTTTTTAACTATAACCAATAGTTTTATATTAAAGTAAAATAATATCTTTAATTGTTTTTGGTATATATAATTTTTTTCATAATACTATAGATAATTTTTATGTACAATTTTTATGAAGCATAAAAAAATACTTTTTTCTCCTTGTCGTTGAAGAGCATCAAAAATTTCACACTTATTAGTCTACGAGTATATTTTGTCCTTTTTTAAATTTGGAATTTTGGTGCAGGTACCTGTAGTATTAGTGTACCACAATTTTTATTTTGCAATTTTTTTGTGTACCACAATTTTTATTTTGCAATTTTTTAAAAAATAATTTATTTAAAATTATACCATTTACAAAAATGAACAAAAATTTAATTATCATTGTGTCTAAAATAATGTACATAGGTTGTATATTTAATATTTCCAGTCTTAATTTGCCCATACATTTTTATTAAAATTACACTTGTTTTGAGTTTTAAAATTCAATTTTTATATTATAATCATTAATCAATAATATTAGCATATATAAATTTTTTAATAAATTCATTTTTTATATAATAATTAAATTTTAAATAAAAATATTTAATTTTATAATAAAAAAAACACACATATCTAACATAATTTTTTTGCTTCAGCATATGAAGCTTTGTGAACTGTATGAAAAATTAAATAGAAACGGATTTTCTTTTTAAAATAAAAAATTATTGAATTTGAATGCATACGAATATTTTTTTATTTAAATAGTAATTATTTAACATGGTACGATAAAATCGGCATATTATTTGCAAATTTTTATAGATTTACTGACGAAGTCATTGACATTTAATTGTGAATTCTTATGTCATTTTGGGATATATTCTTGTTAAAAAGAAGAAGTCTAGTATGTAATTAATTTTTTATTTAGTATATATAAGTTTTATTTTATCTCTTATTTTTGTTTTATTTTGTTTATTTTATTTCAAAAAACTTATTTTTGTTTTATTTTGTTTTTTAAGAAACTACATATGTATTTATATAAGTGTGTATTTAAATATAATTTTTATGACATTTGTAAAAATGTAAATTTGTATAAACCTTGTTTTGGTAAATAAAAAATAAATAAAACTTGTTTTCTGTTTTTTTCTTCATCCGGTTTCAGATATTTATATAATTATAAAAATTATAATTAAATTTATAATTTGGTATTCACACGGAAAAACTTTTTTGATTTTAAACATAAATATATAAATTTTTGTCTTTATTTTTTATTTATGTTTTCATAAAAATGTAAGTTTAAAATACAAAACAAAAAATAGAATTTTTTTTCAATATCAATACCGATTTAATAATTTTATTTATAATTTATATTTACTCTTTTATTTTTATCTGATAAATCGATAAATTTTCTAATACAGTAAACACTCTCTAACTGAAAATTGTTTTGTCTGAAATTGTAGCCATGTGATTTCTAGACGCATATATATACTATATTTTATATTATAAATAGTTTTACTTAAATGGAAGTAACTGTAGTCGGAGTATAAATATATAAAAATCAAAAACATTGATTCCGTATACAGTAAATCTTCGAGAACTGCGTAATACTATTTAGTTTACAAAAACTGTACAAAAAAAGCTTTACAAAAAAATGTATCTTTGCTTTTATGATTTTAGGGCGTCAAATGTAAAGTTTCTAAAATTAAATTTATAAAATTAAAAAATTGTGAATTATATCAAGGGTTTTTTTTTAAATGTTTTATTTTTTAGTTCATAAATTTTACACTTCATTTTTCTCAAATAAATAAAACAAAATTGAATTTATTTTTTTAAAAATAATTTTAACTTAATGGACCACTATTGGATCTCTCTAAATTAAGCTAGGTTTTTCATTGTTTTTGACAAGATTGATTTTATATTATATATATATATATGCATATTTTATATATTTCTTATTACATTTTTTATTATTTACAAATTGAAAAAATTTATTGAAAAAATTTATTGAAAAATAATTCAGCTAGTATTTCCTTTTTTTTTGCATCATATAAAATGATAAAATTATCTTGATTTAAGCTAATGTAAAAGAAAGGAAAAAAACTTATAAACTAATTTATGAAAGCAAAATTAAAAACCAAAATAATGAATATTTTTATATGTACACCTTATTGGGGACCTTATTAAGTAATTTTTCAAAACAAAACTATATTTTATTTATAAGAACTCAACGTGAAAGAGGAAAGTGGGGTGATATGAACATTTTACATAATAACCTATATTACATGGAATATGATTTTGATACTTGTTTCCATCACTTATTTGTTGTAAAAAACACTCCAAATCAGCATAAATAATGAATGGTGCTTCAACCTTATTTTTATGATTCTTAAATTCTAGCATCGCCTGTTCAGCTCTGTTGGCAACCTGATTTTGCATTTATTGAGAGTTTTACAATCTTCAATATGTTGAAGATATATTGAAGATTGTAAAAACCTGATTTTGCATTTATTGAGAGTTTTACAATCTTCAATATATGTATAAAAAGAGAATGAATTCCAGTAGAATGAAGATTTGCTTTGTATTCACATAATTAAACACTACGCTTGATATTTATTTTAAGATTAATAATTCCACTTTATTTTAATGAATAAATTTTGTGAATAAATTGTGTAAAATAGGTATAAGAATTATTTTGTTTTCGTGTCGAATAGAATAAAATTTATATGTTATTTCTGATTGATAAAATGTACAAATTTTTATTTTCAAATTAAAGCTGGCTACAATTCCAAGTGCAGAAGATGAGCTGACAGGTTCAGTAAAAAAGTCTGTAATAGTTTCAAATTTACGAGCAAAAATAGTAGCTCCATTTTTATGGTGACCAAAACCAATTACTTTCACTGGAATTCTATCATTAATTATGCAATAGGAAACCGCATCTTTTTTACATGATATACCAAAATCATTACAATTTGCAACAGTCGGATGTATATTGTTTGATATTCTGATTCTGATTTGTACGCAGAGAAATTATCAAGTGGACTTACAGAGAAATTATCACGCAGAGAAATTATCAAGTTGCTTCATACAATCAATTAAATGTAATAAGCAATGTACATTAAAAGAAACTATGTGAACCGAAAACTATTGGAAATTTTTTTACAAAGTCTTTTAACATTTCACCGGCAACTTCAATGTCTTTTTCAACTGTTCTTTCACATGAAAGCAATCTTATTGCTGAATGTAAGAGTAAAAATACATAGTATACATCATAATCAACTTATGTAAATAATATATAATAAAAATTGTCGATATTCTGTAGCATTCCAGTAAGCAAGATCATCAAGCGGTCGCATATTTCGAACGAATTCTGATGGTGTTCCACTTTGTATACTACGCAATACATAATTTATTTCCTCAGTTTTAAAGAATGTTCCATTGAAGTTACCCTTATTTAAATAAGTTAAAATTTTCTTCATAACGCCCAAATCAACTAAATGCATCACATCCAACGGAAATTGCGTTACAATACCAATATTTATTTCTTCTAAGATAATTTTTTTCCCTCTAAATTCTGGGCGATGATGGTCGGGGTCCATCCTTATCGAAAAACTATTATCAGTTCTAAGCGTACCAACTGTTTCATAAAAAGCAACTCTTCTCTGAATTACACACCCTCTTTGGTTACATTTTGGGCAACTTGTTTTTCCAGTGTGGTATTGTACTCCATATATAAAGCCCTAGCTGGACTATCTGCAATAAAGGCTCTAACTTTAAAACGTCTGCTTTCTGAACGATCATCTACTATAAATACACCATTATCTTCCAAAAATTTAATTTCATCTGCGACCATTTTTAAATATTCGTTCACATTATCTGGTTCCAGAAAAGCATCCTATTAAAAATGGGTTTTCGTTTCTGACATTTACAAACGTGCCAATTATGGGCCATAAAACTTTTCTGGAACTGGTAAATAAATTTAATCCATCGATACTAATATCCACAACGACGGTAAATACTAGTTATAAGAATGGAAAAGATTTTTTTTTGAAATAATTTTCTATATCAAAATGAATATATGGCCAGATGAAAAATTAAATATTTCTGGTGACTTTCCACTTGTTTGAAGAAGTGTTCTGGCACATAATGGCACATTTTTTACATTCGACCGGCGTAGAGATTTCAATAAAGAATCAATTTTGTTTTGAACTGCCCATGTTCGCAATTCCACGCATAACGTCGTATTTATTTGAATTGCTTCTGAACTATCCATTCTATACCTTTTCAACTTCAAATTGGAAATAAGCAATAACAAATTGGAAATAAGCAATATCAAATTGGAAATAAGCAATGTCAAATTGGAAATAAGCAATATCAAATTGGAAATAATCATTTTCAAATTGGAAATAATCATTTTCAAATTGGAAATAAACTTTAAAAATTGGAAATAAACATTAAACATTTTAAAATGAAAAGGTATAGCAAGCCGGGCACCATAAAACAATGTGTAAAGTTTTTCATTTGTTGTATTTTCGCCAAAAAGATAAAAGTTTTCTATTGTCGATATCTAATAATAATATTATTGCGCTTAAAATTCCGTATATTAAGAAAAGGGAAGCTGATAATATTAAAAAACAAATTTGTGCTTTGTATAACAATGGTGGGGATTGGAGAGCGCTCGCAAAAACATTAGGAGTGAAAACGACAACTTCGTATAGATGGGTTAATGGACAGAACGTGGCTGAAAAGCAACGAGGTGGGAATAGAAGAAGTAAAATCACAAACGAACATCGTAATTTTATGGAGCAATGCGTTGAACAAAATACAAGAATTACTTTAAAGCAATTGAAAGAGAAACTTATTCAGGCTTATCAGATTGATGTGTCCGTGGAATGTGTGCGCAAACATTTAGATGGTATGCTTTTTACACTCAAGGATATTCGAAGGGAACCTGAAAATGCAAATAATGAAATTAATAAGACAAAAAGACGTCAATATGTTGAACAACTGATTGCATATCAATCTGAAAATAGACCAATCATTTATATGGATGAAACGAACTTTAATCTTTTCGTATCAAGGACAAAGGGAAGATCGATAAAAGGAAGCCGTTGTAGTTATATTGCAGCAGGCTGTCGTGGCGCCAATATTCATATTATTGGATGCATAGGTAATGTGGGGCTTATTCATCACGAAGTAAGAAGAGGAGCATTTAAAACCCCGCAAGCTAAGGAGTTCATACGCAATTGTCTGAGAAATGCTCTAACCAAATATCAATCACCAGTCGTAATGGTAATTGACAATGCACCGTGTCATACATCTATTGAACATGTGTTTCTTGAAAGTGAATTTATAAATCATCGGTTATTAAGATTAGGCCCGTACAGTCCAATGTTAAACCCAATAGCACTTGCTTGGTCAGCTCTTAAGGCTTCTATAAAACGAGATCTAGCAACTGAAATGCCACAGATTTTAGAAGGTGAAAATAGAACAAATTTGACCCAAACTGAATTTCGCCTACAAAGGATTGAAAATATTATACAACGGAATGTACCAAATTTATCTGTTGCAAATTGTGCTAAATATGTTGCATATGTTCAAAAATTCATACCGGATGTTTTAAATTTGATTGATATCCTTTTTTAATTTATTATATTAATAAAGTTTTGATCATAAATATTGTTGTACCCCGTGTGTTTTTGTAACTTAAATGATTATTTCCAATTTTTAAAGTTTATTTCCAATTTTTAAAGTTTATTTCCAATTTGAAAATGATTATTTCCAATTTGAAAATGATTATTTCCAATTTGACATTGCTTATTTCCAATTTGACATTGCTTATTTCCAATTTGATATTGCTTATTTCCAATTTGATATTGCTTATTTCCAATTTGAAGTTGAAAAGGTATAGTAATGTCATCATAATTTTCAGCATCGAAATTAGTTTCACAAATTTGATCATCACTTTCATCACTGTTGCTACGATCATTTGGTAATAAATCTGGTCTCAATTCATTCACAATTTCACAGGGTAAATTAGAATTAACTGCACCAAATTTATCCAAATTTGTATATCTTAATACATCCATTTTGTATTCCCTTTCAATTTTGGACATTTTATTTTGGAAACTTGTTTTTGACATTTTTGTTTATATTATTCTGAACTTATAATATTCTAAAATGTAGAGGAAGGGAAAAGTTATTGTTAGATATATGCATGAGTATATAAAATTCTTCACCAAAAAAACATAGATGACATGCAAATTTGATCAAATGAGATAAATGGGAAAATTTTATGATATAAACTTATAATATTAAAATAATAACATTTTAATACCTTCCTTTACATTTTATAAACAATTTTTTGTACTATAAAAATAAACTAATTATTACTTATTTATTAAGTTAAAAACAATTTTTTTACTCACCTTATTTATTCACAAAACTTGATTTTTCACTTTTATTATAACCTATAAAACTCAGATACGCCACGTAATAGTGAGTATTCATTACTGAGTATTCATGCTCAGTACTGATATCATTATGAATAATCACACCAATTTCATTAATGAATATAGTACTGAGATCTCAATGATATAATTTAAAGCGAGATAAAGATATGTTAATAAAGGTTTTTGTTTCAGTTTATTACTGAATGTTCAGGGGTGATGTATGTAGTATTTTCATCAGTTACTATTCACCAGTAATACATACTCATTTTTATTTGTATCATACACAAAATTTAACTAAAACATTAACAAAAATTTCACTGAAAACTGCCCTAGCCTAATTCTGATTGTAATGTAAAAAATGTAATTAAAAATAATTTAACAAATTTTTTGGAATTAGAAAACTATATGCAATTTCTGAAAAGCATTATTAGAAAACCAACAAATATTCTAGAGTAATTACATAGACGTATGGATGAAATTCACAACAGTACAAATATATCAAACAATATACATCCGACTGTTGCAAATTGTAATGATTTTGGTATATCATGTAAAAAAGATGCGGATTCCTATTGCATAATTAATGATAGAATTCCAGTGAAAGTAATTGGTTTTGGTCACCATAAAAATGGAGCTTCTATTTTTGCTCGTAAATTTGAAACTATTACAGACTTTTTTACTGAACCTGTCAGCTCATCTTCTGCACTTGGAATTGTAGCCAGCTTTAATTTGAAAATAAAAATTTTTACATTTTATCAATCAGAAATAACATATAAATTTTATTCTATTCGACACGAAAACAAAATAATTCTTATACCTATTTTACACAATTTATTCACAAAATTTAATCATTAAAATAAAAAAACTTTTTTATTAGGTAATAAGTAAATAAATACAAAATGACTGACGAACTATCAACAATAATGGACAATTACGAAAACGATCTAAATAGTGAAAATATAACTCAAGGATTTGTTTTTTCAACACCAATTAGAACACGTAATGTTTTGGCAAATAAAATTATTTTATAATTAATTTACTTTAAATTTGTAGAAAAACGTAAAAAAGTAGATAATAACTTTTACTACTTGAAGGACCTCTCTAATACAGATCAATATGATGTCAATCAAGAAGATTGTAGTATGAAGAGAGCAAAACAAACTTAATAGTTTTTATTTTACAAAAAAGATATATTTTATAATTAATTTATTTTAAATTTATAGGAAAAAAATATGAAACTGGCAAAAAATTTTACAATGACGAGCCCTCTACAAGCACAGTCGTTTGCAAAATTAATTTGGATTCTGGTCTCGAGACACAAGAATCGCGTAATGTTTTGTTTTTAAATAAATTTTAATTTTATTATTAATTAAGAAGAAATTATACAAATGATAAAAATGTTTAGAATTGAATTTCTCGCAGGATTTATTTTAGTCATGCATCGCTTATGATGAGCAGAACAATAACGAAAATGATGATGAAACACAAGTGAATATAAATGTTGATGAGACACAACTGAACATAAAACAGCCATCACATGTAGAAAATAATACTTCAAATAATAAAGGTATTATTATATAGCAAGGTATTTGTAAAATATAAATTAGTAATAAATTTATTATTTCAGAACTGTTGGAAAAAATTTTAAATGTGGTACTGGAGAATCAAAAATATATTGTAAAAATAAATGAAAAAGTAGATAAGATTGAAAAAATGGTAAACTATTTAATTTTTGAATTTTTAATAAATATTACAAAAAAATACAGTTATTAACAAAAAATTCAGAGGATTTGGCAGTAACAAAAATGATTAAAAAGAATTTGATGCACGCTCAACAGACGTGTGATTCTATAAAAAAAATTAACAGGTGAAGAAACTAATAATTTAGAAGTTGAAATTGAAGCCCTTTTACCAGCTACAAACATTGCTGAGCTCAGTGATTTGGAAGAACGACCTAAAAATGATAAATTCAAATCTAAATTGGTATTTATTATTAAAATATAATTTTTATTTATTATAACATTTTTATCTTTATCGTTTAGATTTCTTATCTAAGGCGATATAAATTTGCCGATGGTTTAGAGAGGGCGTTTAGGCTAATAGCTACTGACGATGTGTATCGACATTTCAATTTACATGGTGTAGCTGGAAAAAAAAGCTTAATACAAATAGATGTATTTAAAACTATTTTTGTTTTAAACTAAATATATAATTTTTATATGAATTATTCTTCTTTTCAGAAGCGTGCATTTTTTTTGTATATGTATATTTACACATATGTATATTATTTTTCGGGGTCTTTTTATATATGCATTTTATTTTATTTTGTATTAACTTTGTATCAAAAAAAATTTTTATTCACTAGGAATCTAAAAAAAAAAAAGAATTTTTTATATATATATATTTTTTTTATAATTTCATTAAGGATTTTATATATTTATTATTTTATATATTTTTTATAATTAAAAATTTTAATTTTACTTTTTGGCCATTAAATTTTAAATTATTAAAAAATTTAAATTTTTTAATAATTTGCCAAAAAATAAATTTTATTATTTTCCAATATTAAAACTAATAGATTTTGTGTAATAATAATTATAAAAAATAATGAAGATCCGTATCTTCCTAAAGATTTTGATTTATTCATTTTAGCAAAATAAGTTATTTAATTATTTATACAAGAAAATTGATTTAAATTTTTATATATATATTTGATTTATTGTATATAATTTTTTTTTTATTAGAATCCCGTTTTTTATATATATATATTTTGGAATTTGTATATTAGAAAGAATGACTTACTACTTAAAAAAAATTTTCCGCTTCTCTGCTTTCTCCGCTACCAGCTTTTTCTTCTATATATTTTAGTGAAAATTTTGCTTCTTCTACTGCAACTTTTTGTTAACTGCAACTTTTCTGCTATCACTATTTTTATTTTAATTTTATTAAAAAGATGTTTTATTTAAATTACTGCTACTTTTGTTTTTTTTTTTTACAAAAAAAAATTATAATAATTATAAGATTTTATTTAACGTTAAATTTTTATATATATTTTTTAACTATTTTTAGTCCACTTTTATTTTATGATAGTCTTTTTTCTTTTATTTTAATTTTAACATCCCGTTTTACCTTTACACAAAATTCTTTTGGATAAGAAACGTACTTCTTACCCTGTCCGCAGCGCCATTTGTTGTAATTTCATATATTACAAGCATAAATAATGTTTTATTTTGTATCTCACCTATTGTTTTAACCTTTACTTTTCGTCTTTTAAAATAAAATACCTTTTTTGTTTCTCAACTTTAACTATTTATTAATAATTCAAATATTCTTTTAATTTTTTTTATTAAACGTCAAAAAAAAATAAAGTTAAAAAATCAAAAACAATATATAAAAAAAATATATATAAATATAATTTTAAAATATAAGAGTCGAAGAAAAATTTTCTTCGACCCTTATATTTTTTCTAAGAGGGAAGGTGTTGTGAATTGAGGCACCCTGTGCTTCAATTCACAACGGAAATTAATAAATTTCCAATTAATAAAATTTTCAAAATTAATAAATTGATTTAAATCGAAAAACAAAAGTTTCAAATTACGAGTTGCTCGTGCACAGAGAAATAATTTAATTTAATTAATAATAATTTCTCTGTGCTGACAATGCGTAAAATCAATCAGCCAATTAAATTAAAATTGATTTTACATATTTTGTTGGAGAAGCTGATTGGTTTTCCAAAATCTTATTGGAGATTTTGGAAAGCCAAAAAAGCTCTCCAACAAAATAAAAAAGAAAGTAAAATTAAAATCATGACCAGTTGATCGGGAAAAGTGGATTTTCTAAAAAAGTAAAACTTGATGAGATTTCAAACTAGACAGATTTATAATTTTCAATCGAAATTAGTCAGTTTGTTTATATTTGTTTAGCCAACCTAAAATAAAATAAATATATTAGTAAAAATGAAATGAAATGATTTTAATTACTTAACTTTAATTCCATCCAAGGTGTGGTACAATAAAAATTCCAGGTTGTTTTATCTGAAAATAAATGTTTTTTATATTCAATATACAAAATATAAAACGCAACATACCTTAGGTGTCCTCAACAACTATTTCATAGTTGAATTTACCAATTGGATCAATTTATTGGAAATTGATGTCCAATGGTAAACAAACCGGCATAACCTGTAAAAAAACAATGAAAATTTAGATATATATGAAAATATTGGATTAGACATGTACAATGCCGTAATCCATGGTTTATATATATTAATGGAACCAGAAAAGGCTCCTAAATAATAAATTGTAGAACTTACCTGGATTTATTCTTGATTTTAGCCGAAATTCTGGAAAAACTTCTGCTCGTTTGCGGCTGTCAAACGAGAACTTGTTGATTGCCCTGTGTGCAGAACTTTATGTTCAGCCATATACAATCTTACTTACCCAGTAGAATGAAGTGTCGCGAATCCAAAAATCTTAAACAAAACATAAGAAAAGGAGCATAAAACATAAAATTATGCTTTTAAATATGTTATGGAAAACATAATTGGAGTGAATGAAACCGATCGGGTAAGTGAGATAGATATAGAACAACAAATTAAGTTCTCTTAATTCAGCAAACGGCAAGGTGCCACTATATCGATGAAATGTAACGCAGGGATGTACAAATTAGATAAATTATAGCATAATTTAAATCACAAAAATTATAAAATTTAACAGGAGAAAACAATAAAATGTTACAAAACATAACAAATTGAGAACATCTGAAGGCAAATATATCATAAAAATTTGATATAACATGGAAATAAATAAATTAAGTAGTTTATGGTAGGTTTACAAGGTAATATGCTATAATTAACGTGCAGCCCTGCAAAAAATGGACCAGAACAAACTATAAAAGACGGCGCAACGAATTAATCATTCTCTTTCGTTATCAGATTTTGGTGAGATTCACATTAAATTAATCAAAACAAGGCAAATTTATCAAAATTATTGCAAACAACACATCATCGCAAACAAACATAATTTTTTCAATAATACAACAAAAATATAACAAGGAGTCAACTACAAACAACAAACAACGAAAATCAACGTGAGTATTGTATGGATAAGATCATAAATACACGAAAGTGGAAATTTTATGATTGTTCCTACTTTACTTTGGGAATAATAATTTGTTGTAGAATTATATAAGGTTTTTTTTCTGCCATTTTGGGAATAATTCGTACAATTCATTCCTTTGGTTTTTTTTTCGAATATTTTAGAAATTGGAGCAATTTAAAATTATAATTTGGAAATTATAATTTACAACATCACACATAAATAAATAAAATATTTTTTTTGAAATATAATAAAATCATATTGATTCTTTTTTTTATTTTAATATTTGTATATAAATAGAGTAATTTGGTTATATTTGGTCAACACAAAATTAAACAATTTAAATTGCTAACGGGCCATAACATAAAGTAGAATTTATTTTTTTTTGTGTCAAACAATCAATTACAATAAAGCAATTGCGTTAACAACAGTATTTGAAACCCCAACTAAAACCGCAACTGACAAGTATAAATCGTTTTTTTTTGTTGTTTAAAGTTAAAATTTTATGGATATATTTAAAACAATTTTTTTTATTATCGTGAATTTTATTTACACCACCTTGGTAGTACTTTGATATTATACATAATAAACATATAATTTCATTTGTTTAATTAAAATTTGGCGCAAATATTAATAAATTTTGATAATCATTTTGACGTTAGTGTCTTTCGCATTGGTATCGCTTTTGCATCAAACATAAAAGAACACGCGGTTTTGTATACAGTGTCAGTATTGGGTGACAGTTAAATACTTTTGTTGTGCATATTGAATTAAGGTATACACATAATTAACGCAACTTCTAACGCAAATTTTTTTAATTAAGGCATACATACAATTAACGCAACATTAACGCATTTTGTAAATTTATATAAATTAATATTTGAATTTGTTTGAAATTTTTTTTTGTAAATAATTTGGAAATTTAGATCAACAATTTGTCAACAATTTGAGTTTTATAAATTAATTATATTAAAGTAATATTGAATTTATTATTATAATTTTATTTTTTTGAGTTTATCAATTTTATTTTAAATTTTAATTTAATTTGTTTAAATTTTTTTTTTTGTTTAATTAATTTTTTTTAATAAATTATATACAATTTTTTTTTCTCGATATTTAATAAATAAATAATTTGATCGTAAGCGAAGCATAGTCTTTTATTTTTAGTTCACGGAGAAGAATTTAATTAATTTTAATTTTATCTAGCTCACCGAACATTTTGGTCCTTCGAACCGGATATATTGTAACGCGCGGTCCGATTAATAATTATTGAATATTTAGGGTAGTAATTGATTGTTTTCTTTTCATTTTATTTGAAATTTGTACGTCAGTGGTGCAATAGTTGGCAATTTAAAAGCAGGGTTAGTTGGTAACGTTTAATTGTTATTGTCCAGTCAGTTTTTAGCCAAATAAAATTAATCTTTTATCAAACGCTATACCGTGGTTGTATTTGAACATGTCTATGCAACTAAAAGGTGCTCTGACAAAACAGCAAGTGTTGGCAGATAAAATTCAACGGATTATCATCAACGCCAAGAAAACTAAGCTTGACAAGCGAAACGTGGGATTCTACGAAACGAAGATCAGTAGTTTGGATGAACAATGGAAGCAGTTTAATGACAACGATACAATTATTCGTGAATTAATTGCAACATCTGGAGAACAATGCGCTGATAACTACATAGTGAACGATGTGTATGCAGATATAGATGTACTATATACAGAATATATTGGTGAATTAAAGGATAACTTGAAGCTTAAACAACCAGCAGAAGTTAAACAACCAGTCATCACAGATACAACTATGAATGATACAATACATCATGCTAATGTTCAAGTACATCTACCACGCATAACATTGCCGAAATTTAATGGCGATTATATGGAGTGGAGATCATTTCACGATTTGTTTACCACTATGATTCATGCTAACACACAACTGTATCCAGTACAAAAACTACAATATTTGAAAGGATGTTTAGTTGGTGAAGCGGAACGACTACTAAGACACATTCCAATTACAAACGATGATTATGAACCTGCTTGGAGAAAATTGAAATGCAGATATGAGAATAAAAGATTATTAGTAAACACACAAATAAAAATATTAGTGAATCAACCAAAAATACTCACCGAAAGTAGCAAGGCATTAAAACAACTTATTGAAACAACAGAAGAATGTGAACAGCAATTAAAATCACTAGAAGTGGATATATCCACATGGGATACAATTATCATTTACTTACTAGTACAAAAGGTACCATTTGTCACAATGCGACTTTGGGAAGAAGAGTTAGGTGATGGACAAGATCTTCCGTCACTGGACAAATTTAAGAAATTTTTGAATACAAGATTCAGAGTTTTAGAAGCCGTATCACATTCAACAACAACTAGTAAAACAACAACAGTCACCAAAAGTTATCATAGCGCTACAAGTACTAAATGTCCAGCTTGCAATGGTTCACATTACGTTGGAACATGTAAAAAATTTTTACAAATGGACATCAAACAACGTAGAATATGTATTGGAAACAGTGGTCGATGTTTTAATTGTTTTTCTGGAGGCCATGTTGTCACGAAGTGCACAAGCAAAAACACATGTAGACAGTGTCAAAAAAATCATCACAGTTTGTTACATTTAACAAATCCTAACGTTCATGGATCATCACATAACTCACAGGGGGTTAAGGATCAGCACAGAACTGAAGGGCAAGGTCGTCAAAGAGAAAAGTCGCAATCCAATAATAATTGCACAATGACGGAGCAATCAGCAAATTTTTTGACAACTGAACAACATGAAGTACTTCTGGCAACAGCATTAGTCGCAGTTTATGATCGAAATGGAAGATCAATAATGTTACGCTGTTTAGTGGATCCTGGATCTCAATCATCGTTTATCACAGAAAGCAGTTGTAAAAGATTGGGAGTTCATGGTACGCCAGCTAAAATTGAAGTTACTGGTCTCAACACGAGTAAAACAGCAATGGCGAATAGACAAGTAAAAATCCAATTGCATGATCATATGTCAAAATCACACAAGGTGAATGTCAGCATGCTTGTAATCAAGAAAATTACGGATTTATTGCCATCACGCACAACTACAAAAAGGCAGTGGGTGCATCTCGACAATTTAGAATTAGCAGATCCCACATATCATAAACCAGGAACAATAGATATACTTCTAGGGGCACAGGTATATGCTGAAATCATACAAGGAGGATTAGTTAAAGGTCCTAAAGATGCACCAGTTGCAATACAAACAATGTTAGGATGGATAGTTTTAGGAAGTAGTTCCAATATGTCCAGTCAACATGTTCAAACTTTTACGATTCGTCAAAATCCACCAGATGAACTCTGTCATCAATTAAAGCAATTTTGGGAATTAGAAGAAGTATCAACAAAGAAAATCTTGCAACCTGATGAGCAGGAATGTGAAGAGATTTTCAAAACAACACACAGCAGACTTTCTAACGGGCAATATCAAGTGAAGCTTCCGTTTGTTGGTGGTCGGAATCCAGAGCTAGGTTTGTCTAAGGAAGTGTCACGAAAACGTTATAATATTTTGCAGAACAAATTGAAAAACAATATCGAATTGGAAAATGAATATTCAAAATGTTTAGATGAATACATAGAAATGCAACAGATGGAGATAGTAATTGATAACAAAGATGAACCAAATTATTACATTCCACATCACGCAGTATTTAAAGAAAGTACTACAACAAAACTTCGGGTTGTGTTCGACGCTTCTGCAAAAGCAACAAATGGAAAATCATTGAACGAACAGATGTTGGTGGGTCCAACAATCCAACCAACACTGTTTGCAACTTTAATGAAATGGCGAAAATATAAAATTGCAATGACGGCAGATATAGAGAAAATGTATCGCATGAGTTTAGTACATCCTGATCATCGCAGATATCAAAGGATCATTTGGAGCGATCCTGTAAGTAAAATGGAACGTGATTACCAACTAAAGACTGTGACACAAGCGGTATTTTCGGATTTCTACGTTGACGATTTGTTAAGTGGGGCAGACAACATCGAAGATGCCATCGAATTACAACAACAATGCATAAATATGTTACAAAAGGGTCATTTCAAGTTACGCAAATGGGCAAGTAATGTTCCAGAAGTAGTAGAAAATTTGCCATTAGATCATCGTGAGTTAAAAGAAACATTTAAATTTGATGAACATGACATATTGAAAACATTAGGTATTCGATGGTATCCAGGAACCGATCACTTAACATTTATGGTTGTCAGTAAAATTAAGCAAGCCAATACCAAACGTTCGATTTTATCACAAGTTGCATCATTGTATGATCCCCTAGGTTGGATATCACCAGTGATAATAGTGGCAAAGCTGTTAATTCAAAAATTATGGATGACAGGTTCAACATGGGATGCAGAAGTAGATCAAACAATTGCAGCGCAGTGGGAAGGTTTCAAGACTGAATTGATGGATTTGAACAAAATTCGAATTCCAAGGTGGTTAGGTAGCAGCGATCAAGCAATAAGCATGCAATTACATGGATTTTGTGATGCGTCTATTCACGCCTACGCTGCTGTCATATATAAGCGGATACAACATCAAAATGGAACTACAACATCAAAATTAATTGCGTCAAAAACAAAGGTTGCACCGATCAAACCTGTGACTTTGCCTCGGTTGGAGTTGTGCGGTGCGCTCATTTTAGCTCGATTGTTTACTGCAACACAAAATGCTATGGGTCTTAAAAATTGTGCAACGACAGCATGGATAGATTCAACGATTGCATTACAATGGATACAAAATCATCCATCGAAATGGAAAACATTCGTGTCACATAGAGTTGCAGAAATACAAGAAAGAGTAGAACCGAGCTTATGGAGACATGTGCCCACCGAGCATAACCCAGCTGATCTGGCTTCCAGAGGAATAAACGTAAAGAACATCATACATAACGAATTTTGGTGGAATGGCCCGACGTGGTTAGTAAAGGATGAAACCGAATGGCCAAAATTGAGTATTGCTACTACGACACCAGTATTAGAAGCAAAAACAGCAACATCTAAGTCATTTTTTATTCAAATGGATGACACGTTTCAACAGTTTTCGTCGTTTGTAAAACTATCACGAATAATAGCATTGGTACTACGGTTTAAATACAACGCAAAAAAGAAAGGTGATAAAACAAGTGGAACATTAACAGCAAATGAAATACGCTTAGCACAAAATACAATATTTAAGAGAATACAACAATGCGAATTCAACGAGGAATATCAACAGCTAATTAAAGGAAATGCTATAAGTCAGAAATCAAAACTAATTTCGTTAATGCCGTTTTTAGATGAGCACCAAGTCATGCGAGTAAGAGGAAGATTGGAAAATGCAAATATACCATACAATAGAAAACATCCAATAATTTTGCCATCGAATCATCATATAACTAATATCATAATTGACGAGTTACATCAAGATACACTTCATGGAGGTGTATATTTAGTACTGAACACAAGTCGACGCATGTATTGGATTATAAATGGAAAAAAGGAGATTGCAAAACGAATTAACAAATGCGTAATTTGTATACGACAACGTAAAGAAGTGAAAGTACAATTAATGGGTAATTTACCTAGAGCACGCATTAACATCACGAAACCATTCGTTCATGTAGGAATGGATTTTGCAGGGCCCGTTATGTTAAAATTGTCATCACATCGAAGCGCACGTCAGTACAAAGGATATATTTGCATATTTATTTGCATGGCTACGAAAGCAATACATCTAGAATTGGTATCAGATTTAACATCTACAGCATTTATAGCAGCATTTCGAAGATTTACATCGCGTAGAGGATTATGTACTGATCTATATTCCGACTGTGGAACAAATTTTAAAGGAGCAGAAGTAATTCTAGATAAAGAATTCAACAAAGCAATGAAGGAAGCATCAAGGAAGCAAGCTCTAACCCAATTTTTTAGTTTACAACAAATAAATTGGCATTTTAATCCTCCAGGAGCACCTCATTTTGGTGGATTATGGGAGGCAGGAGTAAAGTCAATCAAGTTTCATCTACGCAGAGTAATCGGAAAAAATATTTATTCATTTGAGGAATATTCGACGTTGTTGTGTCAGGTAGAAGCATGTCTAAATTCCCGACCACTCACTGTAGTCGATCAACATACTGATAATATGGAAGTTCTAACACCTGGACATTTCTTGATTGGTCAAGCACTAAATGCAGTACCAGAATCAACTGTATTAGAAAAGGTGGCAATTGGTCAAAGATGGAGGCACATGCAATATTTGACACAGCAATTTTGGAAAAAATGGTCGACTGAATACTTGAACACACTACAGCAGCGAACAAAGTGGCAGTCAGTAGAATCAAATCTCAAAGTAGGGGATATAGTACTGGTTAAAGAAGAGACAACAGCGCCAACTTTTTGGCCACTCGGAAAAATAGAAGAAGTGTATCCAGGAGATGATGGACTGACTCGTGTTGTTCAAGTTAAGACGCAACATAGCTCATTTCGCCGACCAGTTACAAAAATCTGTCCATTGATAACAGATATTAATAGAGTAACAACATTAGAAACTAATGGGGTTTAAAAAAATGACATGTTGTATCGTTATGTTCTGTTGTCGTCCAAGTGTTCTATGTTATTCAAATGCATAATAATTAACTAATACTTTATTTTTTTTTCCATAATAGGTAAAAATGAATCAATTTGAAAATGAAGATTTTTTGACCATTTGGGAGGATGTCCAATTGTCACCGCAACGTGATGAATCAGCAGCAGCAAAACCAGCTGAGAAAGAGGAATCAACCGTCGTGATTAATAATCGATACATCACTGATTGGAACTCGATTCGGCCATCTGAAACCATCACTGAAATAAAAATGCGGATTGAAAATGATATTCAAAAATTCATTACCAGGGAAGGCGAACATATTTTTATCCCGAAACATGTTTTGAAAAGGATAGATTTTCAGAAAATTCTACGATCAAAACAAAGGGATTTTCGAATCAATCTACCAGATCGTTGGAGCGTTCGGGTTCGTGTGTACATTGATGGGAAGGTGAAATTTCACCATCATCAACGGCGCACACGTACCAACAAAAAGGCAAAGGAATAGATTGTTGAACGGATTCGTTCAACAGGGGGGAGAATGTTTAGCCAACCGAAAATAAAATAAATATATTAGTAAAAATGAAATGAAATGATTTTAATTACTTAACTTTAATTCCATCCAAGGTGTGGTACAATAAAAATTCCAGATTGTTTTATCTGAAAATAAATGTTTTTTATATTCAATATACAAAATATAAAACGCAACATACCTTAGGTGTCCTCAACAACTATTTCATAGTTGAATTTACCAATTGGATCAATTTATTGGAAATTGATGTCCAATGGTAAACAAACCGGCATAACCTGTAAAAAAACAATGAAAATTTAGATATATATGAAAATATTGGATTAGACATGTACAATGCCGTAATCCATGGTTTATATATATTAATGGAACCAGAAAAGGCTCCTAAATAATAAATTGTAGAACTTACCTGGATTTATTCTTGATTTTAGCCGAAATTCTGGAAAAACTTCTGCTCGTTTGCGGCTGTCAAACGAGAACTTGTTGATTGCCCTGTGTGCAGAACTTTATGTTCAGACATATACAATCTTACTTACCCAGTAGAATGAAGTGTCGCGAATCCAAAAATCTTAAACAAAACATAAGAAAAGGAGCATAAAACATAAAATTATGCTTTTAAATATGTTATGGAAAACATAATTGGAGTGAATGAAACCGATCGGGTAAGTGAGATAGATATAGAACAACAAATTAAGTTCTCTTAATTCAGCAAACGGCAAGGTGCCACTATATCGATGAAATGTAACGCAGGGATGTACAAATTAGATAAATTATAGCATAATTTAAATCACAAAAATTATAAAATTTAACAGGAGAAAACAATAAAATGTTACAAAACATAACAAATTGAGAACATCTGAAGGCAAATATATCATAAAAATTTGATATAACATGGAAATAAATAAATTAAGTAGTTTATGGTAGGTTTACAAGGTAATATGCTATAATTAACGTGCAGCCCTGCAAAAAATGGACCAGAACAAACTATAAAAGACGGCGCAACGAATTAATCATTCTCTTTCGTTATCAGATTTTGGTGAGATTCACATTAAATTAATCAAAACAAGGCAAATTTATCAAAATTATTGCAAACAACACATCATCGCAAACAAACATAATTTTTTCAATAATACAACAAAAATATAACAAGGAGTCAACTACAAACAACAAACAACGAAAATCAACGTGAGTATTGTATGGATAAGATCATAAATACACGAAAGTGGAAATTTTATGATTGTTCCTACTTTACTTTGGGAATAATAATTTGTTGTAGAATTATATAAGGTTTTTTTTCTGCCATTTTGGGAATAATTCGTACAATTCATTCCTTTGGTTTTTTTTTCGAATATTTTAGAAATTGGAGCAATTTAAAATTATAATTTGGAAATTATAATTTACAACATCACACATAAATAAATAAAATATTTTTTTTGAAATATAATAAAATCATATTGATTCTTTTTTTTATTTTAATATTTGTATATAAATAGAGTAATTTGGTTATATTTGGTCAACACAAAATTAAACAATTTAAATTGCTAACGGGCCATAACATAAAGTAGAATTTATTTTTTTTTGTGTCAAACAATCAATTACAATAAAGCAATTGCGTTAACAATAGTATTTGAAACCCCAACTAAAACCGCAACTGACAAGTATAAATCGTTTTTTTTTGTTGTTTAAAGTTAAAATTTTATGGATATATTTAAAACAATTTTTTTTATTATCGTGAATTTTATTTACACCACCTTGGTAGTACTTTGATATTATACATAATAAACATATAATTTCATTTGTTTAATTAAAATTTGGCGCAAATATTAATAAATTTTGATAATCATTTTGACGTTAGTGTCTTTCGCATTGGTATCGCTTTTGCATCAAACATAAAAGAACACGCGGTTTTGTATACAGTGTCAGTATTGGGTGACAGTTAAATACTTTTGTTGTGCATATTGAATTAAGGTATACACATAATTAACGCAACTTCTAACGCAAATTTTTTTAATTAAGGCATACATACAATTAACGCAACATTAACGCATTTTGTAAATTTATATAAATTAATATTTGAATTTGTTTGAAATTTTTTTTTGTAAATAATTTGGAAATTTAGATCAACAATTTGTCAACAATTTGAGTTTTATAAATTAATTATATTAAAGTAATATTGAATTTATTATTATAATTTTATTTTTTTGAGTTTATCAATTTTATTTTAAATTTTAATTTAATTTGTTTAAATTTTTTTTTTTGTTTAATTAATTTTTTTTAATAAATTATATACAATTTTTTTTTCTCGATATTTAATAAATAAATAATTTGATCGTAAGCGAAGCATAGTCTTTTATTTTTAGTTCACGGAGAAGAATTTAATTAATTTTAATTTTATCTAGCTCACCGAACATTTTGGTCCTTCGAACCGGATATATTGTAACGCGCGGTCCGATTAATAATTATTGAATATTTAGGGTAGTAATTGATTGTTTTCTTTTCATTTTATTTGAAATTTGTACGTCAGTGGTGCAATAGTTGGCAATTTAAAAGCAGGGTTAGTTGGTAACGTTTAATTGTTATTGTCCAGTCAGTTTTTAGCCAAATAAAATTAATCTTTTATCAAACGCTATACCGTGGTTGTATTTGAACATGTCTATGCAACTAAAAGGTGCTCTGACAAAACAGCAAGTGTTGGCAGATAAAATTCAACGGATTATCATCAACGCCAAGAAAACTAAGCTTGACAAGCGAAACGTGGGATTCTACGAAACGAAGATCAGTAGTTTGGATGAACAATGGAAGCAGTTTAATGACAACGATACAATTATTCGTGAATTAATTGCAACATCTGGAGAACAATGCGCTGATAACTACATAGTGAACGATGTGTATGCAGATATAGATGTACTATATACAGAATATATTGGTGAATTAAAGGATAACTTGAAGCTTAAACAACCAGCAGAAGTTAAACAACCAGTCATCACAGATACAACTATGAATGATACAATACATCATGCTAATGTTCAAGTACATCTACCACGCATAACATTGCCGAAATTTAATGGCGATTATATGGAGTGGAGATCATTTCACGATTTGTTTACCACTATGATTCATGCTAACACACAACTGTATCCAGTACAAAAACTACAATATTTGAAAGGATGTTTAGTTGGTGAAGCGGAACGACTACTAAGACACATTCCAATTACAAACGATGATTATGAACCTGCTTGGACAAAATTGAAATGCAGATATGAGAATAAAAGATTATTAGTAAACACACAAATAAAAATATTAGTGAATCAACCAAAAATACTCACCGAAAGTAGCAAGGCATTAAAACAACTTATTGAAACAACAGAAGAATGTGAACAGCAATTAAAATCACTAGAAGTGGATATATCCACATGGGATACAATTATCATTTACTTACTAGTACAAAAGGTACCATTTGTCACAATGCGACTTTGGGAAGAAGAGTTAGGTGATGGACAAGATCTTCCGTCACTGGACAAATTTAAGAAATTTTTGAATACAAGATTCAGAGTTTTAGAAGCCGTATCACATTCAACAACAACTAGTAAAACAACAACAGTCACCAAAAGTTATCATAGCGCTACAAGTACTAAATGTCCAGCTTGCAATGGTTCACATTACGTTGGAACATGTAAAAAATTTTTACAAATGGACATCAAACAACGTAGAATATGTATTGGAAACAGTGGTCGATGTTTTAATTGTTTTTCTGGAGGCCATGTTGTCACGAAGTGCACAAGCAAAAACACATGTAGACAGTGTCAAAAAAATCATCACAGTTTGTTACATTTAACAAATCCTAACGTTCATGGATCATCACATAACTCACAGGGGGTTAAGGATCAGCACAGAACTGAAGGGCAAGGTCGTCAAAGAGAAAAGTCGCAATCCAATAATAATTGCACAATGACGGAGCAATCAGCAAATTTTTTGACAACTGAACAACATGAAGTACTTCTGGCAACAGCATTAGTCGCAGTTTATGATCGAAATGGAAGATCAATAATGTTACGCTGTTTAGTGGATCCTGGATCTCAATCATCGTTTATCACAGAAAGCAGTTGTAAAAGATTGGGAGTTCATGGTACGCCAGCTAAAATTGAAGTTACTGGTCTCAACACGAGTAAAACAGCAATGGCGAATAGACAAGTAAAAATCCAATTGCATGATCATATGTCAAAATCACACAAGGTGAATGTCAGCATGCTTGTAATCAAGAAAATTACGGATTTATTGCCATCACGCACAACTACAAAAAGGCAGTGGGTGCATCTCGACAATTTAGAATTAGCAGATCCCACATATCATAAACCAGGAACAATAGATATACTTCTAGGGGCACAGGTATATGCTGAAATCATACAAGGAGGATTAGTTAAAGGTCCTAAAGATGCACCAGTTGCAATACAAACAATGTTAGGATGGATAGTTTTAGGAAGTAGTTCCAATATGTCCAGTCAACATGTTCAAACTTTTACGATTCGTCAAAATCCACCAGATGAACTCTGTCATCAATTAAAGCAATTTTGGGAATTAGAAGAAGTATCAACAAAGAAAATCTTGCAACCTGATGAGCAGGAATGTGAAGAGATTTTCAAAACAACACACAGCAGACTTTCTAACGGGCAATATCAAGTGAAGCTTCCGTTTGTTGGTGGTCGGAATCCAGAGCTAGGTTTGTCTAAGGAAGTGTCACGAAAACGTTATAATATTTTGCAGAACAAATTGAAAAACAATATCGAATTGGAAAATGAATATTCAAAATGTTTAGATGAATACATAGAAATGCAACAGATGGAGATAGTAATTGATAACAAAGATGAACCAAATTATTACATTCCACATCACGCAGTATTTAAAGAAAGTACTACAACAAAACTTCGGGTTGTGTTCGACGCTTCTGCAAAAGCAACAAATGGAAAATCATTGAACGAACAGATGTTGGTGGGTCCAACAATCCAACCAACACTGTTTGCAACTTTAATGAAATGGCGAAAATATAAAATTGCAATGACGGCAGATATAGAGAAAATGTATCGCATGAGTTTAGTACATCCTGATCATCGCAGATATCAAAGGATCATTTGGAGCGATCCTGTAAGTAAAATGGAACGTGATTACCAACTAAAGACTGTGACACAAGCGGTATTTTCGGATTTCTACGTTGACGATTTGTTAAGTGGGGCAGACAACATCGAAGATGCCATCGAATTACAACAACAATGCATAAATATGTTACAAAAGGGTCATTTCAAGTTACGCAAATGGGCAAGTAATGTTCCAGAAGTAGTAGAAAATTTGCCATTAGATCATCGTGAGTTAAAAGAAACATTTAAATTTGATGAACATGACATATTGAAAACATTAGGTATTCGATGGTATCCAGGAACCGATCACTTAACATTTATGGTTGTCAGTAAAATTAAGCAAGCCAATACCAAACGTTCGATTTTATCACAAGTTGCATCATTGTATGATCCCCTAGGTTGGATATCACCAGTGATAATAGTGGCAAAGCTGTTAATTCAAAAATTATGGATGACAGGTTCAACATGGGATGCAGAAGTAGATCAAACAATTGCAGCGCAGTGGGAAGGTTTCAAGACTGAATTGATGGATTTGAACAAAATTCGAATTCCAAGGTGGTTAGGTAGCAGCGATCAAGCAATAAGCATGCAATTACATGGATTTTGTGATGCGTCTATTCACGCCTACGCTGCTGTCATATATAAGCGGATACAACATCAAAATGGAACTACAACATCAAAATTAATTGCGTCAAAAACAAAGGTTGCACCGATCAAACCTGTGACTTTGCCTCGGTTGGAGTTGTGCGGTGCGCTCATTTTAGCTCGATTGTTTACTGCAACACAAAATGCTATGGGTCTTAAAAATTGTGCAACGACAGCATGGATAGATTCAACGATTGCATTACAATGGATACAAAATCATCCATCGAAATGGAAAACATTCGTGTCACATAGAGTTGCAGAAATACAAGAAAGAGTAGAACCGAGCTTATGGAGACATGTGCCCACCGAGCATAACCCAGCTGATCTGGCTTCCAGAGGAATAAACGTAAAGAACATCATACATAACGAATTTTGGTGGAATGGCCCGACGTGGTTAGTAAAGGATGAAACCGAATGGCCAAAATTGAGTATTGCTACTACGACACCAGTATTAGAAGCAAAAACAGCAACATCTAAGTCATTTTTTATTCAAATGGATGACACGTTTCAACAGTTTTCGTCGTTTGTAAAACTATCACGAATAATAGCATTGGTACTACGGTTTAAATACAACGCAAAAAAGAAAGGTGATAAAACAAGTGGAACATTAACAGCAAATGAAATACGCTTAGCACAAAATACAATATTTAAGAGAATACAACAATGCGAATTCAACGAGGAATATCAACAGCTAATTAAAGGAAATGCTATAAGTCAGAAATCAAAACTAATTTCGTTAATGCCGTTTTTAGATGAGCACCAAGTCATGCGAGTAAGAGGAAGATTGGAAAATGCAAATATACCATACAATAGAAAACATCCAATAATTTTGCCATCGAATCATCATATAACTAATATCATAATTGACGAGTTACATCAAGATACACTTCATGGAGGTGTATATTTAGTACTGAACACAAGTCGACGCATGTATTGGATTATAAATGGAAAAAAGGAGATTGCAAAACGAATTAACAAATGCGTAATTTGTATACGACAACGTAAAGAAGTGAAAGTACAATTAATGGGTAATTTACCTAGAGCACGCATTAACATCACGAAACCATTCGTTCATGTAGGAATGGATTTTGCAGGGCCCGTTATGTTAAAATTGTCATCACATCGAAGCGCATGTCAGTACAAAGGATATATTTGCATATTTATTTGCATGGCTACGAAAGCAATACATCTAGAATTGGTATCAGATTTAACATCTACAGCATTTATAGCAGCATTTCGAAGATTTACATCGCGTAGAGGATTATGTACTGATCTATATTCCGACTGTGGAACAAATTTTAAAGGAGCAGAAGTAATTCTAGATAAAGAATTCAACAAAGCAATGAAGGAAGCATCAAGGAAGCAAGCTCTAACCCAATTTTTTAGTTTACAACAAATAAATTGGCATTTTAATCCTCCAGGAGCACCTCATTTTGGTGGATTATGGGAGGCAGGAGTAAAGTCAATCAAGTTTCATCTACGCAGAGTAATCGGAAAAAATATTTATTCATTTGAGGAATATTCGACGTTGTTGTGTCAGGTAGAAGCATGTCTAAATTCCCGACCACTCACTGTAGTCGATCAACATACTGATAATATGGAAGTTCTAACACCTGGACATTTCTTGATTGGTCAAGCACTAAATGCAGTACCAGAATCAACTGTATTAGAAAAGGTGGCAATTGGTCAAAGATGGAGGCACATGCAATATTTGACACAGCAATTTTGGAAAAAATGGTCGACTGAATACTTGAACACACTACAGCAGCGAACAAAGTGGCAGTCAGTAGAATCAAATCTCAAAGTAGGGGATATAGTACTGGTTAAAGAAGAGACAACAGCGCCAACTTTTTGGCCACTCGGAAAAATAGAAGAAGTGTATCCAGGAGATGATGGACTGACTCGTGTTGTTCAAGTTAAGACGCAACATAGCTCATTTCGCCGACCAGTTACAAAAATCTGTCCATTGATAACAGATATTAATAGAGTAACAACATTAGAAACTAATGGGGTTTAAAAAAATGACATGTTGTATCGTTATGTTCTGTTGTCGTCCAAGTGTTCTATGTTATTCAAATGCATAATAATTAACTAATACTTTATTTTTTTTTCCATAATAGGTAAAAATGAATCAATTTGAAAATGAAGATTTTTTGACCATTTGGGAGGATGTCCAATTGTCACCGCAACGTGATGAATCAGCAGCAGCAAAACCAGCTGAGAAAGAGGAATCAACCGTCGTGATTAATAATCGATACATCACTGATTGGAACTCGATTCGGCCATCTGAAACCATCACTGAAATAAAAATGCGGATTGAAAATGATATTCAAAAATTCATTACCAGGGAAGGCGAACATATTTTTATCCCGAAACATGTTTTGAAAAGGATAGATTTTCAGAAAATTCTACGATCAAAACAAAGGGATTTTCGAATCAATCTACCAGATCGTTGGAGCGTTCGGGTTCGTGTGTACATTGATGGGAAGGTGAAATTTCACCATCATCAACGGCGCACACGTACCAACAAAAAGGCAAAGGAATAGATTGTTGAACGGATTCGTTCAACAGGGGGGAGAATGTTTAGCCAACCGAAAATAAAATAAATATATTAGTAAAAATGAAATGAAATGATTTTAATTACTTAACTTTAATTCCATCCAAGGTGTGGTACAATAAAAATTCCAGATTGTTTTATCTGAAAATAAATGTTTTTTATATTCAATATACAAAATATAAAACGCAACATACCTTAGGTGTCCTCAACAACTATTTCATAGTTGAATTTACCAATTGGATCAATTTATTGGAAATTGATGTCCAATGGTAAACAAACCGGCATAACCTGTAAAAAAAACAATGAAAATTTAGATATATATGAAAATATTGGATTAGACATGTACAATGCCGTAATCCATGGTTTATATATATTAATGGAACCAGAAAAGGCTCCTAAATAATAAATTGTAGAACTTACCTGAATTTATTCTTGATTTTAGCCGAAATTCTGGAAAAACTTCTGCTCGTTTGCGGCTGTCAAACGAGAACTTGTTGATTGCCCTGTGTGCAGAACTTTATGTTCAGCCATATACAATCTTACTTACCCAGTAGAATGAAGTGTCGCGAATCCAAAAATCTTATACAAAACATAAGAAAAGGAGCATAAAACATAAAATTATGCTTTTAAATATGTTATGGAAAACATAATTGGAGTGAATGAAACCGATCGGGTAAGTGAGATAGATATAGAACAACAAATTAAGTTCTCTTAATTCAGCAAACGGCAAGGTGCCACTATATCGATGAAATGTAACGCAGGGATGTACAAATTAGATAAATTATAGCATAATTTAAATCACAAAAATTATAAAATTTAACAGGAGAAAACAATAAAATGTTACAAAACATAACAAATTGAGAACATCTGAAGGCAAATATATCATAAAAATTTGATATAACATGGAAATAAATAAATTAAGTAGTTTATGGTAGGTTTACAAGGTAATATGCTATAATTAACGTGCAGCCCTGCAAAAAATGGACCAGAACAAACTATAAAAGACGGCGCAACGAATTAATCATTCTCTTTCGTTATCAGATTTTGGTGAGATTCACATTAAATTAATCAAAACAAGGCAAATTTATCAAAATTATTGCAAACAACACATCATCGCAAACAAACATAATTTTTTCAATAATACAACAAAAATATAACAAGGAGTCAACTACAAACAACAAACAACGAAAATCAACGTGAGTATTGTATGGATAAGATCATAAATACACGAAAGTGGAAATTTTATGATTGTTCCTACTTTACTTTGGGAATAATAATTTGTTGTAGAATTATATAAGGTTTTTTTTCTGCCATTTTGGGAATAATTCGTACAATTCATTCCTTTGGTTTTTTTTTCGAATATTTTAGAAATTGGAGCAATTTAAAATTATAATTTGGAAATTATAATTTACAACATCACACATAAATAAATAAAATATTTTTTTTGAAATATAATAAAATCATATTGATTCTTTTTTTTATTTTAATATTTGTATATAAATAGAGTAATTTGGTTATATTTGGTCAACACAAAATTAAACAATTTAAATTGCTAACGGGCCATAACATAAAGTAGAATTTATTTATTTTTGTGTCAAACAATCAATTACAATAAAGCAATTGCGTTAACAACAGTATTTGAAACCCCAACTAAAACCGCAACTGACAAGTATAAATCGTTTTTTTTTGTTGTTAAAGTTAAAATTTTACGGATATATTTAAAACAATTTTTTTTATTATCGTGAATTTTATTTACACCACCTTGGTAGTACTTTGATATTATACATAATAAACATATAATTTCATTTGTTTAATTAAAATTTGGCGCAAATATTAATAAATTTTGATAATCATTATGACGTTAGTGTCTTTCGCATTGGTATCGCTTTTGCATCAAACATAAAAGAACACGCGGTTTTGTATACAGTGTCAATATTGGGTGACAGTTAAATACTTTTGTTGTGCATATTGAATTAAGGTATACACATAATTAACGCAAATTCTAACGCAAATTTTTTTTATTAAGGCATACATACAATTAACGCAACATTAACGCATTTTGTAAATTTATATAAATTAATATTTGAATTTGTTTGAAATTTTTTTTTGTAAATAATTTGGAAATTTAGATCAACAATTTGTCAACAATTTGAGTTTTATAAATTAATTATATTAAAGTAATATTGAATTTATTATTATAATTTTATTTTTTTGAGTTTATCAATTTTATTTTAAATTTTAATTTAATTTGTTTAAATTTTTTTTTTTATTTAATTAATTTTTTTTAATAAATTATATACAATTTTTTTTTCTCGATATTTAATAAATAAATAATTTGATCGTAAGCTAAGCATAGTCTTTTATTTTTAGTTCACGGAGAAGAATTTAATTAATTTTAATTTTATCTAGCTCACCAAACATATTAAAATTTAATTTAATTAAAATTGGTTAAAGTAAAGTGTAATTGAAATAATTTAAATTATTTATAATTGGTCAATTAATAAAAGTTTTAAGAATTAAAGTTGAATAGAAAAATTGTGAAGAATATTTTGTAAATTTCGGTTATTTTAGTACTTTATCAATTTAGAATTGTAAAAAACTCAATCAAAAAACTAAAGTTATATTTTAAACTTAATAAAATTTAGTTAATAAAAAAAAGTAAAGTTATATGTTAAATAAAAAAAACTAAATCAGTTAAAATAATTATGATTTATTTATATTAAAATATAACTAAATAAAAATTGTAATAAGTGAATAAAAATTAAAAGAATATTTGAATTATTAATAAATAGTTAAAGTTGAGAAACAAAAAAGGTATTTTATTTTAAAAAACGAAAAGTAAAGGTTAAAACAAAAGGTGAGATACAAAATAAAACATTATTTATGCTTGTAATATATGAAAATACAACATTTGAACGCTCAAATACATAATGGGCATAATATAAAAAAAATTTTATCCTTATTCCTTAAATTTTAATATATATATGCATTTTATTTGTCTATATTTAAAAAACATAAATTTTATTAAAAATAAAATAACTTATAATAAAATATACATACATATATATATATAATTATAATATTTAATATATAATTTTATTTAAAACTTTATTAAAATTTAATTTTTATTAATAAAATAAAACCAAAAGGATTTTTTTTTAGTTTTTAATATAAAATAAAACAAAAGAATTTTTTTTATAGAAGTTTTTAATAAAACAAAAGGATTACTTTTTAATATAAAATATAAAACTTTATTAAAAATTAATTTTTAGTAAACACAAAATGATTTTTTTTAGAATTTGTTAAATAAATAAGTCAATAAGATTTTAATTGCAGTAAAATACAAAAAAAAAAAAAGAGGAAATATGTAAAAAAAAATATAATAAATGTAAAGAAAAATATAATTACAAGAATATAAAATATTTAGACAAAATATATAAAATATATAAATATCAAATAAAATTATAAATATATAAATAAAATTAAAAGCCATTTATTATTTATAAAAGAAATTTATAAAAGAAAGTATCAATTAAAATTAAAGAAAGGAAAAATGTACAAAAGAAAATTTACTATACAAAGATATAAAATTTCTAGGAAAAAATATTTAACAATATTTACAAAATAAAAAAAAAAATGTTTAGAAAAAAAAAATATATACATATATAAAAAGTAAAAATTTTATATATATACAAATTTATAAAAGAAATAAATATATACAAATATACAAAGTTTTTATTAAATATATAGTAAATATATACAAATATACAAAGTTTTTATTAAAAAAAAAAAAAAAATATATAAAAAATATATATACTTATAATTTTAAAATATAAGAATCGAAGAAAAATTTCTTCGACCCTTATATTTTTTCTAAGAGGGAAGGTGTTGTGAATTGAGGCACCCTGTGCTTCAGTCAAAAACAGTCAGTCTATCGATCGGGAAAAATTATATTTCTTAAAAAAGTTAAAACTAAATAAAATTAAAATCAGTAAAAAACACTAAATGAAGAAGTTAAAGTTATTTTTGTAAAACTAAATTTTCATCAGAAATATAAAAAAAAAAAATCAAGAAAATAAATTTATAATTTAAACTAATAAAATTTAGTCAGTAAAAAAAATAAAGTATATGTTAACTTAAATAAAACTAAATAAGTTAAAATAATTATATATGAAATAAATAAAATATACAAATAATATATATATGAGAATAAATACAATATAACTAAATAAAAATTGTATCAAGTGAAAAAAAATTAAAAGAATATTAATAAATAGTTAAAGTTGAGAAACAAAAAAGGTATTTTATTTTAAAAGACGAAAAGTAAAGGTTAAAACAAAAGGTGAGATACAAAATAAATCATTATTTATGCTTGTAATATATGAAATTACAACATTATTAATTATATTATTATTTTTATATTTTTGTATTAATTGGTGTAATTTTTTTAATATTTTAACAGCAATTTTACTAAAATAATATTTTTATACTATTATAAAATTATAAATAAAAAAAAATTTCATATAAAAATAAAATAAAAGACAAGGTTTTATTATTCACCTACCTTTCCGCTCTTCACTCATTTTTCAGATAAAGACTAAATTTTCAGATGATTGAACGAGGGGTTTTTTTTTCGTTGTGCATTTTTTTTTAACGATGGGTTTTTTTGTTGTGCATTTTTTTTCCGATCGATGAGTTTCTTATTTAGAATATGCGATAATTTCATGTATGGAATTTATAGATACTGATTTCCATACATGAAAATATTGTATGTTCTGAATAAAAAAAAAATACAAAGAAACATAAAAAAAATTCTAAAAAAACATTCTGAGATTTGAACCACTGTCATTCGTCGTCAAATTCTCACCACCTTACCGATTAGGCTACACAACTATACACAAAACTGAAAACTTTTTACTATATTCTTGTCAAATACACTCAAATATAGCAATAATATATTGTATGGTAGATTACTATGTTAAACTATTACATATATATGTCATTTTGCTTATCTGCATTAACAAAAAGTATTTAAATGTTAATTAGAAAGTATTTATTTGTATACTTGTGTAGCCTAAGCGGTAAAGTCGTGATTAACTTGAAAAATTAATCCTTATCTGAAAAACTTGCCGCTGATTGCTTGTTCGAATCGCGCTCAAAGTTATTCAATCGAATATAAAATACAGATCAAGCAATCAGCGGTGAGTTTTTCAGATAAAGACTAAATTTTCAAATTAATTGACTTTACCGCTTAGGCTACACAACTATACTGCAATCAAAACTTTAATATTTTCAGATAAACGTACATTTTTTTTTAAAAAAATATATATTCAACGATGGTTCTTTTTTTGCATTTTTTTTTATTAGGACACACTAAATTTTTGGTGAAATATTTTTGTAAATAAAAAATTTAAAAGTATGTATATTGAGAATTTTTTATTATACGTGTTTAATATAATTCGGTTAATGCAAAACTTTTAAAATTTTGTATATTTTCAATAATAAATTTATAAAAATACAAATTATATTGAATAAAAATTTAATTTTTATATTTTTATCTTAGTTATTACATATGTTTTTGTGAATTTATATCTACGCTTTTAATAAATTCAATTTTGGCCATATTTCTACGACTAGGATCGCGACCTCTAAATAGGAGAGAATAATTTTCCTGGTTTAGCATTCCAAGCTCCGTCTCATCGTTAATTTTGGTGGCCAGTCTTGTAGGTAGGAAGATTAGATATTTCTGCAAAGTTACTCTGTCTATTAACGAGGCTGTCACACCTCTAACAAATTTGGTAGTTTTAAATTCAAATCGTTCAACCTCGTATAATTTGCCTATAAGCAGTTCATCTAGTTTGGTATATTTAGTATGATCAGTACCATTAGCTGCGTTTTCGAAATCACTTAAGAAATTCTGTAAAATGTTAAAATTATTATTATTAAATCTATTTTATAATAAAAAAAATTCAACTACCATGATTTTCTTTTTTTTCTGGTAAAGACGTTACGCACTTTATTAATTCCTTTTACTAAATAGTAGTTATTTAAAAATGTTGCGAATATTTATACCCTCAGAGAATTAATAAAAGCAATTTTCATGCACTAAAAAAAAATTAATTAATGTACCTAGTAATATTAACATTTTTGCGAATATTGAAATTCATTACTTCCTTTTACTTAATAGCAGTTATTTTACAAATGTAAGTTCATTAACCTGTATATTAATAATAAGGCTAAATCGATAATTAGTTTAGTTAATTTATACACTTGCAATTAAGAATTTTTAAAATTCAAGGACCATATATTTTTATAGACATCCCTAAAAAAATAAATAAGTTCATTAACCCGTATATTAATAATAAGCCTAAATCGATAATTAGTTTAGTTAATTTATATACTTGCAATTAAGAATTTTTATTCAAAGTCCATTACATTTTATAGCTATCCCAAAAAAAAAAATTAATAAGTTTGAAAATATCATGCTTCATTTATGTTTATACAGGTAGCAAAAGAATCAGCCTTAATAATATAAAAAAAATTTAAAGATTTGATTTTGCGATTATTGAACTTTATTACTTCCTTTTACTTAAAGGTTTTTTTAAATGCTGAGAATATTTATAACCAAAAATTTAAAAACATATATAAATATACATATTTTTCAATATACATAGTTATAATAAAAATTGAAAGTCCATTATTTTTTATAAACTCACAAAAAAAAATTAATTAGTTTTGAAAATTATATTGTAAATATTACGCTTTGATTATGTTTATACGAATGTGAAAAGCATCGAACTTAATAATATAAAAAATATTAAAGATTTTGGGTTTATTTAATAAATATTAACTCTTTAGTTTTTTTTTTGGGTAAATATTATTTTTGAAGCTAGTAATGCAGAAATAAATACCGCTATATTAAAAATTTATGTATTTTATATCCAATTAAAAAAAAATGCACTTTAAGAAATTTTTTGTATATAAATTTAATAAAACGAAATTTTTGTATTAGATTACTTCAAAAACTTGAATAGTGCACTTATATAGTATTAATTTAAATTTAAAAACCGGTTTTAAAAATGGCAAAGTTTTTAATTAAAAACGAATCAAATGTTGTGATTAAGCGGTTTAATTTACGGGGTCGTAGAATCGAGTTCAAAATTTAATGAAATTCCGGCGGCACAAGATCCTATACGATGGGTAAAAAGCGCTATCGACGAGATAGTTAATTACGCGACCAACGATCTTCTACATAGCGACCAAGTAGGTATAAGCTTTTGCGGAGAAAGTTTTGCAAAACGGGGACCAGGGTGGCTGAGCTTCAGAGAAGCAGGTTCCGTAACATCAGAAGATTTATGGAACCTTATAAGGTTTACCTTTTTAATATATATAAAAATTTGTTTTCTATATATAGAAAACTTATTAAAAGTATATATATGTGTGTATATGTAGTAAGATCTCTAACTATCATTATGTTGTGACAATTTTATTAATATATATATATATATATATAATGTTAATGTAGGAGTTTACTTGGTTTTTGAGTATTCTTCTTTACGTTTCATTTTCTTTGGTTTAATGTTGTTTTTAGTGATGTATTTTTAATTATTTATAAATAAGGTTCAAATTTTCCCATTAGTGGCGTGAGGTGGAGTCTGTTTTTATAATCGTGATTCCTTTTTTTATGTAGCTTTGTTCAATAAGACTCATGTATTTTTATTCATCTTTGAATTGGATATCTTTCTTTACTATGGTGAATTTTTCGGTTCTGTTATGTCCTGTATTTATGAAATGTGTACTATAATTTTGTTTAATTTGGTTTTTGATGTTTTGGTTATTGGCGTATGATAATATGATTTTTTCGCTTATGTTACACTTGTGTTAAATGTGTTACACATGGTTAAGTTGGTTTGATAATAATTTTGTTTTAGTGTTTGTGTACCATACATATGTCCTTATTTTTTTGAATTGGGTTATGTGCTAACGAGATGTTGTATTTTTTGCTAGTGTGTTTAAAGTTTTCCTGTGTTTGTTCTGAATGGTTTTTTTTCAATCCTATTCATTTAAAAAAAATTATGTACCACCTTTTTTTCATTAAAAATAACAGAAATATTCACATTTGTTTTTGTAGCAACATTCGTGCCCCACCCTGTATTAATTAATAAGGGGAAAATTGAGAACAGGATTGAAAAAATAATATATTTTTATAAGATAAAATTGTGTTGTGTTTTTTAATTATAACTTTTAAAAATGAGATATTGTGTTGTGAGCTGGAAAGAAAGAAAGAATTTTAAAAATATAAAATTCTTCAGCTTTCCAAAAGATAAAAATGAAATAAAAATATGGGTGAAAGCACCACATCTTATAAAATTAATTAGAAACCATTTCCGTGAATCTTGATACAAGATTTATCTGATAAAATAATGTTATTAATGCAGGTCTAATAAGAGAATTACTTAAAACCACTGGTTCTTCTGTCTTAAGAATGTACTCATAGAAATGTTAAAAATGCTAATCGCCAAAAAGTGAAATAGCTTAGCTTGGACCTGAGGGAGAGGGAGCACTATCTGCCCGAGTATTCGGATACAGATAGTGAATCTTCTTCTTCGGGGGAGGAGGTAGGAGTGACCGAAGCTTTGGAGGGGGAAAGAATGGGGAAACCTGGCATATACGACTCCGGAGCAAACACCTTTAAAGAAGCCAAAGGCCAAGAACCGCATGCCCCTAAGGGAGGAGCAGCGACCGCTGAGCTTGCTAACGGAGGATGCTAGGGGTGAAAACTCAGAGCCATTGAAGGAAGTAGGCGAGGTGATTGCTGCTTTGAACGAGGGAGCGAGCGGATTAAAAGAACCTAGCCCTGCTAGCGAGGAACAACAGCGACTTGCTAGGAAGGCTAGGAAGCAGCGTCAAAGGAAGGCGAAGAAGGAGCGGTTAAAGGCGTCCCAAAAGGATGCCGAGACTGCTTCTTCTAAACCCAAATCGGAAGTCGCTTTAGAAAGGAAGAGGAGGCAGAAGAAGGCGAGGAAGGAGCGGTTGAAAGCCGCTTCCTCCAAGCAATCATCTTAAACCCCTTCCAGTGCCCCCAAGAGGAAGGGGGATGAACTGAAGGATGTGAGGCAGAAGAAGCACGCGAAAACCCAGTTTTCGTATGCTGAAGCTGCCAGAGCAGGTCTTCAGGTGGGCGTCATCGATGAGGCCGAAGAGGGTGAGCTGACAGAGCAGAAGGTAGAAATGCTTAAAGTATCTCTACTAGATGCGATTGATGCTCTGCCCTTAGAAAGCAACGTCGATGTCGGCATTTTGAGAGCACGTTTGGATGCGGGGATCACGGTGACACATCCAACAACTGAATTTGCATCACAGTAAGGCGGCATCTGCGATGCTATGCCGGCACTGGGATGAAAAACAGATTGATGTTGCACTGATACAGGAGCCATGGTTCTTTAAAAATAGGATCGTGGGCCTATCGGTTAAGAATGGAACTTTGTACTTTGACAGATCGGAAGACAAGCCTCGTGCATGCATCTTGATCAGGAAAGGTATAAAGTGTCTGTTCCTTCATCAACTGAGTTCACCTGATCTTACGGTGCTACGCGTGGGGGCGGGTGGAGGCAGTTTCACACTGTGTTCGCCTACCTCCTCTATGATACTCCAGAGGGACCAGTCTCTCAAAAGCTGAATGGGTTAGTGGAGCACTGTGAATCAAAAGGTGAGAAACTTGTACTGGGCTGTGATGCCAACGCACACAACACGGTATGGGCAGTAGCGATACAAATTCGAGGGGCGAAAAGCTTTTAGAATTTATCGCTGGTAGACGTCTAGAAATCCTAAACAGAGGTGATACACGAACTTTCTTCAATAGCAGAAGGAAGGAGGTAATAGACATCACGCTATGTAGTATGGATATCCGGGACAGGGTAGTAGACTGGAAGGTTAACCCTAACATTACTATGTCAGACCACAACGCGTTAACCTTCACAGTCGAATACAATAGGAGAAGGATCGCTTCCGTTCCCGTTAGGAATATTAGGATCACTGATGTGTCCAGATACAGATCATTGTTGGAGCAGAAACTAACGGGCCTGGGAGAATGGCGCCCTATAAGAAATTGTTGGGAAGTGGAAATTGCAGTAAATGCTGTTTCCAAAGCTATTAAAGATTCCTACTTACTGGCCTGTCCTGAAGTGCAAGTAGTAGAGGGCAACTCGAACGCTGCAGGTCAGAGGTCAGGACGGCCTTTAACAGAGCGATGCGTGGAGATGATCCTAATGCATGGTTCCATTATAAGGCCGTAAAGAGACAGTTCAAGAGTATCCTGCGAAAGCGGAAACGTGAAACGTGGAGTAACTTTTGTACAAGTATGACAGATATTCCGGAAATCTGTAAATTACAGAGAACCATATCCAAGGATCCTCAAGCAATTCTGGGGTTGGTGCAAACTGCCTCGGGAGATGCTAAAGACTCACTTTCCTGGAAGATATGTATGCGCGTCTAGCTGAGCAACCTTGGAACAAAGGGTAAGAAGGCGGGACAGGAACATGGCTTCTAGCATAGTGACGAGGGAAAGGCTGAAATGGGCAGTATTCTCTTTTCAGCCGTTCAAATCTCCCGGCCCAGACAGAATCACTCCCGCCTTACTTCAATGGGGCTACGATCTAATTGAGGGAAGACTAAGAGAGATACTTATCGGTTGCCTTGCAACTGGTTATAATCCCATGGCATGGAGGGAGGGAAGGGTAGCCTTCCTACCCAAGCTTGGGAAAACTGACTACACTATGTGCAAGTAACTACTATTGGTTACGCTGATGACATAGTAATTATTGTGAGAGGACCGTATCTAAGCACTATTGCGGAGATCGCCCAGAGAGGGCTCCGTGTGGTTGAAGCATGGTGCGATAGAAATGGCCTTACAATGAATGCTAGCAAGACGGACAATTTCTACTAGGAAAAAGACTCTGGGGCCGTACAATGCTCCTACACTTTTCGGTCAGGAGCTTCAGGTGTCTAGCGAGGTCAAGTATCTAGGAGTTATCCTAAATAGTACCCTCACGTGGAAAGCGCACCTTGAGCAAAAGATTGAGAAGGCTAGGAGAATCTTCTGGTAATGTAGAAGAGTATTCGGCCTTAACTGGGGTATATCCCCAAAGGCCTTATACTGGATCTACACCATGATGGTAAGACCTGTACTGACTCATGCTGCAGTTGTCTGGTGGACCCGTGTAGACCATAAGACGACGAAGTATAAGTTAGGAAAGCTGCAAAGGATGGTGTGCGTAGGCATGACAGGTGCAATGCGCACGACACCCAGCGCGTCTATGGAGGGGCTGTTATCTCTGACTCCACTTGACATTTATGTCACGAAGGTGGCGGGTCTAACGGCGCTGCGAATGGAACGTGATGGCACATGGTGTCGCACGGGGAACATTACGGGGCATAGGAGCATCCTCATTCAGATGAAAAATCATATTAGGGAACTGAATATGCCAGGTGATGGGAAGACAAAAAGTAGGCTTGTGGATAGATTTCACAAGACACTTATTGGCAATGGGGAGCATCCAGATATGAGTGATATTGAGATCACTATGTATGTGGATGGCTCTCGCAAAGATGAACTCTCTGGTGCCGGCGTCTTTTCAGAAGAATTGGCAGTAGAGAAGTCCATACCCCTGGGCAAGTATACAACCGTCTTTCAGGCGGAATTGCTTGCTCTTTCAAGAGCTCTTGATGTGCTGGCTGATCGACGAGTGCGACATAAGAATATTCTTATCGCACTTGATAATTAGGCGGTCATCAAGATGATGAGAAGTACGGAAGTATCGTCGCGTCTGGTTGAGGAGTGTATTCGGAAACTGAATGCATGTGCTGAGATTAATAATCTCACTATTGCATGGGTTAAAGGACACACTGGAATACAGGGTAATGAGAGGGCAGACCAGCTGGCAAGAAGCGCGGCTGGAATGCCTTTCACAGGACCTGAGCCATATGTTGCAGTTGCGCACTCATCTGTTAGGAAACTGATGGATGAGTGTAGCAACAACCAACATTGGAGAAGGTGGCATGTCACTGGGGGATGCAGACAGTCGAAAATGGCAGTCAAAAATCCTACAGCGAGAGGACCCGGATGGTTGCTTGGTCACTTCGAGTACCATTTGCGCAAAATGGGTATCATAGAGGATGACACATGCAGCCTATGCTTGGAAGATGTTGGAGATGCCGCACATATACTGTGTGAGTGTCCCGCACTTGCAGGGACTAGGAAAAGAGTTCTTGGTCGGGAATGCGTGGTCATTGAGGATTTAAGAAACATGCCCTACAAAAGCATGCTGGAGATCGCGCATTACCTAGCGGTAGTGGGATAACGATTTCCTATTCTTTAAGTTACTACTTCCCTATTAAATAGGATGAGGTTATTGACTCCGAAGTCGGGGATGCCAAATGATGAGGATAGTTGCGGGTCTCGTGTGTTGCTTATGGTTATCCAGGGAACTGGACAATACTAATGAGTGATGCAGTGGACCTATGACTATCAGCATATTTAATAGGATGAGGTTATTGACTCTGATGTCTGGGGTGCCAAATGATGAGGATGGTTGCGGGTCTTGTGTGATGCTTATGGTTATCCAGGACACTGGACAATACTAATGAGTAGTGCACTGGACCTATGACTATCAGCTGTTTTTGGTGGTATCCAGATGGTGCGGACTCCTATGACCTTATCCTACTACTGGATAATATCAACAAATGAGTTATCCTCTTACCCGATCGTATCGAAAACTCTATCGACGGGAGGTTCTGGAAAAGGAGGGTAGTGAAAAAGGGCCCGTAAAACTGTGGCTTGTTTCAGCGCCAGTCAATCTGACAGGCACCTTCCTGTGGGACAAAGGGTGGTGGTTTTTAGTGGGTACAAATCCCACACATCTGCGGGTACGCGCGGTATCCCGTAGTGTCTTTTCGAAGATTTTCCACACTCCCTCGCGCAAAAAAAAAAATATAACATTTTATTTATTCAAAAATAATTCTTTTTTTTTTTGTTTTGGTTTTTATATTTATATATTTAATTTAAAATTATATTTTAAATTTTATAGATATATTTTATCTTTACTAAAATTTAAATGGTTTTGAAAACAAAAATGCATATATTTAATAATTAAAAAAATTTTTCAAAAGGAATAGGGATTTATGGAATAAGGATAAGATTTATTTTTGTATATTATCCCTATTATGTTTTTGAGCGTTCACGCTCCCCTTTCTATTTTATCCAAAAACAAAAAATTATTTTAACAAAATAATTTTTTTTAAATAAAAAAAACTTTGTTACCCTGTTTTTATTTATTAATGCTTACTACTACATAATTTAAGTATAAAAGGTAAAAATTTAGTTTAATTAATTAATAATGTCTGACTCCGGCAGCGAAATCAGTTTGGCCACAACTGTGGTCTTTATTCACCCGAATAAAGAAAATGTACCACCTCTGGAGGGATCCCCGCCGGTTTTTAATCAGTTTTGGGCGTAAGACGTGCTTTAAAACATGAAAAGCATAATTTACCGTGAGTAAAAATAGAATTTGAGAAAAAGAGTTATTTGTTTTATATATATTTGTTTTTATTTTCAGAAGATAGAAGGGTATTTCAGGTTTTTCAAAATTTACGTTAAAAATGATAAAGTTTCTATTTTTAAAATTCGATGAAAAATGAAAATTATTAGATTTAAAAATAAGATAATTTATGTAACAAGTTTAATTAGTCAATTATGTTAATAAAAAATAAAATTGTTAATAAAATCATTAAAAAAATTAACAAGCTAATCGTTAGTTGTGAAAAATATATAAACTGTGTAAATTGTAAACTATTGAATAAAATTTGAATAGATGTATTAAAAAAATACAATATTAAAATAAGAAACAATTTAATAAAAATTATACAAAATTTAAAGTAGTTTTATTTAGAAAGAAAAAAAGGATATTTCACACATAAGGTATTTTAAACTAAATGAGATAAAAATTGTAATTTTAATATTACAAGTATGTAATAGTAAACTTATAAGTAATGATGGATAATAAAAAAAAAATTATGTTTTAAAAATTTCTAAACTATTTTTTACTAGTACATAAAAAAATGTCTAATTAGGTTTTCTAAATAATAATTTGAACAACATATTTTTATATATACCAAAAAAAAAATTACTATATTATATATGCACTTGTATGTGTTATGTTGTTTGTTACTTATAATGAGATATAATTAACAAGTACCTTATATATTATTATTGAAGAAAATAAACCTAACCGAACTCTTACTTAGAAGAAAATAAACCTAACCGAACTCTTACTCTCTCTTTTCGGTTCCTATATAAGTCTTCCTTATTTATATATCTCGCCGTAAAATTGGGTTTATATAGATTAGAGTATAAATCTAATTTTACATATATAAAAAAAATCGTATAATAATATGTATGCGATAAACTTAAATTTATATATAAGTATGATTTCTAATGCACACAAATACCTAATATAATTGAAAATACAATCAAATTATGTATTTGTTGTTCATTAGGGGTTTTTTGTTAAAAAAAATTTGTATTGTATTAAGAGTAAAAAATTTGATAATTTTGTGCTATCCAATGCACTTTTTGGATGCATAATTAGGTTTTTAATGCCTTAATAAAAGAATTAATTCAGTACTAATTTATACTTGTCCAGTTATAGTTTAAAAAAAAAAAAAAAAAAATATCAAAAAATGTCGTTTCAGTAAGTATTATTATATTTTTTATTATATAAATATATTTTTTTTACAATATTATATTTTTTATATAATTGCAACTTTTATTAACTATCTCCTTCCCCTTTTTTTTAGACTAAAAAAATGTATGGTTCTTATCCAAAGATTTAAAATAATTGGTTCGTATAAAAATTTTATACAAATAATATTACTTGTTAAAAAAAACCATTATATATTTTTCTATTTTTCAGCAAGAGTTGAAGAAGAGATTAACATATCTTTGGATGAAGATAATATAATGACCGAAATCATATTACGATGGATCATGAAAATGAAGTAAATAATGAAGTAAATAAAGAGGATGAACAAAATCTGAATGTAATAAATACCGAATCCGTAACTTTCGAAAAGTCGTTTGTGACCAACCGGGCCGGCCAGGCTACCCAGCCTAGTGTAGCGGATCGTTCCCGGTTGTGTGCCCTCTGCGGATACCGGTCTAGTCATAAGGGGCATTTTACTCGGCACCTTATGACTCACAACCCTCAGAAGGCATGGCAGTACGTGGTGTGTAAGAGGCCTTTTAGCCGAATAGAGCACTTCACATAACACTACCACCACCTACATCCGGGGGTGCCACTGCCCCGCAGACTCTTCAAACGACGGAAGTACTTGAAGTATTATAATTTAATACAATAAAGGTTAGTTATTTTGTTAAATTATTAAAATAAAAAAAATAATATTAAAAAAAAAATTTTTAGGAAAAGTGAATCGATATCTAAAAAATATATTAAAAAATATTAAATATAAATATAAAAAAAATTTATATGAAGAATTATATTATATAATGAATTAAAAAATAAGAATTATACTAAAAAATTATTTTTTTTTTTTTTTAAATTAGATAGTAAAAATTAAATATTGAAAAAAAAATTATATTAATATATGAAAATTGTATATGAAAAAAAATTATATAATAAAAACTTAAATATGAATATTTTTAAAAAAATGCTTTCAAAAATAATATTATAAAAACTTAAATAAGAATATATATGAAAAAAAAATTTATATATTAATTTAAATCTAAATATACATGAAAAAATGTATATGTAATAAAAATATAAAAAAAAAAAAATTATTTTTTTTTTGTGTATTTTGTTATCTCCTGTTTCCTTTCCTCTCTTGTTAGTCATTGTTTTGCTTTGCTTATTGTTTATGAATTTTACAGTTCGCGTTTTGTTATCTATGTGAGAAATGTTTAGGGGTTTTTTATATATTTTATTTTTCCAAATAGGAGTCTTATTTATTAGTAAATTATTTAGGTAATATTTTTTCGGGATCATTTGGATACATGTATTTTTCTTTTTCTATTGGAGTCTTGAATTTGGAGTTACTGTTGTGGCTGTTTTGAGTTATGTGTTTCTTTATTTTTGCTGTGATCCTTTTTGTTTTCTTATTTAAATTTTTATTTTTTGTGAAAGGGAAAAAATTGGATAGTTAGTTAAGCATGTGTTTTGGGTCAATATATGGTTATTTAAAAATTCTTTGTAAAATTTCTAACTATCATATTATTTAAATGTAATATCGGTTATTTATCTATTATTTATTTAATATAGAGGTAGAGTGTTTGATTTTAGTTTAATATTAGAATCTTAGTGGAATTTTGTCCCCGTGCTACGGTATGTGGGACTTATGTATCCTGGAGGAACTAGTGGTTTTTTAAGACATAGACTCTGTTGGAACTCCACATCGCGAGCCAGGGTAAACGCACATTTGACTTTAATATTTAACATCCTCAGGGCCTCAACCAATCCTTACCACTAATATATCTAAGAAAGATATGCGCAGTCGAGGACCACTATTGTTCCTAATTAAAGGGGCAATAAATGGTGATGCAAGCCTCCCCAAAAGGACAACCCAAACTAACTCGTGCGGTACCATCACCCACCAATACGAGTATAAATTATTTTAATCTCATTCCGTCTTCTAAGTCATAGATTTAGGGACGGGACACCAGCAGAGGAATTCACCTCCAAATTGCAAAATCTAATGATTTTCTTAATGTTTTGATGGGGGGTGGGTATATAGAAAAACCCCATTAAGATGTAGTGTTATGATTATCATTATTATAATCATATGTTCCGTCTTCGAGGTAATCGCATTGCAGACGAAAAATATTTCTTGGTAATACCTGTCTTAATGTTAACGGGTGTGTAAATGAAGTATTCATTAAGACTTTTATTTTGATACGTTTTGTTAATTAGAAATTAAAATTTCTAATTAACGAATTTTTGAACCAAAATGTAACGTTAGTGTACACATAAGTTGTATACGCTAAATTTCGAACGAAATTTCAATGTTTTTGTAAAGTTTTTTCACATGTTTGTAGTTTTCGTCAAATGCTTTACGGAAATGTTAAGTTTACGAACGTCTAAAATTTACGAAATTTTCGAACCAAGATGTGACGTTTGCGTACACATAAGTTCTATACGCCAAAATCAGAACGAAATTTCAATGTTCATGTAAAATTTTTTCAAATATTTGTGGTTTTCGCTAAATCTATAAGAAAAAGTTAAGTTTACGAACGACGGAGAGTTACGAAATTTTCGAACAAAAAAGTAACGTTTTGCGTACACATAAAGTTTTGCGTACACATATTTAATATGTGCGACAAGAACAACAAATTCTCATTTGCAAGGGATATTTTTCATTTACCAGGGATAATTTTTATATGCAAGGAAATTTTACCAGGGATAATTTTTTTGCAAGGGATAGTTTTCATTTTGCAATAGATAATTTTTGATATTTTTTAAAACCATAGATAATCCTTCTTATATGGTATCACAGTTTTGTTGAAATTTGACATTTCAGTATTGCCATTAAAAATTTTTATTGTTTACATTTTTTTATGTTAATTATATTTTGAACTAAATTTATATATAAAATGTAAAAAATGGAAATGTTAATAATTTAAAAAAAAAATAATTAACTTTGTTTATGCCGGGTTTTTTCATTTACAAGGATGTATATAATTAATTTTGGACTGTACCATTAAAATTATTATTTCCAATTATTATAATGAGTTTATATGTAGTAATTTCGTATTTTCAAATATTATTAACGATTGGTAATCAAATTATTTCCAGGTTTTTGCAAAACATATAATACGTATATTTTTTAAAACTTTAATTGATTGAATGAAATTGATACAAATGCATCACAATAATATATTAATCAATAAATTTTAATAATAATAATCACCGAACTATAAACGTTCGTTGATAATAATAAAAATTAAATTTTTATATTATTATTATTATTAATATATTAAATTATTTAATAGAGTAAATTACTTAACATTTTTTAAATTACAACAAATTCAATTTTAAATATTTATTAATATATATATTATTCAGAAAAGTGTGATAATTATATCAGAAAAAATTCAAATATTTATATGAGAGATTCAATATAAATTTTGTAAATATAAATTTTTTACAATTGATTTTTAATCATACAATTTGCAGTTAATATTTAATTGCTGATCTTAAATATAATAGTTGAAATGATTTATTATTTTTTAAATAAAATTCTACTGCCATTCAACAGTGCCATCTGTGATCTGTACAGAGATAGTCAGCCTTGTCAAAAAATAAATTCCCTTCTGCAGCGATCTACTTTTTTCTCATATAAAAATACAATATACTATCTCGTTCTATTTTTCCTGCACAAGCGGCAAATTTTTATCATTAAATTTTTATCAGAATGTAACGTTTGTGTACACATTAGTTGTATACGCTAAATTTCGAATGAAATTTCAATGTTTATGCAAAGTTTTTTCAAATGTTTGTGGTTTTCGTCAATTCTTTACGGAAATGTTAAGTTTCGAACGTCTAAAAGTTACGAAATTTTCGAACCAAAAAGTAACGTTTGCGTACACATAAGTTGTATACGCTAAATTCCAAACGGGAAAGCAAAGTTTAAGTAAGGCTTTTTTTAAAAAAATTATTAATTTGAAGTTTGCACCAAATTCTTTACGGAAATGTTAAGTTTACGAGCGTCTAAGATTGCGAATTTTTGAAGCAAAATGTAACGTTACTGTACACATAAGTTGTGTACAGTAACGCTAAATTCCGAATGAAATTTCAATGTTTATGTAAAGTTTTTTCAAATGTTTGTGGTTTTCGTCAATTCTTTACGGAAATGTTAAGTTTACGAACTTTATCGAAATGTTAGATTTTCGAAAGTCTAAAAAATTTTTTGGGAAATTGTCGAACCGAATTGTAACGTAAGCGTACACATAAATTGTATATTCTAGATTTCGAACGAAAATGCGATGTTAACGTACGCCTAAAAACTTGCGAAAGTTTCTGAACTAAATTGTAGCGATTAATGGTGTATAAAGTGTGCAGTTTTATTTAGTGGATTTAGGAGGAGCTCAAAAAGAGCTATTTCCTTACTTATAAATAAGCGTATAGCTTATTTTTGTGTAGACTTTCATATAAACACATATGTGTATATATGAAGTCCATATCAATAGTATGATGTATTTGTATTACCTCCCAACATGTGTGGCTGCATCATGATCATGGTCAAAGAGATTTCTCATTGCTTCATCATGACCATGATCAAACAGTTTTGATCAACATATACCTGCATAGCATGTATGTGATGTCCAATATGGATGTCCATATGTGTTTTAGCAGGTTGTAAAACTTGGAACGGGCGGCAGCAGTCAGCCGTATTTTGGCTGCTTGTTTTTATTTTTAGGTACACTTATTAAAGAGATGAGATGTGTCCAACCAGTGACGTAAAAGATTTCATCAACATTTTCCCGGTAGGACAAATTTGTGGTTCAGTGTTTAGTTATGGTTTATGTTTGATTTTTAATATATATATAAAAACTTTTTTGATTTTATATTGTTTTAAAGTAAAAGTATGTCCTTGGAGGGGTTACTTTCGTCTGCGTGTGATTTTTTTGTGTATAAATTTTGTTTCAGTGGGCCCGTATTCGTATATTCTGTGATAGAGTAAGTTATTTTAATTGGGAAGGGAAAACAAATTTTTGGTTTAATTTTTTGTATTTCCGTTTTTTATTATATATATACATTTACACACATATATACATAAATATTATTGTGTATCCATGCATATATATACTTTTTCTTTTTGATTTAGGGTTAATTTTTCTTGAATTGTCATATGAGTGTTATAAATTTTTGTTAACATTTTATTATGTTATGTATGCTGTAAAAAAGATTTTTTTATGTAAAAAATAAATTTTATTTTGTAAAAGTATTTATTTGTTTTTTATTGTGTAATTTATCTAGTATTTTAGGTTTTCGGGATTTCTATAGTTTCTATTTCTATAGGTTATTACATATATATATATATACATAACACGCTTATTTTTTTCCGGATATTTCAATATAATACTTTCCATTTAAAAAAAAAAAATTAAATTAATATAGATTTTTGGAAGGAAGTTCTTTTATTTGTTTCAGAACTTCTAGTTTCTTTGTTTAAATTTTTTTAAAGAAAGTTTTTATTTATTTATTTTATTTTATTTTAATTTTTCTGTTTTGTTCAATTTGTGCTTGAATTTATCTAATATTTTTTTAAAAAATATTTTTATTTTATTATTTTTTATAGTCATATGTTACGCCATCTAAATTATATTTTTTAGTGGTAGAACACACGGGAAGGAATTCACCTCACAATTGCAATAGTACGTTTTAGATGGGTTCTAAAATGGTTGTATTAAGTTTTAGTTGGCAATTGAAAGGCCCATTAAGACTGCTGTAGAATTTTTATCTAAATTCTAGTTATCTGTTTTTAGTTATTCTAAATTTCTATTATCCTATTTTTCTTATTTTTACTGCCAATGACTGTCTAAGTGTATAAAAGGCTGTCTTTATGTTTATTGATGTGTAAGTTAAGTGTCCATTAAGACTTTGTTTTTTATGTACGTCTTTTTTAATTAGAAATTGAATTTAAGTTTTTAATTTTTAAAATTTTGTCTAAATTCTACTTATCTCGTTTTGGTTATTCTAAATTTCTATTATCCTATTTTCCTTATTTTTACTGTCAATGACTATCTAATTGTATAAAAGGCTGTCTATGTTTATGGATGTGTAAGTTAAGTGTCCATTAAGACTTTGTTTTTATGTACGTCTTTTTTAATTAGTAATTGAATTTAAGTTTTTAATTTTTTTAAAAAAAGAAAGTAAATTTTTCTAAAAATAAAACAGATTGATATCCTCAGCGACAAAAAAGCAAATTTATTAAAAAAAAAAAGGATTTATCTGTAGTAGATCACATTCCTAAGAAGTGCCCAGTCATCGTGAAAATGTTGCTTTTGCGACACCAAAGAACATCTTTTTTAGATATATAGAATCATTGGTACTATCCGTTGACAATCGTCCTCAGGAGAATTTCATTCGTTTTCTTGAGAGCGTTGTCTTTTAGACGCTGAAGTAAATTTTAAATTTTTTTTAAAATAAAAAAAAAATTTTTGTAAAAAAAGCCGATTTTTATAAAAAAAAATGTTTTAATAACCGTTTGCTATTTTATTTAAATATCACCACCGTCGTCATAATAGCATGTCTAGTCCTATGGATCGCAAAAAGTACACCAACGTACACACATGCATAAATATATATACACATACATATGTATAGTATAGTTTTTCTTCTAATGTTTTTTATTTTTTAGGAAAATTGCGGTTTGGAGTACAAGGCTTCGTCGATATTATGAAAAATAAATATGTATATATATATATATATATATATATATATATATATATTATATATATTTATATATATATATATGTATAAAAAATCCCCCTTTTAAACTTTAATAGATTTTTATTTTTTTATTATTTGTAACAGTGTAGGTATTTTAGTATAAAAGGTTCAATTAAAATTAGATATGGTAACATAAGTTTTTTGTAGAGTGTTTTTATTTCGGGTTTGTATTGGGTTTTGGAAGTCAATTAATAGTTTATTAAAAAGTTTATTTTAATACCAATTTTATTTTTCCACCACACCATGGTGGGAATTGTCAAAAATTTGTGGTGTAGGAAAGTGTAAGGTATGAAAAAAACATACTATTACACCCTGACAAAATTCTTTATAATTTTAAATTGTTATACTTTTTTTCATAATTTGTGATTAAAACATTATTTAATTGACGAATAGTATATATTTCCACCTTAAAAAGTAAAAAAAAAAATTAATTACATCTCCACTTTCTACACCTTCAAATTTGAGGGTGTAGAAAAGTGTACACTTTTTCTGGGCGCCGATGTAAAAAAAGTGTAGAAGGTGTAGTCAAAAGAACGCAAAAATTTTCTACACCATGGAGGGTGTATGAAAGTGTAAGAAAGTGTGTCTGAAAAGAAATTGGTATTAATATATAAGTAGTGTTATTTTTTTATAAAAAAAATAATTAAATTAATATAATTTTGTATAATACACTATGTGGATTTTAGGTGTTTTTGTATTAGTTAGTATTTTATTTAAAAAACCTATCATTCTGAATTTTTGTATTATTTTTAAGTTTTGATATTTGTAGATAGAATTTATATATTTATATATATATATATGTATAAAAAATCCCCCTTTTAAACTTTAATAGATTTTTATTTTTTTGTTATTTGTAACAGTGTAGGTATTTTAGTATAAAAGGTTCAATTAAAATTAGATATGGTAACATAAGTTTTTTGTAGAGTGTTTTTATTTCGGGTTTGTATTGGGTTTTGGAAGTCAATTAATAGTTTATTAAAAAGTTTATTTTAATACCAATTTTATTTCTCCACCACACCATGGTGGGAATTGTAAAAAATTTGTGGTGTAGGAAAGTGTAAGGTATGAAAAAAACATACTATTACACCCTGACAAAATTCTTTATAATTTTAAATTGTTATACTTTTTTTCATAATTTGTGATTAAAACATTATTTAATTGACGAATAGTATATATTTCCACCTTAAAAAGTAAAAAAAAAAATTAATTACATCTCCACTTTCTACACCTTCAAATTTGAGGGTGTAGAAAAGTGTACACTTTTTCTGGGCGCCAATGTAAAAAAAGTGTAGAAGGTGTAGTCAAAAGAACGCAAAAATTTTCTACACCATGGAGGGTGTATGAAAGTGTAAGAAAGTGTGTCTGAAAAGAAATTGGTATTAATATATAAGTAGTGTTATTTTTTTATAAAAAAAATAATTAAATTAATATAATTTTGTATAATACACTATGTGGATTTTAGGTGTTTTTGTATTAGTTAGTATTTTATTTAAAAAACCTATCATTCTGAATTTTTGTATTATTTTTAAGTTTTGATATTTGTAGATAGAATTTATATTCTATATTTTACCGTGTAGGTAATGTTAGGCTACTATAATATATTTCGCTTCAGCCACGGATGCTCATTAGATAGCTTCTGGTTGTTCTAGGTTTATGTGTGAGACTAGTGTCTCAAAGTGTCATGTCATGTCTGTGTGTCTATATTTGATTTTGTTTTAGTAAAAGTGGGGATAATTAACAAGTTGAAAGCTTGTTTTTTATGTTTGAAAAGGGAAAGTTTCTTTAGTGGGAAATGGGAATCCTTTTGTGAATTTCTCATAAATTTAAAAAAAGATCTCCAAAGGTACCTGTGGGAGGACCTGGGGAACACAGGATCCTTTAACAGATTCCTCCCTGGTGCTCTCTTTTCATTTATGAGAGAGATCAGGAACTTTTTTATAAATCGTTGTATTTTGGTTTTCTTTTTTCAGAAATCCTGTTAAATATTTTTCTTTCCTAGAAATTTGTATGTGTATATATGTATGACAATGTATTAAATTAGGGGAGAAAACTTTTTATTTATATAAAAAGGAATCTTATAGAAAATTTTATTCAAAAATTTTTTTTATTAAAATTCAAACCTTTGGTGTATCAGCCACTTTATTTTCCTCTTATTTCTCGTTTTTTGTTTATCCTTGAAAATAAGTTTTGATAAAAGTTTTAGAGAGTTTTTTCTTCATTTTATTTTTTGTAGTTTTTAGGGGCTCCAAATTTATGTAAGTTTCATCAATTTTTTATCAGGATTTCTGTTCTTTAGTTATTCGAAAATAAATTCTTTATATATATTTACACACAATGATTGTGGATGTGGTGTATATGAATCCATTTTGTAAATATATACAATAAAATAAAACCAAACGAAAAAATTTTTAACTGTCCCAACAAAGTTTATGATTGTATATTTTATTTTATATATGCACATATATATGTGCAATTCCTTAATTTTGTATTCTTTATATAGGAATTATTCTTTTTTTCAAAATGGACTGCAAATATATATATATATATATATATATATATATATATATATATATGTTGGGGAGTTAATTTATATATGCATTTATTTTGAATTTTATATTTTGTACCTGTGAGTCTTGGGTAGTCATTCTGTGTTTTGGTTGATCCTTATTGTGTTGTTGGTGTGTGTTGGCTCATTAAATGCCTCATCTACAGATGGAATTTTTCAAAACTTTCTTTGTTTTTTGTTTAGCATTTATTTTATTTTGAAGAAGTTAAATAGAGTTTAATAAAAATTGTATATATAAGCTAGAAGGGTTTTTTCCCATTATTTTATGAGTTTGTGTTTCTAGTTTATTTTTATAATATACTCATATATATGATATATATATAAGAATGTTTTGTACACTTTTTGTTTAGCACTTTTATTGTTATTAATTAAAAAAAAAAAAAAATTAATATATAAAAAACTTTGGAATTTCAATTTAAATTTAAATTGAATTAAGACTTTTCATTTTATTTTTTAACACTCCTTTTTGAAATTTTTTTTTTTAATTTTGTTTCAAATGTTTAAACAAAGGAAGAGATATTTTTTGAAACGTTCTTTTTAAGATTACTATGTGGAAAACTATGCGAAATGGGATGTTTATGTATGTGAGTTTAAATGGTATAAGAACTTAATAATTATAAAATTAAATATATTAATTTTATATCATAAATGAATAAAATTTTGTGCTTTTCAATATGCTTATATTATAACAAAATTCACTAACATTTAATTTTTTCCTAATTTTCTATTTAAACTAATTATTATTTTGTTAAAATAGATCTAAATTATAATAAATATTATTTAATAAAAATAATTTAATTTTAAAATTTATATATGGCTCTATAATAATCATTAAAATTATAATATGCATATAATATAGGTAGGTATATAATATTTTTGGACATTTTCTGAAATTTTCTAATTTATATATTAATTCTAAAACTGACAGACTGTCTAGATTACGAGCAAAAAATATAACGTAAAATGGACGTCAAAAGCACGTAAAATATGTTGGGCTACGAACAAAAAATATAACGTAAAATTGACGTCAAAAGCACGTAAAATATGTACGTCAATTGAATATATGGGGCAAGGTAAAAGCACGTCAAATTTCCATATAAGAATTTTTGACGATGTATTACGATTTTCTTAAGGCTATCAACGTATGAGTTTGACGTAGAAAGAACGTAGATATTGGAACGAGAAGTAGACGTCCTGGTATGTACGTTAAAATAACGTCAATTTTGGAACGTAAAATGGACGTTGAGGGTTTTACATAATAATAACGCTTGATAATTGTGGCGGTATTTATGAAAGTGGACGAAGTAAAAGAAAATGTATGAATTTTAAGATTTATTTTGTATCAAATATATAAAAAAAATTTAAAAAAAATAGTCTTATTTTTATTTTAGCATTGTGTTTGTTCTTCAGCTGAAGTTGAAGCACTTCTTTCTTTTCCCTTTGGAATCTCCTATGTCGAGCCGTATGTTTTTGAACACAAATATTTATTTCGTATTGTAAGATGTGGAAAGAATATCCTTTCCATGCATCTAAAAGGTTTCAATATTAAAATTAAGTCATCTAAAAGGTTGTAAGATAATAATTACCAAATAAAGTTCCGTTGAGCGCTTTAATGCTCTAAATTCTTTTCGCTGATGTGATCCATCCCAATTATGACACAACACTGTTGTTTGACAAAGTTTTGTCTTAAGACAAAAAAAATTTCAAAGAAAATTTTCACGTTAAAATATATCGCAATTTCTTAAGAAATAAATATTTAACGTGAATTTGACGTCAAAACCACGTAAAATATAACCCTGCAAAACATGTTACATTTGATTTAACATCGATTTGCGAATTTCACAAATATTTTTTATATCTAAATCTGTCTAACACGTTACTAGTATATAACAGTAAAACCACGTCAAATGTTTTACGTAAAATATCTTTTTGCTGGGAAGCTCAGATCATTCAGCTGTCATTTGTACACTTTCAGAAAAACTAATTTCATACATTCCCAAACCAAGGCTGTCAAACAAATCAACAGACTGGGCCAGTTTTACACAAGAACTGGATAATGCTATTACTCTAAACGTTCAAATAAGCACAACAAATCAACCTGATAGTTCAAATAAGCACAAAAAATCAACTTGATAGCTGAAAATTTTACTAAGTTAATCCAGCTTGCAGCATGTAACAACACTAAAAGTCCAACTTCCATTACAGTTGCAAATATCCAGAATCTATCAGAATCTTGGTGGAGGAAAAAACAAGAATTAGAAGTGGCAGCTGTCTCCAGACCCGGCAGATAAAAACATTCTTAATAGAAAAGAACAACAACTTAAGAGAGAGATTAAAAAATTTCAAGAACTAAACATGGTGACTTACTTGGAGAACCTGTCTGCAAATCGTAAAACGGAATATTCGCTATGGAAAGCTACCAAATATCTTAAGAAACCTATTAATCACAATACAGCTATTATAAATTCAGATGGATCATGGGCAAAGTGCAATAAGAATAAAGCTGAAGCGTTTGCAGATTACCTTGCCGAAGTATTCACGGCAAATGTATACAACGCCAATACTACTATTAATAACAACTCCCAAGCTGAAGTTCAACTTAATAACACACCCACGAACATCTCTCGTGTATCGCCACGCGAAGTAGCGAACGTAATTAAAAATAGTTTTAACAAAAATAAGGCTCCTGGGTACGATCTTATCACAGCTGAAGTGCTACAGCAACTCCCAAAAAAGGGTATAATAATGCTGACCCTTTTAATTAATGCTTCTTTTAGGCTCAGATATTTTCCAAGCATATGGAAGTTTGCAGAAGTCATAATGATACAAAAACCAGGTAAACCTGCCCACGAAACCAAGTCTTTTCGTCCAATATCACTGCTTCCAATTTTGTCTAAGCTGGTAGAAAAAATATTCCTAAAACAACTGAAATCGATAATAGATAACAACAAACTAATCACGGACTACCAATTTGGGTTTAGGGAAAAACATTCCACAGTCGATCAAATACATAGATTAACAGCTAAAATAGAAAAAGCAAAATATGTTCAGCGATATTTATCGATGTTGCACAGGCCTTTGACAAGGTATGGCACGCTGGTCTTATAACAAAATTACAAAATATCTTACCTTTGCAACATGTAGAATTCATCACATCCTACCTAACAAACGGACATTTTCAAGTCAAATTCCAGGATGAATATTCAGAGATTAAGGAAATCAAAGCCGGGGTACCTCAAGGCAGTATCTTAGGCCCAATTTTGTACTTACTGTTCACATGTGACTTTCCAGAACCAAATTAAGTACTAGTAGGTACGTTCGCGGACGACACCGCTTTGTTAGCTGCAGATAAGGATTTAAATCAAGCCACCAATAAATTGCAAAACGCAAATAATTTAATCCAGGACTGGACTAAGAAAAGCAACATGAAATTAAATGATAGTAAATCAGTTCATATAAACTTCACCACTAGAGTTAAAAACCAAATTCCCCCAGTTTACCTAAACGGAAATGTTGTACCATACGCTTCCACTGTCAAATATCTGGGTATGACACTCGATGTTAAGCTGAAATGGAAGGAACACGTCAAAATAAAAATTACTGAGTTCAACATTAGATACAGAAAATTGTACTGGTTAATAGGCCAGAAATCTCAATTATCATTAAGCAACAAAGTTCCTTGGTGCATCCGTAACAAAGATCTCCACAGGGACCTGAAAATAAATCTAGTTGAAGACGAAATTAAAAGATTCGCCATAAAACACAATCCTAGACTCTCAACCCACATCAATGCAGAAGCATTAAAATTATTAAATAACGAAAATGACATAAGCAGATTAAAAAGAGTTGTTTTTTCAATCTATTTGTGGTTTACGTTAAATCTTTAAGAAAATGTTAAGTTTACGAACGCCGGAAGAGTAACAAAATTTTCGATTCAAAATGTAACATTTTCGTACACATAAATTGTGTACTCTAAATTCCAAACGGGAAAGCAAAGTTTACGTAAAGCTTTATTTATTAGTTTGAAGTTTGCGCCAATTTCTTTACGGAAATGTTAAGTTTCGAACGTCTAATGGTGGATTTTAATGATAAAAATTTGCCGCTTGTGCAGGAAAATCTGACCGAAAGGTTTTATTTCTTATGGAAATTTAATATGTGCGACAAGAACAACAAATTCTCATTTGCAAGGGATATTTTTCATTTACCAGGGATAATTTTTTTGCAAGGGATAATTTTCATTTTGCAATAGATAATTTTTGATATTTTTTAAAAACCATAGATAATCCTTCTTATATGGTATCACAGTTTTGTTGAAATTTGACATTTCAGTATTGCCATTAAAAATTTTTATTGTTTACATTTTTTTATGTTAATTATATTTTGAACTAAATTTATATATAAAATGTAAAAAATGGAAATGTTAATAATTTAAAAAAAAATAATTAACTTTGTTTATGCCGGGTTTTTTCATTTACAAGGATGTATATAATTAATTTTGGACTGTACCATTAAAATTATTATTTCCAATTATTATAATGAGTTTATATGTAGTAATTTCGTATTTTCAAATATTATTAACGATTGGTAATCAAATTATTTCCAGGTTTTTGCAAAACATATAATACGTATATTTTTTAAAACTTTAATTGATTGAATGAAATTGATACAAATGCATCACAATAATATATTAATAAATAAATTTTAATAATAATAATCACCGAACTATAAACGTTCGTTGATAATAATAAAAATTAAATTTTTATATTATTATTATTATTAATATATTAAATTATTTAATAGAGTAAATTACTTAACATTTTTTAAATTACAACAAATTCAGTTTTAAATATTTATTAATATATATATTATTCAGAAAAGTGTGATAATTATATCAGAAAAAATTCAAATATTTATATGAGAGATTCAATATAAATTTTGTAAATATACATTTTTTACAATTGATTTTTAATCATACAATTTGCAGTTAATATTTAATTGCTGATCTTAAATATAATAGTTGAAATGATTTATTATTTTTTAAATAAAATTCTACTGCCATTCAACAGTGCCATCTGTGATCTGTACAGAGATAATCAGCCCAAAAAATAAATTCCCTTCTGCAGCTATCTACTTTTTTCTCATATAAAAATACAATATACTATCTCGTTCTATTTTTCCTGCACAAGCGGCAAATTTTTATCATTAAAATCCAGCATAAGATTGTGAAAATTTTTAAGCAGAATGTAACGTTTGTGTACACATAAGTTGTATACGCTAAATTTCGAATGAAATTTCAATGTTTATGCAAAGTTTTTTCAAATGTTTGTGGTTTTCGTCAATTCTTTACGGAAATGTTAAGTTTCGAACGTCTAAAAGTTACGAAATTTTCGAACCAAAAAGTAACGTTTGCGTACACATAAGTTGTATACGCTAAATTCCAAACGGGAAAGCAAAGTTTAAGTAAGGCTTTTTTTAAAAAAATTATTAATTTGAAGTTTGCACCAAATTCTTTACGGAAATGTTAAGTTTACGAACGTCTAAGATTGCGAATTTTTGAAGCAAAATGTAACGTTACTGTACACATAAGTTGTGTACAGTAACGCTAAATTCCGAATGAAATTTCAATGTTTATGTAAAGTTTTTTCAAATGTTTGTGGTTTTCGTCAATTCTTTACGGAAATGTTAAGTTTACGAACTTTATCGAAATGTTAGATTTTCGAAAGTCTAAAAAATTTTTTGGGAAATTGTCGAACCGAATTGTAACGTAAGCGTACACATAAATTGTATATTCTAGATTTCGAACGAAAATGCGATGTTAACGTACGCCTAAAAACTTGCGAAAGTTTCTGAACTAAATTGTAGCGATTAATGGTGTATAAAGTGTGCAGTTTTATTTAGTGGATTTAGGAGGAGCTCAAAAAGAGCTATTTCCTTACTTATAAATAAGCGTATAGCTTATTTTTGTGTGGACTTTCATATAAACACATATGTGTATATATGAAGTCCATATCAATAGTATGATGTATTTGTATTACCTCCCAACATGTGTGGCTGCATCATGATCATGGTCAAAGAGATTTCTCATTGCTTCATCATGACCATGATCAAACAGTTTTGATCAACATATACCTGCATAGCATGTATGTGATGTCCAATATGGATGTCCATATGTGTTTTAGCAGGTTGTAAAACTTGGAACGGGCGGCAGCAGTCAGCCGTATTTTGGCTGCTTGTTTTTATTTTTAGGTACACTTATTAAAGAGATGAGATGTGTCCAACCAGGGACGTAAAAGATTTCATCAACATTTTCCCGGTAGGACAAATTTGTGGTTCAGTGTTTAGTTATGGTTTATGTTTGATTTTTAATATATATATAAAAAATTTTTTGATTTTATATTGTTTTAAAGTAAAAGTATGTCCTTGGAGGGGTTACTTTCGTCTGCGTGTGATTTTTTTGTGTATAAATTTTGTAAGTAAGGCTTTTTTTAAAAAAATTATCAATTTGAAGTTTGCACCAAATTCTTTACGGAAATGTGGGCCCGTATTCCCGTATTGGCCCGTATTCGTATATGGGCCCGTATTCGTATATTCTCTGATAGAGTAAGTTATTTTAATTGGGAAGGGAAAACAAATTTTTGGTTTAATTTTTTGTATTTCTGTTTTTTAATATATATATACATTTACACACATATATACATAAATATTATTGTGTATCCATGCATATATATACTTTTTCTTTTTGATTTAGGGTTAATTTTTCTTGAATTGTCATATGAGTGTTATAAATTTTTGTTAACATTTTATTATGTTATGTATGCTGTAAAAAAGATTTTTTTATGTAAAAAATAAATTTTATTTTGTAAAAGTATTTATTTGTTTTTTATTGTGTAATTTATCTAGTATTTTAGGTTTTCAGGATTTCTATAGTTTCTATAGGTTATTACATATATATATACATAACACGCTTATTTTTTTCCGGATATTTCAATATAATACTTTCCATTTTAAAAAAAAAAATTTAAATTAATATAGATTTTTGGAAGGAAGTTCTTTTATTTGTTTCAGAACTTCTAGTTTCTTTGTTTAAAATTTTTTAAAGAAAGTTTTTATTTATTTATTTTATATTATTTTAATTTTTCTGTTTTGTTCAATTTGTGTTTGAATTTATCTAATATTTTTTTAAAAAATATTTTTATTTTATTATTTTTTATAGTCATATGTTACGCCATCTAAGTTATATTTTTTAGTGGTAGAACACGGGAAGGAATTCACCTCACAATTGCAATAGTACGTTTTAGATGGGTTCTAAAATGGTTGTATTAAGTTTTAGTTGCCAATTGAAAGGCCCATTAAGACTGCTGTAGAATTTTTGTCTAAATTCTAGTTATCTGTTTTTAGTTATTCTAAATTTCTATTATCCTATTTTTCTTATTTTTACTGCCAATGACTGTCTAAGTGTATAAAAGGCTGTCTTTATGTTTATTGATGTGTAAGTTAAGTGTCCATTAAGACTTTGTTTTTTATGTACGTCTTTTTTAATTAGAAATTGAATTTAAGTTTTTAATTTTTAAAATTTTGTCTAAATTCTACTTATCTCGTTTTGGTTATTCTAAATTTCTATTATCCTATTTTCCTTATTTTTACTGTCAATGACTATCTAATTGTATAAAAGGCTGTCTATGTTTATGGATGTGTAAGTTAAGTGTCCATTAAGACTTTGTTTTTATGTACGTCTTTTTTAATTAGGAATTGAATTTAAGTTTTTAATTTTTTTTAAAAAAGAAAATAAATTTTTCTAAAAATAAAACAGATTGATATCCTCAGCGACAAAAAAGCAAATTTATTAAAAAAAAAAAAGGATTTATCTGTAGTAGATCACTTTCCGAAGAAGTGCCCAGTCATCGTGAAAATGTTGCTTTTGCGACACCAAAGAACATCTTTTTAGGTATATAGAATCATTGGTACTATCCGTTGACAATCGTCCTCAGGAGAATTTCATTCGTTTTCTTGAGAGCGTTGTCTTTTAGACGCTGAAGTAAATTTTAAATTTTTTTTAAAATAAAAAAAAAAATTTTGTAAAAAAAGCCGATTTTTATAAAAAAAATGTTTTAATAACCGTTTGCTATTTTAGATATTATGAAAAATAAATATGTATATATATATATATATATTATATATATTTATATATATATATATGTACAAAAAATCCCCCTTTTAAACTTTAATAGATTTTTATTTTTTTGTTATTTGTAACAGTGTAGGTATTTTAGTATAAAAGGTTCAATTAAAATTAGATATGGTAACATAAGTTTTTTGTAGAGTGTTTTTATTTCGGGTTTGTATTGGGTTTTGGAAGTCAATTAATAGTTTATTAAGAAGTTTATTCTAATACCAATTTTATTTCTCCACCACACCATGGTGGGAATTGTCAAAAATTTGTGGTGTAGGAAAGTGTAAGGTATGAAAAAAACATACTATTACACCTTGACAAAATTCTTTATAATTTTAAATTGTTATACTTTTTTTCATAATTTGTGATTAAAACATTATTTAATTGACGAATAGTATATATTTCCACCTTAAAAAGTAAAAAAAAAAATTAATTACATCTCCACTTTCTACACCGTCAAATTTGAGGGTGTAGAAAAGTGTACACTTTTTCTAGGCGCCGATGTAAAAAAAGTGTAGAAGGTGTAGTCAAAAGAACGCAAAAGTTTTCTACACCATGGAGGGTGTATGGAAGTGTAAGAAAGTGTGTCTGAAAAGAAATTGGTATTAATATATAAGTAGTGTTATTTTTTTATAAAAAAAATAATTAAATTAATATAATTTTGTATAATACACTATGTGGATTTTAGGTGTTTTTGTATTAGTTAGTATTTTATTTAAAAAACCTATCATTCTGAATTTTTGTATTTTTTTTAAGTTTTGATATTTGTAGATAGAATTTATATTCTATATTTTACCGTGTAGGTAATGTTAGGCTACTATAAAATATTTCGCTCGAGCCACGGATGCTCATCAGATAGCTTCTGGTTGTTCTAGGTTTATGTGTGAGACTAGTGTCTCAAAGTGTCATGTCATGTCTGTGTGTCTATATTTGATTTTGTTTTAGTAAAAGTGGGGATAATTAACAAGTTGAAAGCTTGTTTTTTATGTTTGAAAAGGGAAAGTTTCTTTAGTGGGAAATGGGAATCCTTTTGTGAATTTCTCATAAATTTAAAAAAGATCTCCTACCTGTGGGAGGACCTGGGGAACACAGGATCCTTTAACAGATTCCTCCCTGGTGCTCTCTTTTCATTTATGAGAGAGATCAGGAACTTTTTTATAAATCGTTGTATTTTGGTTTTCTTTTTTCAGAAATCCTGTTAAATATTTTTCTTTCCTAGAAATTTGTATGTGTATATATGTATGACAATGTATTAAATTAGGGGAGAAAACTTTTTATTTATATAAAAAGGAATCTTATAGAAAATTTTATTCAAAATTTTTTTTTATTAAAATTCAAACCTTTGGTGTATCAGCCACTTTATTTTCCTCTTATTTCTCGTTTTTTGTTTATCCTTGAAAATAAGTTTTGATAAAAGTTTTAGAGAGTTTTTTCTTCATTTTATTTTTTGTAGTTTTTAGGGGCTCCAAATTTATGTAAGTTTCATCAATTTTTTATCAGGATTTCTGTTCTTTAGTTATTCGAAAATAAATTCTTTATATATATTGCACACAATGATTGTGGATGTGGTGTATATTAATTTTGTAGGGTCTCCATTTTGTAAATATATACAATAAAATAAAACCAAACGAAAAAAATTTCAACTGTCCCAACAAAGTTTATGATTGTATATTTTATTTTATATATACACATATATATGTGCAATTCCTTAATTTTGTATTCTTTATATAGGAATTATTCTTTTTTTCAAAAGGGATTGCAAATATATATATATATATATATATATATATATATATATGTTGGGGAGTTAATTTATATATGCATTTATTTTGAATTTTATATTTTGTACCTGTGAGTCTTGGGTAGTCATTCTGTGTTTTGGTTGATCCTTATTGTGTTGTTGGTGTGTGTTGGCTCATTAAATGCCTCATCTACAGATGGAATTTTTCAAAACTTTCTTTGTTTTTTGTTTAGCATTTATTTTATTTTGAAGAAGTTAAATAGAGTTTAATAAAAATTGTATATATAAGCTAGAAGGGTTTTCCCCTTATTTTATGAGTTTGTGTTTCTAGTTTATTTTTATAATATACTCATATATATGATATATATATAAGAATGTTTTGTACACTTTTTGTTTAGCACTTTTAGTGTTATTAATTGAAAAAAAAAAAAAAAATTAATATATAAAAAACTTTGGAATTTCAATTTAAATTTAAATTGAATTAAGACTTTTCATTTTATTTTTTAACACTCCTTTTTGAAATTTTTTTTTTAATTTTGTTTCAAATGTTTAAACAAAGGAAGAGATATTTTTTGAAACGTTCTGTTTAAGATTACTATGTGGAAAACTATGCGAAATGGGATGTTTATGTATGTGAGTTTAAATGGTATAAGAACTTAATAATTATAAAATTAAATATATTAATTTTATATCATAAATGAATAAAATTTTGTGCTTTTCAATATGCTTATATTATAACAAAATTCACTAACATTTAATTTTTTCCTAATTTTCTATTTAAACTAATTATTATTTTGTTAAAATAGATCTAAATTATATTATTAAATATTATTTAATAAAAAGAATTTAATTTTAAAATTTATATATGGCTCTATAATAATCATTAAAATTATAATATGCATATAATATAGGTAGGTATATAATATTTTTGGACATTTTCTGAAATTTTCTAATTTATATATTAATTCTAAAACTGACAGACTGTCTAGATTACGAGCAAAAAATATAACGTAAAATGGACGTCAAAAGCACGTAAAATATGTTGGGCTACGAACAAAAAATATAACGTAAAATTGACGTCAAAAGCACGTAAAATATGTACGTCAATTGAATATATGGGGCAAGGTAAAAGCACGTCAAATTTCCATATAAGAATTTTTGACGATGTATTACGATTTTCTTAAGGCTATCAACGTATGAGTTTGACGTAGAAATAACGTAGATATTGGAACGAGAAGTAGACGTCCTGGTATGTACGTTAAAATAACGTCAATTTTGGAACGTAAAATGGACGTTGAGGGTTTTACATAATAATAACGCTTGATAATTGTGGCGGTATTTATGAAAGTGGACGAAGTAAAAGAAAATGTATGAATTTTAAGATTTATTTTGTATCAAATATATAAAAAAAAATAGTCTTATTTTTATTTTAGCATTATGTTTGTTCTTCAGCTGAAGTTGAAGCACGTTCTTTCTTTTCCCTTTGGAATCTCCTATGTTGAGCCGTATGTTTTTGAACACAAATATTTATTTCGTATTGTAAGATGTGGAAAGAATATCCTTTCCATGCATCTAAAAGGTTTCAATATTAAAATTAAGTCATCTAAAAGGTTGTAAGATAATAATTACCAAATAAAATTCCGTTGAGCGCTTTAATGCTCTAAATTCTTTTCGCTGATGTGATCCATCCCAATTATGACACAACACTGTTGTTTGACAAAGTTTTGTCTTAAGACAAACAAAATTTCAAAGAAAATTTTCACGTTAGAATATATCGCAATTTCTTAAGAAATAAATATTTAACGTGAATTTGACGTCAAAACCACGTAAAATATAACCCTGCAAAACATGTTACATTTGATTTAACATCGATTTGCGAATTTCACAAATATTTTTTATATCTATCTCTGTCTAACACGTTACTAGTATATAACAGTAAAACCACGTCAAATGTTTTACGTAAAATATCTTTTTGCTGGGAAGCTCAGATCATTCAGCTGTCATTTGTACACTTTCAGAAAAACTAATTTCATACATTCCCAAACCAAGGCTGTCAAACAAATCAACAGACTGGGCCAGTTTTAAACAAGAACTGGATAATGCTATTACTCTAAACGTTCAAATAAGCACAACAAATCAACCTGATAGTTCAAATAAGCACAACAAATCAACTTGATAGCTGAAAATTTTACTAAGTTAATCCAGCTTGCAGCATGTAACAACACTAAAAGTCCAACTTCCATTACAGTTGCAAATATCCAGAATCTATCAGAATCTTGGTGGAGGAAAAAAGAAGAATTAGAAGTGGCAGCTGTCTCCAGACCCGGCAGATAAAAACATTCTTAATAGAAAAGAACAACAACTTAAGAGAGTGATTAAAAAATTTCAAGAACTAAACATGGTGACTTACCTGGAGAACCTGTCAGCCAATCGTAAAACGGAATATTCGCTATGGAAAGCTACCAAATATCTTAAGAAACCTATTAATCACAATACACCTATTATAAATTCAGATGGATAATGCGCAAAGTGCAATAAGAATAAAGCTGAAGCGTTTGCAGATTACCTTGCCGAAGTATTCACGGCAAATGTATACAACGCCAATACTACTATTAATAACAACTCCCAAGCTGAAGTTCAACTTAATAACACACCCACGAACATCTCTCGTGTATCGCCATGCGAAGTAGCGAACGTAATTAAAAATAGTTTTAACAAAACTAAGGCTCCTGGGTACGATCTTATCACAGCTGAAGTGCTACATCAACTTCCAAAAAAAGGTATAATAATGCTGACCCTTTTAATTAATGCTTCTTTTAGGCTCAGATATTTTCCAAGCATATGGAAGTTTGCAGAAGTCATAATGATACAAAAACCAGGTAAACCTGCCCACGAAACCAAGTCTTTTCGTCCAATATCACTGCTTCCAATTTTGTCTAAGCTGGTAGAAAAAATATTCCTAAAACAACTGAAATCGATAATATATAACAACAAACTAATCACGGACTACCAATTTGGGTTTAGGGAAAAACATTCCACAGTCGATCAAATACATAGATTAACAGCTAAAATAGAAAAAGCACTGGAGGAAAATAAAATATGTTCAGCGATATTTATCGATGTTGCACAGGCCTTTGACAAGCTATGGCACGCTGGTCTTATAACAAAATTACAAAATATCTTACCTTTGCAACATGTAGAATTCATCACATCCTACCTAACAAACGGACATTTTCAAGTCAAATTCCAGGATGAATATTCAGAGATTAAGGAAATCAAAGCCGGGGTACCTCAAGGCAGTATCTTAGGCCCAATTTTGTACTTACTGTTCACATGTGACTTTCCAGAACCAAATTAAGTACTAGTAGGTACGTTCGCGGACGACACCGCTTTGTTAGCTACAGATAAGGATTTAAATCAAGCCACCAATAAATTGCAAAACGCAAATAATTTAATCCAGGACTGGACTAAGAAAAGCAACATGAAATTAAATGATAGTAAATCAGTTCATATAAACTTCACCACTAGAGTTAAAAACCAAATTCCCCCAGTTTACCTAAACGGATATGTTGTACCATACGCTTCCACTGTCAAATATCTGGGTATGACACTCGATGTTAAGCTCAAATGGAAGGAACACGTCAAAATAAAAATTACTGAGTTCAACATTAGATACAGAAAATTGTACTGGTTAATAGGCCAGAAATCTCAATTATCATTAAGCAACAAAGTTCCTTTGGTGCATCCGTAACAAAGATCTCCACAGGGACCTGAAAATAAATCTAGTTGAAGACGAAATTAAAAGATTCGCCATAAAACACAATGCTAGACTCTCAACCCACATCAATGCAGAAGCATTAAAATTATTAAATAACGAAAATGACATAAGCAGATTAAAAAGAGTTATTTTTCCAATCTATTTGTGGTTTACGTTAAATCTTTAAGAAAATGTTAAGTTTACGAACGCCGGAAGAGTAACAAAATTTTCGATTCAAAATGTAACATTTTCGTACACATAAATTGTGTACTCTAAATTCCAAACGGGAAAGCAAAGTTTACGTAAAGCTTTATTTATTAGTTTGAAGTTTGCGCCAATTTCTTTACGGAAATGTTAAGTTTCGAACGTCTAATGGTGGATTTTAATGATAAAAATTTGCCGCTTGTGCAGGAAAATCTGACCGAAAGGTTTTATTTCTTATGGAAATTTAATATGTGCGACAAGAACAACAAATTCTCATTTGCAAGGGATATTTTTCATTTACCAGGGATAATTTTTATATGCAAGGAAATTTTACCAGGGATAATTTTTTTGCAAGGGATAGTTTTCATTTTGCAATAGATAATTTTTGATATTTTTTAAAAACCATAGATAATCCTTCTTATATGGTATCACAGTTTTGTTGAAATTTGACATTTCAGTATTGCCATTAAAAATTTTTATTGTTTACATTTTTTTATGTTAATTATATTTTGAACTAAATTTATATATAAAATGTAAAAAATGGAAATGTTAATAATTTAAAAAAAATTAATTAACTTTGTTTATGCCGGGTTTTTTCATTTACAAGGATGTATATAATTAATTTTGGACTGTACCATTAAAATTATTATTTCCAATTATTATAATGAGTTTATATGTAGTAATTTCGTATTTTCAAATATTATTAACGATTGGTAATCAAATTATTTCCAGGGTTTTGCAAAACATATAATACGTATATTTTTTAAAACTTTAATTGATTGAATGAAATTGATACAAATGCATCACAATAATATATTAATAAATAAATTTTAATAATAATAATCACCGAACTATAAACGTTCGTTGATAATAATAAAAATTAAATTTTTATATTATTATTATTATTAATATATTAAATTATTTAATAGAGTAAATTACTTAACATTTTTTAAATTACAACAAATTCAATTTTAAATATTTATTAATATATATATTATTCAGAAAAGTGTGATAATTATATCAGAAAAAATTCAAATATTTATATGAGAGATTCAATATAAATTTTGTAAATATAAATTTTTTACAATTGATTTTTAATCATACAATTTGCAGTTAATATTTAATTGCTGATCTTAAATATAATAGTTGAAATGATTTATTATTTTTTAAATAAAATTCTACTGCCATTCAACAGTGCCATCTGTGATCTGTACAGAGATAATCAGCCTTGTCAAAAAATAAATTCCCTTCTGCAGCGATCTACTTTTTTCTCATATAAAAATACAATATACTATCTCGTTCTATTTTTCCTGCACAAGCGGCAAATTTTTATCATTAAAATCCAGCATAAGATTGTGAAAATTTTTAACCAGAATGTAACGTTTGTGTACACATAAGTTGTATACGCTAAATTTCGAATGAAATTTCAATGTTTATGCAAAGTTTTTTCAAATGTTTGTGGTTTTCGTCAATTCTTTACGGAAATGTTAAGTTTCGAACGTCTAAAAGTTACGAAATTTTCGAACCAAAAAGTAACGTTTGCGTACACATAAGTTGTATACGCTAAATTCCAAACGGGAAAGCAAAGTTTAAGTAAGGCTTTTTTTAAAAAAATTATTAATTTGAAGTTTGCACCAAATTCTTTACGGAAATGTTAAGTTTACGAACGTCTAAGATTGCGAATTTTTGAAGCAAAATGTAACGTTACTGTACACATAAGTTGTGTACAGTAACGCTAAATTCCGAATGAAATTTCAATGTTTATGTAAAGTTTTTTCAAATGTTTGTGGTTTTCGTCAATTCTTTACGGATATGTTAAGTTTACGAACTTTATCGAAATGTTAGATTTTCGAAAGTCTAAAAAATTTTTTGGGAAATTGTCGAACCGAATTGTAACGTAAGCGTACACATAAATTGTATATTCTAGATTTCGAACGAAAATGCGATGTTAACGTACGCCTAAAAACTTGCGAAAGTTTCTGAACTAAATTGTAGCGTTTTATGTACACATAAATTGTATACAGTTGCGTATCAATTCTGTTGCACCAAGCCATAGCGTTCTTCGGGACATGGAAAACTTTACGCTTCCCTTTCGTAAAGTTTGGTGGTGGACGTATATTTCTATTTGTTTAGCGGTATAAAGTAAATTATTTTTTTATAGTTAGTGGTCAGGTTTGAAGGAAAATGGTCCTTTGTTTATAGTACCATTTACACGATCAAATAAAATCAAAATTTTATTTGATGAAAAAAGCTGTCAAATGAAGCTGTCAAACATTTTGCATTTACACTATCAAATAAAATCAAAATTTTATTTGATGAAAAATCTGTCAAAATACAATTTTACTCATATTGTTTATATATAATTATAAACTCCCGTATAAATTCTTTGTTTATTTGTCTAAAATCGCACATGTTGACTGTTCGGAATTCTAAAATAGAATGATACATTTGTCAAATAAAATCGAAAATCATTTACACGATCAAATCTATTTGACGTGACGTCATATTTGACAAATTTATTTGAAATAAACAAAATATATTTTGATTTGAGATTTTATTTGATAGGATATTGGATGGACCATTTACACGTTCAAATTTATTTGATGGATGAGTCATTCAAATAAAATATTGATTTTATTTGATCGTGTAAATGGTACTTATCAATGCTATAAACATTGAAAAAATTGGCAAAATGCAAAACCTGGCCATTAAATGGTGTATAAAGTGTGCAGTTTTATTTAGTGGATTTAGGAGGAGCTCAAAAAGAGCTATTTCCTTACTTATAAATAAGCGTATAGCTTATTTTTGTGTGGACTTTCATATAAACACATTGTGAATATATGAACTCCATATCAATAGTATGATGTATTTGTATTACCTCCCAACATGTGTGGCTGCATCATGATCATGGTCAAAGAGATTTCTCATTGCTTCATCATGACCATGATCAAACAGTTTTGATCAACATATACCTGCATAGCATGTATGTGATGTCCAATATGGATGTCCATATGTGTTTTAGCAGGTTGTAAAACTTGGAACGGGCGGCAGCAGTCAGCCGTATTTTGGCTGCTTGTTTTTATTTTTAGGTACACTTATTAAAGGGATGAGATGTGTCCAACCAGGGACGTAAAAGATTTCATCAACATTTTCCCGGTAGGACAAATTTGTGGTTCAGTGTTTAGTTATGGTTTATGTTTGATTTTTAATATATATATAAAAACTTTTTTGATTTTATATTGTTTTAAAGTAAAAGTATGTCCTTGGAGGGGTTACTTTCGTCTGCGTGTGATTTTTTTGTGTATAAATTTTGTAAGTAAGGCTTTTTTTAAAAAAATTATCAATTTGAAGTTTGCACCAAATTCTTTACGGAAATGTGGGCCCGTATTCCCGTATTGGCCCGTATTCGTATATGGGCCCGTATTCGTATATTCTCTGATAGAGTAAGTTATTTTAATTGGGAAGGGAAAACAAATTTTTGGTTTAATTTTTTGTATTTCCGTTTTTTAATATATATATACATTTACACACATATATACATAAATATTATTGTGTATCCATGCATATATATACTTTTTCTTTTTGATTTAGGGTTAATTTTTCTTGAATTGTCATATGAGTGTTATAAATTTTTGTTAAAATTTTATTATGTTATGTATGCTGTAAAAAAGATTTTTTTATGTAAAAAATAAATTTTATTTTGTAAAAGTATTTATTTGTTTTTTATTGTGTAATTTATCTAGTATTTTAGGTTTTCGGGATTTCTATAGTTTCTATAGGTTATTACATATATATATATATATAACACGCTTATTTTTTTCCGGATATTTCAATATAATACTTTCCATTTAAAAAAAAAAAAAAATTTAAATTAATATAGATTTTTGGAAGGAAGTTCTTTTATTTGTTTCAGAACTTCTAGTTTCTTTGTTTAAAATTTTTTAAAGAAAGTTTTTATTTATTTATTTTATTTTATTTTAATTTTTCTGTTTTGTTCAATTTGTGTTTGAATTTATCTAATATTTTTTTAAAAAATATTTTTATTTTATTATTTTTTATAGTCATATGTTACGCCATCTAAGTTATATTTTTTAGTGGTAGAACACACGGGAAGGAATTCACCTCACAATTGCAATAGTACGTTTTAGATGGGTTCTAAAATGGTTGTATTAAGTTTTAGTTGCCAATTGAAAAGCCCATTAAGACTGCTGTAGAATTTTTGTCTAAATTCTAGTTATCTGTTTTTAGTTATTCTAAATTTCTATTATCCTATTTTTCTTATTTTTACTGCCAATGACTGTCTAAGTGTATAAAAGGCTGTCTTTATGTTTATTGATGTGTAAGTTAAGTGTCCATTAAGACTTTGTTTTTTATGTACGTCTTTTTTAATTAGAAATTGAATTTAAGTTTTTAATTTTTAAAATTTTGTCTAAATTCTACTTATCTCGTTTTGGTTATTCTAAATTTCTATTATCCTATTTTCCTTATTTTTACTGTCAATGACTATCTAATTGTATAAAAGGCTGTCTATGTTTATGGATGTGTAAGTTAAGTGTCCATTAAGACTTTGTTTTTATGTACGTCTTTTTTAATTAGGAATTGAATTTAAGTTTTTAATTTTTTTAAAAAAAGAAAGTAAATTTTTCTAAAAATAAAACAGATTGATATCATCAGCGACAAAAAAGCAAATTTATTAAAAAAAAAAGATTTATCTGTAGTAGATCACTTTCCGAAGAAGTATAGTTTTTCTTCTAATATGTTTTTTATTTTTTAGGAAAATTGCGGTTTGAAGTACAAGGCTTCGTCGATATTATGAAAAATAAATATGTATATATATAATATATATATTATATATATTTATATATATATATATGTACAAAAAATCCCCCTTTTAAACTTTAATAGATTTTTATTTTTTTGTTATTTGTAACAGTGTAGGTATTTTAGTATAAAAGGTTCAATTAAAATTAGATATGGTAACATAAGTTTTTTGTAGAGTGTTTTTATTTCGGGTTTGTATTGGGTTTTGGAAGTCAATTAATAGTTTATTAAGAAGTTTATTTTAATACCAATTTTATTTCTCCACCACACCATGGTGGGAATTGTCAAAAATTTGTGGTGTAGGAAAGTGTAAGGTATGAAAAAAACATACTATTACACCCTGACAAAATTCTTTATAATTTTAAATTGTTATACTTTTTTTCATAATTTGTGATTAAAACATTATTTAATTGACGAATAGTATATATTTCCACCTTAAAAAGTAGAAAAAAAAATTAATTACATCTCCACTTTCTACACCTTCAAATTTGAGGGTGTAGAAAAGTGTACACTTTTTCTAGGCGCCGATGTAAAAAAGTGTAGAAGGTGTAGTCAAAAGAACGCAAAAATTTTCTACACCATGGAGGGTGTATGAAAGTGTGTCTGAAAAGAAATTGGTATTAATATATAAGTAGTGTTATTTTTTTATAAAAAAAATAATTAAATTAATATAATTTTGTATAATACACTATGTGGATTTTAGGTGTTTTTGTATTAGTTAGTATTTTATTTAAAAAACCTATCATTCTGAATTTTTGTATTTTTTTTAAGTTTTGATATTTGTAGATAGAATTTATATTCTATATTTTTCTATTGATGACGTCTCATCCATAATCGTGAATAGTAAAATTGGTATTTATGCAGATGACATGAAAATCCATAAAATAATCCGAACACCAAATGATAATATTCAGCTTCAGGAAGACTTAAATGCTTTCGAGAAATGGTGTAATTATAACAATTTATCGTTAAATATCGATAAATGTGCTTTAGTTACTTACACTCGACGTACCGCACCAATCATTGCAAATTATACTTTCACAACAAGAAATATTAAACGGTTTACACAATTTAAAGACTTAGGGGTGATATTCGATGATAAACTAACTTTTAAGCAACATTTTGATGTAATAGTTAATAAAGCGAACTCCATGTTAGGTTTCATTAAGAGATGGTCTAAGGAATTTGATGACCCTTACATTCTTAAATCCTTATACACTACTCTTGTCCGGCCTTATCTGGAATATGCCTGCCAAGTATGGTCGCCGCACTATTACGATCATATTAATAGAATCGAGGCTGTCCAAAAAAGATTTCTTAGGTTTGCATTGCGTAATTTACCCTGGTCTAATACAATGATTTTACCACCATATAGAGATCGTCTGCAGCTTATAAGCTTAAATTCTTTAGAATCTAGGCGTGAAGTAGCAGATATCGTTTTTATTGTACAGGTCTACAATGATAAAATCAACTCAATATATATTAAAGACCTAATAGTTAAATATTTAAATTCACGAACACGCTTTCGTAATGAAAAAATATTTAATATACCTCTTCATCGTTCAAACTATGGTAAATACGAACCTATAAATAGAATGTTTATGACTTGCAATAACTATAAGGATTATTTCAGCCTGTCCTTTTCTAAAGAACAAGTAAAGAAAGCTTTGTTTGACCATATGTTACAAGAAATAAATTTTATTATTTATGTACTATTATGTACATTTTATTTATGTACTATTTTATTTTATTTTAAATTATTGACAAAAACAATAAATAATTGTTTACTCTTTTTTATATTACTTAAATTAATTTTTAATTTATATTTAATTTATATTTATTAGTATTTTTAAAACTTAAATTATGATAATATATATGTATTTAAAATCTAAGAAAATGTGTAACTATTTCTAAGTAAACTTTTGTAATTGTTTGAATTAAACGAATAAATAAATAAATAACTTACCGCGTAGGTAATGTTAGGCTACTATAAAATATTTCGCTCCAGCCACGGATGCTCATCAGATAGCTTCTGGTTGTTCTAGGTTTATGTGTGAGACTAGTGTCTCAAAGTGTCATGTCATGTCTGTGTGTCTATATTTGATTTTGTTTTAGTAAAAGTGGGGATAATTAACAAGTTGAAAGCTTGTTTTTTATGTTTGAAAAGGGAAAGTTTCTTTAGTGGGAAATGGGTATCCTTTTGTGAATTTCTCATAAATTTAAAAAAGATCTCCAAAGGTACCTACCTGTGGGAGGACCTGGGGAACACAGGATCCTTTAACAGATTCCTCCCTGGTGCTCTCTGTTCATTTATGAGAGAGATCAGGAACTTTTTTATAAATCGTTGTATTTTGGTTTTCTTTTTTCAGAAATCCTGTTAAATATTTTTCTTTCCTAGAAATTTGTATGTGTATATATGTATGACAATGTATTAAACTAGGGGAGAAAACTTTTTATTTATATAAAAAGGAATCTTATAGAAAAATTTATTCAAAAATTTTTTTTTATTAAAATTTAAACCTTTGGTGTATCAGCCACTTTATTTTCCTCTTATTTCTCGTTTTTTGTTTATCCTTGAAAATAAGTTTTGATAAAAGTTTTAGAGAGTTTTTTCTTCATTTTATTTTTTGTAGTTTTTAGGGGCTCCAAATTTATGTAAGTTTCATCAATTTTTTATCAGGATTTCTGTTCTTTAGTTATTTGAAAATAAATTCTTTATATATATTTACACACAATGATTGTGGATGTGGTGTATATGAATTTTCTAGGGTCTCCATTTTGTAAATATATACAATAAAATAAAACCAAACGAAAAAATTTTTAACTGTCCCAACAAAGTTTATGATTGTATATTTTATTTTATATATACACATATATATGTGCAATTCCTTAATTTGGTATTCTTTATATAGGAATTATTCTTTTTTTCAAAAGGGATTGCAAATATATATATATTCAAATATATATTAATTTATATATGCATTTATTTTGAATTTTATATTTTGTACCTGTGAGTCTTGGGTAGTCATTCTGTGTTTTGGTTGATCCTTATTGTGTTGTTGGTGTGTGTTAAATGCCTCATCTACAGATGGAATTTTTCAAAACTTTCTTTGTTTTTTGTTTAGCATTTATTTTATTTTGAAGAAGTTAAATAGAGTTTAATAAAAATTGTATATATAAGCTAGAAGGGTTTTTTCCCCTTATTTTATGAGTTTGTGTTTCTAGTTTATTTTTATAATATACTCATATATATGATATATATATAAGAATGTTTTGTACACTTTTTGTTTAGCACTTTTATTGTTATTAATTAAAAAAAAAAAAAAAAAAATATATAAAAAACTTTGGAATTTCAATTTAAATTTAAATTGAATTAAGACTTTTCATTTTATTTTTTAACACTCCTTTTTGAAATTTTTTTTAATTTTGTTTCAAATGTTTAAACAAAGGAAGAGATATTTTTTGAAACGTTCTGTTTAAGATTACTATGTGGAAAACTATGCGAAATGGGATGTTTATGTATGTGAGTTTAAATGGTATAAGAACTTAATAATTATAAAATTAAATATATTAATTTTATATCATAAATGAATAAAATTTTGTGCTTTTCAATATGCTTATATTATAACAAAATTCACTAACATTTAATTTTTTCCTAATTTTCTATTTAAACTAATTATTATTTTGTTAAAATAGATCTAAATTATATTATTAAATATTATTTAATAAAAAGAATTTAATTTTAAAATTTATATATGGCTCTATAATAATCATTAAAATTATAATATGCATATAATATAGGTAGGTATATAATATTTTTGGACATTTTCTGAAATTTTCTAATTTATATATTAATTCTAAAACTGACAGACTGTCTAGATTACGAGCAAAAAATATAACGTAAAATGGACGTCAAAAGCACGTAAAATATGTTGGGCTACGAACAAAAAATATAACGTAAAATTGACGTCAAAAGCACGTAAAATATGTACGTCAATTGAATATATGGGGCAAGGTAAAAGCACGTCAAATTTCCACATAAGAATTTTTGACGATGTATTACGATTTTCTTAAGGCTATCAACGTATGAGTTTGACGTAGAAAGAACGTAGATATTGGAACGAGAAGTAGACGTCGTGGTATGTACGTTAAAATAACGTCAATTTTGGAACGTAAAATGGACGTTGAGGGTTTTACATAATAATAACGCTTGATAATTGTAGCGGTATTTATGAAAGTGGACGAAGTAAAAGAAAATGTATGAATTTTAAGATTTATTTTGTATCAAATATATAAAAAAAAATAGTCTTATTTTTATTTTAGCATTATGTTTGTTCTTCAGCTGAAGTTGAAGCACGTTCTTTCTTTTCCCTTTGGAATCTCCTATGTCGAGCCGTATGTTTTTGAACACAAATATTTATTTCGTATTGTAAGATGTGGAAAGAATATCCTTTCCATGCATCTAAAAGGTTTCAATATTAAAATTAAGTCATCTAAAAGGTTGTAAGATAATAATTACCAAATAAAATTCCGTTGAGCGCTTTAATGCTCTAAATTCTTTTCGCTGATGTGATCCATCCCAATTATGACACAACACTGTTGTTTGACAAAGTTTTGTCTTAAGACAAAAAAATTTCAAAGAAAATTTCCACGTTAAAATATATCGCAATTTCTTAAGAAATAAATATTTAACGTGAATTTGACGTCAAAACTACGGAAAATATAACCCTGCAAAACATGTTACATTTGATTTAACATCGATTTGCGAATTTCACAAATATTTTTTATATCTATCTCTGTCTAACACTAGTATATAACAGTAAAACCACGTCAAATGTTTTACGTAAAATATCTTTTTGCTGGGAAGCTCAGATCATTCAGCTGTCATTTGTACACTTTCAGAAAAACTAATTTCATACATTCCCAAACCAAGGCTGTCAAACAAATCAACAGACTGGGCCAGTTTTAAACAAGAACTGGATAATGCTATTACTCTAAACGTTCAAATAAGCACAACAAATCAACCTGATAGTTCAAATAAGCACAACAAATCAACTTGATAGCTGAAAATTTTACTAAGTTAATCCAGCTTGCAGCATGTAACAACACTAAAAGTCCAACTTCCATTACAGTTGCAACTAAATATCCAGAATCTATCAGAATCTTGGTGGAGGAAAAAAGAAGAATTAGAAGTGGCAGCTGTCTCCAGACCCGGCAGATAAAAACATTCTTAATAGAAAAGAACAACAACTTAAGAGAGAGATTAAAAAATTTCAAGAACTAAACATGGTGACTTACCTGGAGAACCTTTCTGCAAATCGTAAAACGGAATATTCGCTATGGAAAGCTACCAAATATCTTAAGAAACCTATTAATCACAATACACCTATTATAAATTCAGATGGATCATGGGCAAAGTGCAATAAGAATAAAGCTGAAGCGTTTGCAGATTACCTTGCCGAAGTATTCACGCCAAATGTATACAACGCCAATACTACTATTAATAACAACTCCCAAGCTGAAGTTCAACTTAATAACACACCCACGAACATCTCTCGTGTATCGCCACGCGAAGTAGCGAACGTAATTAAAAATAGTTTTAACAAAAATAAGGCTCCTGGGTACGATCTTATCACAGCTGAAGTGCTACATCAACTTTCAAAAAAAGGTATAATAATGCTGACCCTTTTAATTAATGCTTCTTTTAGGCTCAGATATTTTCCAAACATATGGAAGTTTGCAGAAGTCATAATGATACAAAAACCAGGTAAACCTGCCCACGAAACCAAGTCTTTTCGTCCAATATCACTGCTTCCAATGTTGTCTAAGCTGGTAGAAAAAATATTCCTAAAACAACTGAAATCGATAATAGATAACAACAAACTAATCCCGGACTACCAATTTGGGTTTAGGGAAAAAAATTCCACAGTCGATCAAATACATAGATTAACAGCTGCAATAGAAAAAGCACTGGAGGAAAAGAAAATATGTTCAGCGATATTTATCGATGTTGCACAGGCCTTTGACAAGGTATGGCACGCTGGTCTTATAACAAAATTACAAAATATCTTACCTTTGCAACATGTAGAATTCATCACATCCTACCTAACAAACGGACATTTTCAAGTCAAATTCCAGGATGAATATTCAGAGATTAAGGAAATCAAAGCCGGGGTACCTCAAGGCAGTATCTTAGGCCCAATTTTGTACTTACTGTTCACATGTGACTTTCCAGAACCAAATTAAGTACTAGTAGGTACGTTCGCGGACGACACCGCTTTGTTAGCTACAGATAAGGATTTAAATCAAGCCACCAATAAATTGCAAAACGCAAATAATTTAATCCAGGACTGGACTAAGAAAAGCAACATGAAATTAAATGATAGTAAATCAGTTCATATAAACTTCACCACTAGAGTTAAAAACCAAATTCCCCCAGTTTACCTAAACGGAAATGTTGTACCATACGCTTCCACTGTCAAATATCTGGGTATGACACTCGATGTTAAGCTCAAATGGAAGGAACACGTCAAAATAAAAATTACTGAGTTCAACATTAGATACAGAAAATTGTACTGGTTAATAGGCCAGAAATCTCAATTATCATTAAGCAACAAAGTTCCTTGGTGCATCAGTAACAAAATTTTCGATTCAAAATGTAACATTTTCGTACACATAAATTGTGTACTCTAAATTCCAAACGGGAAAGCAAAGTTTACGTAAAGCTTTATTTATTAGTTTGAAGTTTGAGCCAATTTCTTTACGGAAATGTTAAGTTTCGAACATCTAATGTTGGATTTTAATGATAAAAATTTGCCGCTTGTGCAGGAAAATCTGACCGAAAGGTTTTATTTCTTATGGAAATTGCGACAAGAACAACAAATTCACATTTGCAAGGGATATTTTTCATTTACCAGGGATAATTTTTATATGCAAGGAAATTTTACCAGGGATAATTTTTGTGCAAGGGATAATTTTCATTTTGCAATAGATAATTTTTGATATTTTTTAAAAACCATAGATAATCCTTCTTATATGGTATCACAGTTTTGTTGAAATTTGACATTTCAGTTTTGCCATTAAAAATTTTTATTGTTTACATTTTTTTATGTTAATTATATTTTGAACTAAATTTATATATAAAATGTAAAAAATGGAAATGTTAATAATTTAAAAAAAAATAATTAACTTTGTTTATGCCGGGTTTTTTCATTTACAAGGATGTATATAATTAATTTTGGACTGTACCATTAAAATTATTATTTCCAATTATTATAATGAGTTTATATGTAGTAATTTCGTATTTTCAAATATTATTAACGATTGGTAATCAAATTATTTCCAGGTTTTTGCAAAACATATAATACGTATATTTTTTAAAACTTTAATTGATTGAATGAAATTGATACAAATGCATCACAATAATATATTAATCAATAAATTTTAATAATAATAATCACCGAACTATAAACGTTCGTTGATAATAATAAAAATTAAATTTTTATATTATTATTATTATTAATATATTAAATTATTTAATAGAGTAAATTACTTAACATTTTTTAAATTACAACAAATTCAATTTTAAATATTTATTAATATATATATTATTCAGAAAAGTGTGATAATTATATCAGAAAAAATTCAAATATTTATATGAGAGATTCAATATAAATTTTGTAAATATAAATTTTTTACAATTGATTTTTAATCATACAATTTGCAGTTAATATTTAATTGCTGATCTTAAATATAATAGTTGAAATGATTTATTATTTTTTAAATAAAATTCTACTGCCATTCAACAGTGCCATCTGTGATCTGTACAGAGATAATCAGCCTTGTCAAAAAATAAATTCCCTTCTGCAGCGATCTACTTTTTTCTCATATAAAAATACAATATACTATCTCGTTCTATTTTTCCTGCACAAGCGGCAAATTTTTATCATTAAAATCCAGCATAAGATTGTGAAAATTTTTAACCAGAATGTAACGTTTGTGTACACATAAATTGTATACGCTAAATTTCGAATGAAATTTCAATGTTTATGCAAAGTTTTTTCAAATGTTTGTGGTTTTCGTCAATTCTTTACGGAAATGTTAAGTTTCGAACGTCTAAAAGTTACGAAATTTTCGAACCAAAAAGTAACGTTTGCGTACACATAAGTTGTATACGCTAAATTCCAAACGGGAAAGCAAAGTTTAAGTAAGGCTTTTTTTAAAAAAATTATTAATTTGAAGTTTGCACCAAATTCTTTACGGAAATGTTAAGTTTACGAACGTCTAAGATTGCGAATTTTTGAAGCAAAATGTAACGTTACTGTACACATAAGTTGTGTACAGTAACGCTAAATTCCGAATGAAATTTCAATGTTTATGTAAAGTTTTTTCAAATGTTTGTGGTTTTCGTCAATTCTTTACGGATATGTTAAGTTTACGAACTTTATCGAAATGTTAGATTTTCGAAAGTCTAAAAAATTTTTTGGGAAATTGTCGAACCGAATTGTAACGTAAGCGTACACATAAATTGTATATTCTAGATTTCGAACGAAAATGCGATGTTAACGTACGCCTAAAAACTTGCGAAAGTTTCTGAACTAAATTGTAGCGTTTTATGTACACATAAATTGTATACAGTTGCGTATCAATTCTGTTGCACCAAGCCATAGCGTTCTTCGGGACATGGAAAACTTTACGCTTCCCTTTCGTAAAGTTTGGTGGTGGACGTATATTTCTATTTGTTTAGCGGTATAAAGTAAATTATTTTTTTATAGTTAGTGGTCAGGTTTGAAGGAAAATGGTCCTTTGTTTATCAATGCTATAAACATTGAAAAAATTGGCAAAATGCAAAACCTGGCCATTAAATGGTGTATAAAGTGTGCAGTTTTATTTAGTGGATTTAGGAGGAGCTCAAAAAGAGCTATTTCCTTACTTATAAATAAGCGTATAGCTTATTTTTGTGTGGACTTTCATATAAACACATGTGTGAATATATGAACTCCATATCAATAGTATGATGTATTTGTATTACCTCCCAACATGTGTGGCTGCATCATGATCATGGTCAAAGAGATTTCTCATTGCTTCATCATGACCATGATCAAACAGTTTTGATCAACATATACCTGCATAGCATGTATGTGATGTCCAATATGGATGTCCATATGTGTTTTAGCAGGTTGTAAAACTTGGAACGGGCGGCAGCAGTCAGCCGTATTTTGGCTGCTTGTTTTTATTTTTAGGTACACTTATTAAAGGGATGAGATGTGTCCAACCAGGGACGTAAAAGATTTCATCAACATTTTCCCGGTAGGACAAATTTGATGGTTCAGTGTTTAGTTATGGTTTATGTTTGATTTTTAATATATATATAAAAACTTTTTTTGATTTTATATTGTTTTAAAGTAAAAGTATGTCCTTGGAGGGGTTACTTTCGTCTGCGTGTGATTTTTTTGTGTATAAATTTTGTTTCAGTGGGCCCGTATTCGTATATTCTGTGATAGAGTAAGTTATTTTAATTGGGAAGGGAAAACAAATTTTTGGTTTAATTTTTTGTATTTCCGTTTTTTAATATATATATACATTTACACACATATATACATAAATATTATTGTGTATCCATGCATATATATACTTTTTCTTTTTGATTTAGGGTTAATTTTTCTTGAATTGTCATATGAGTGTTATAAATTTTTGTTAAAATTTTATTATGTTATGTATGCTGTAAAAAAGATTTTTTTATGTAAAAAATAAATTTTATTTTGTAAAAGTATTTATTTGTTTTTTATTGTGTAATTTATCTAGTATTTTAGGTTTTCGGGATTTCTATAGTTTCTATAGGTTATTACATATATATATATATATAACACGCTTATTTTTTTCCGGATATTTCAATATAATACTTTCCATTTAAAAAAAAAAAAAATTTAAATTAATATAGATTTTTGGAAGGAAGTTCTTTTATTTGTTTCAGAACTTCTAGTTTCTTTGTTTAAAATTTTTTAAAGAAAGTTTTTATTTATTTATTTTATTTTATTTTAATTGTTCTGTTTTGTTCAATTTGTGTTTGAATTTATCTAATATTTTTTTAAAAAATATTTTTATTTTATTATTTTTTATAGTCATATGTTACGCCATCTAAGTTATATTTTTTAGTGGTAGAACACACGGGAAGGAATTCACCTCACAATTGCAATAGTACGTTTTAGATGGTTTCTAAAATGGTTGTATTAAGTTTTAGTTGCCAATTGAAAGGCCCATTAAGACTGCTGTAGAATTTTTGTCTAAATTCTAGTTATCTGTTTTTAGTTATTCTAAATTTCTATTATCCTATTTTTCTTATTTTTACTGCCAATGACTGTCTAAGTGTATAAAAGGCTGTCTTTATGTTTATTGATGTGTAAGTTAAGTGTCCATTAAGACTTTGTTTTTTATGTACGTCTTTTTTAATTAGAAATTGAATTTAAGTTTTTAATTTTTAAAATTTTGTCTAAATTCTACTTATCTCGTTTTGGTTATTCTAAATTTCTATTATCCTATTTTCCTTATTTTTACTGTCAATGACTATCTAATTGTATAAAAGGCTGTCTATGTTTATGGATGTGTAAGTTAAGTGTCCATTAAGACTTTGTTTCTATGTACGTCTTTTTTAATTAGGAATTGAATTTAAGTTTTTAATTTTTTTAAAAAAAGAAAGTAAATTTTTCTAAAAATAAAACAGATTGATATCCTCAGCGACAAAAAAGCAAATTTATTACAAAATCTGTAGTAGATCACATTCCGAAGAAGTGCCCAGTCATCGTGAAAATGTTGCTTTTGCGACACCAAAGAACATCTTTTTTAGGTATATAGAATCATTGGTACTATCCGTTGACAATCGTCCTCAGGATAATTTCATTCGTTTTCTTGAGAGCGTTGTCTTTTAGACGCTGAAGTAAATTTTAAATTTTTTTTAAAATAAAAAAAAAATTTTTGTAAAAAAAGCCGATTTTTATAAAAAAAAATGTTTTAATAACCGTTTGCTATTTTATTTCAATATCACCACCGTCGTCATAATAGCATGTCTAGTCCTATGGATCGCAAAAAGTACACCAACGTACATCCATGCATAAATATATATACACATACATATGTATAGTATAGTTTTTCTTCTGTTTTTTATTTTTTAGGAAAATTGGGGTTTGGAGTACAAGGCTTCGTCGATATTATGAAAATAAATATGTATATATGTTACCCACTGGTTGACCTTGTGGTGCGGTTCTTATTTTCTTTTAAAATGAAAAGACAGCTATTAGAGTAACAAGTAACAAAATATCTATTTAATTCAATGTAATATAATTTAATGTAATTTAACAAATGTAATTTAATTTAACAACTTAGATCTCTACACGATGAACGCCAGATGAAGTAGAAAATATAATTCTGAGTTGTCATTCCTTCTAACCTCCGATGTTGATGTACTAAAATATTAGTGTCGCCAGGAATGCCAACATCTCCCTTTTTTAATTAAGGAACGTAGTCCTTTAGATAACTAGGTACTTTGACAGCCCTACCACCTCGAGTTGTACGCAATTGATTCTCTGGCGGTGTAGTGAATACTTCACTACTGACTGATATATTTGCTTCGCTGCTTGGTGACGAGACTACTATTTCTGGAATGTCGATGTCCGTTGTAATTTCCGATATCGATGACGTAATTGGCGACATTGAAGTTGCCACTGTTGTAATTGGTTGTATGTTGAATGTATCGCATAAAATATCAAATGGTATTCTTGGACGTATTGCTTCGTTGGTTAAAACACGACTTCTTAACTGATTGGCGTGCGATCTAATTAATCTCCTATGGTTGTCATCTTCTACCAGAACATTATATATAACTTTACCAATTTTTTCAATAATTTTACCAGGAACCCAGAACTCTTATTGTGACGAAATATTTTTGCATATACCAAATTACCATTATAATATTCACGGTGTTTTGCTCCATGATGTTTATTAAACTGTTGATTTTGTTTTTGATCCAATTTATTTGTTGCATCTATTGACTGTGTTGAATCTGATTGTGGTTTTAAAAGATCGAGCGTTGTAGTAATTTTTCTACCAATAAACGCTTCGGCTGGCGACATTCCATTTGGTGAATTTCTATTGGGTGTTGATCTATACTATATGTTTGTAAGAACGTTTGTAAATTCTCCTCATTTGTCCCCTCTTGTTGAAGTTTTTTAAACGCACGTTTTAATGTGTCGACAAATCGTTCGGCTTGCCCGTTTGATTGGGGATGATATGCTGGTGTTCTAAAATGATAAATACCTTTGGATTTTAAAAAATTCTCAAATTCTATACTTATAAATTGGGTTCCATTGTCCGAAACAATTCGTTTACAATCACCAAACCTTGTGAAAACTTCTTGAATTTTATTGATGACGTCAGATGATGTAATTCGATCTAATTGAAATATTTCTGGCCATTTTGAAAATGCATCTACCACTACTAAATAATATTTTCCTTTACAGGGACCAGCAATATCAATATGAATTCTTTCCATCGGTGCTTCTGGAATTGGCCATGATTCTAATGTTGTTTTTACTGGATATTTTGCTGCACTTGCGCAACTATGACATTGCTTTACGTAATTTGCTACATCTTGATCTATTTTTGTCCAATATACATAACTTCTTGCTACTGCAATCATACGTTAAATACCAGGATGACCACGATGAAGTTGACGTAATACACGCTGACGAAATTTCGTTGGAATTACAATTCGTGTAAAAAAAAGTACACATTCGTTGACAATTGATAATGCCTCTTTTCGATTGAAATATTGCATACCATCTTGAATAATTTCCATTTCAGATTTTGATGATGGCCAACCATTTTCAATATATTTTTTTAATATGTGAAGCGTTGCGTCATGTTGCGTTGCACTTTGTATCATTTTGAATGTTAGTGGTAAACTTTTCACTGACATTTCTAGTTCTTCTTCAATAACATTTTCGAATTGTGCACAAGCAATGACATAATCTTCTTCTGGCTTTGGATGTGCTGCAATTAATCGTGATAGAACATCAACAAATCCGAAATCTTTTGTTGAAACGTACTCAATATCAAAATCATATAACATTAACGTTAGTGCCCAACGCTGTAATCGGTTTGCCGTGTAAATTGGAATACCTTTTTTTGAACCAAATATTGACAGAAGTGGTTTGTGATCTGTCAATAATTGAAACTTTCGACCATAAATGAATCGATGAAATTTTGTGACTGCGAAAATTAATCCAAGACCTTCTTTTTCGATCTGACTGTATTTTTTTTCTGTTTCTGTAAGTGATCTTGCTGCATGCATGATTACTTTTTCTGTACCGTCTGGAAACGTGTGTGCGATGCAAGCTCCAATACCTTCTGTTGACGCATCCGCAGCAATTTTTATTGGTAGTGTAGGATCAAAATGCGTTAACAACAAGTCAGATGACAAAATGTTTTTAAATTTATTAAATGATTTTTGACATTCTGTGGACCATTCCCATTTAGCTCCTTGTAGTAATAATTTATCCATTGGTGAACGTAACACTCGCATTTCTTTTACAAATTTACCATAATAGTTTATAGCACCAAGAAATGATCTTAATTGGCTGATATTTGTTGGCGCTGGCATTGTATTAATTTTTTCAATTTTCGCAGGATCTGGACGAATTCCATTTTTATCGATGATATGACCTAGGTATTTGACTTGTGCTGACAGAAAATTGCATTTTTCCATTTTGATACGAAAACCATATTCGAACAATCGTTGAAGTACTGTTGTGACTAATTTTATGTGACTGTTCATATCTATTCCGCTGATAATGATATCGTCTAAATACGAAGCTACTCCATCAATTCCAGCTAATATTGTATCCATTATTTGTTGAAATGCTCCCGGTGCTGATTTTACTCCAGGTGCTAAACGATTAAATGAAAACAACCCTTTATGTGTATTTATTGTTAATAGTTGTTTTGACGTTTCATCTACTGGAATTTGTAAATATGCATCTGACAAGTCGATATGAGTAAAAATTGTACTTTTACCCAATTTTGCGAATATATCACTTGGAATTGGTAATGGATATTGATGTGGTTGTAATGCTTCATTAAGACCTGTAGAATAATCTCCACAGATTCTTATTTTACCATTTGGCTTTTTCACGACTACAATAGGTGCAGCCCATTCACTATAATCAACTGGTGTAATTATGCCAAGGTTTTGAAGTCTTTCCAGCTCTTTTTCGATTGGCGCAACCATTGCATATGATGTTGGTCTTTTTGCTCGAAAGATTGGAATAGATTTTGGTTTCAACTGGAGTTGTACTTTAATTTTTTTACATACTCCAGGCCGATCTTCAAATAATTTTGAAAATTTATTTTGTAATTTTGCAATTTCTGCCTTTCTGTCAGTTGATAAGTTTATTTTGCAGCAAATTGAATTCAATGGCTTGTCCCATAGATTAAACTTATCGCACAAATCAATACCTAGAATATTAAGATTATTAATTTTAGTTACAAAAATTGAATTTGATTGTACTTCCCCATTTAATTCAATATCGCATTGAAATTTAGCAATAATTTGAATTTTGTGTTTCGATGCACTTTTAGGGTGAACATCTGTGTCCACTGTTAATTTTCCAGGTTTACCTAGTGTTTTCCATACGTGTTCTGATATAATCGTTACATCTGATGCAGTATCGATTTGTAACCGTAGCGGTACTCTTTGAATGTGTGGTGAATCTGGAACATTGCTGATGTGAACAACTGCATATTTTCTTGATTTTTCGTAACCAATTTGATTGACATTTGATTGACATACAGCTGATGTTTGTACATGTTTTTTAGTTTTAGTAGAATTGTTAAAATTTTTACTTGAATGTTTGTGTGATGATTCATTTTTAGTAGAATTTTTATGTGATAATTCTCTTTTTGTAAAGCAGGCACAATAACCTTCTTTGTGACCAATTTTTTGACATAGATTGCATTTATGATTTGAAAATGTGCAATCTTTAATGAAATGCATTGAGCCACATGCCCAACATGGAGTTTTTGGATTGTTCTTATGAACATTTGTTAAATTACCTGATGAAGACTGTTTATTTTTGACATATCGTTGTTGCACTGCTTGTACCACCGCTGGTTGTTTTGAATTTTGCTGAATTAAAGCTGTATCTTTTTTTAATTTAAGCACCTGCAGTGCTTCTGTAACTAATTTATTTAACGTCATAGAATCATTTTCATTTTCTAATTTTGTTAATAATCGGGTGCGAATATCTGAGTCTGATGCTGATTGTAACCCAATTACAAATACTAAGCATTTGAATTGATCTACTGTTAAATTTGTTAAATTAAAACTTTCACAGTTTTTATTAACGGTTGCAGCATATGTGATGAAATCTTCTGAACTGGATTTTACAGTTTGTAAGCAACGGTATCTTGTATTTAACAACGATTCTTGTATGCCAAAAATGTCTTTAAGCGTTTTCACTGTACCATCAAAACTGATATCTCTGGTATTTTTAGGCAATATATAATTGGTATATTTTTCATGTGCTAAAGGATTAAGCTTACGCATAAGTAAACGGACTTTTGCTTTATCGTCAAGCTTTTCACCGTCTACCTTGAATAAATCCTCATATCGCGCAAACCATGTGTTAAATGTTACACCATTTACGGAATCATAGCAAAATTCTGTTATATTATTGGCTAAGGAATCCATAGTAAATTCTATGCCTTTTCCTGTTGCCTGGTTTTGGTTGCCATTGCCATTGCTTAATGTTTCAAAATATTCTTGTTGTTTGGCAATGGTTTCCTGTTGCTTTTCGACAATTTCAAGCAATTTTTCTATTCTTTCTTCCATTTCAATTTTTTATAATGAATTGCTATATAACCTCAAAAAAAAATACTCGTTGGAAGAAAAAAAAAAAAAAAACGTGCAACCAAAACAATAAAATAAAAGAATAAAAAAAAATCCTCGTCGCCAATTTGTTACCCACTGGTTGACCTTGTGGTGCGGTTCTTATTTTCTTTTAAAATGAAAAGACAGCTATTAGAGTAACAAGTAACAAAATATCTATTTAATTCAATGTAATATAATTTAATGTAATTTAACAAATGTAATTTAATTTAACAACTTAGATCTCTACACGATGAACGCCAGATGAAGTAGAAAATATAATTCTGAGTTGTCATTCCTTCTAACCTCCGATGTTGATGTACTAAAATATTAGTGTTGCCAGGAATGCCAACAATATATATATATATGTAGCAACACCGGTAATTCTCTTAAATTAATAATTTAAAATTACCAGTTAATCGTACCATTTTTGATTCTCTTAAATTAAACAAGTTTTAATTAACGCTCAATCACGCGATTGTAATTAATTCATTATCAATCAAGAACAAAAGTTCTCGTTAGCAAATTTTATTGGTCAATCGCATCTCCTGATATATGCAATTGAGTTATCAGTTACAGATATTAGAGATGCGATATCAAATTTAAAAACCACTTCACATCGAGTCGTAAAGAAGAGAAGTTTAGTTAAATCGTTAATAATTTAAACGTAAAGTTAAATACAAAATAATATAAAATCAGTTCAGTTATAAAATAAATATTAATTTAAAACATTCAAATAAAGATTATAAATTTATTAACTTTGAATTAATAAATTAAATAAATAAACATTGAAATAATATTATACATATAGTAATAAATTAGTTTTTAAAAAATAATATAAAAAAGGAGTTTTTTTTATTATAACAAGTGTGGTTATTTAAAACATTCCCAACCAATAACCCCACAAGTGGTGACCCCGACGTGATCCTTTTTAATATAAAAATTATTATTTGTGAAAATATTATTTCTAAAAACTATTTAAAAACATATAAAAACTATAATTTTCATTAAAAAACATAAATTTTACGAAAATACATAAAAAACTATAATTTATAAAATTGTGTATAGAAATCGAAAAATCTAATTCGTTTCTTTCAAAAACAAAATTCAATAAGTTAAACAAAAGACAACGAAATAGATAACAGTTGTGTAAAATATATGTCAGTAAAAAACAATAGCCATAACTGATAAACTAGTTATCAACTCTAAATTTAAATAAAAACGTTATAAAATAACACCACAAGTTATAAAATAACGTCCATCAAAATTTTATTCAACTCAACAATCAACATCATCAATTGCAACAGTTGCAACACCAGCACCAAATTTCATCATTTCATCATATTCGTCATTTTCACCATTTCCATCATCGTCATCGATTCATCGAGTTTCATCGAATTCATCAATTTCATCGTGACGTCATTATTTTTCATCGTGATTAAACACATCGGAAAACCAAGTAAAATTTTTCCATTTATTTTTTTAAAAAATTATAAATTGTATATATTCTAAATTACGTAATGCTATACACTGTAAAAAATCATTCAATTTTTTTAAATTAATTAATAAATCAATTGTACAATTGTGATATAAAATTAAAAAGAATTCAATTTTGCTAAAAGTGGTGTTAAAAATTATAAAAATTTAAATTAATACATTTATTGCTTAAAACCATTGGCAAAATCGAAATACAATTGTATAATTCAGAACTATTACATATTACATTTTTTTGTATTTGAAAATTAAGTACATATATAAATTATATTTATATATAAAATAATTGCGAAATTGAGTATTATTGTATGGCACAGCCAAACATACATTTTTATTAATAAATCAAAAATAAATTATACAATTGTTACAAAATTAAAATTATTCAATTTTAACGAAATTTTTTGTTAAAATTTTTTTATGTATTTGAAACAAAATTAAAATATACTACAGTTACAAGAATCAACACAATTGTATAATTTAAATTAAACATTTTTTTCTATAATTAAAATTAAAATTAAAATTGAATAATTAAAATTAAAAATTCAAAAAAAGTATAATTAAATCTTTATAAATAATATAATACAAAGAACTATAACATAAAAATTAAAATTATATTTTTTTATATTAAATTCAGATATTTATTTTACAAATAACATTAAAATTACAATAAATTTAAATTTACATATTTGCCCGCCAAACTGATTTGATTTTATTAGATTTCGTCATTAATTACACACACACATATTTTTTTTCTCTCACGATTTAAAAAAACTTTCTCGATTCGTTGTCACACATATTTTTTTTGATATACACATTTAATTTTTCAAAAGTACAGTGTCGGCCAACAGGCACGGTACACTTTTACTGGTAATTTTGCAAAGCACAATATCGGCCAAAATCACGGCACACTTGTAATTTTGTTTTTAAAAAGCAGCGTAGTCCAAAAAATAGCGTCATAATTTTATTTGTTCAGGACCGTCCAAAAATAGCATACGTATTTTTACGGAATACCAATCAACATTTTTTTTTGAATTTTATTTTGATTTTGTTGTACCTTGGCACAAACAAATTAGTATACAATGAATAACGATAACACAAACGCAAAACCAGAAAATACAAATGACGCAACAAACAACTCGACCATAACCAATGAAGTTAGGATAGATTCGGTACGTGTCCGATTACCACCTTTTTGGCCAACGAACCCGGCGACTTGGTTTATCCCAGCCGAAGCGCAATTTCAAGCATATAGAATCACAAATCAAGACACAAAGTATTGCCTCACTATAGCCGCGTTACCTCCAGAATCCTGCGAATCCATCATCGATATTTTATCCGATCCACCGACAATAAATCGGTACGAAAACTTGAAATCTGTGTTGATTAAACGACATTCAGTTTCAGAAACGAAACGTCTTTAGTAGCTCATAGCAAAGGCCGATATTGGCGACAGAAGCCCATCGGAATTATTACGTTCCATGAAGCAATTGGCAGGACAAACATTCGGCGACGATATAATAAAAAACCTGTGGTTACGGAAACTACCACAAATAATACATATAGCTTTAGCCGCCGTCGGCGACAAGCCATTACAAGAATTGGCTGATGTGGCGGATAAAATCCACGAGGCACAACAAAACGCATCCGTCTACGCAATCGTCTAATTCTCCAGCCGCTTCAACGCCGCAATCCATTTCCACATCCGATTTCGACACGCGTTTAGCACGTATTGAGGCAATGGTGGAAAAATTAGATTTTGGACAAAATAATAAGTACAGACCGCAATATCGAAACCGACCAATGAGATCGCGTAGTACGAGTCGACGACCAAATAAAGTTCGTTTCCCTTCAACCACATCCGAATCACGAACACTGTGCTGGTATCACCGGAAATTTGGTGACAAGGCGCAAAAATGTAATTGCCAAAATAATAAAACTACGGACCACCCAAACTAGTTGAGGCACCGCGTGTAGCGGCTACCGGTGCCAATAATTTCACTAGCCGTCTTTTTGTCCTGGATGACGTAAATAATATCGTATTCTTAATTGACACAGGTGCAGACTTATAAGTCTTGCCCCGTAAAACGCGAATAACAGAAGCAAATCCCGGCATTACGCTTTCCGCCGCTAATGGCACCATTATTAAGACATTTGGCACAAAAATGCTAAAATTAAATCTCGGACTACGCAGGAGTTTTATGCACGAGTTTATAGTAGCCGAGATCGACCGCGCCATAATTGGTGCTGATTTTTTAAAGAAATATGGTCTCATTGTTGATTTGAAAAATCGGAAGATAATTGATCCAATTACAAATTTATCTGTCAACACCTTAACCATTACGTCCGACACACCAACGCCGTAACTAAATGTTATCAAAAACGAGTTTTCAGAACTATTATCGGAGTTTCCCGATCTGGTTCAACCTCCTAACTATTTTAAAAGTCCGACATTCAGTAGTCCACTACATTACGACGAAAAACCAATTACCATTCGCGAAACCTCGCCGCCTGGATCCTACTCGACACGACGCCGCAAAGAAAGAATTCGAGTTCATGGTAGAGTTAGGTATTTGTCAATCGTCATCGTCACCCGCTTCTTCTCCGCTGCACATGGTGCGGAAGAAGAATAATGACTGGCGTCCCTGCGGAGACTATCGACAGCTAAATGCAGCTACAATCCCAGACAGATATCCGATCCCACATATTCAAAACTTTGCAATGCATTTAAACGGGGCTAAAATTTTCTTGAAGGTCGATCTGGTACGGGCGTATCACTTGATACCCGTGGCAGAAAGTGATGTACATAAAACGGCAATAACAACCCCGTTTGGCTTGTTTGAATTTCGACGAATGCCATTCGGATTGCGCAACGCAGCGCAAACATTGCAGAGGTTCATGAACGAAGTGTGTTATGGACTAGATTTCGTTTTCGTTTATATTGACGATATACTTATCTTTTCAACCGATGCAAAAACACATAAGGAGCATCTTCGCCGGTTATTTCAACGATTATCGGAATTCGGTATCACTATTAACCCATCGAAATTTGTATTCGGTGTCACCGAACTCAACTTCCTCAGTCACCACATTTCGGCACAAGGTATTACACCGTCGGAAGATAAAGTGAAAGATATCGTAAATTTCCCTATTCCGACATCTATACGACAGATTCAAAGGTTTATCGGAATGGTCAATTATTATCACCGTTTTATTCCAAAACTGGCGGAATTCCTCGCTCCAATTTATACGTTTCTGGCTCAAGTCACAAAAAACAAAACGAAAAACAAAACTTTGACTTGGCCGGATGAGCTTAACGCTGTTTTTCAACAAGTAAAAACTTCTTTAGCTAATGCTACTATGCTGGCGCATCCACAATCGGACGGTACACTCGCGATAGTCACCGATGCGTCAGACATTGCACTAGGGGCTGTTCTTCAACAACCGACGCAGCAAGGCTGGCAACCCTTAGCATTTTTGTCCCGAAAATTTTCGCCGGCTGAGACTAAATACTCAGCGTTTGACCGTGAACTTCTCGCGATTTACGCTGCGATTAAGCACTTTAGGTACGCAGTCGAAGGACGCGAATTTACAATATTCACGGATCACAAGCCATTAGTAAATGCTATTTGTTCCAAAACTGAACGCAACCCGCGTCAAACACGACACCTCGACTACATCGCGCAATTCACAACGGACATTCGACACATCGCTGGTAAGGATAATATAGTAGCGGACAGTCTATCCCGTTTTATCGACGTTGCAACAGTAGAAAGAAATAGTTTTGACTTACAGCAAATCACAGAACAACAGAAAAAAGATGACGAGCTGACAAAACTTCTAGCACATCCCAGACCGTCGTTTAAACTCGAACACATAAAGTAACCAGAACTTGCAATTTATTGCGAAGTTTCTACTGCAAACAACAGACCATACGTGCCCGATACTTTACGACGGGTTATTTTCAACGCAATACACAATTTGGCCCATCCTGGCATACGAGCAACCAGAAAGTTGCTTGTATCCAGATATTTCTGGCCAAACATCAATCGTGACTCAAATTTTTGGTCTAAGGCTTGTATACAGTGCCAAAAGACAAAAATTTACCGTCATACAAAATCACAGCATGAGACTTTTAACATACCCAACGCACATTTTGAATACATACACATGGACTTAAGTAGAGTAGCTATGGGAGTTCTGGCTCAATTTTACATGTGTTTTTATATGGGGGTCCAAAAGTACTTTTCATCCATCTCGCTCGCACATTTTGTTGCTATCTCGCTCGCACACAGTTGCAAGCACAGTTAACGCCATACACACACACACACACACACCTATAAATATGCACATCCGCTCTCACCAACTCACACAAAACACACTTCATACATTCCAAAATTTATGAAAAGCTCTCTCACACTCTTTTTCCCAAAATTAAATTGACAAAAAGGGGTAATGATTCATGCATTAATCCAGTATTGATCAATTATTTCATATTACATTCCCTTTACATTGCATTAAAAAAAAAATCAACTTTTTTTAAATGATTTCACAATTTTGTAGCATATACATATATCTAAAATTAAAAAAAACAGGTATATACTCTATAATACGCAGTCGCTAATGAATAAAAGCTCTGTGATTAATTCTCACATATACAATTTATAAATAGAATGGAAAATGTAATACGACCACGACCGCCAAAAGATGATACAAAGTTAAACGTTATTTACACATATTCTCTAAAACAAAAATCTCAACTCGTTTTTGTATACTTTCTGGTTTTTCTTATACTTTAGAAATAAAATAATATCTTTAATTTTTTCATAATTGAAATACGATAGATAATATTTATTCATAATACTTCTTATCGCATTATCAAAAAAAAATATATTGCTTCTTATAGTAATACATGTTATTTTTTTATGTATAAATAAATAAAAGCAATGCAATTCGATTAATTAAAATTTATCAATTATTATATTAGATTACCTATTTATAGCTAGATACACTCACTCCATTTCATATAATATATATAATGTTACATATAATATAAACATATTAAAATGTGACTGAAAAATTCTTCATGTATCAAACATTATTTTATCTTCGAATAGCATTTGACTTTTTTTATCCTAAGAATTTTTTTGCATATACTACTACATACAAATGTAAACACCAACTCACACAAACACACTTACATACATTGCAAAAATTTATGAAAAGCTCTCTCACACTCTTTCCCAAATTAAATTGACAAAGGTCAATGATTCATGCATTAATCCAGTATTGATCAATTATTTCATATTACATTCCCTTTACATTGCATTAAAAAAAAAAATCAACTTTTTTTTAAATGATTTCACAATTTTGTAGCATATACATATATCTAAAATTAAAAAAACAGGTATATACTCTATAATACGTAGTCGCTAATGAATAAAAGCTCTGTGATTAATTCTCACATATACAATTTATAAATAGAATGGAAAATGTAATACGACCACGACCGCCAAAAGATGATACAAAGTTAAAAGTTATTTGCACATATTTTCTAAAACAAAAATCTCAACTCGTTTTTGTATAATTTCTGGTTTTTTTCTACTTTTTGTTTTAAGGGTTTTGGTGTTAAAAGTATGGAAAAGATAAAATCGAAAAGGTAGGGATTATTTACACAATTCTCCAAGTCTAAAATATAAATTTAACTGTAGTGCATGTTTATACCAATAATTTGAATACATTTATTTTTATTTCCAACTATTTTCATTTTTGCTGTTATGTTATAAAATTAAAATTAAGTCACTAAATCATCTGGATCACTATCATCTAAAATAAAAAAATGTATATACAACAAGAGGTAAAAAAGAAACTCATAATATAAAAAAAAAATACTTTTGTTTTTTTAAAAATACAACGTTTTAATATGAAAAATTTAATATGTAATATTATATTAATATTTTTTTTTTACATAATATGCGAATAACTATAAAACTGAAAGTAGAAATTGACCCTCAAATAAATATATGCGGCAAATTTGTTTTTTTTTTTTTCAAACTGAAAAAGGAAAAAGTTTTGTGCTGGAAAGTATTCTAGATCTAGCAAATACATATTTAAAAACATATTTTCAATATTATATATATACCTATATAAATATTTAAAAACATATTTTGTATAAGGATATCCCAAAATTTTTGTTGTTAAGATAACCAAAAGTTCGATAGAAATAAAATATACTTCTTAAGAAGTCATGAAAAAAGTACTGAAAATAGTCTGAAAATAATCTGAAAATTACTATTAAATCACTTAAGAAATAAATACTGAAAACATCCCTGAATTAACACCTGAAAATTTCTTTATAATAATGAGAGTGTATTGGTAAAAGCCGCTGAAAATCTTCCCGATGCCTTTAAGAGATTCATGCATGAGTTCCTCATTTTTTTCACGACTGAATAAGTTTGTGAAAATGTACTTCCGTTTTTATAGCGATATGTTATTTTTTGTGTATAAATAAAAGCAATGCAATTGGATTAATTAAAATTTATCAATTATTATATTAGATTACCTATTTATAGCTAGATACACTCACTCCATTTCATATAATATATATAATGTTACATATAATATAAACATATTAAAATGTGACAGAAAAATTTTTCATGTATCAAACATTATTTTATCTTCGAATAGCATTTGACTTTTTTTATCTTAAGAATTTTTTGCAAATACTACTACATACAAATTTAAATTTTGAATTTTACTTACATTAATTTACAGACAATGACCGTTCACCTTGACCGAATAATCATAATATCTTTATTAGCTATGTTTTTGTTATTTGTTTATATTAAATTATAAAAATCAAAAAAATATTGTCAAATTTCTAGTAATGCTTTATACAAAGTAGGAAAAAGTTTTATTAACTTTAAAATTACAATATATTATTTTTCATATACATATAAAATTATTAATATGTAACAGGTTCTGATTTAATGTGACCTCATTGCCCATTCAATAAATTGTGTTAACAACAAAATGCATATTCCAAGAGAAAATTATGTACTTTATAGAATGATTAAAGGTTTTTACTTGCACTACTACTGAATTAATTTTAAGTAAAGTAAATGTGTAGTGTAAGTTTTGGAGGTTATCAACTTTATCACTTTGAATAGGAATATATAAGTTTTTTGTGTAAAGAATATGATCTTTTGCGGTAATGTTTCACGTCGTTGCTTTGTGATTGATATTCTCAGCACCATGACGCATTTAAGGAAAAAGTATTACCGATGCTTTAAAATTCTTAACCTATCAATATTTAATTTTTACTGGATGTAGAACTTTTTTACTTTAAAAGCTGACTATTGTAGGTTTTAATTTTTATTCAATGGAATTATAAAATGATAAAAGGAAAAAAATGTAAAATTTTACTAATAGATTTATTCAATAATTTATATTAAAATACTGATATTTACATAAAACTTATTTTTTTAATTTTTGATATATTTTAAAGCAAGTTTAATAATAAAAATTCGGAACGATGATTACTAATCTAGTTATTTGAAATTCCTCTTTCAACCGTTTATTATTATAAAAAAAATTAATATAAACTGATATAATAATTTTATCTGCAAGTATATAAGTACATATAATATATTAATGTGTTATTTCTTCTTCAACATTTTTTTTCTTCTTCTGCATTTTTCTATATAAAAATAAAGTAGTTTTCTTGACATGAAAAATAAAAATTGCTTTAAAAAGATTTCCAGTTTGGGTAGTCATTATAAAATATTCATATTTAAATTATGTTTTCAATATTTAGCTTTCTTTATATATTGTGGTAAAACAAACATTCTTTCTCATTTACATTTGATATTTCTTCTTTTTCCAAATATTATATGTAAAATGTTAATTTAAATTTATTTCATTTGATTTCAATTTTCTTTAATTAATTTAATTTTAATTTATGCATTGTTTTTTTTGAAATTTTAAAATATTTTTAGTGTCTATTTTGTACATAAAATCTGCATTGCAATTTTAAATTAATAAAACTCGGCCATATGAAATCAAGAATTGATAATATTTTCTCAATATAACTATTTCAAAACGAGTATATCAAATTTCAAAATTTTAATATAATAAATTAAAACGGATTTCATTAAATCATAATAACGAAAACATTAAAAATTATCAATAGTTTTGTTAACTTTAAAATTACAACATATTATTTTTCATCAATTTCATGCCTTTTTTAAAAATTGTGCTTGATATAAACTAATCATAAAGAATAATCTCTTTATATGAATATTTTCAAGTTCTTGCTAATTATCATAATTGTTTCATATTTATATTTATTATATTTATTATATTTTTGATAAACTGATTTGTATTTTTATTCTTTGTCCACATTTTGTAAATGTAATGATATAATAAAAATATAATAAATATAATAAATATAAATATATAAATGTGAAACGTTGATTACTATTTACAAAATTATGTTAATGTTAGTATTTCTAAAAGTAAATAAATATTTATTATTGAAAAATATAACTTGTACTTCATTTCAAGGTGAATATGTGGAAAATTAGTTAAACGTAATGAAACTCGTAATTTTTCAGTATGTATTTTATTATTCATTCTTTTAGATATAGTTTATATTTTTTTATTTTTTTAAATTATATATTTATTTATGGATGTTCCTGTAGATTCTCATGGATGCTGTATAATGTGATATACAGATCAATCAGATTTAGTTATAAACTAATTGTTGGTTTGGGCACACAAATTGTTGCATAGTTCTTAATATATTTTAGTATTTTTATTATACTAAAAATAAATAAATAAAAATTATTTACAAAATTTAAAATTATAATATTCAAATATTAGTGATTAACTCTATAACTCTTTATAAATTAGTATATATAAAAAGAAGTGTAATAAAAATAAAAGAAAACGATATATAAATTATAATAACATGGATGCAATAATTCAGAAAGTTAAATTGTCAATTGAGAATGATAAAAACAAATCGCAGAAAGTAGAGCAAAATATTAAGGAGTGTTCAAAAGGTATCAAAACCCTATCCACGATGATGAAAGCTTCAAGAGCTACAGGTGAGCGAAACCGCTTAAGTAATGGTTTATGCTTATTACAAGGATATCGAGCGCAATTGAAGGAGTTGAGATTACAAAAGGGATCAGGATATAAAAAGCCACATCTTAACCGTATCAATTATAAGAGTAACAATGTCAAGTGGGAGGATGTTCAATCAGCTTTTGAAAAGCGCATACGCACTGGGGTGATTATAAATCTTCGCAACAAAGATCCGAAAGACTTTTTAGAAGATTGTACTAATCTATTTCAACGCCGCATTACCAATATATTAAAAAAACATGAATCAATTAAAGTTAATACCATATTTTGCGGAGAATTCAAAATTATAAAACAGGGCCAGGAAGTTTTTGAATTAAAATATATGAATACTAAAAATTTCCCCATTTACAAAAATACCAATATTAATGAATGGTTTTCGGATTTTGTTAAGAATCCCATCTTAAAAGATTTAGAAGAATTTCAAGAAAAAGATAGTGGTTGGGCATTATCATCAATCATCAACTTAGGCGTTAATATAAACAAATTTACACCTCAGTTGGGATCAACATACATTGAACTTCCGAAGCAAATCAGAGATAAAAAAGCTTGCATCAATGTACAAAATAGTGATGATGCATGTTTTGCTTGGGCTGTGTTATCAGCTATACACCCAGCGACCGAAAATCCTTGCCGTACAACAAGCTACCCTCACTATTCAAATATACTAAATTTAACTAACATCCAATTCCCAATGACTATTAAGCAAATACCAAGATTTGAAAAGCTGAATAATATCTCAATCAATGTTTACATTTTGAAGTATATAAAAAAAGAGTATTTTATAACTCTACCAACATACTTGACAAATGAGAAGCTTAATCAACATGTGAACCTTCTATTGATCCAGGATGATTATTACAACAACAATGATGACGGTGAAGAAAATGAAACTACGACTGCACCTACAAAATACCACTATGCTTGGATTAAAAATCTATCGCGTCTTTTATCATCACAACTTTCCAAACATAAAGGTCAAAAAAATTTTTGCGATCGTTGTCTTCATTATTTCTATAGTAGCAATGAAACCTCCAAACGGAGAAACATATGGAAGATTGTAAGATCCTGAATAATTGTAAAATTCGTTTACCTGCAAAAGAGCAATCAACATTAGAATTTAAGAATTTTAAAAATAAGATTGAATCACCTTTTATTATTTATGCTGATTTAGAATGTTTATTACAACAAGTAAGTGATGGAAATAAGTATCAAAATCATGTTCCATGCAATATAGGTTATTATGTCAAATGCTCATATGACTCTACGTTATCGTTTTATAAACATTACCGTGGTGAGGACTGTTTAGATTGGTTTGTTCGCGAATTACTACAGTTTGCTGAAGATGTAGAAACGGTTTTTATTTGTGATCTACCCATAGACCAGCTAACTAGCGAACAAATTAAGGAATTTAAATCTGCTTCACTCTGTCATATATGTGAAAACCCGTTTAGTGATAATGATAAAAAAGTACACGATCACTGTCACTTAACCGGCAAGTATCGCGGTCCGGCACATGAGGCTTGTAACATTAATTTTAAAGATACTCATACCGTTCCCATAGTTTTTCACAATTTAAGCGGATATGATTCACATTTTATTATTAAAAACTTAGCATCGAATTTAGAAGGCAGTATTAATTTATTACCTATTAATAAGGAACGATATATTTCATTCACAAAACATTTAGATGATTGTTTAATTAAATATCGTTTCATAGACTCCTATCGTTTTATGGCTAGTGGTCTTGATACTTTAACCTCTTATTTAACTTCATTCCCCATTTTAAAATCAGAATTTCAAAATCTGTCTGAAGAAAAATTTGAGTTACTAACCCGTAAAGGTGTATATCCATATGACTACTTTGATATTTCAGAAAAATTTTCTGAAAATTATTTACCATCTATTGATAAATTTTACAATAAATTAAATGATTCAGATATATCTCCAGAAGATTATTTACATGCGCAAAAAATTTGGACTGAATTGCGTATACAAAATTTAGGTGAATATTCTGATTTATATTTAAAGACTGATGTTCTTCTCTTGGCAGATATTTTCGAACAATTTCGGGCGAGTTGTCAACAAACATATGGGCTTGACCCCGCACATTATTATACACTTCCAGGATTTACATGGGATGCAATGCTTAAGCACACACAGATTAAGTTAGAGCTATTGACCGATATTGATATGCTTATGTTCATTGAGCGAGGTATTCGAGGGGGTCTTAGTCAATGTTCAAAGCGCTATTCCAAAGCCAACAATATGTACATAGCAAATAATGACCCTTCGGAACCTTCAAAATTTCTAATATATAACGATATTAATAATCAGTACGGTTGGGCAATGTCTCAACCCCTACCATATAGCGGTTTCAAGTGGGTGGAAGAGCCACAAAATTTTAATGTTTTAAACATAAAAGATGACTCATCTTTGGGATATATATTAGAGGTTGATTTAGAATATCCAGAAGAACTCCATAATCTTCATAAAGATCTGCCATTTTGTACAGAACATAGCTGTGCCCCAGGATCTAAACAAAAAAAACTTATGGCTACTCTATATAATAAGAAAAAATATATTATTCACAACCGCAATTTAAAACAAGCTCTCAATAATGGGCTAAAAGTCACCAAAATCCATAGAATTCTCCAGTTTAATCAATCATGTTGGCTTAAAACGTACATAGATTTAAATACAAGACTTCGAACACTAGCAAAAAATGACTTTGAGAAAAATTTGTTTAAACTTATGAATAATGCCGTCTTCGGTAAAACTATGGAAAATGTTCGGAAACATAGCATTGTTAAATTGGTGACAAAATGGTTTGGCAGGTATGGTGCTGAAGCTCTTATTTCCAAACCTGAATTTAAAGCCGCAACTATTTTCAATGAAAATCTAATCGCTATAGAACTAAATAAAACTGAAATATATTTTAATAAACCAATTTATGTGGGTATGTGCATCCTCGACTTGGCTAAAACAACAATATATGATTTTCATTATGATTATATGCTCCCTCAATTTGGTTCTAATTGTAGTCTTTGCTATACTGATACAGATTCTCTTATTTATGAAGTAACTTGCTCTGATCTCTACGAAACTATTAAACTTGATTGCCACACTTACTTTGATACTAGCGACTACCCTCTTAATAATAAGTGGAATATTCCCCTCGTGAATAAAAAAGTTTTGGGTCTCATGAAAGATGAAAATAACGGTCGTATTATGACTGAGTTTGTCGGTTTAAGATCTAAAATGTATGCTATTCAAGTAGAAGATAAAGATCAAATTAAAAAATCTAAGGGTATAAAGAGAAATATTGTAAAAAATAGAATAACTTTTAGCGACTACGTTGAATGTTTAAATAATAATATTGAAAAAATAGTTTCTCAAAATTTGATTCGAAGTCAGCAACATCATGTAAGCAGTATTACTCAAACAAAAGTTGCCCTTAGTCCCCATGATGATAAAAGATATTTAATAAGAAATTCGTATGAAACTTTACCGTGGGGTCATTATAGTATAATGGATATTGATTAAATTTAAATAATATAATAGGCTTATATCCATATTAATAAATATATGAAAAAATAAATGTAATTACTATTAAGCATTTTGAAAATATTGCAAATAAAAATTAAAGATTTTTTAAAAAATTGTATTTTGTTTTTTATTTTTCTTAGCTCATTTTAACAAAATCCATCCGTTTGATATAATACAAATGGTAAATGTAAAATTTTTGTTTTGCTATTTGTTTTCATATTCATAACACATAAAATTTGCATCAATGAATTTCAGAATTTTACACTCTAACTACTACTTACTAAAGTATGTTTTGAACTTCAATTATTAAACTGGCTATTTTTACAACTTTTTTTAAATAGATACTTTTGAATTTTTTTATTGGAGTAATAATAATAATAATAACAACGTGTTTTTTATTTAATAATTTTTTAAATGTAATTTATTATTATCAATTTTTGGTTTTTCATATACAATAAAAATTAAAATTTGTATTATAAATATTACTTCTCGTGCATTTAAAAAGATATTACATAATTTTAAGAGTGAAAATTAATAAAAAAGGGATTCAAAAATTTCTTCATCATATTATTATGTTGTAAAAATTAATTTTTTATATCTAGTACCATAAAAAGTTAATAACATATTTACTTATATGAATAATTATGTTGTGCATATACATATGTATATAAAAATATATTTTTTACAAGTTTCATTTTTTAAAAATTTTTTTTCATTATTGAGTCTTACTTTTTCGGTATTGATATAAATATAAAATGCTAACAACATATTTTTTTCTCAATTTATAATAAGTCTGATTTATTTACCCATGAATTGTGATTTTCTGGAAAGCCAAGCCATTTCACAAAAACTTTATCATTTTTAATTTTTACAATTTTTTCTACTAAATATACATCTTGATGTTTAGCTTTTATTAATTCCTCTTCATAAAAACCTCCTGCAATGAGGTGACCTTGATAATCTTGTAGTATATATGTTGTAGGATTGGTAATTTGAATCTTTTGTATTTTAAATATTTCAGTTGTCCAATTGGGCGTGTAACCTTTCTCAAATACATGTTTGAACTTGCTTATTCGAACTGAATCGCCAATTCTGAATTTTGCAGGTGCAGCAATTTTAATATGATTAAATGTTGTGGAGAGCAATTGATTAGAATTTTGTTTATTAATTTCCGATGGTCGTTTGCGTATAGTGGAATGAACCGTATTATTATAATCATTTACAAGATTCTGTATTATATCAAGCCATTTATAGTTACCATTAAAGCTGAATTCTTTCCACATCTTTTCTTTTAATGTTCTATTAAAACGTTCAACAATTGAGGCCTTCAAGTAGCTAAATGTTGAGTAATGATTGATATGATATTTTTTCATCAAATTTGTAAAAGTCTTATTGAAGAATTCTTTACCATTATCAGTTTGCAAATTTTTTGGATATCTTTTGGATTTTATAAAAATGGATTGCATTGCCGAAGCAACATTTTCTGCAGTTTTATTTTTAATTGCAACAGCCCAAGCATATTTTGAAAAAGTATCAATAACAGTTAACAGAAATCTAAATCCTTTATTTTGTTTAGCATATGCTCCCATTTCCACCAAATCAGCTTGCCAAAGATCGTCAAATCCTCTAATGATGACTCTACGTCTCTTAAAATTCCTACGAGCTCGTTTGTGGAGCTCTTCAACAACTTGTCTTTTACTCATGTTAAATTAAAATGATTCACTTAATTGTATAATGGGCTATTTATATATTCTCATAATCATTAAATATTTAACATATATATAATTCACAAATTAATATTAGAATCCAAAATGATATATTTATTAGTTTTAAAATTATGTAATGTCTTTTTTAAAAATGCAAGAGAAGTAATATTTATAAATTGAAAAATAATTTGTTGTTATCAGTTTATATTTATATCAATACCGAAAAAGTAAGATTCAATAATGAAAAAAAAAACGATTTTAAAAATGAAACTTGTAAAAAAATATATATGATATACATACATACTATATTAAAAAATGAATTCAAAGTTAATATATATTTAAACATGAACAACTTTGACTTTCAAAATAAAACTGATAATATTATTATAGAATCATCATATCACATGTCCTCTGTTAAACAGAAATAACTGCAGATTGTTCGCATATATATATATATATATATATATATATATATAAGCTCACACATTGTGACGATAATGTATATTTCCGATATTTACGAATTAAATGTTTTACAAGTTTGTTTTGTGAAACTTCTATAATGACTCCTCTAACTAGCGCACTTTGTTTTTGATATGCACATACATACTACCTTTTTCCATGCAAATTAAACTATAAAAAGTTTATATACTTATGTATAAAATCAAAAAAATTTTTATTTATGCGAATATTGTAATAATTTGGTCAATGTATTGTTGAATATATATATACCATGCAATGTATATACACAACATAATTATTCATATAAGTAAATATATTTTTAACTTTTTATGTTACTAGATATGAAAAAAAACATTTTTACAACATAATAATATGATGAAGAAATTTTTGAGTCCGTTTTTATTAGTTTTCACTCTTTCAAAAATTTAGAATTTATGAATACGGTACAATATAAGAAAGTATATTTATAAAAGCAAGATAATATAATATATTAGAATTTATAAGTACCATTATTATTAATAAAGTGAAATATTAATTGCATGCAGTCAACATTAGTTTAAGCTAATATCAAGCACAATTTTTAAAAAAGACGTGAAATCGATGAAAAATAATATATTGTAATTTTAAAGTTAACAAAACTTTTTCCTACTTTGTATAAAGCATTACTAGAAATTTGACAATATTTTTTTGATTTTTATAATTTAATACAAACAAATAACAAAAACATAGCTAATAAAGATATTATGATTATTCGGTCAAGGTGAACGGTCATTATCTGTAAATTAATGTAAGTAAAATTCAAAATTTAAATTTGTATGTAGTAGTATTTGCAAAAAATTCTTAGGATAAAAAAAGTCAAATGCTATTCGAAGATAAAATAATGTTTGATACATGAAAAATTTTTCTGTCACATTTTAATATGTTTATATTATATGTAACATTATATATATTATATGAAATGGAGTGAGTGTATCTAGCTATAAATAGGTAATCTAATATAATAATTGATAAATTTTAATTAATCCAATTGCATTGCTTTTATTTATACACAAAAAATAACATATCGCTATAAAAACGGAAGTACATTTTCACCAACTTATTCAGTCGTGAAAAAAATGAGGAACTCATGCATGAATTTCTTAAAGGCATCGGGAAGATTTTCAGCGGCTTTTACCAATACACTCTCATTATTATAAAGAAATTTTCAGGTGTTAATTCAGGGATGTTTTCAGTATTTATTTCTTAAGTGATTTAATAGTAATTTTCAGATTATTTTCAGACTATTTTCAGTACTTTTTTCATGACTTCTTAAGAAGTATATTTTATTTCTATCGAACTTTTGGTTATCTTAACAACAAAAATTTTGGGATATCCTTATACAAAATATGTTTTTAAATATTTATATAGGTATATATATAATATTGAAAATATGTTTTTAAATATGTATTTGCTAGATCTAGAATACTTTCCAGCACAAAACTTTTTCCTTTTTCAGTTTGAAAAAAAAAAAAACAAATTTGCCGCATATATTTATTTGAGGGTCAATTTCTACTTTCAGTTTTATAGTTATTCGCATATTATGTAAAAAAAAAATATTAATATAATATTACATATTAAATTTTTCATATTAAAACGTTGAATTTTTAAAAAAACAAAAGTATTTTTTTTTATATTATGAGTTTCTTTTTTACCTCTTGTTGTATATACATTTTTTTATTTTAGATGATAGTGATCCAGATGATTTAGTGACTTAATTTTAATTCTATAACATAACAGCAAAAATGAAAATAGTTGGAAATAAAAATAAATGTATTCAAATTATTGGTATAAACATGCACTACAGTTAAATTTATATTTTAGACTTGGAGAATTGTGTAAATAATCCCTACCTTTTCGATTTTATCTTTTCCATACTTTTAACACCAAAACCCTTAAAACAAAAAGTAGAAAAAAACCAGAAATTATACAAAAACGAGTTGAGATTTTTGTTTTAGAAAATATGTGCAAATAACTTTTAACTTTGTATCATCTTTTGGCGGTCGTGGTCGTATTACATTTTCCATTCTATTTATAAATTGTATATGTGAGAATGAATCACAGAGCTTTTATTCATTAGCGACTGCGTATTATAGAGTATATACCTGTTTTTTTTAATTTTAGATATATGTATATGCTACAAAATTGTGAAATCATTTAAAAAAAAGTTGATTTTTTTTTTTAATGCAATGTAAAGGGAATGTAATATGAAATAATTGATCAATACTGGATTAATGCATGAATCATTGACCTTTGTCAATTTAATTTGGGAAAGAGTGTGAGAGAGCTTTTCATAAATTTTTGCAATGTATGTAAGTGTGTTTGTGTGAGTTGGTGTTTACATTTGTATGTAGTAGTATATGCAAAAAAATTCTTAGGATAAAAAAAGTCAAATGCTATTCGAAGATAAAATAATGTTTGATACATGAAGAATTTTTCAGTCACATTTTAATATGTTTATATTATATGTAACATTATATATATTATATGAAATGGAGTGAGTGTATCTAGCTATAAATAGGTAATCTAATATAATAATTGATAAATTTTAATTAATCGAATTGCATTGCTTTTATTTATTTATACATAAAAAAATAACATGTATTACTATAAGAAGCAATATATTTTTTTTTGATAATGCGATAAGAAGTATTATGAATAAATATTATCTATCGTATTTCAATTATGAAAAAATTAAAGATATTATTTTATTTCTAAAGTATAAGAAAAACCAGAAAGTATACAAAAACGAGTTGAGATTTTTGTTTTAGAGAATATGTGTAAATAACGTTTAACTTTGTATCATCTTTTGGCGGTCGTGGTCGTATTACATTTTCCATTCTATTTATAAATTGTATATGTGAGAATTAATCACAGAGCTTTTATTCATTAGCGACTGCGTATTATAGAGTATATACCTGTTTTTTTTAATTTTAGATATATGTATATGCTACAAAATTGTGAAATCATTTAAAAAAAGTTGATTTTTTTTTTAATGCAATGTAAAGGGAATGTAATATGAAATAATTGATCAATACTGGATTAATGCATGAATCATTACCCCTTTTTGTCAATTTAATTTTGGGAAAAAGAGTGTGAGAGAGCTTTTCATAAATTTTGGAATGTATGAAGTGTGTTTTGTGTGAGTTGGTGAGAGCGGATGTGCATATTTATGGGTGTGTGTGTGTGTGTGTGTGTGTGTGTGTGTGTGTGTGTGTGTGTGTGTATGGCGTTAACTGTGCTTGCAACTGTGTGCGAGCGAGATAGCAACAAAATCTGCGAGCGAGATGGATGAAAAGTACTTTTGGACCCCCATATAAAAACACATGTAAAATTGAGCCAGAACTCCCATAGCTACTCTACTGACTTAGTTGGTCCGTTTCCAATCTCGGATGGAAACTCCTACATTCTGACAATTGCGCAGCGTAAATCGCGATTCACTAGGTGGCCTGAAGCGTACGCGATACCGGACATGACCGCGACAACAATTGCAAAAACATTCGTTATGCAATATGTCTCTCGTTTTGGTATTCCAGCTACAATAACGACTGATCAAGGATCACAATTTGAAAGCAAACTCTTCCAAGAACTAAGTAAATTGTTAGGTGTATTTCGTACTAGAACCACTCCGTACCACCCCCAATCAAACGGGTTGGTTGAACGATTTCACCGTCAACTGAAAGATACCTTAAAAGCACGTGGTAATACCGTAAACTGGAGTATCGAGTTACCATTAGTTCTTCTTGGTGTTCGCGCCGCAGTTAAAGAAGATATTCACTGTTCTCCAGCGGAACTAGTTTACGGACAAACGCTAAAGTTACCCGGTGAATTCCTAGTAGAATCAAAAACCAATGTATGCGATTGCAACGTACTAATCACCAAACTACGCGACGCAATGCGTAACTTAATGCCAACGCCGACACGGAAAACGGACAAGCAACAAATTTTCATTCCGAAAACGTTAGACACGTGCGACTACGTACTTATTAGAAACGAAAGAATAAAGCCGACATTATCGCCAACGTACGATGGACCTTTCCAAGTAGTACGAAGACTGCGAAAAGTGTTTATCGTACTCATCAACGATAAAGAAAAATCTATTTCAGTCGACAGACTCAAACCGGCTTATACGATTTCAAACATTAAGTCGATTGATAATTGTAGAACCAAGTTTCGATAGGTTAACATCAAAATTAAAATATTTTATTTTTTTATATCACGTTTCACTCGGACGAGGGTGATGTAGCAACACCGGTAATTCTCTTAAATTAATAATTTAAAATTACCAGTTAATCGTACCATTTTTGATTCTCTTAAATTAAACAAGTTTTAATTAACGCTCAATCACGCGATTGTAATTAATTCATTATCAATCAAGAACAAAAGTTCTCGTTAGCAAATTTTATTGGTCAATCGCATCTCCTGATATATGCAATTGAGTTATCAGTTACAGATATTAGAGATGCGATATCAAATTTAAAAACCACTTCACATCGAGTCGTAAAGAAGAGAAGTTTAGTTAAATCGTTAATAATTTAAACGTAAAGTTAAATACAAAATAATATAAAATCAGTTCAGTTATAAAATAAATATTAATTTAAAACATTCAAATAAAGATTATAAATTTATTAACTTTGAATTAATAAATTAAATAAATAAACATTGAAATAATATTATACATATAGTAATAAATTAGTTTTTAAAAAATAATATAAAAAAAGGAGTTTTTTTATTATAACAAGTGTGGTTATTTAAAACATTCCCAACCAATAACACCACATATATATATATATATTATATATATTTATATATATTTATATGTACAAAAAATCCCCCTTTTAAACTTTAATAGATTTTTATTTTTTTGTTATTTGTAACAGTGTAGGTGTGGTGTACACTTTACACCAAAGTGTACACCATGGTGTATTTTAGTATAAAAGGTTCAATTAAAATTAGATATGGTAACATAAGTTTTTTGTAGAGTGTTTTTATTTCGGGTTTGTATTGTGTTTTGGAAGTCAATTAATAGTTTATTAAGAAGTTTATTTTAATACCAATTTTATTTCTCCACCACACCATGGTGGGAATTGTCAAAAATTTGTGGTGTAGGAAAGTGTAAGGTATGAAAAAAACATACTATTACACCCTGACAAAATTCTTTATAATTTTAAATTGTTATACTTTTTTCATAATTTGTGATTAAAACATTATTTAATTGACGAATAGTATATATTTCCACCTTAAAAAGTAGAAAAAAAAATTAATTACATCTCCACTTTCTACACCTTCAAATTTGAGGGTGTAGAAAAGTGTACACTTTTTCTAGGCGCCGATGTAAAAAAAGTGTAGAAGGTGTAGTCAAAAGAACGCAAAAATTTTCTACACCATGGAGGGTGTATGAAAGTGTAAGAAAGTGTGTCTGAAAAGAAATTGGTATTAATATATAAGTAGTGTTATTTTTTTATAAAAAAAATAATTAAATTAATATAATTTTGTATAATACACTATGTGGATTTTAGGTGTTTTTGTATTAGTTAGTATTTTATTTAAAAAACCTATCATTCTGAATTCTTGTATTTTTTTTAAGTTTTGATATTTGTAGATAGAATTTATATTCTATATTTTACCGTGTAGGGTGTAGGTAATGTTAGGCTACTATAATAAGTTTCGCTCCAGCCACGGATGCTCATCAGATAGCTTCTGGTTGTTCTAGGTTTATATGTGAGACTAGTGTCTCAAAGTGTCATGTCATGTCTGTGTGTCTATATTTGATTTTGTTTTAGTAAAAGTGGGGATAATTAACAAGTTGAAAGCTTGTTTTTTATGTTTGAAAAGGGAAAGTTTCTTTAGTGGGAAATGGGAATCCTTTTGTGAATTTCTCATAAATTTAAAAAAGATCTCCAAAGGTACCTGTGGGAGGACCTGGGGAACACAGGATCCTTTAACAGATTCCTCCCTGGTGCTCTCTTTTCATTTATGAGAGAGATCAGGAACTTTTTTATAAATCGTTGTATTTTGGTTTTCTTTTTTCAGAAATCCTGTTAAATATTTTTCTTTCCTAGAAATTTGTATGTGTATATATGTATGACAATGTATTAAATTAGGGGAGAAAACTTTTTATTTATATAAAAAGGAATCTTATAGAAAATTTTATTCAAAAATTTTTTTTATTAAAATTCAAACCTTTGGTGTATCAGCCACTTTATTTTCCTCTTATTTCTCGTTTTTTGTTTATCCTTGAAAATAAGTTTTGATAAAAGTTTTAGAGAGTTTTTTCTTCATTTTATTTTTTGTAGTTTTTAGGGGCTCCAAATTTATGTAAGTTTCATCAATTTTTTATCAGGATTTCTGTTCTTTAGTTATTCGAAAATAAATTCTTTATATATATTTACACACAATGATTGTGGATGTGGTGTATATGAATTTTCTAGGGTCTCCATTTTGTAAATATATACAATAAAATAAAACCAAACGAAAAAATTTTTAACTGTCCCAACAAAGTTTATGATTGTATATTTTATTTTATATATACACATATATATGTGCAATTCCTTAATTTTGTATTCTTTATATAGGAATTATTCTTTTTTTCAACAGGGATTGCAAATATATATATATATATATATATATATATATATATATATGTTGGGGAGTTAATTTATATATGCATTTATTTTGAATTTTATATTTTGTACCTGTGAGTCTTGGGTAGTCATTCTGTGTTTTGGTTGATCCTTATTGTGTTGTTGGTGTGTGTTGGCTCATTAAATGCCTCATCTACAGATGGAATTTTTCAAAACTTTCTTTATTTTTTGTTTAGCATTTATTTTATTTATTTTATAGTTAAATAGAGTTTAATAAAAATTGTATATATAAGCTAGAAGGGTTTTTTCCCCTTATTTTATGAGTTTGTGTTTCTAGTTTATTTTTATATATAATATACTCATATATATGATATATATATAAGAATGTTTTGTACACTTTTTGTTTAGCACTTTTATTGTTATTAATTAAAAAAAAAAAAAAATTAATATATAAAAAACTTTGGAATTTCAATTTAAATTTAAATTGAATTAAGACTTTTCATTTTATTTTTTAACACTCCTTTTTGAAATTTTTTTTAATTTTGTTTCAAATGTTTAAACAAAGGAAGAGATATTTTTTGAAACGTTCTGTTTAAGATTACTATGTGGAAAACTATGTGAAATGGGATGTTTATGTATGTGAGTTTAAATGGTATAAGAACTTAATAATTATAAAATTAAATATATTAATTTTATATCATAAATGAATAAAATTTTGTGCTTTTCAATATGCTTATATTATAACAAAATTCACTAACATTTAATTTTTTCCTAATTTTCTATTTAAACTAATTATTATTTTGTTAAAATAGATCTGAATTATATTATTAAATATTATTTAATAAAAAGAATTTAATTTTAAAATTTATATATGGCTCTATAATAATCATTAAAATTATAATATGCATATAATATAGGTAGGTATATAATATTTTTGGACATTTTCTGAAATTTTCTAATTTATATATTAATTCTAAAACTGACAGACTGTCTAGATTACGAGCAAAAAATATAACGTAAAATGGACGTCAAAAGCACGTAAAATATGTTGGGCTACGAACAAAAAATATAACGTAAAATTGACGTCAAAAGCACGTAAAATATGTACGTCAATTGAATATATGGGGCAAGGTAAAAGCACGTCAAATTTCCATATAAGAATTTTTGACGATGTATTACGATTTTCTTAAGGCTAACAACGTATGAGTTTGACGTAGAAATAACGAATATATTGGAACGAGAAGTAGACGTCCTGGTATGTACGTTAAAATAACGTCAATTTTGGAACGTAAAATGGACGTTGAGGGTTTTACATAATAATAACGCTTGATAATTGTGGCGGTATTTATGAAAGTGGACGAAGTAAAAGAAAATGTATGAATTTTAAGATTTATTTTGTATCAAATATATAAAAAAAAATAGTCTTATTTTTATTTTAGCATTATGTTTGTTCTTCAGCTGAAGTTGAAGCACGTTCTTTCTTTTCCCTTTGGAATCTCCTATGTCGAGCCGTATGTTTTTGAACACAAATATTTATTTCGTATTGTAAGATGTGGAAAGAATATCCTTTCCATGCATCTAAAAGGTTTCAATATTAAAATTAAGTCATCTAAAAGGTTGTAAGATAATAATTACCAAATAAAATTCCGTTGAGCGCTTTAATGCTCTAAATTCTTTTCGCTGATGTGATCCATCCCAATTATGACACAACACTGTTGTTTGACAAAGTTTTGTCTTAAGACAAAAAAAATTCAAAGAAAATTTTCACGTTAAAATATATCGCAATTTCTTAAGAAATAAATATTTAACGTGAATTTGACGTCAAAACTACGTAAAATATAACCCTGCAAAACATGTTACATTTGATTTAACATCGATTTGCGAATTTCACAAATATTTTTTATATCTATCTCTGTCTAACACGTTACTAGTATATAACAGTAAAACCACGTCAAATGTTTTACGTAAAATATCTTTTTGCTGGGAAGCTCAGATCATTCAGCTGTCATTTGTACACTTTCAGAAAAACTAATTTCATACATTCCCAAACCAAGGCTGTCAAACAAATCAACAGACTGGGCCAGTTTTAAACAAGAACTGGATAATGCTATTACTCTAAACGTTCAAATAAACACAACAAATCAACCTGATAGTTCAAATAAGCACAACAAATCAACTTGATAGCTGAAAATTTTACTAAGTTAATCCAGCTTGCAGCATGTAACAACACTAAAAGTCCAACTTCCATTACAGTTGCAACTAAATATCCAGAATCTATCAGAATCTTGGTGGAGGAAAAAAGAAGAATTAGAAGTGGCAGCTGTCTCCAGACCCGGCAGATAAAAACATTCTTAATAGAAAAGAACAACTTAAGAGAGAGATTAAAAAATTTCAAGAACTAAACATGGTGACTTACCTGGAGAACCTGTCTGCAAATCGTAAAACGGAATATTCGCTATGGAAAGCTACCAAATATCTTAAGAAACCTATTAATCACAATACACCTATTATAAATTCAGATGGATCATGGGCAAAGTGCAATAAGAATAAAGCTGAAGCGTTTGCAGATTACCTTGCCGAAGTATTCACGCCAAATGTATACAACGCCAATACTACTATTAATAACAACTCGCAAGCTGAAGTTCAACTTAATAAAACACCCACGAACATCTCTCGTGTATCGCCACGCGAAGTAGCGAACGTAATTAAAAATAGTTTTAACAAAAATAGGGCTCCTGGGTACGATCTTATCACAGCTGAAGTGCTACATCAACTTCCAAAAAAAGGTATAATAATGCTGACCCTTTTAATTAATGCTTCTTTTAGGCTCAGATATTTTCCAAGCATATGGAAGTTTGCAGAAGTCATAATGATACAAAAACCAGGTAAACCTGCCCACGAAACCAAGTCTTTTCGTCCAATATCACTGCTTCCAATTTTGTCTAAGCTGGTAGAAAAAATATTCCTAAAACAACTGAAATCGATAATAGATAACAACAAACTAATCCCGGACTACCAATTTGGGTTTAGGGAAAAAATTCCACAGTCGATCAAATACATAGATTAACAGCTGCAATAGAAAAAGCACTGGAGGAAAAGAAAATATGTTCAGCGATATTTATCGATGTTGCACAGGCCTTTGACAAGGTATGGCACGCTGGTCTTATAACAAAATTACAAAATATCTTACCTTTGCAACATGTAGAATTCATCACATCCTACCTAACAAACGGACATTTTCAAGTCAAATTCCAGGATGAATATTCAGAGATTAAGGAAATCAAAGCCGGGGTACCTCAAGGCAGTATCTTAGGCCCAATTTTGTACTTACTGTTCACATGTGACTTTCCAGAACCAAATTAAGTACTAGTAGGTACGTTCGCGGACGACACCGCTTTGTTAGCTACAGATAAGGATTTAAATCAAGCCACCAATAAATTGCAAAACGCAAATAATTTAATCCAGGACTGGACTAAGAAAAGCAACATGAAATTAAATTATAGTAAATCAGTTCATATAAACTTCACCACTAGAGTTAAAAACCAAATTCCCCCAGTTTACCTAAACGGAAATGTTGTACCATACGCTTCCACTGTCAAATATCTGGTTATGACACTCGATGTTAAGCTCAAATGGAAGGAACACGTCAAAATAAAAATTACTGAGTTCAACATTAGATACAGAAAATTGTACTGGTTAATAGGCCAGAAATCTCAATTATCATTAAGCAACAAAGTTCCTTGGTGCATCCGTAACAAAGATCTCCACAGGGACCTGAAAATAAATCTAGTTGAAGACGAAATTAAAAGATTCGCCATAAAACACAATGCTAGACTCTCAACCCACATCAATGCAGAAGCATTAAAATTTCTTTATACAGTAAATGACATAAGCAGATTAAAAAGAAAGAAACCTCTTGACTTAATATAATAACAACTTTAACTTTAGCTAACCACTGTGTGATCTAAAAGTTAAAAAAAAAATTAGCTTTAAGATTTGAAAAGCTAAATTATAGTTGGCCACTCGTGACCAGTTTAAATTTACACCTGACAAACTTCTACCAAAAAAAAAAAAATATATTAATTCAATACAAAATGTTTATTAAAAATATTATATTACTGTATAAAGAAATTTAAGTAATATTTAAATGTATTTATAAAATTATCTTAATATTTTTTTAAAACTTGATTTATAATTATTGTGTATAATATAATGTTTAATGAATTTAAAAAAAAACTCTTAATATTTAGGTATATTATCTATATAAAATTTCCAAATTTATATAGTAATTCAATACAAAATATTTATAGGTTTGTTTTTTTGGGGGAAATTTGTCCACTCCAGGAAATTTGTCCTATTGTTTAAGAATTTGGGAATGTATGGTGAATTGTATGTATAGGAGTGAATATTTTATATGGGGGAAATTTGGCTTTGTATATGTGTGAGTGTTGATGTAGGAATGATGAAATTTGGGATACATATTTGAAAATAATAGAATAAAGTTTTGTAGAATTTTTTTACCGGTTAGGGAAGTAATTATGGCTTTGGTGTGAGTGTGTTTTTGAACGAGAATGTTTCTAGAAAGTTCTAAAATTATGTTTGTATTTGTCCGTTAAGGAGGAACCGGAAGTATGTGGAACACATGGGGAAAATTTTGACATTCCTTATTTTAGCATGAAATGTATTAGGCACGTGGGTGGTTGAAGTCTTAGATATGTGTTTTTCAACATGTGATAATGTGGTTTTGTTTTTTGGTGTGTGGTGTAGTTGAGTTTATGCTGTGTTTGGTGTATTTTGTTAGTAGTGTATGTATATGGCCTCGTTTAGACTATCCGTATGCTTTGGTTTAATTTTTGTGTATTTAATGGAAACTAAGTACAGCATTTAATTGGTGCGTAAAAGCGTAGTTTCAATATTTCCCGTATGTCAATCGTCAGATTTTAGTTGCACTTATAATGAACGCGAAGCCTATATTTGTTTGCACTTTATACTGTCAGTTTTTTGTCAGTAAAAGAAAGAAAATGCAAACAAACGTAAAGCTTTTTTTCGACTATTTGAAGTTTACGTTAAATCTTTAAGAAATTGTTTTGTTTGTGAACGCCGGAATTTTTCGAATCAAGGTGTAACGTTGGCGTTCACGTAAAATGTATACGCTAAATTTAGAACGAGAAAGCAATGTTAACGTAAAGTTTTTTTCCAATCTGTTTGTGGTTTAAGAGCCAAACACAATGCTGGCGTTTTTTGTTAGTTATAACTTTAAAAATGTTCCAACATATGGAAATCAATATAAATAAGCACAATGCTCGCGGCTAGCGCGAACCAAAAAAAAAGCCAGCCTCGAGTTTCAACAATGTTGGAAAATTTACGCCAGCGCTAGGGAATGGTGCCAAAAATTTTGTTAATTTCTTTGGCACCATTGTTAATTTAAATGTCAAAAACAGCTACCATTCAAATTTAACTCTTAATGGTTTGTTGTATCATATTTGATACATACCGATAAAATATTTATAATTTTTTTTCGGATCCAATTTTAGCTTAAATACTTTTGTCTTATTTGGGACAATCACAGTTCCCATGAAAAACCTGTTAACTATGGTTTTATGTTCTTAGAAACTGCAATTTACGAATAATTTTCATTTATTCATTTATATAATTATTTATTTTTAATAAGTTTCTTTGGTGATAAAATTGCAAGTATTAAACATGTATTTAAATATTGTAAGTAAATACGTAAGTATTATAATTATTTGTAAGTATTAAAGTATAGTTAAACACCATTGTATCAAATTTGAGACAAACCAGAAAATCCTTGTTTACAGGACATCAAAATTAATAACCAAAAAATCCAATTAATGGAAGTGCTGAAATAAGTTATAAAATTTTAAATTTTTTGTTTCGTTAAAATGTTTGTTAACAATAATATACCTTTCTTCGGAAACTGTGAAAGTGTTTCAACAGTAATGAGATAGTGTCCTGGTTTTGGGAGCATAATCATCTCAGCTACTTTCCATGTCATTGGCATATGTTTGTTAACAATAATATACCTTTCTTCGGAAACTGTAAAAGTATTTCAACAGTAATGAGATAGTGTCCTGGTGCTTTTTTTCTTGAAACCTATCCTTATTTCAGCCATAAGTAAGCGCGGTGAGACACGAGGAATTCTTTGATCTATGTTTTGCACTAGTTGCAAGTTGATGTTTTGTGGTCTATTACTTTGACTAGCGTGCGGTTTAAAAACTTCTTCCAGGTATCCCGCAAAAACGTATGCTTTCTCCTCATTGCTTCTGGCCCATGAGTTGTTTTTTGTCCTTATAGGAGGGATATGAGCTATTGGTTTTTTGATTTTTTTTGTGACCTTCGATAAAGAGTAGTCCGTTTTTTCGTCTGCTGATAAGTTGCTTAAATATGTTGCCATATTTAAATTTTTAAATTTAAGTATTTCCCTTTTGAGATGTTGGGTTTTCCGGCTCAATATATTTTTGTCAGCAGGGTCTCTACTGCTTTGCCACCTTTTTCTGGTTCTTCTTTTTTCTTCTATTAGATTTTTTATAGCATTCGGGTACTTATTGGAAGCTGTTTTAGCTTTTGGTATTTTGGTATTACGCCATGTCGCTGCTTGTATTATGTTGGTAAACCTCTCCGTTTCATCCTCCAGCTACTGGACTGTTCTCAGTTTGATTTTGAGGTCAATCGAGTTTTCCAGCTCTAATTTAAAACTCTTCCAATTAGTAGTATTGTTTGTTGTATTGTTTGTTAATATCGGTTTTGATTGTTTTAGTATTGTTTTTTCATTGATGTTGATAATAACAGCTGAGTGATCCGAATTTAGATCGAAGTTTTCTTCTATACTGATGAAATCTGTATACACTTTCCTAGAAATAAAAAAATCCAATACATCAGGTAACTTGTTCATAGCCAGTACGTCGGATTACCAGACGAATGTACGTTACAACCATAATCATTGATAGCAGCATTGAGTTCTTTGCCTTTATTAGTAGATAATCTGGATCCCCAGGTTAAGTGCTTGGCATTTAGGTCACCTACAATTATGAATATGTTCCCTAGTTTGGTAATTATATTTAGGTAATCTATTTTTTTTAGGTTGTATCTAGGAGGAATATACACAGCGGCAATTGTGAGTTTCTGCTTTGTTGTTTCCAATACAATTGAGGTGAGTTGACATTCGCGAGTTTGTAAACCGGTTTCTACATGATAATTTAGGTTTTCCTTTATTAGCACTACTGCCCTTCGCCTGGGTGTCCGGATGTATAGTATGGTGAGTATGGTATGTCTCTGTTTGCTTTGCTCTGTTAGGTGAGTTTCTGTTAGTAGACATATATCAATATTTTGTGTTTTTAGGAATATTTCTAATTCATCCGTCTTGTTTTTTACGCCATTGGCGTTCCACGTGGCTATTTTTAGATGTTGACGAGACATTATACGTGGGTCGGCCTTGACGTACTATGAAAGTTATTTTCTATCCTATTCAATCTGTGAGTTAACGTACTAATTAGTTCGTAGATATTATTAAGTATTATAGATTGATTTGTAGTATGATTATTCACAGTTGTATCAATATCGGAATTTTCTCTGGGTACTTGTGCAAACGACACCCCATTAGTGACTTTTGATTCCTAATATTATTAACGCTATTAGCATTGTAAGCAGGGGCACCTGTGGCGTTTTTGGTATGCACCTGTAGGTTTTTCCTTCTTTGTAATTGTTTGGTAATTGTACAACCCCTATAATTAGCAGGATGAGTTTCCGCGCAGTTCGAGCATTTGGCCGGTTGTCCTTTATCTTTTGTACAAATTGTAGTTAGGTGGTTGCCAGCGCATTTAACACAGAACGGTTCTCTATTGCAGTATTTATGCGTAAGTCCGTGTCGCTGACAACGCTTGCACTGCGGTATTTGATTGCTGTTTCTAATAGCCTCGATTTTTACTTTCATATGGTTTATGTGTTATGCATTTTCGAATGTTAGCATGGAAGATTGGTAATATAATCTTTACCATTTATTTTCTTTTTTATGTATTTATTCACTACATCGAGGATTTTGAAGTTTCATTCTAGTAGTTCACTTTTAATGTCATCCGGATTGAAAGTTGGATGGAGGTGTCTAGCCTTTACACTTATAGGTCATGTCTGTTTATTCTCAAAAGAGTGCCATTCTTGATTAGATTAACTTGCAAAGCTAGTTAATTTCTTGTATTCTGACGCTGCTGATACGTTAATTTTAATCTGGTTAGCATTTAGCATGTTAGCCGTATAGTTTTTTTTTAATTGTTTAATTCTTTGTTTTGTTCCGAGTAACTTTTAACGTTACTAATAATAACTGGTGGTGGTCTTAGATCTCTTTTCTGTGTTGATGGTGTCGATTTCGCATCAGTACGATGAGAATTAACAATTTGGCTAGTAGTACCATGATGAGATAACGATGCTAAATCAGATACTTCACTATTTTCAGATTGAACACTAGTTGACAGAATTTAAAGTCTGTTTTGATTATACGACTTTTCTCTCTCTGGTTTAACCTTCGTGCTATTTTCAATATATGACTTTGTGGTTTCATTGCCGGCGATATAAATTTATCTTGCGGACTTGGGAAGAGCTCACTGCAATTTAATTTGTTTTTAGCTTTCGGTACAGTTTTCTTTGAAGATGTAGTTGGGAAATTTTTCATTTGCCCTTTGTTTATATAAAAAGTTTTCCTTCTTTTATTTTCCTGAAGAAGCCATTCTGTTTCCTTAGCTACTGCTTCTGTGGCTGGCACTAGATGGTTAGCTGACTGTGTTCCATTATTTTGTAAGGTTAAAATAATTTCATGTAATTCACTTATTTTTTTAACAGGTACTTTGAGCTCATCCTCCTAATACTTAATTTTTTTTTATACTCACTGTTAACGTCCATTCGCTCATTTATTTCAGCTAAATTACCTTCAGAATGAGTTTTTTCCTCTTAGGTGTTCCATTAAGTTGGCCTTTACTGTTGCAGAGCAAGTTGACTATTGTTCTTAGTTTTTCGTTCGACAATTCTGCTGTTATGGAGATCAGGTCATCCACCGATAGACTTTTCACTGGCGATCTCATAACCTTTGAATTAATTACAAACGGATTTATAATCGTTTGAACTTTTTTTTAAAAGAATTTTTTCCACTGTTCATAATTCCATATACCCGGAAGTAATGAGCATAAGTTTGCTTATGTATGATATTTTTGAAAAAGTCGTGTTAAGATAGTTTATATGTTTTTAGTTTGTTTTGTATATTGAATGGGTTTGTTTTTCTCGGGTTGGGATTTTAATGAAATTTTCTCGGAATTCTATTTTCTTTTTTGGGGGGTTTACGCGTAGTGTTGAGCTTCAAATAACAGGAACCATGTACACACTTGAATTAGTGCGTAACATATCAGTTACTATATTTTTGGCTTATGTCTGTCATCCGATTTTGGGTGAGTCCACAATGCAAACGAGGATCAAATTTGTGGGCACCTTAATTCTGTAATTTTTGTCAGTAAAGGAAAACAGACATTTTGGGTGTGTCCACAATGTAAGCCAAGATTTAAAGTTTATGCACCTTAATACTCCCATTTTGTGTTAACGCAGTAAGTAATTTGGTGGTGGTTTACCTGTAATTGTGTCTCGTTGTGAATTATTTGGGTTATTTTTTATTTTTTTATTTTATTTACTGCCATTTTGAATTACTGATTTTAATTCAAAACGGCAGTAAATAAAAAAATGATTTTAAGGTCAGCATGAAGTTCCATATGGTTTTTTATAGGTATCGTGTCTTGTTGTGAATTTTAATTTTTTGTATGGTATTTTTTTTTGTTGATTTGTGAGATTAACTAAGTTCAAAATGGGACAAAAACCGCGAGTTTTTTAAAAAAATATATGAGGCTGTGCTGAGGAAGTCCCTATACTTTGGTTAATTTTTTCTCGGGAAGAAATTCGATAAAAATTCTATCGAATATTCTTATATTTTAGGATAACGCGTAGAGATGAATTACAATTAATAGAAACTATGTACACATTTGAATTGGTGCGTAGAAACGCATTTTCAATATTTTCGGAATATGTCTACCATCAGATTTCAGTTGTGCTCACAATGCACGCGAAACTTATAATTGTTTGCACCTTAATACTGTCATTTATTGTCAATAAAGGATACCGCAAATTGGGTGTGTCCACAATGTAAGAGAAGCTTATAATTATATGCACCTTAATACTGCCATTTTGTGTTACTCAGGAAAAAATCTGGTGGAGGTCAACAAGGAATTCTATAGGTTTATAAGATTGTCATGTCTCGTTGTGAATTGTTTGGGTTATTTTTATTTTTTATTTTTTTATTTGATTATTTTTTGTTGATTTTGCGTGGTATAGTTATATTGACAAGTGGGAAAGTGATTTTTGCGCTGCGGCGGGAAAATTTAGCACTCTGATTGCCACATTAAATTTGAAAAAATTGTTTTGATACCAAATTTGTATGAGATTTTTGAAAATACAGTTTTTTGATAAGTATAATTTTTAATTAATTTATTAGTAAACAATTAAATATATATAAAGAAATGTTTTAAAAAATGATGAATCTATTTAAAATATACAAAAGTTAATCAAATAAATTAGTGTGTTAATATTTATTAGCTTTATAAAAATCAAATTTTTGTATGCAAACATAACGTTTTTTTTTTAATTTCAATTTCTTAGGTACGATATGAATTCTTCAAATATAGAATGCAGAGATGATCATATTCACCTGTGAATACGTTTTGCAGATATTGTAGTATATTTTGATTACTAAGTTAAACACAAAATTTTAAATTTGTAATATAAATATATATTACATTATGCATACCTTTTTTACAAATATTTTTTGCAGATTTTTTTAATTACATATTTTTGTATATTATTAATATTTTACTTAAGTTATTTGTCACTTTTTTAATACATTAAATTATAATTTTATTAAATCACCATTCAAATTTACATATAAAATGACAAATGTAAACCATTTTTATATGTGTATTAAGATTCTCAAAAATTCCGCGAGGTGTCATGCTTCCATTCGTCAATTGTGGATGTTTTTTTCTGGATTTATAAGAATCTTTAATTTTTTGTGTGTTTAAGGTATATATTTTTAAGTTTAATTTAAATTATTTTCCTTTTGCAAATTGAGTTGCGGTTTTTAATACGATAATGTTTAGTGTTAGTTTTGTTTGTACGTACGGAGCTGTAAATTTGCCAACCGAAATTCTGTCTTGCAAGACAGACCCAAAACATGTCACTAATACGTCTTGGGTAATTTAAAATGTATTAGAAAGAAAAAGATAGGTATACAATATTTTTCAAAATTAAATATTTCATTCTATGCGATGGTTAAGACTCTGGTGACTATTACAAAAACTAAAAAAAAATTCTATTTTGTGTTTATCTCTTTTATTCAGTGTCAGACAGCAATGTATGGTGTTAGTGTTGTGTAAAAAAAATTGTGAATTTGTTTAATTACATTTTGTTCAGTCATATTTAACTTATAATTATTGTTAAAAATTTTTATTGATTACTTTTAAATGTTATTAGTTTTTAAATAAAAAATAGTGATGTTCATATATACTATGAATTTTTTTTCCACAAAGATAAAATTCATACACTTCTTGCCAGACAAACCCTAGACACGTCATGCAAGACAGACCCAAGACATATCATGCTAGACACACCCAAGAAATGTCAAGCAAAACAAACCCAAGACATGTTATGCATGACGACTTGTGACATTTGTATGGCGATGTAAACTGTCTCTCTTGGGTGTGTCTTAAAGATATGTCTTTGGTGATTCATGGGTATGTCATTGAAGACATGTTTGCTGGGTTGTTTAAAAATTGTTTGTTGGTGATAAGTATTTGTATATATAAATTGTTTTGCGGTAAGCAGTAACAATTTTTTATTTAGTGGTCAAGTTCGAACGAAACTGGCCACTTGTGTATCAATGTTAAAAACATTGAAAAAATGGCAAAACCTGGCAAAAGTTTATAAACTGTAAAATTATGGAGGAGCTCTAAAAGAGCTATTTTTCATAATTTTAAGCGTATAGCTTATTTTTGTGTGGACCTTTATATAAACACATATTTGTGTATATAAAGTTCACATCAATAGTATGAAGTATTTCCTCCCAACATGTCTGCATCATGAAGCTTCATCATGACCGTGATTAGACAGTTTTGGATCAACATACACCTGCATAGAATGTATATAGGTCCGGTATGGATGTCCATATGTGTTTTTGTAGGTTGTAAAAACTGGAAGGTCGGCAGCAGTCAGCCGTAGTTTTATTTTTAGGTACATTTTTTTAAAAAAGGATGAGATGTGTGTCCAACTAGGAACACAAAATTTAATCAGCATTTTCCAGGGATGACCAAAATTGTGGATCAGTGTTCAGTTATGGTTTGTGTTTAATTTTTTAATTTAATGAAATTAGTATTGTTTTCAAGTGAAAGAATTTGTGATTTAGTTATTTTATAGATTTTGTTTCAGTTATATGGTTTCAGGCTTGTTAGTTAATTTGGGTTAAAGTAGCTAAGGGGCCGTGTATTTTGTGATTGAGAAATTTATTTTAATTAGGAAAATATATTTTGTTGAGGGAAATTGTTGTTAATTTTTATGTAACTCGGTTTTTATATACATACACATTAACATAAATATATATATATGTGTGGATATACATGTACGACTGACGTAAAACGTACATTTGACTTTAATATTTAATAACTTTTTGATTTTAGGACCAATTTATCTTAAATTACCATATCAATGTTATAATTTTCTTGTTTTCACAAAAAGGCTTTTAATTATGTTATCCTGTGCTGTACAAAAACTAATTTAGAAAAAACATTTTTTCAATCTTAAAAACTTAAAATTTTATTTTTATACAAAAACCTCTTTTTTCAAAAAGAGAACAACTTTCAAAATATTTTTTATATTTAAAAAACAATTTTTAACAGACCATTGATTTTTAATGCTTTATTTGTTTTAAAAAAAATACTTAACAAATCCTTTTTTAAAAAAACAAAAGAATTTTTCAAATTTTTATTCTATTTTATCAAATCTTTAGATAAGTTATACTTTGTTTTTAGTTTAATAAGTTGATTTTACAGTACAGATTTTTGATTGTGTTAATATCTATATAATTATGTACGACTGACGTAAAAATTTTTATCAATTTACAACACAAAATTCATATACTCTGCAATTCAGGATATTCTTTCATTTTTTAAAAAAACTTTTAATATTTTTTATATTTTGTATTTTGTTAAAGATTATACCAACTTGTGTATATACTTCGCAACAGTATAGTGTAATGTCCAGGTATTGCATTTTTAAGTCTTGTTCTAAGTCGACTGTAATAGGTACTCCAAGTATTTTCTCAAAGTCTGATATGAAAATGTTTAGGTCTGTCTTATCTAATATGATAAGGTTATCATCTATGTGATTTTTTACATATATTGCGTCATGGTTGTGTAAAAGGCTCTTTGTTAATGTGATCTCGGTATTTGTAGTACGTGCCTTCTAAGATACCCTTATTTTAGAAGTATGTCCATTTTTTCTTTATATGTGTTCCTTTCTATAATGCAGGTGACCTTTCCCTTGTGTGAGTTCGTTACATTATGTTCTTGTTGATGTATAGAAAGATTTTGTTTTCCGAACGAAAGTAAAGTGAGCGTTTGTGTGGGAATCGTGACTTCCCTCAGATTTAGGATTCCCCTTGGGATGGGTGAAATGTGTATTTTTTTGAAATTTCTTTTACATTTTTGGTTATTTTTGTTTTTTGGTTTTGTTTCCATAGTTTGGGTTAGGAATTTTTGCACATTTCTTTGTGTGTCATTTAGTAGTTTAATACCCCTTTTTGGAGTTACTGTTGTTCCTGGTTTAAGTTATGTGTTTCTTTATTTTTGCTGTGATCCTTTTTCTTTGCTTATTAATTTTTATTTTTTGTGAAAGGAAAATAATTGAATAGGTACTTAAGCATGTGGGCATGTGTTTTGGGTCAATATTTGGTTATTTTCAAAATCTTTGTAAAATTTCTAACTGTAATATCGGTTATTTATCTATTATTTATTTAATATAGAGGTAGGGTGTTTGATTTTAGTTTAATACTTGAATCCTAGTCAATTTTTGTCCCCGTGCTACGGTATGTGGGACTTATGTATCCTGGAGGCACTAGTGGTTTTTTAAGACATAGCCTCTTGTTGGAACTCCACATCGCGAGCCAGGGTAAACGTACATTTGACTTTAATATTTAATGTTCTCAGGGCCTCAACCAATCCTTACCACTAACATATCTAAGAAAGATATGCGCAGTCGAGGACCACTATTGTTCCTCGTTAAAGGGGCAATGAATGGTGATGCAAAAGGACAACCTAAACTAACTCGTGCGGTACCATCACCCACCAATACTCCTCCTCGGCAAAACCGGTAAATTATGTTTGTAATAATGGGGTTGACTGGGATTGTTGCTATTTTGGTCAGTGTGATATTCACAAGGTAATCCCATTATTTGTGGTACCACAGGACTAGACGGCTTTCCTAGAAACATGTCCAGGAGGGACGAGTATAAATTATTTTAATCTCATTCCGTCTTCTAAGACATAGATTTAGGTACGGGACACCAGGAGAGAAATTCACCTCCCAATTGCAAAATACGTTATGAAGGGTAATCTAATGATTTCCTTAACCTTTAACCGGACAGAATGTTTTTGTAACATAAACGGATAGAAGAGTCCGAAGGACTCTTAAGCTGAAAATCTTCTGTCCGTTTATGTTATTTTTTTTTATTTTTCGAAAATACGTTATTTAAAAACTTTAAAATATTCGAACATTGTTTTAAGAAAATTCATGATTCGTTAAAAAAATGTGCAAAAAAATTAAATTTGAATTAGTATTTTAATTTTGGTTTATGTATGGTTAAAAAAAAAAGAGTCCAACAGACTTCTGTCCGGTTAAAGGTTAATGTTTTTATGGGGGGTGGGTATATAGAAAAACCCAATTAAGATTTAGTGTTATGATTATCCAAGTAATCGCATTGGAGACGAACAGTATTTATTATTATTATAATCATATGTTCCGCCTTCCAAGCAATCATAATAGGGACAGAAAGTGGGGAGAGGAATTTACCTCCCATTTTAAAAAAATGTTTGTTAATAGGTTGGAAATACCTGTCTTAATGTTTACGGGTGTGTAAAGGAAGTATTCAGTAAGACTTTTGTTTTGATACGTTTTGTTAAGTAGAAATTAAAATTTTCCCTTGTTTACTCTAAAATTTAAGATCGAAAATACAGATTGTAATTATGTCTTGTTTTTTGAGGAGAAATGTCTCTCATTCAGTAATGATGAAAAATGTTAGGAAATGTTAGAAATATTGGTAGTGGTGGTGCTAATGGTCATACTGACGAACCATAACTAACGGTCATGACTACGGTGTGTGACGAGAGTTACAATCTTAATGTTGTTTGTTTTAAAAAAATCTTGCCTATTTACATGATAAACCTAATTCTGTCTGTGTGGATGGTAAAACTAAAACGAATGTCATAGTATCAATTCAGCAAGAAGGGTTACCAACCGATCTTAGTACTTTAAGCCAATTATATTATAAATTTCATGAGAATACTTTAAGCCAATTGTATTATAAATTTCATGTGTTTCCCCAGAGGAAGTCACATGTGATCTCTCATCATATGCTGATCATCTGAGCTCGAAGAGAATATCATATCTTCAGAAATCTCGGGAGGATACCAATAGGTTTTTTCGTGCCTTGCCAGAAAGAAAGTCTCCTTTCTGGTAATTCAACATCACCAGCACTTTCCGTTAGTAACCACACTTTTTCACATACTAATTCACCCCCTCAGATTATAATCCCACCTCCTCCTCTTCAGGTAACAATCAAGTTAAATTGCAATGCCTATCCATTTATTATATGAACGTCAGGGGGCTACGAACTAAAACCAGCGAAATATTTCTAAATTCACAAAAGCTCTCGTATGATATTTTCGCCCTAACTGAAACCAATCTAACGTCCGATTTCCATAATAACGAGTTATTTGATTCCAACTTCAGTGTGTTTCGCAAAGACGCTTTGACAGATGACGAAGTGACAATGGGCCGGGGAGTTCTCTTAGCTGTTCACAACAAATATGATTCATCTATTTTTAACGTTCCGAATTCTGAAAAGTGTGAACTGGTTTGTATCAAAATAAATATCTCGGGACGCTCTCTATACATTCTTTGTTGTTATATCCGTCCTAATCAAAATAGTGATTCCTATCAGATAGTCGTTGACGCCATTGATTATTTAACTGAGACCGTCAACTCGGCCGATGACGTAATTCTCTTAGGTGACTTCAATTTACCAAAGTTACATTGGATCATATCAGACGAAGAGACTCATTATATCGCAGTAAATGCTACATCTGATAAAGAAATTTTAATAACAGACCGATTGGCGGATTCAGGTTTGTTCCAGTTGAGCAGCGTCAAGAATTATCTCGGTCGTCAACTTGATCTTATTTTCTCGACCGATACTGATAACTGTGTTGTAGTTGAAAGTAATCACCTTCTTTCTACTTTGGACTCATACCATCCTCCATTGTCAGTTACGTTATCTTATGTGAACGATAATATTACTTTTGATATGGAAAAATCGTACAGTTTTAATTTAAAAAAAGCGGACTTTGAAAAACTTAATACTCTATAAAGCTCCGTAAATTTTGACTTTATATCGGAGATATCTAACGATTTGGATATATCTATATCAAAATTTTACTCCCTTGTATTCAATTGCTTTATTCAATCGGTTCCATTATTACATTAATAACGAACTGGTCAGCAGAGTTGAATCAATTCGTGATCTCGGCGTCATATGCGATAGGGAGCTCAGCTTTCGTCCTCACATGGACAGCATTATCAGGAGAGCTAACTCTATGCTAGGTTATATTAAGCGATGGTCAAAAGAATTTTCTAATCCTTATGTGACAAAGACTCTCTATATGACGTTCGTTAGACCACTTCTAGAGTACGCTAGTCAGGTATGGTCACCCTATCATTTTGTTCATATCCAAAGGATCGAAGCAATTCAGCGTAGATTCCTCCGCTTTGCTCTACGTGGCCTTGGTTGGGCTGATATTTATAATCTGCCACCTTACGAGGATCGTTTACAGCTTATTAATCTACAACCACTATATAAAAGACGAGAAATTGCTGATACGATATTCATTCATGTGTTGGTCTCAGGGAACATTGACTGCCAAATATTATTGGGGAAAGTTTCTTTTAACATCAATTATCGTAATTTAAGGTCGATCCCTTTATTTAACTTAACTGCACACCGTACTGACTATGGTCAAAATGAGCCAATAACCAGAATGCTTCGAACTGCAAACTACAACTCTGAATACTTTGATTTCAATAGCAATAAAACAAAGCTGAGATACGCGTTAACCTACAACAGACGTAGTAATTGAAATTTGATCCCTCTTTATCCTTTACTTCCTACTATTTACAATATTTCCCCGTTTTATTTCTTAATATTTACTATCCATCACCAATCTGAGGTTAATGTTTAATTATGCAAATAACTTTAAGTTTTAAAATAAAAATGTTCAATAGTAATAGTTTAGGTTTTTAAAGTAAATTTTATTACTTTTATGGTTTTTGACGTAACTATTTTTCTATTTTATATCTCAATATACATTTTTTATATTATATTTTTTACAAGTATAAAGTTGTATTGGAAATGTTTTGTTCTGTATTCGTGATTTGCATAATTTTTGTTATCTGTATTTCGTACTTTGTAATTTTTATGACACAATAATTTAATATATTATTAAGATCTTTATTTTTAAGTAATAATTTGCTCCGTATGTTTTGTAATTTGTAAATTTTATGTGACGTTATAATTTAATATATTATTAAGATCCTTATTGTTATTTTTATTGTTATCATGTATTGCTTGTATTAAGCTTGAAATAAATAAATAAATATAAAGCTGCCCATACATTAAGCAATTTGTTGCGCAACTAGTTGCGCAACCACGCCACAAACCTATGCAACTTTTTCAGCAACCTTCGTTGCAACCATAAAAAAAAAATGTTTTTTTTTTATCTCGCTGTCAAAAGATTGTCAAATGTCAAATCAATTATTACAAAAAATTTTGTGTGAAGTTAAAACTTTATTAGTTATTAACACAAAAGTTTTTTAATTTATTTTCACAAAAATTTCTTTTCACTTGTCACAAAATTGATAATTCAATTATTTAAAAATTGATATAAACATATGTTTTTTGCCATCAAACGTCATTTAGGTTGCTCAACTGCCCCATAGACTAAGCAACTTGCAACCAGCAACCAACGCCATGCCCACAAAAATCAAAATTTTTTGATTTTCTTGCAACCAACTGTGCAACCTTCAAAATGGTTGCGCATCCGTTCCACAAACTATGCAACTTTCCAAGTTGCCCATACATTAAGCAACAAGTTGCTTAATGTATGGGCAGCATAAAGGAAGTTTAAAATTCATATATTTTGATACTATAGTTTTTCTCTAATATATTTTTTATTTTTTAGGAAAATTGCATACTTTTAGGTGTTGTTTGGAGTACAAGGCTTCAGCAAATGTTTTCAAAAGGGAATGTTGCATCCTAATTTTATTTCAAATTTAGGTTGCCACATTGATCCCTAACAGGATATTCATTCCGTCATTGATCAGTGGCACGACAACAAATATTAAGCAATATTATGTAGTGTCTACGTTCATTTTTTTATATATATATATATTTTTTATATATATATATATATTTAAAAATTTTTTTAAAAAAAATTTAATTTTCGTTATTTGTAACAGTGTAGGTATTTTAGTGTAAACGGTTCAATTAAATATAGATATGGCAAAATAAGTGTGTTTATTTCCGGATGGTATTGGGTTAGGGAAGCCAATTAATAGTTTATTCAGAAATTTATTTTGTTTAATATATAAGTGATGTTTTGTATTTTTGTATTAATTAGGCTTTTATTTTAAAATCCTATCATTATGAAGTTTTATATATTTTTTGTAAGTTTTAGTATTTGTAGATAGAAAATATATTTTATATATAATATAATCGTGTAGGTAATGTTAGGCTACTAACATATATAACCGTGTAGGTAATGTTAGGCTAATATTATATATTTCGTCCCAGCCACGGGACTCATCAGATAGCTTCTGGTTGTTCTTGGTTTATATTTGAGACAAGTGTCTCAAAGTGTCAATGGCTGTGTGTCTGTTTGATATTTGATTTAGTAAATGTGGGGATAATTAACAAGTTGAAATCTTGTTTATTATGTTTGAAAAAGGATTTCTCAAGTGGAAAAGGGAATCCTTTTATTAATTTCTCATAATGATGAACCCAGAAACCTTTAACATATTCCTCCCTGGTGATCTCTTTTTATTGATGAGAAGTATCTGGTTGGGTGTTTTAGAAAACTACTATATAAATCGCTGTATTCAGGTTTTCTTTTTTCTTCAGAAATCCTGTAAAATATTTTTCTTTCCTAGAAAAAAAAATATATATATATATATATTTACGACAATACATTAAATTGGGGGAACCTTTTTTTATTTTTAAAAAAAATATATATAAAAAATTTCCAAATTTTTTTTTAAAAAAATTCCTTTAAAAATTCCTTATTTTATGTTTAATGTTCAAAACTGTGGTGTATCAGCCATTTTATTTTTTCTTCATGTGTATGTGTTTATCTTTAAAACATTTTTCAAAAATTCCTTTAGAAAATTTTCTTTCACATTATTTCTTTGGGGCTGCAATTGTTTGAGAAATTCTTCAAAAATTATTCAAAAATTAGGTTCTTTTATTAAAATAAATTCCTTTTTTTCGAAGAGGTATCTTTGCACATGTGGAGGCATGATTAGTATATATATGTTTTCTTTACACACATGTATTTATTATACACAATAAATGTGAGTGTGGTGTGTATAAATTTTGTAGGGACTCTATGTATCCATTTTGAAATTTTTTTTTGTGTTTTTTATATATATAAAAAATAAGTAAAACCAAAAATTTTTTAAATATCCCAACAAAGTTTATGATTGTACATTTTATTATTCTATATATCCATACATATATGTGCAATTCCTTAATTTTTGTATTCCTTATATAGAAATTTTTCCTCTTTCAAAAAAGGATTTCAACTATATATGTGCCGGTGATTATGAAAGTGGTCTAAGTCATATACTTTGCGTTTCGAGATATTTAAAGATTTGTGTTTGGATAAATTGAAAAATACATACGATTTTGATAAACGAATCAAAAACTAAGTCAAGTTAACGGTTCGCTTTCTACGCAATCTTAATTGCGTCAGATCACAATATTAAAGTATTCTTTACGCAATATAATCAAAAAATGATTTTTTTTGGATTCTTGACTTAGACCACTTCCATAATCAACGGCACATATATGTTAGGGAGTTAATTTATATAAACATTTTTTCGAATTTTATACTTTGTACCTGTGAGTCCTGGGTATTCATTCTGTGTTTTGGTTGATCACTGTCCAATTCCTTGTATATTCTTTTGTGTTTCTTGTTGGTGTTGTTGGTGTGTGGTGGCTCTTCAAATGCTTCACTTATAGACAGCGGCGGCTCGTCATATTGGGCAGGATGGGCTAAGCCCAACCTGAATTTACAGGATAATTCTACAAAATATTCATTTAAAATATATTATAAAAATGAGCAAAAAAAATTCAAATTTTTTTTCTAAATTTCTACTTTTTTTATGTCATATAATATACGTGTATATAATTTTTGCCATCAAAATTCGTACACCACCGCTGCGAAATATAATATGTATGTATATAAAAATATAATCTAAATCTAAATATGAATATGAACGCTGAAATACAAATATATTATACTAACACTACATAACTTTTTCATTATAAAACTATAACTACTCTTTTCTCTTTACTTCAGGGGCTAATTGATATTTACCCACCTTATTATACTAATTTTATATAAAACAATTTTGCGTATGTGTTGAATTTTGTATGGATCAGGCTGGGCTAATTTAAACTAGCCCACGAAGACCACGTGTTCCTCATAGAAATGCGAAATATTTGTAATTGCTATATGATTTTCACAATTTAATTATTTCTATGGAAGAAAATTATTAGCAAATTTCCATTATATGAGGAAGCAAATTTCTGTCCATAAGAAGAAAATAATAATTTTTATACCAGTTTTTAAATTATTTAAACCAAAATACCAGGCGCGCATATTTTATAATGAACACTATTGAGTTGAGTTTAGTTATTTATTTCCTTCTCTTATATGAAGTTACTTTTCTAATATTAAGTAGGTATACGAATAAAAATATATCATGGGATAGAAAATCTCTCTCCATAGAAGAAATATTCCTATACTGAAAATTTGCATGAAATATTTATTTCGTTATATAAATATTTTTCATTAAAAAAAAAGAGAAATATATCATCGTGGGCAAGAAAATCGCAGCCCCTAGAACGAATAATTCTTATTACTAAAAATTTGCATGAAATATTTATTTTGTAATAAATATATTTCTTTACAAAAAAGAAGAAATATATCAATCATCATGGGCTAGAAAATCGCTGCCCACAGCAATAATTTTATTTTATTTTATACCAGGGGATCATAAATTTCAGAAAGTAAGAATAATTTTCTTCTAACTTGATAAAACTTAAGACAATTGCATACAAATATAACTATTCAAGTATGTATAGAGTGTGCCATGATTTTCGTTTATTTCGCTCGATTTTTTTGCATGTGTCTAATTTTTTTCGTGTATAATTAATATGTGATTTATTTTTCTTGTGTGCATATGCATAATGATTTTTTTTATTGTAAAGAAAATGAAAAGCATTTAGATGCCAATGTGATTAACTCACTAATTATTAGGTTAGATGCCAATGTGATTAACTCACTAAAACGAAAAATTCAAAAGGTTGTATATTTAGTAACCTCAAATCTTTGCTTTTCATAACAAAACTTTTTCCTTTAGCCCACCCAGAATTTTTGATCACGGTCCGCCACTGCTTATAGATGGACTTTCCGAAAAAAATTTCTTTGTTTTTTTGTTGCAAACTTTCTTATATAAAAAAAGTTTTCCTATATAATTTTTATCAAACCAGGAAGATTTTTTATTCAGAGTTCATGTGTGTTCCTAGTTTTTGTTAATTATTTAATAATTTTTTAAAATACTCATATATATGAGGAATATATAGGATTGTCTGATACACTATTTTTTCTTTGCTCTTTTGTTGGTTTTCTATCTTCTATTGTTTAAAAATTATATAGTGAATTCACTATGGGGGTGAATATTTTTATGAGGGAAATTGAGCTTGGTATATGTGTGAGTTTAGATGTAGGAATGATGGAATTGGGATATTTGATAATAGAATAACGTTTTTGTAAAAATTTTAGGGAAGTTATTATGGCTTTGGTGTGTGTGTGTGTTTTTGAACGAGAATGATTTTGTATTTGTCCGTTAAAAAGTAACACATGGGGAAATTTAGAAATTCCTTATTTTAGCATGGAATTTATTAGGCACATGGGTGATTTACGTCTTAGATGTGTGTTTTTTCTCAACATGTTTTTTTTTTTTTTTTTTGAGTTAACGAACTCTGTAATCGTAACTAAAACTGCTCTACTAGACCAACCATCAGTTTAATTCTGAGATCTTAAATACTACTTTAATTAAATAGTTGTTACACCCAATGGCTCCTCAACTTTTATCTGAGTTATAACTGTGAGAATCTGTATGTCGTGTTATACTGCTAGCTATATTCATATATAGATTAAGTTAAGAGGTCAGACGGTTTCGTCCTTATCAATCTCCTAATATTGTGTACAGTTGTACTAAGGATTGCCGCTTCGTTGTTTGGGTGAGTTGAAAGTCTGTTCTGGTGTTTGTGTGCGTACCGCTTTACTTCCTCTTCTACTGTTTTAATTTTAAGGTCCCTGTGCAGATCCTTATTTCTAACGTACCAGGGGGCCCTGACCATGTTACGAATTACTTTATTTTGAAATCTTTGGATGGATCGAATGTGGCATTTGCTTGCGCACCCGCATAGCTGAATTCCATACAGCCAAACTGGTTTTAGAATTTGATTATAAATGAGCAATTTGTTGTTTATGTTAAGTTTAAAACCAATTAAACATTGCAGTTTTCTGTATTTAATATTTAGTTCGATTATTTTAGTATTCAAGTGATCTTTCCATAATAATTATTTATCCAGTGTCATCCTAGGTATTTGACTGTTGTTTCTTCCGGGATTCTTTTGCCGTTTAGGTAGACTTGTAAGTTATTATCAATATGTTTGTTGGTAAAATTAATGTGAACTGATTTCAGCTCATTTAATTTCATGTTCCATTTTTCGGTCCATTCATGTACTTTATTATTTGCTATTTGTAATTTGTTCGTGGATGAGATAAGATTATCTTCTGTTGCTAACAACGCGGTATCATCCGCAAAGGTTGCAATTTTTCTGCATCCATAGTAGGTAGATCGCATGTGAAAAGTAAGTACAAGAATGGGCCTAAAATGCTTCCCTGTGGTACACCAGCCTTAATTTCCATTAACTTTGAATATTGATCCTCATATTTTACTCTGAAATGCTTGTCCTTCAGGTATGAAGTTAAAAATTCGACGTACGATACTGGTAGTAAGCATTCGATCTTATTTATTAGGCTTTTATGCCAGACTCTATCGAACGCTTGTGCGACGTCTAGAAAAATTGCCGAGCAAATTTTTTTTTTCCTCTAGTGCGTGCTCAATAATATCGGTAATGTGATGAATCTGATCTAAGGTTGAATGTTGAGATCTGAAGCCAAACTGATAGTTAGGTATGATGTTATTGTTCGCAATAATAATTTTCATGTTTTTTAGTAGCAATTTTTCGACCACTTTTGATAGGATAGGTAACAATGAGATTGGTCTGTATGACTTGGGCTCGTTTAGTGGCTTACCTGGTTTTGGCAGCATAATCATCTCAGCTACTTTCCATGTCATTCGCATATGTTTGTTAACAATAATATACCATTTTTCGGAAACTGTGAAAGTATTTCAACAGTAATGAGATAGTGTCCTGGTGCAATTTTTTCTTGAAACCTATCCTTATTTCAGCCATAAGTAAGTGCGGTGAGACACCAGGAATTCTTTGATCTATGTTTTGCACTAGTTGCGAGTTGATGTTTTGTGGTCTACTACATTGACTATCGAACTATCGTGCTGCTTATAAACTTCTTCCAGGTATCCCGCAAAAACGTGTGCTCTCTCCTCATTGGTTCTCGCCCATGAGTTGTTTTTTGACCTTATAGGAGGGATATGAGCTATTGGTTTTTTGATTTTTTTTGTGACCTTCGATAAAGAGTAGTCCGTTTTTTCGTCTGCTGATAAGTTGCTTAAATATGTTTCCATATTTAAATTTTTAAATTTAAGTATTTCCCTTTTGAGATGTTGGGTTTTCCGGTTGAATATATTTTTGTCAGCAGGGTCTCTAGTGCTTTGCCACCTTTTTCTGGCTCTTCTTTTTTCTTCTATTAGATTTTTTATAGCATTTGGGTACTTATTGGAAGCTGTTTTAGCTTATGGTATTTTGGTATTACGCCATGTCGCTGCTTGTATTATGTTGGTAAACCTCTCCGTTTCATCCTCCAGCTGCTGGACTGTTCTCAGTTTGATTTTGAGGACAATCGAGTTTTCCAGATCTAATTTAAAACTCTTCCAATCAGTAGTACTGTTTGTTAATATCGGTTTTGATGTTTTAGTATTGTTTTTTCATTGATGTTGATTATAACAGCTGAGTGATCCGAATTTAGATCGAAGTTTTCTTCTATACTGATGAAATCTGTATACATTTTCTTAGAAATAAAAAAATCCAATACATCAGGTAACTTGAGTTTCTGCTTTGTTGTTTCCAATACAATTGAGGTGAGTTGACATTCGCGAGTTTGTAAACCGGTTTCTACATGATAATTTAGGTTTTCCTTTATTAGCACTACCGCCCTTCGCCTGGTTGTCCGGATGTATAGTATGGTGAGTATGGTATGTCTATGTTTGCTTTGCTCTGTTAGGTGAGTTTCTGTTAGTAGACATATATCAATATTTTGTGTCTTTAGGAATATTTCTAATTCATCCGTCTTGTTTTTTACGGCATTGGCGTTCCACGCTTGCACTGCGGTATTTGATTGATGTTTCTCGATTTTTACTTTCATATGGTTTATGTGTGTTATACTAAATATATTTTTATGTGTTCAGCATTTTCGAATCTTAGCATAAAAAGTGGAAGATTGGTAATATAATCTTTACCATTTATTTTCGTTTTTATGTATTTATTCACTACATCGAGGATTTTGAAGTTTCTTTTTAGTAGTTCACTGTTAATGTCGTCGGGATTGCAAGTTGGATGGAGGTGTCTAGCCATTACTCTTATAGGTCTTGTCTGTTTATTCTCAAAACAGTGTCATTCTAGATTAGATGAACTTGCAAAGCGAGTTAATTCCCTGTATTCTGACGCTGATGATACATTAATTTTAATCTGGTTAGTATTTAGCATGTTAGCCGTATAGTTTATTTTTTATTGTTTAATTCTTTGTTTTGTTCCGAGTAACTTTTAACGTTACTAATAATAACTGGTGGTGGTCTTAGATCTCTTTTCTGTGTTGGTGGTGTCGATTTCGCATCAGTACGATGAGAATTAACAATTTGGCTAGTAGTACCATGATGAGATACCAATGCTAAATCAGATACTTCACTATTTTCAGACTGAACACTAGGCGACAGAATTTAAAATCTGTTTTGATTATACGACTTTTCTCTCTCTGGTTTAACCTTGGTGCTATTTTCAATATATGATTTTGTGGTTTCATTGCCGGTGATATAAATTTTTCTTGCGGACTTGGGAAGAACTCACTGCAATTTAATTTGTTTTTAGATTTTGGTACAGTTTTCTTTGAAGATGTAGTTGGTAAATTTTTCATTTGCCCTTTGTTTATATAAGAAGTTTTCCTTCTTTTATTTTCCTGAAGAAGCCATTCTGTTTCCTTAGCTACTGCTTCTGTGGCTGGCACTAGATGGTTAGCTGACTGTGTTCCATTATTTTGTAATACTAAAATAATTTCATGTAATTCACTTATTTTTTTAACAGGTACTTTGAGCTGACCCTCCTAATACTTAATTTTTTTTATACTCACTGTTAACGTCCATTCGCTCATTTATTTCAGCTAAATTACCTTCAGAATGAGTTTTTTCCTCTTAGGTGTTCCATTAAGTTGGCCTTTGCTGTTACAGAGCAAGTTGACTATTGTTCTTAGTTTTTCATTCGACAATTCTGCTGTTATGGACAGTGCCGGAGCCAGAGATTTTTGCTCCTGGTGCACTTTGTAAAAAAACCGCCCTACAAAACCGTTTCCACATCAGCCAAGAAGTAGGTCTTTCGATGCATTTTTTATGAGGTGTCCCAAAGAGGTATATTCCTCAAAAAATATAAATATTTAAAAATTAAAACAAAATAACATTAATTACAAAGAACGTACTAATACATACTATAGACTTATAAAATGAATTAAAATTGAGTTATGCATATTATATTTCAAAATAAATATAAGTAACTATTTTTAAAAAGTATAAAATTAAATGTTTATTGCGTAAACTTTCAAAACAAAAGAAGAAGAAAGTACGTTACAGAATAAACGATATCCCGATCGCTTGTCCTGTTATAATATAGTTACCCAGGCTGTTTTAATTAAAAAGATTGAAACTTTTCTTTGAAAATAATTATTTCAATCAATTACAGCTTCATTAATTGTTGCGGTAACTAAGATTTACTTTGGTTTTATTAATTAATTAAATTTGGCCAATTGATAATTTGGAATTATATATTTTATAACGCTCAACAACACAATATAAAATTCTTCTTCCTTTTTATTTATGAAATATTTATAGAAATCCCTTATAACAGACTTACTTTTATTTATTTTTATTAAAACTTTTTTTATTTCGTAACTAACCAAACCGAAAAAAGCGTTTTCCTCTCTATACTATACATGTACTTTGTGTATATCATAATACTATAATCTATAAATACTATTATATGAATGACTATATAACTTTTTTCTCTATATATATACATATATTTCGTTTATGGAGCAGAAGTTTGAAACTGCACCATTTTCATATTGAAGAAAATTTTAAAGTTTGATGACATATAATTATTTTGTATGGCTATCGAACATTTCATGGCGCGGAAGTTTGATTTTGCACCAAAAATGTATAGAAAATTTTTTTTTAGTTTGATGGAATTTGGTGCGGTTTTGTTTGAATTGGGGCGGCAGTTGGATATTGCACCATTTTCATATAGAAGATTATTTTTTAGTTTGAAGAATTATAATTATTTTGTATGGATAGCAAACATTGAGTGGTGCATAGTTTTTTCATTGACCCAAGAAATATATATGTATATTATTTATGCATATGAGATCTCTTTTTAATGAACTATTTAGCTTAATTTAATGTTTGCTGGAAATTTATATAAAAAAGAAATTCGTTGTTATAATATTTTTTTAATACATAAAATTTTGAAAAAATTTATTTTTGAAAAAAATAAAATATATTTTGAATTTTTTTTTTAATATTTTATGAAAATGTAATCTATTTATTCCGCCCTTAAATTTTGGCGCCCTGTGCAAGTGTTCATTCTGCACCTATGGTAGCTCCGGCCCTGGTTATGGAGATCAGGTCATCCACCGATAGACTTTTCACTGGCGATCTCATAACCTTTGAATTAATTAATTCAACGTATGATATTTTTGAAAAAGTTTCTTAAAAGTTTCTTAATATTTTTGAAAAAGTCGTGTTAAGATAATAGTTTATATGTTTTTAGTTTGTTTTGTATATTAAATGGGTTAGTTTTTCTCGGGTTGGGATTTTAATGAATTTTTCTCGGAATTCTATTTTCTTTTTTGGGGTGTTACGCGTTGTGTTTAGCTTCAAATAACAGGAACCATGTACACACTTGAATTAGTGCGTAACAACGCAGTTACTGTATTTCCCTTTAAGAAAAATAAGCGAATTCGCTTTTGGCGAACCGTATACGAACTAGATAAGTAACGCCTTTTTAAAATAAACTTTATAACTTCATAACAAAAATAAACAGGAGTGACGAAGGTTGTGTCTTATAATAGTATTTTGTGAAATATAATAAAATAAATATTAATAAGTAATTTTGTGTTTTATATAATAAATTAAGTAATAAAATTTAAAAAAATTAAATCAGTGGTGAAATAATTATTTATTGTTAAAAATTATATTTTTTATATGAAATAAATGCTAAAAAAATAACTTTTCCGTATTTTTATTTCTAGAAATAAAATCAGTTCGTAAACGAACCGAATTTGGCGGTTCCAAAACGAATCGTGGCGGCGTTTCGTAAACGAAGCGATTTTGGCGAACTCTTGGCGTTACGTTTTTTTTTCTACTGTTCTTATTCTAACATTTACGTTTCCGGTTCGCTTACGAACTGCCAAGGCGGTTCGTAAACGAACTCATATATGAAGAAAAGACTTCGCCGGCGGTTCGTTTACGGTTCGCTTTTCTTAAAGGGTTTTGGCTTATGTCTGTCATCCGATTTTGGGTGCGTCCACAATGCAAACGAGAAATAAATTTGTGGGCCCTTAATACGTAACTTTTGTCAGTAAAGGAAAACCGATTTTTGGGTGTGTCCACAATTTAAGCGAAGAATTTACGTGTATGCACCTTAAAACTGCCATTTTGTGTTACCCAGTAAGTAGTTTGGCGGTGGTTTACCTATAATTCCATATGGTTCTTAATAGATGTCGTGTCTAGTTGTGAACTATTTGGATTATTTTTTTATTTTATTTACTGCCATTTTGAATTACCCGGTCAATGATTTTATAGTCAGCATGAAGTTCCATATGGTTTTTAATAGGTGTCGTGTCTTGTTGTGAATTTTGTGGGTTATTTAAATTTAATTTAATTTTTTGTGTTGTTTTTTTTTGTTGATTTGTGAGATTAAGTAAGTTCAAAATGGGACAAAAACCGCGTGTTTTTTTTAAAAAATATATGAGGCTGTGCTGAGGAAGTCCGTATACTTTAGTTAATTTTTTCTCGGGAAGAGAAAATTCTATCGAATATTCTTTTATTTGGGGATAACGCGTAGAGATAAATTACAATTAATAGAAACTATGTACACATTTGAATTGGTGCGTAGAAGGGCATTGGTGGTCACTACGAATAAGAAATATATGGAAGTGGCATAAATGTTCCCTCTCTTTTTAACACATTAAAATTTTAATATATTGAAAAATTGTTTATGAAGCCACGATTTTAGTAGTTCTCTTTCCTTTTGCTCGCCGAAGTGTCAAATTAATAATATGAAAAATATTATAACAGCTGATTTTAGATTTACAGGGCTGGCTTATTTTTTTAAGTTTAAGAGTCTCAATATAAATTAACAATATTAACTAGCTAAACAAATTACTCTATTTTACTTTCCATTTGTATAATTATCGTTGCGCGACCTAAAATATTCCTTAGGATGATCTTTACTTGTATTTTTCAAAAAAAAAAAAAAAATTATCTCCTTAAAAATTGATGCCCGAATTAAAAAAAACCTAATCCGCCCCTAATTTCTCATTTTTATATTTTGACAATTCGGCTAGCAAAAAAAGAGACAACTATACCCGGCGTGGCTTCAAATTTTTATATTTATGCCCTATCCATATATCTTCTATATCGTTGGGTGGTCATAATGGAATTCTATAGTTTTATAAGGTTTTCATGTCTCGTTGTGAATTGTTTGGGTTATTTTTATTTTATATTTTTTAATGTGTTGTATTTTTTGTTTATTTTGGGTGAAATAGGTATGTTTTTTTCTGGATTTATATGAATCCTTTATTTCCTTAATATATGTCTACCATCAGATTTTATGTGCGCTCACAATGTACGCGAAACCTATTTTTTGGAACCTTATTACTGTCATTTTTTGTCAGTAAAGGAAACCGACATTTGGGTGTGTCCACAAAGTAAGCAAATTTAATTTTCTATTCACCTTAACACTGCCATTTTGTGTTACCCAGCAAATCATTTTGTGGTGGTCAGTAAGGAATTCTATAGGTTTATGTGATTATCATGTCTCGCTGTGAATTGTTTGGGTTATTTTTATTTTTTATTTTTTACTGTGTTGTTTTTTTTGTTTATTTTGGGTGGAATAGGTATATGTTTTTTTCTGGATTTATAAGAATCCTTAATTTGTTGAGTGTTTAAGCTTTTAAGATATATACCTTTAAGTTTAATTTAAAATTATTTTCCTTTTGGAAATATGATTTGCGGTTTTTAATACGATAAAGTTTAGTGTTAGTTTTGTTTGTAGGTACCGAGATGTTTAATTTGTTTATAATTGTTTGGTGGTGAGAAGTATTTGTGTATATAAATGTTTTGCGATAAGCAGTAAAAAATGTTAGTTAGTGGTTAAGTTTGAAGGAAACTAGCCATTTGTGTATCAATATTAAAAACATTGAAAAAATGGCAAAACCTGGCCATTAAATAGTGTATAAACTGTAAAAAAATTATTGAGTGGATTATGGAGGAGCTCTAAAAGAGCTATTTTTCATACTTGTAAGCGTATAGCTGATTTTTGTGTGGACCTTTATATAAACAAATATGTGTGTATATAAATTTCACATCAATAGTATGAAGTATTTGCTCCCAACATGTCTGCATCATGATCATGGTCAAAGAGATTCCCCATTGCTTTATCATGACCGTGATCAGACAGTTTTGGATAGCATGTATATAGGTCCGGTATTGATGTCCATCTATGTTTTTGCAGGTTGTAAAAACTGGAAGGTCGGCAGCTGTCAGCCGTATTTTGACTGCTTGGTTTTATTTTTAGGTACATTTCTTTAAAGGATGAGATGTGTGTCCACTAGGAACACAAAATTTAATCAGCATTTTCCAGGAAGGACAAAAAATGATGGATCAGTGTTTAGTTATGGTTTGTGTTTAATTTTTCTGCATTTTGTTCCTATCCGTTGCGGATGTTCGATATCATCAGTTTGATTTTATTTTTATCTACAACTAGCCTGAAAAATTCGGTCGTTGATGAGATATTTAACCACTCTACTAGGTTGCTTAACCATGATGTACTTCTCCTGCCTCTGCTACGCTGACCCATGATTTTTCGTTGAAACACTAATTTCAGTAGACTGTATTTTTCATTACGTAGAATGTGGCCCAAATAGCTTAATTTCCGAATTTTAATTGTTTTTACCATGTATTTATCGGTGTTCATAAGTCTTAGTATTTCAATGTTAGTAACATGTTCCCTCCAATTTACTATTAGGATTTGTCTATAACCCCCCTATTCCAACGCTTCGACTTTTTTTTGCACGATTTTATTAATTGTTCAGGTTTCGATTCCGTATAGTAAAATTGGCCAAATGTAGCATTTTATTAGTTTTTATTTTAGTTCCAAGTTTATATTACTTTTAAACAATTTGTACATACTCCTAAGCCGACCTTGCTTGTTCAATTCTTGATCTTATTTCAGTGACATTTGATGCTGAACTCTATCCACGTGCCTAAGTATTTGAATTTTTCTACTCTCTCAATTTCTATGTTGTCCACTTTTATAGTTATTGGATTTATGATCGTCGTATTTTTACTAAATATCAAATACTTTGTTTTATCAATATTTATGTGAAGGCCGTATTTTTCCCACAATTAGCAAGTGCTGTCAAAATTATCTGTAGATTGCAGCATCATCGGAGAATCTAATGTTGTTTAGTACTTCTCCGATTATTTTTATTCCTAGATCCTTGTCAACTAATGCTTCAATGAATATCTGTTCAGAGTACGTATTAAATAGAAGAGGTGAGGGGATGCAGCCTTGTCTTACTCCGCGTTTGATTCTGATTTCGACTGTACTTCCATCTGATGGTTTTACTGTTGCAACCTGGTTCCAATATAAATTTTCGATAAATCTAATGTCTTGCTGTCTATGTTTTTGCTTTTTATTATCTCTATCATTTTTACATGGGTGATTTTATCGAAGGCCGTTTCATAATCTATGAAGCACACATGAACATCAGCATTCCTCTGCATCTCTGAATAACGGTGTTAAACTTAAACAGTGCATCATGCGTTCCCATAGAGTTTCTAAAGCCAAATTGTGTGTTGTTTATGTCGATTTCGAGTTTTTTGTATAGACGATTGTGGAGTACTTTAAGGAATATTTTCAGAGTGTGGCTCATTAGACTAATGTAACGTTAATCACTACATTTATTAGCGTTGGTCTTTTTTGATAATACAATAAACTTGGAGCTCAGCCATTCCTCTGGTATCTCTCCTGTATTATACATTTTGTTGTTAAATTTTTTAATTTTTTTAATGTTTAATTTTTTAATTTTTTTAATTTAATGAAATTATTATTGTTTTCAAGTGAAAGTATGTCCTTGGAGAGGTTACTTTCGTGTCCGTACGTCTACGTGTGATTTTGTTATTTTATAGATTTTGTTTCAGTGATATGGTTTCAGGCTTGTTAGTTAATTTGGGTAAAAGTAGCTTGGGGCCGTGTATTTTGTGATTGAGAAATTTATTTTAATTAGGAAAATATTTCTTGTTGAGGGAATTGTTTTTAATTTTTATGTAACTCGCTTTTTATATACACATATTTATATACATACGCATCCATATATATGGCTACATACATTTATGTATATACATTTTCTTTTTGATTTTAGGACCAATTTATCTTCAATTACCATATGAATGTTATAAATTTTTTGTTTTCACAAAAAGGCTTTTAATTATGTTATCTGTAAAAAAACTAATTTAGAAGACTAATTTTTACATAACTTTTCTTAAATTATGATATAGATGTTTTCATTGTAATAAATTTTTAAAAAAAATTTTCGAAAAAATTATGTATGTATTTTTGAAAATTTATACTACTTTTCTTTTTTATTAAAAAACAATTCTTTACAAACTCTTTTATAGCAAATTTGAATCAATTTAATAAGTAGGTTACTAAGAGAATCTATACTATTTTTAGTTTTACATTTTACTTTACTGTGTAAGTTTTAATTGTGTTATGATTTGACCATCAATGAAAAGATCCATGTAAGCATTCTTATCTATTATCTATAGAGATTCTTATATATTGAGGTTTTATATTGTTTTAAATTTGATTTTGTAATTTTAAATTTTTTATTTGTTTATTTTTTTATCAAGGCTTTTTATCAACTTTTTTGTGGAATATTTATATATCTTGTGTTATTTCAGAAAAAGGGTGTTTTACTTTAAAATAATAAAAACTTTAATCTTAGTCGTAAAGAAATTAATTACAATTAATTACAAGTGTTACAATTTTTTATGGTACTTTTATTTTTACCCATATTTACTTCTTGTCAGCCTATCTTTTACCTTTTTTATATATATAAAAATTTTGTTTTCTATATATAGACAACTTATTAAAAATGTATATATGTGTGTATATGTAGTGTGACAATTTTATTAATATATATATATATAATGTTAATGTGTGGATTCTTCTATACGTTTCATTTTCTTTGGTTTAATGTTGTTTTTAGTGATCTATTTTTAATTATTTATAAATAAAGTTCATATTTTCCCATTAGTGGCGTGAGGTGGAGTCTGTTTATTATAATTGTGATTCCTTTTTTTATGTAGCTTTGTTCAATAATACTAATGTATTTTTATTCGGCTTTGAATTGGATATCTTTCTTTACTATGGTGAATTTTTCGGTTCTTTATGTCCTGTATTTATGAAATGTGTATCATAGTTTTGTTTAATTTGGTTTTTGCTGTTTTGGTTATTGGCGTATGATAATATGATTTTTTCGCATGTGTTACACTTTTGGTAATATATGACATGGTTAAGTTGGTTTGAAAATAATTTTGTTTTAGTGTTTGTGTACCATATGTCCTTATTTTTTTGAATCGGTTTATGTGCTATATTTTATTTTATTTTTTGATAGTGTGTTAAAGTTTGCCTGTGTTTGTTCTGAATGGTGTGTAAGAATGAATTGAGTATTTCGAGGCTCTGTTTGGTTTTTGCGTATGTTTAATTTTATAAATTTGTTATTGATGTTGTGTGGTTTTAAAACTTGTATTATAGTGTTTGTCTTGTTATTATTTTCAAAGATGTTAGTAGTATTTATCAGTCTTTGTATAGTTTTTGTTACAAAGTTGTTTGAGTACCCGTTTGCTTTTATTCTGTGGTAGCGATAATTTAATGTTTCTGTTAAATATACGTCAACCGTGTAATGTATATTCTTTTTTAAAATTTATTTTATTATATAAAAACAACAAGTGATTTTATAGCGATTAATGAAGATTTGCAACGCTACATTTCCGTTAACAGAGCAGATAAATCAATGCATCAAATATCAAATAGAGAATTATCTATGTTATCAAAATTTAATTTACCATAGCACAAAAATCCCAAATTGCATAATTAACCCACATTATGGAAATCAAAATCAAACCAATTGCGAAATAAAACTATTTAAACTCACACATGAAATTTGGTCTAACCTATTCGAACCTAATTCATGGTTATATGTAGTGCCAAGACCAACCACAATAAAAATAATATGTAATTCAATCTCTGCAATTGAAAAATTAATAGATAGCGGTATTTTTAAACTAAAAGAAAATTATAAATCTTTTACACAACAAATTAACTTACAAGCTCAAATTTTAGACACAGAATTCAAACCAATCTCTTATATTTTTGAAAGTTTATTGCCAAATATATCTACATATTGACAATAGTTTCACCACAAATCCTACATATGGAGGATTTTAATCTAGACAAATATAGCATAAATATAAATACACTACAAAAACCAACATACAAAGAAGTAAAATTCCTAACAAAAACCCATATTACAATCATAATAAGCGTGACCATAGTAATAACATTAATTATATTACTAAATTATTTGTATAAAAAATATCTTAAAATAAAATGCACCAAAACAATATATTCAACTCCAGCAAATGGCTCGTAAAAATACAAAACAAAAAACCAGAAAATAAAACCCTACTTTTAATCTTATATACATATATGCAAGATAAATGAACTGAACATTATAAAGATAACAATGCTTCAAAAGTAAAAAAAAGGATATTAATAAAAAAAAAAAACATTCATAACCTTACTCAATATTATTTTGTAATTTAATATTTCATATAAATATACATATTGTAAAATTAATTTTTAGATATAAAAAAAAATATATATATATATTATATTATTTAAATATACATAAAAATAAATTGTCTAAAATACATACAGAATTATATTTAAAATTTAAGAAAACAATTTTTTTTATTACTTCAATGCAAAAAGAAAGTTTAATTTCTTTCAACTTTCTTTTATTATAAGGAGGGGAGGGTGTTATGAGGCCACACAAATATTTTTTTATTTTTTCTTTTGTGGATGTTGTTAGTTTGTTGTTTTTTTCATTCAGGTTTTGTATTTTAATGATTTTTGGAAGGAGTCCATTATTCTGTTAATGTGTTCCCGGTATTTGTAGTACGTGTCTTCTAAGATACCCTTATTTAGAAATATGTCCATTTTTTCTTCATATGTGTTCCTTTCTATAATGCAGGTGACCTTTCCCTTGTCGGCGTTCGTTACATATATGTTCTTGTTGTTGTTTAGAAAGTTTTTTGTTTTGCGAACGAAAGTAAAGTGAGCGTTTTTGTGGGAATCGTGACTTCCGTCAGGTTTAGGATTCCCCTTGAGATGGGTGAACTGTGTATTTTTTTTAAATTTCTTTTACATTTTTGGTTATTTTTGTTTTTTGGTTTTGTTTCCATAGTTTGGGTTAGAAATTTTTGCAAATTTCTTTGTTTGTCCTTTAGGAGTTTAATACACATTTTATGATTATATTTATAATCATTAGATGTTCTTTGTTTTATCTATTTTATTTATTTATAATATCTCACCGTTTATTAATGTTTGTATTGTTTCTTTTAAATAAAACAATTAAAAATATTTTCTATTTATACAAGTTTTCTTTATTAATTATAACTATTTATTCTATTTTTATTACTTAAATATTTAATTTTAATTACTCAAATTTAAACACAATTTTAAATTCATATTTATAAAATTATTAGTTTTCCGATAAATAATGTTTTAATAATCTGATAAACAAAATTGTTCTAATTAAACTTTACTTTGAAATTACAATTTCCGAAAATAATAACTTTTTTCCTTAACGACTGATTTTAATTAAGCAGAATAACTGCTCTGTATAAAAAACTTTTCAATTAAATTTTTAGTTAAAAAAAAATTTTTTTTTGTAATAAACCGACTGACTAACATTTTTAATTTTGCTTTCTTTTTTATTTTGTTGAAGAGCTTTTTTGGCTTTCCAAGAATTTTCCAATAAGATTTTGAAAAACCAATCAGCTTCTCCAACAAAATAATTTTGACCAATTTTATTTCAATTGGTTCATTAAATTTACGCGTTGTCAGCACAGAGAAATTATTATTTATTGAATTGATTTGTTCTCTGTGCACGGGCAACGCGTAATGAAACTTTTGTTTTTTAAATTAATTAATTTTAATAATTTTATTAATTGGAAATTTTGGAAATTTTATTGATTTCCGTTGTGAATTCAAGCACAGGGTGCCTCAATTCACAACAACTTCCCTCTTAGAAAAAATATAAGGGTAAAAAATATTTTTTTTTACTTTTACATTTTAAAATTTTATTTGTATATATTTTTTTTATAAACAATTTTTATATATTTTTAACTTTATATATTATGATATTTTTTACTAAAATTTTGTATATTTGTATATTTTTTACTAAAAATTTCTTTTATAAATTTATTTAATTTTATTTGATACTTAATTTATGTATATTTCTTTTTGTTAAAAAATAAGTTTATTTGATACTTATATATTTTATATATTTATTTTTTTTTAAACATTTTTTTTATATTTTTGTAAAATTCTTCTTTCTTAAACATTTAATACCAGTAGTATAAAGCCCCCCTTAGATCGAATTATATACTACGTACAATAGTGACGAGATGCTTAACAGAAGCCAAAATCACACAACCGTACTGGAAATAATACTTGCTGTGTGTAATAAAGAGACAGGTGATGAGAGACGGCTAGTCTTACTGTATTTTTGGTTGGTCAGAATATGAATTCGTTCCTGTTTTATTGTAGTACGTGGTTGGGTTTGCTGTGCAATCTGTAAATAATGTACAGATCTGGATGTACCGCTGGAGTAAAAATGCTCTGGATATACCGCTAGTGTAAAAATGATTTTAGTATAGATTTGTATGGTGACTAACCAAAAACTGTAAACAAGTCTGTTAGAGTGGGCGTCGTGGTTGATGATCTTTTTGATGATATTTCCCGAATATTTGTGTATTTGTGATTTTTTCTGATAGTATTGCGCCCGCGCATATAAATAATTTTTGTATTTTTGTTTTGTGCTTATTCGCAATAACTATAGTCCCGCTTTTGCAAACAAAAAAAGGGTAACAGGTGCTAGAATGGTTCAGAAGTTATTTGTAATATTCATACACAATCACCAAAAAAAACAAGAAAAAAAAACGTCATAATATTGAAAACATGTATTGCAAATGTAAAATATATTATTCAGTTGAATAACCTACTGTTTGTCAACAGAAAAATTTAAAATTTCTATATTCAGATTATTTAATGTATGAACTTGATATTATATTTTTTTTCAGATTGATACCAATATTTAAATACAAGGTCAAGTGAAAGCTTAAGCTTTATTTTGATTATAAAATATTAATGAAAATAACAGAAAAAATACACTAATATTCATACACAATAACAAAAAAAAAACAAAAAAAAGACGTCATAATATTGAAAACCTGTTTTGCAAATGTAAACAAGCGATATATATTATTCAGTTTTCAACAGAAATAATATATATATGGTTAATAATATGCAAATAGTGTATGCGGTAGTATTTGTAAACAGTTGAAAAACAAACACAGTTATATTGTTTATTATTTCATTTATTTAATAAGTACAAAATTGATATGGAATTAAATATCAAACTTATAATAGATACACAATAATAAAAATATTTTATGTTTTTGGGGTTATTTAGATTTTGTTCTTGCTGGATCGACCCTCTACCTGTTGTACCACAAACATCCATGCCTTCGTTGTCTTTCATTTTGTACTCATCGGAAAAAATATAGCAATTAGAAGAATATTTCTTATGTTCATCTGCAATAACATCGTCTCTATTCCAATGAGATATTTGAACATTACAGTAGTAACACTGTACAATGTCACCCATGTTTAAATAAAAAAACCCATTTGATGCTAACTCTTTCTTGCTTACAAAAGTTTTTGGCCAAAATTCAAATGTTTTGTACCGTTCTTCTTCATCACTTAATAGCGTAATTTTAAGATATTTTTTATATAAAGGCAAATGTAAATTTTGTGGAGGTGTTTATACTATTTTCTACTTTCCTATGGGAAATACAAATTCAAAAATTAAAAACACGTACTACAATAAAACAGGAACTAGCATATATGGTTCTGTTACAAAACTTCATGCTGCGTTAAAATAATAACAAAATAAGCCACAAAAAAATCAAAAACTGGCTTAAATCGCAAGATGTTTATACCTTACATTATCCTGTTAAGAAAAAATTTCCTAGGAATCATTATGTTTTACAAGATATTGACCAATTATGGGAAATTGATCTATGCGATATGAAAATGTATAAAAAAGTAAATGACAATTATACATTTTTACTATCGGTAATTGACGTATTTTCAAAATACGGTTGCGTAGTACCAATAAAAAATAAAACTGGAAAAGAAATAACAAAAAACTTTCATAAAATTCTTCAACAAAGTGGTAGAAAACCAAAAACAATTCAATCAGATAAGGGAAAAGAATTCAAAAATTCAAATTTTCAAAATTATCTAAAACAAAATAATATTCGACAACGTTTTCCAACTATTTTATCTACCCAAAAAGCTGCAGTTGTTGAACGATTCAATCGTAGAATAAAAGAAAAAATGTTTAAATATTTTACTTAAAGTTCAACTAAGAGATATATCGATATATTACCAAACCTTGTAAATTCTTACAACAAATCTTATCATAATACAATAAAAATGAAACCATCAGACGTTAATCAGAGCCATGTTAAACAAATCTATGAAATATACAAAAATCTTCATAAGAGAGATCCACAAATTAATGTAAATATATTTCAAGACGACTATGTACGAATTGTTAAAAAAAAGCAATTTTCGAGCATGGATACACACCAAAATGGACAAAAGAAATTTTTCAAGGACAAAAAATTATAAATAGAGAACCATATCCTTTATTTATATTGAAAGACTTGAAGGGACATGAGGTGATGGAACATTTTATTATCAAGAACTTCAAAAAGTATATGTAGAAAAATGATAGTTTTTAATCATCCGTTTACAATGATGATAGCAGGCCCGTCGGGTTGTGGCAAAACTACATTTATTTGTAAGTTGATTAGATATATACACAATTTTATTAAACCGGTGCCAACAAAAATATTATGGTGCAATCCTGAATTTAGCGCGGTTCCAAAAAATATAAGAAATTTAGAATATCATAATGAAGTTCCAGAAAATATCAAAAATGAAAATAATGAACCAATATTAATTGTTTTGGATGACTTAATGTTAAATGCCTATAATACAAAAGTATGTGAATTATTTACAAAAGGTTCACACCATAGAAATTTATCAGTTATTTTAATTACACAAAATGTATTTCATCAGGGAAAACATTGTCGAGATATATCACTTAATTGTAAATATTTGGTTCTTTTTAAAAATCCTCGCGACAAATCACAAATAGCTCCTTTAGCGAAACAAATTTATCCAGAAAACTCCAAAGAATTTCTGAGAGTATATAATGAGGTGACATCTATTCCTTATGGTTATATTATACTGGATTTAACTCAAGACGTTAACGATATATTTCGTTTTAGATCAAATATACTTAATAATAATTATTTTGAATGTTATTGCACATTAAATTAAACATGAAACGATTGAAAACAAATCGTCATATCTTACATGTATTAAAAAATTCTAAACCAAAATTTCGTCAAATTTTGCTAAAAAATTGTGATCCGGAAGTTATTAAAACTATTTGTGAAATTGCTATAATTACGCTTAATGGAAATCACAAAGTGTCTAATCAAACTTATAATAAATTAAATAAAAATAAAAAGGTATTGCGTTGTTTAGCTTGTCCTAAAAAATCATTGCAAGTAAAACGAAAAGTTATTATACAGAAAGGAGGTTTTTTACCTATGCTAATAGGTACAGTATTATCAGGTTTGATTGGTAGTTTACTTTCAAAATAAAAATTAAGATGAATAATTTACAACGAATGATTGTTATACCACCTGAACTATATAATAAACTTAAGGATAATTTTAATAATGATGTAGAACTTTCATACCTAGATAAAAGTATGAAAGAAATACTTTTCAATAAAAAATTATCAGATAGTGAAAAATGGTATACATATCGTCAAAAGCTAATAAAATTTGCAAATAAAAGGCGACAACAATTAAAACAAAGCTCTAACAATACGCATCACATACAAACAGTACAACACATGCCTTCTAATAAAACAATGGCTGTTAGAAACAAAGTATTGTCAAATATGAGTATGCAAAAAGAACCAGAAATTACAGATACTAAAAATAAAAATTTTTTACACATGAAAACCCAAACAGAACCCCATACAAAAAAGGAAAAAGGATACAAACAGATGCAATTACATCTGAAGATGTTGGCGTGCAATACCAAGAGCCCCAAAACGATATGTATACATTTACACCTGGTAAGATAATTCCAACATCTGATCAAGATTTTGATGAATTCGAAACGGATGACGAAGTTTTTGATAACGAGGATGAAATACTAAATTTAGCACTCTCAGCAACACCAGCAGGAAAACGTATAAAAGAAAGGAAATCTATTGGTTCGTCAGATGTACGTATGTTTGAATCGGATGGAGGTGACATTATTTCAGTACCTATATTTGAAAGACCTAAAAAAGATACAAGTTTAAATCGTCAATTACGTTCTTCTACTAAGAAAGCATACGCTCAAACTTTATTGAAATTCCCAGTTCGTAAAAAAGTATTAAAATCAGAAAAGGATAATTTACAAGCCAAATCAGAAAAAGATAAGTTAAAACCTAAAACGACAACTCCATTAAATCTTTCACAGTGGACAACTTATAAATAAACAAAATGAATCAAACAGATGATTTTTTCATTACTCTCTTGAGTGATGGTTCTAATAATTATTATAACAATAACTCGTTGACACGTTTTACAAATAAATTTCCAACTGAAATTAATTTAACACATAATAATTGGAAAGGAGGTGTTTCGGAAATATATATTAACGATTTTATACCGAATAACGAAAATTATGAAGAAAGCGCATTTATAATTGGAAGTACGGAAAAAAATAAATTAGGCGTAGGGAAAACATACATTCCATATAACAAAGATGATGTAAAATGTGACTGGAAAGCCTCTATTTTACCAATACTTCTTGAAAATATATCTGGGGGACCAGGCTTAAACAAAAAAGAATGTGAACGATATTTGATTTCGGAGATTTACACCTTTATCACTGATGATGAAAATTATAAGGATCCGGACAATATTCTAGATATTAAAGAGTCAAAATATATTGAAGTGTGTGTAACTAGCCCTAAAATATATGTAAAGATTCCTATTAGCAGATCATATTCAGTCAAAAGCTTTATGAAAACTATTTTTTCCCAAGTTAAAAATATTAGATCACATAAAACAAAAATTGTCAAAGCTTTTAAAGTATTTTTAAACGATTTTACTTCAATATCAAAAGCAGCAATGTTGTTTATGTACACTGATATAATAGAACCATGTTTTGTGGGTGATTCAAAGGTACGAGTTCTTAATATTATTGAAACAAAAAACTCTTTTGAATCAACAATAATCAAATATAAACGTATACAATATCATAATGTTGAAAAAAAAGTTTTTGATAACATATCCATAAAACTAGCTGATAAATTTGGATTTGATATAAATTTTAGCAGGAGTGTAATACCTACAAAAATATTATTACATTTTATAGAAAATTAATATAAATAAAGAGAAATCGTTACACTCTAATTATTAATCAATGAACCGTCATTATATTAAATACTATTTATCTCAAACAGGGGGTAATATTTAAAAAATAGGACCCCTGTTTCATTCGGCTGTAAATTATCAGAGAGGCCGAGGATTAGGAGACGTTTTCGGAGGGTTATTTCGCTATATAAAGCCTATATTATCATCAGGTCTAAATTTTTTACAAAAACAAGCAGTTTCAAGTGGAATTGGTGTTTTATCAGATATTGCTTCAGGAGCAAATCCGAAAGAAGTGTTACAAGATAGAGGTAAAGAAGCATTGACAAATTTGTAAAGTTAAAAGAAGAAGCAAAAATAAAAAACGAGTATTAGACATTTTTGATTAAAGATGTTGGAGTGCATGAAGTCAGAGTTAGATATATTTAGTTCACCACCTATTCAATCAAGTATCTTAAAATCAGAAGAAGTTGCTTATAACCCAATTGCTTCTTTAGATAATTCTTCGACTATAGAATTTGTTTCTTTGGGTCATGGCGATACGTATAGAGATTTGTCATCAACATATTTAACATTAAAAATACAAATATTAAAGAAAGATGGATCAGTGTGGAATGATGATAAAGATACTTCTAAACCTCCTAAATTAATAGCCCAGCCGGCAATTGTTAACAATTCATTACATTCTATGATTAAACAATGCAATGTTCAGTTAAATGGTAAAAATATTACTTCATCTGACAACAATTATAATTATAGAGCTTACATCGAGTCTTTACTTAACTGTGGAAATGATGCTGCCAATAACCATTTAGAATGTGCTGGTTGGTCGTTAGATAAACATGATGTAGGAAAATCTGGAAATAGTGGTGCCTCAGAACGTAAAAAACAATATAATAATAGTGGTGTTGTTGAATTGATGGGTAAACTCCATGTTGATATGTTTAATCAACCCACATTATTAATAAATGGTGTGGATGTCAGAGTTTTGCTAACTTTGGAAAAACCAGATTTCTACTTTTTCTCTGACGATAATGATGAAAGTCAAATGAAAATAATTGAAGCCACATTATTTATGAGACATGTCACAGTAAATCCTAGTATTTTACTTGCACATAATGCTGTTTTAGAAAAGGCGAACGCAAAATACAATTACAAACGTGTTGAAATAAAATTATTCACAGTACCATCAAGTAGTACTAATATATCGCTTGACAATGTTTTCATAGGACAACTACCCAATACTATACTATTTTGCATGACAGATAATGAAGCTTTTACTGGAAAACGTTCAAAAAATTCTTTTAATTTCAAACATTTTGAGATGACACAATTTATGCTATATGTTAATGGCGTTCAAATACCGAATTTACCAATTGAAACTAGTTTTGCTGACAAACATCGTTTTGATACACGTGCATATTATACCCTTTTTAATGGAACTGGAATTCATCATTCGGACAGAGGCCATCAAATCACAAAATCAATGTTCAGCAAAGGTTTTTACATTCTTGCATTCGATTTAACTCCAGATTTATCAGGAAATAATTCGTGTCAAAGTTTATTGAACCAAGGCACTGTTAGAATTGAAGCCAAGTTTTCCAGAGCATTAAATACGACTGTAACATGTCTTGTTTATGGAGAGTTTGATGGGAGTTTACAAATTGATAAGAATCGAAACGTATATACAAACCTATAAATAGGGTGGAATAGCAGATTTAATACATTTTAAAATTGACAGTTAAATAAACAACAAAAATATGGTATATAAAAATTATGCATTAGTTGATATGAGTTTCTGCTCTAATAATAAGAATACGATATTCGTTAAATCTATTAGTATTACTGCAATAAAAGAGTCTTGTAAAATCTTTAGTAAGGAATTTAAATATCAATATCCAACAACAGATGGAATAAATGATATCGATAAAAGTGACAATTATGTATTTAAAAATTTTTCAAATGAACAGACAACTAATGAACTTCAAAATATATTTAAGAAAATTGATATTTTATTCACAAACGGTAAGATCAAAACCGAATTTTTAAAACATTTCGTGGAAGCAGATATAAAAGTAATTGATTTTTCAACTCTGGAATAATATGGATACATTTCAAATTGTTAATGTACTAAAATGCAACAAATATACTAGAAAATATTTTAAAGGAGTTTTTGCCATAAATAAAATTCCGAAATTTATTAAAAGACCTGCAATAATTGTTGTAAATACAGATCCTTCCACAAAACCTGGCGCTCATTGCATAGCAATTTTATGTCCATCTGTGGGTTGTATAGAATACTTTGACTCATATGGTCGTCGACCTTTACAAAACCAGTTTTTGCAATTTTTAAAACGTAATTCATTATGTTATATTGTAAACGGCCGAAGGTTACAGAGTTCATTTTCGGATGTATGCGGTCATTATTGTTGTGTTTATTTATGGTACAGATGTAATGGTAAAAGAATGCAACGTTTTTGAAATAGTTTTGATAGATATAATTTTGAAAAACACGATAAACATATTTCAATAGAGTTTAAAAAAATTTTTAAACATACAAACAAACATAATAAAAAAATACAAAAACAAATTGCAAATGTGCAGATCTGGAAATGTATAAATGCGTGTACATTTTAACAAAAGTTTTCATTTTCTACTAAAATGAGTGCTGCAAAGGAGACCAGAAAACGAAATTCTTCAGAAGGAATTAAAACAACAGAAAAGAAGGTCCGTCAAAAGTCAAGCAATATACCAAAAATTTTATTATTGGCTTATACTTACTTCCTAAATGAACAGCATACATGTAAAGTTGTTGTTGGATTCTGCGCTGATACGTTTGAGGCAGAAATTATCTTTCATCGTGTAAAGGAAATTCCTATATATATTTCTTTTAAAGAGTGGGAAAATTATTTTAATAATTTCAAAAAATTAGAAGAAAAAGTTTCTACAAATGATGTCGAATTTTTAGACGCTCTTCTAGAAAATATTGATGCAAAAAATATAACAAAATCGATATTAAACTTTACTTGGGACAACGAAAATAATAACAAAAAAAAAATTGTTGCATTGTTTAAAAAAGAATATAACCAATATTTAAATATAGTCGACTTTTTAAATATTGTTATGTGTTGCAACAACAATGCTACATGCAACATAAAAAAATATTTCAACAAATATTTGGAAAAATGTAAAGCCAAAGCTGTATTTCAATTGTCATATGATGACTATTACATTCCAATGGAACTTTCACATGTACACTGCAACTATTCCGGATTATTTGTCGAAATACCAATATACTGTTCCAGTAAATTATTTGAAAATCTTATAAAAATTAATTTTAATATTTAAATGTAAAATTTTTTTTTGAAATTAATAAAAAATATATAAAATTTAATAATCTATTTTATTATTTTGTAACATGTACATATACATATTCATACAATTTTGAACAGCAAATCTATTATTTTTATTTTTGTTGTAGTGGATTTCACAATAAACCTCATATGTTCTTAAAGAGTTTAATTTAGGTATATCATTTTCAAGCTCTATAATCTCTGTTTATGTTTGTAAGTATTGACGTAAAAAAACTTTTTTCTGCAATCCTTTAACATAAATTTTATGGTTGGCATAAGTTTTCAAAATATTTGGAAGTTCGTTGTAAGAAATTAAACCATCATTCCTCTGCAAATTGTTGATATCATTTAGTTCTTCTTGAGGAAAGGGTGGTTTGAAAGAAAATAGTGTTGGAACTAGAGACCCTTGTTGAAGTACGGCCATTTCCTTAACAAAATGGTGACGTCCGTTTCCTAGTACAAACTGAAGATCAACAAAACATATTAGTTTTCCCATTATTTTTTATTATTGTTATTGTGCAGTTAATAAGCAAACGCTCTTTGTGAAATGTAAAATGCAAATAAATAAAAAACACATATTTTTTATATTTAATATATTTTTCTCTAACAAAAAAAAAAGTTTTTTTATTACAAATATCAATACATTATAATTTTATGATTATTACATTTAACATTTTATTATTACGGTAGTTACATTTTAATTTATATTTTTTAAATTTTCGTTATTACATTTAATTTTGGAATTGATATCCATATGGGATTGTTGCAAAATCGTCTCCGACACACACTCTTTTGGTAAAAGTAAATCCAAATTTTTTGCTCTCACTTTCTGTAACGAACACAAAATTCTTTTTTCTTTTTATTTTTTTGGCATCATGTATTGTGTATGAACCAGTATTCGATGGATCCATAATCAATTTTTTTAAATTATTGAAATTTAAAATTTTCTTGTTGTTTATTACCCCCTTACATTTCGCAACTTCCCCCGTTTTTTTGGTTTCTGGATTAAAGTGTTTGTAGGCATAACATTTAGGACCTGTTGCAACGAATTCAGTAATAAATGTTCTTGGGCCATAATCTGCTAATTCGTCAGTAAATTCTCCCAAGAAGTTACCTGTGGTAGGTTTATATGAGGAATTTTTATTTTCAACAAAGATAATGGAATCTGTATCACAATACAGAACATTCTTTCCTATCTTATACAATTCCTCATACAATTTTAATCGAGCATGTGCCGTTGTAAATATACCTACAATTAGGGAAACATGTTTAAGCGGTGGGGCACACTCAATGTGTGTATATTTCCACTTAACCCATATTTGTTCTTTTCCAGCTATATACAAATCTTCAATTTCTACACCGGGCGAATGTACAAGTTTCTGGAATTCATCAATTGAAGATATTACGCTGGTTTGATTCATTTCATTTTTCTGAATTAGTTTCCCCCAAAGCGAATTAAGGCATAACTTTGCGGTGTTTCGATAAGATGGGTTTGAATTCATTGTGGATTTATCCAATAGAACATTTTCAGTATTAAAATATTTTTTAATATATTCATTCTGCTCCTCTAGAGTGTTACATTCTCTTGGAAAACCTGTTGCTTCCTGTTTGAGTTTTATGAAACTATTCATGTACTCTGCAAACAAACCTCCTGTTTTGGTAATAGGATCATATATAGTTGTTTGGTAATCCCATACTTCAAACAATTCCAAAACTAAACTTATATTAATTTCTATAGAAGCCCATGTACCAATTAAACTACGTTCGTCCGTATTGTGTGTACAATTTTCTAATACATTTTCGGTCTCACCGCACGTCCTGCACAGTACAAAAAGTAATTTATTGTTTATTCTTGAAGGTAAAACAGGTATAAACAAATCTTTTGGAGGTAAGATGCTACATTTTATTATACCGTCAATATTAGTTATATCGGCGATATTTTTACATTCCTCTCTATTATAAATTTTAGGATGCCCAATAGGATATTTACAATTCTTATTTACAAAAGGGTATAAAGAAGTAAAATCCAAATATCGAATTTTGTCACCAGGTTTTATTTTATGATGTAGCTTGAACACTTCAGTACGCCCTCCAAATATTGCATCACGAGGTTGTAAAGAACTATACAAAATTAACGGATTTGTGTCCAGTAGATTACTTTCCTTAGGGTTTTCTTTTAAATATTTTTTGAAATCACATTCCCATATGGTTTTTACAATAAAATTTTTATTTTTTAAATAATCAAGTCTATAAGAAAGATTATTGTATTTATCATCAAATGTAACTCCATGGTGTAATGCAAATCTATTATAAAAGCATTTAGGACAACCATGATAAAAACACCCCAAAAACTCATATACCGTATTTGTATGGGAATTATAGCAATCGACTTGGATATTACCACAATTTGGTAACATTACTTCATATTTTATTTGCCCATTACATTTTTCATTCTCTTATACTAACCATTTCAAACCTATAAATGATTGATTTTGTTTTGAAGAATAATTATTAGTAGGTACAATACCCATTGTATTCTTTTTAAGGAATTTTTTTATATAAACAAGCATTACAGCTTGAGCTATAGTAAAGCTTTCTAGGAAAGGGTTTACATCCATTAATAATATAAAATCAGTCATCAATTTAATACAACCTTTCCTAAGTATATTAACATCCCCTTGGCAATATTTTATTAACTCCAGTCGGTTATTATAAACATAACCAGAACTTTTTAAATCTTGCCACCACTTTTAAAAATTTTCTAATTCGATTAAATTTAAAACCTGTGTAGCAAACATATTTTGATCAGGAATTTCTCCTATATGTATAATTTTTATCAGTATTGAAATAATGAGGGTAATCGCCTTTGTAAATTGCTTGCAAACTAAATGTTTTAGGAAATTTTGACAATGGCATTGACAAAAAATTTAATGAATCAATAAATGAAATGTGAGTATTAAAAGTTATTTTTAGAATTTTAAAACCCCCCATAATTGGTTTTATAGATTTATTTCTTTTTAATAACTCTGATACTATAAACATCCCATCGTAACTTTTAAAATTATGGGCTATACAACAAACTTTGTGTTTTTCGCTAGTGTCAATAGTTAACAAAAAATCTATAAATTTTTTTATACAATTGCCCTCTGAAGTATTTTCAAAGACGTGCAGTCTCTTTTTACAGTTTTGGCATTGAAAGTCATCTTGATCATTCGAACAACAATGATGACACACTCTGTTTGCTACGCATAAGTTAGGAATATGTTGGAAACTATTTGAATTTATTATGCCCTGATCCTGAGTACATTCAATGTCATAAAAAATTAAAGTATACTTTTCAGGCCTTTTTGTTGTGTACAAATCCACAAAACATTCATGGCTCTTCTTCACTAATTTTTTACAAATATCACAATATTTTTCATCACAAGAATGTGGTTTATAGTTTCTTTTACGCAAATCATAAAATTTGAAACATTTTTCACATACTTTGATCATATCGCAAATAGAACTCCTACCATATTTTGTTTTTTTATGGTTCTCGAAACATTGAGTACCCCTAAAAGTCCTTAGACAAGTGTTGTATTTACATGCTTTGTCCGACAATACTTGCATAGTTCCTGACAATTGTGTACATTTGAATACAAAATATTGCAAAAGCTACATTGGTATTTTTTTCCAAAAAATGATTTAACATTTTTCAAAGTGACGTAGTGCTTCGATTTTTCAAAATAGAACAAATTTATAACCTTTACACCCTTTTCTTGAATTTTTACGACTTTAGTAAAATCGTTTTTATCAATATAAACTATAATATTAAAATCAGGCAAAACTTTTTGGAATTTAAAAATATCCTCGATATTAAAGCCATCATCTGATTTGCGTAAAAGAAACTGATTTGAAGATGAAATTGTGGAACTTGTATGTTGTTTTTGTTGTACTAAACCTCCACTAGTACTTGGGATTGCTGGTGGTTGTTGTTCTTGTTGCACTAAACCTCGACTAGTACTTCGGATTGCTGGTGGTTGTTGTTCTTGTTGCACTAAACATCCACTAGTACTTGGGATTGCTGGTGGTTGTTGTTCTTGTTGCACTAAACCTCCACTAGTACTGGGATTGCTGGTTGTTCTTGTTGTTGTAGTTGCACCAAACTTGCGATTTCCGAACTGTTTCTAATAATGCCCTGAAGTTGGTTCATCAGTGCTGAAGCTTTTTCTATAACTTCAGCAAGTTGATTCGATAAATTGTTGATATTCTTAAAAAAAATATATTGTTTTTAATATTCTACATATTTCAATATTTATTTAAGAGAACTTACCAAATCCATTGTATATACCACTTAAATGTAACTTTTGTTTCTAGTTTACATCTAGAATATTTTCTACTCTTATATATGAAAAAATATAAGAAAAAAGGATTTACTTTGTAAATATTTGAAAATGTTTTTTGTTTTGCAATGTCTTCAATTCACTATATATTAAATATATCGTAAAAATAGTAATAATGTTGATAAATTATTGTTATTATTATAACCTTCACATGATATTTTACTATCAATAAGAAATAATGATAAAATTTCATTTTATTGTAAAAAAAAAACATTAAATTTAAGTACATATAATTTTATGTAAATTTATTGTGAAATGTATTTTTTATATTATTTTTACAAGTTTTTTTCATATATAAATAACACACAATTTTGAAATTAATTTATGAAGAAAAAAACGGGCTATGAATAACCCACGACCATTGAGATATTTTGATCATCCAAATTACAACAATATAAGTTACAGTGATGAGGAAAATAATTTGATTGTAATTCCACAACCACTAACATTAGCTAACCTGGCACTAAGGGCAGTTACAAAATCTATATTTGATGGACACCCAAAAGTACTATTTAAATTTTAAAAGTTGCTGTTTTTATTTGGACAGTCAACAGGACTTATGCAAAGAATTCACCATAAGGGACATTTTGATATGGTGCGGTGAAAACTTTGACAACATGGAACTTGAAATAGATCCCATCTATGATATTTCTTTTATTTAAGAAATTCTTGAATTAAAAAAAAAAAACAATTTAAATATTACATTAAAAAATTTTGTTTTATAAATTTTATGAAAAAAAAAATATAATGTAAAATAATAATCGTAATTTATAAATTTAATATAAAAAAATATTTTAATTTTTAATACCTTGATATTTATATTGTGTGGCACTACTCCTTTTTTTCAGAAAAAAAAACTTTCAAATAACCGACCAAAAAAATTGGATATAAATTAAACTGTTTTTTTGTACTTACCATCAGTTACTTATTGAAAATATCAAAAAAACAATCTATAAAGCAAAACGTTTTGAAAATATAAAAAAAGCAATGGTAAGTTAATATTATATTAAATACATATATATATATATATATTTAAATCATCTTCTATTTACTCTACAGGCAAATTTTCTGGAAACACTCAACAAGTTGGGACAAAGTTCATCTGACCTGAAACCGATTCTCAGGACGGTCGACTTAATAAAAGGAAAGGAATATAAGATCTTTAACATTTCTAGGATAAAGACAAAATATGGCGAAAAATACCTTGCGGACTTGGGGACACATGTTTTCTTTCTACCGAATAGATTTTCGGATCATAAACTACCCCTAAATTCAAAAGTACCGGACAACTTTTATATGGTGGCAGAAACAAATGAAAGATCTGTTAATTTAAGTTATCGATTTATTGTGAAGGAAAACGACAAATAATAAACCAGGCAAAAGTTGAACAAAAATAAATAAACCAGAAAGTTAAATAAAATTTTTCTTTTTATTACAAATACAAAAAAATATACAAATTAAAATCTATTAAATATTTTTCTTTAGTACATACATATTAACAAAAAAAATAAAACTGATTATATTCTTTTTTTTACAAAATAAAATGTTCATACATATATTCTATTCTAATCTGTGTTTTTTTTAATTAAAGTTGTTTTTTTTCCTAATTGTTTTGTTGTTGTATTTATTCTCTGCATGCAGCTTTTGTTATTGTTTTATTTACAGGAAACCCCAAAATGATTTATGTCTGAAATAAAAATATGAATAAAAAAAAGTGTAAATTAATTTATTGTTTTCAAAATTAATTTATTGTATTTTATTAAAAAAAAAATTATACAAAAAATTATGAAAAATATTTTTTTTGTTGTGTTCTGCTGTAGTATTTTTTCTTTTAATTTCACTATTGGGATTCTAATTCTAAACTCGAAAAAATAATGAAACATTTTCTGTAAATTTTTCTACAAAAATAAAGTTTATTCCTTAACTTTTATTATATTATTTGTCATCCAAAATGTTTCACTTTGATCAATGGAAAAAAATATTTTTGTTAATCTATTGTTTTTTTTTTCTGATTACAATCAAAGTTTACTTACCCTCAATATAGAAAATATAGACATATATAATATGAAGCTCGGAAGAAAAATTTAAAAATAATTTACATTTGCATATCACTGCTAAGCGACGAAAAATATTTATAACACAAGAACCTATTTTATATATTCTATCAATTTTTTATTATGTATAAGTTAATTAATTATAGTGTGATAAAATCGAAAAACATTTGAATTTGTATAATCAAATTAAACATAAAGCTTTTATTTGACCTTGTATTTAAATATTAGTATTAATCTGAAAAAAATATAATATCAAGTTTATATTATTAAGTAATCTGAATACAAATCATAATTTTTTTTGTTGACAAACATAGGTTATTCAACTCAATAATATATTTTACATTTGCAATACAGGTTTTCAATTTTATGACGTCTTTTGTTTTTGTTATTGTGTATGAATATTAGTGAATTTTTTTTCTGTTATTTTCATTAATATTTTATAATCAAAATAAAGCTTAAGCTTTCACTTGACCTTGTATTTAAATATTAGTATCAATCTGAAAAAAATATAATATCAAGTTCATACATTAAATAATCTGAATATAGAAATTTTCAATTTTTCTGTTGACAAACAGTAGGTTATTCAACTGAATAATATATTTTACATTTGCAATACATGTTTTCAATATTATGACGTTTTTTTTTTCTTGTTTTTTTTGGTGATTGTGTATGAATATTACAAATAACTTCTGAACCATTCTAGCGCCTGTTACCCTTTTTTTGTTTGCAAAAGCGGGACTATAGTTATTGCGAATAAGCACAAAACAAAAATACAAAAATTATTTATATGCGCGGGCGCAATACTATCAGAAAAAATCACAAATACACAAATATTCGGGAAATATCATCAAAAAGATCATCAACCACGACGCCCACTCTAACAGACTTGTTTACAGTTTTTGGTTAGTCACCATACAAATTTATACTAAAATCATTTTTACACTAGCGGTACATCCAGAGCATTTTTACTCCAGCGGTACATCCAAATCTGTACATTATTTACAGACTGCACAGCAAGCCCAACCCACGAACTCATATTCTGACCAACCAAAAATACAGAAAGACTAGCCGTCTCTCATCACCTGTCTCTTTATTATACACAGCAAGTATTATTTCTAGTACGGTTGTGTGATTTTGGCTTCTGTTAAGCATGTCGTCACTATTGTACGTAGTATATAATTCGATCTAAGGGGGGCTTTATACTACTAATACCTTATTTGTTATTTTTTATTTATTTTACTATATAACATTTTATTTATTCAAAAAAAAATGTTTGTTTTGTTTTGGTTTTTATATTTATATGTTTAATTTAAAATTATATATTAAATTTTATAGATATATTTTATCTTTACTAAAATTTAGATGGTTTTGAAAAAAAAATGCATATATATAATAATTAAAAATTTTTTTTAAAAGGAATAGGGATTTATGGAATAAGGATAAGATTTATTTTTGTATATTATCCCTAGTATGTTTTTCAGGGTTCACGCTCCCCTTTCTATTTTATCCAAAAAAAAAAATTATTTATTAATGCTTACTACTACATAATTTAAGTATAAAAGGTAAGAATTTAGTTTAATTAATTAATAATGTCTGACTCCGGCAGCGAAATCAGTTTGGCCACAACTGTTCTCTTTATTCACCCGAATAAAGAAAATGTACCACCTCTGGAGGGATCCCCGCCGGTTTTTAACAGTTTTGGGCGTAAGATGTGCTTTAAAACATGAAAAGCATAATTTACCGTGATTAAAAATAGAATTTCAGAAAAAGACTTATTTGTTTTATATATATTTGTTTTTATTTTCAGAAGATAAAAGGGTATTTCAGGTTTTTCAAAATTTACGTTAAAAATGATAAAGTTTCTATTTTTAAAATTCGATGAAAAATAAAAATTATTAGATTTAAAAATAAGATAATTTAGGTAACAAGTTTAATTAGTCAATTATATTAATAAAAAATAAAATTGTTAATAAAATCATTAAAAAAAAATTAACAAGCTAATTGTTAGTTGTGAAAAATAGATAAACTGTGTAAATTGTAAACTATTGAATAAAATTTGAATAGATGAATTAAAAAAATACAATATTAAAATAAGAAACAATTTAATAAAAATTATACAAAAATTAGAGGAGTTTTATTTAAAAAGAAAAAAGGATATTTCATACATAAGGTATTTTAAACTAAATGAGATAAAAATTGTAATTTTAATATTACAACTATGTAATAGTAAACTTATAAGTAATGATGGATAATAAAAAAAAAATTATGTTTTAAAAATTTCTAAACTATTTTTTACTAGTACATAAAAAAATGTCTAATTAGGTTTTCTAAATAATAATTTGAACAACATATTTTTATATATACCCAAAAAAAAATTACTATATTATATATGTACTTGTATGTGTTATGTTGTTTGTTACTTATAATGAGATATAATTAACAAGTACCTTATATATTATTATTGAAGAAAATAAACCTAACCGAACTCTTACTTAGACCTTATTTCTCTCTTTTCGGTTCCTATATAAGTCTTCCTTATTTATATATCTCGCCGTAAAATTGGGTTTATATAGATTAGAGTATAAATCTAATTTTACATATATAAAAAAAATCGTATAATAATATGTATGCGATAAACTTAAATTTATATATAAGTATGATTTCTAATGCACACAAATACCTAATATAATTGAAAATACAATCAACTTATGTATTTGTTGTTCATTAGGGGTTTTTTGTTAAAAAAAATTTGTATTGTATTAAGAGTAAAAAATTTGATAATTTTGTGCTATCCAATGCACTTTTTGGATGCATAATTAGGTTTTTAATGCCTTAATAAAAGAATTAATTCAGTACTAATTTATACTTGTCCAGTTATAGTTTAAAAAAAAAAAAAAAAAAATATCAAAAAAATGTCGTTTCAGTAAGTATTATTATATTTTTTATTATATAAATATATTTTTTTTACAATATTATATTTTTTATATAATTGCAACTTTTATTAACTATCTCCTTCCCCTTTTTTTTAGACTAAAAAAATGTATGGTTCTTATCCAAAGATTTAAAATAATTGGTTCGTATAAAAATTTTATACAAATAATATTACTTGTTAAAAAAAACCATTATATATTTTTCTATTTTTCAGCAAGAGTTGAAGAAGAGATTAACATATCTTTGGATGAAGATAATATAATGACCGAAATCATATTACGATGGATCATGAAAATGAAGTAAATAATGAAGTAAATAAAGAGGATGAACAAAATCTGAATGTAATAAATACCGAATCCGTAACTTTCGAAAAGTCGTTTGTGACCAACCGGGCCGGCCAGGCTACCCAGCCTAGTGTAGCGGATCGTTCCCGGTTGTGTGCCCTCTGCGGATACCGGTCTAGTCATAAGGGGCATTTTACTCGGCACCTTATGACTCACAACCCTCAGAAGGCATGGCAGTACGTGGTGTGTAAGAGGCCTTTTAGCCGAATAGAGCACTTCACATAACACTACCACCACCTACATCCGGGGGTGCCACTGCCCCGCAGACTCTTCAAACGACGGAAGTACTTGAAGTATTATAATTTAATACAGGAAAGGTTAGTTATTTTGTTAAATTATTAAAATAAAAAAAATAATAATAAAAAAAAATATTTTTAGAAAAGTGAATCGATATATAAAAAAAATATTAAAAAATATTAAATATAAATATAAAAAAAATGTATATGAAGAATTATATTATATAAATATGAAAAATGAATTAAAAAATAAGAATTATATTAAAAAATAATTTTTTTTTTTTAAAAATTAGATAGTAAAAAAAAAATTAAATATTAAAAAAAAAATTATATTAATATATGAAAATTGTATATGAAAAAAAATTATATAATAAAAACTTAAATATGAATATTTTTAAAAAAATGCTTTCAAAAATAATATTATAAAAACTTAAATAAGAATATATATAAAAAAAAATTTATATATTAATTTAAATCTAAATATACATGAAAAAATGTATTTGAAATAAAAATATAAAAAAAACATAATTATTTTTTTTTGTGTATTTTGTTATCTCCTGTTTCCTTTCCTCTCTTATTAGTCATTGTTTTGCTTTGCTTATTGTTTATGAATTTTACAGTTCGCGTTTCGTTAGCTATGTGAGAAATTTTTAGGGGTTTTTTTATATATTTTATTTTTCCAAATAGGGGTCTTATTTATTATTAAATTATTTAGGTAATATTTTTTCGGGATCATTTGGATATATGTATTTTTCTTTTTCTATTGGAGTCTTGAATTTGGAGTTACTGTTGTGGCTGTTTTGAGTTATGTGTTTCTTTATTTTTGCTGTGACTCTTTTTGTTTTCTTATTTATTTTTTTATTTTTTGTGAAAGGGAAAAAATTTGATAGGTAGTTAAGCATGTGTTTTGGGTCAATATTACTCGGCACCTTTTACAATTCTTTGTAAAATTTCTAACTATCATATTATTTAAATGTAATATCGGTTATTTTATCTATTATTTATTTAATATAGAGGTAGAGTGTTTGATTTTAGTTTAATACTAGAATCCTAGTGGAATTTTGTCCCCGTGCTACGGTATGTGGGACTTATGTATCCTGGAGGAACTAGTGGTTTTTTTAAGACATAGCCTCATGTTGGAATCTCCACATTTAACATCCTCAGGGCCTCAACCAATCCTTACCACTAATATATCTAAGAAAGATATGCGCAGTCGAGGACCACTATTGTTCCTAATTAAAGGGGAAATGAATGGTGATGCAAGCCTCCCCAAAAGGACAACCCAAACTAACTCATGCGGTACCATCACCCACCAATACGAGTATAATTATTTTAATCTTATATTCCGTCTTCTAAGTCATAGATTTAGGGACGGGACACCAGGAGAGGAATTCACCTCCCATTTGCAAAATCTAATGATTTTCTTAATGTTTTCATGGGGGGTGGGTATATAGAAAAACCTCATTAAGATTTAGTTTTATGATTATCATTATTATAATCATATGTTCCGCCTTCCAAGTAATCATAATAGGGGCAGAAAGTGATGAGAGGAATTTACTTCCCATTTAAAAAAAAAAAATTTAATAGGTTGGAAATATCTGTCTTAATGTTAACGGGTGTGTAAATGAAGTATTCATTAAGACTTTTATTTTGATACGTTTTGTTAATTAGAAATTAAAATTTTCCCTTGTTTACTCTAAAATTTAAGATCGAAAATACAGATTGTAAATGTGTCTTGTTTTTTGAGGAGACATGTCTCTCATTCAGTAATGATGAAAAATGTTAGAAATGGTGCTAGTAGTGGTTCTAATGGTCATACTGACGAACCAAAACTAACGGTCATGACTATGGTGTGTGATGAGAGTTACAATCTCAAAGTTGTTTGTTTTAATTAAATTTTCTCGGATTACCTTCCGGGAGGCAATCCTTGCTATGAGGGTTAATATCCTTATTGCATCAACAGAACAAAATTTCTTTAATGAATCTATCTATAGTAGATCACATTCCGAAAAAGTGCTCAGTCAACGCGAAAATGTTGCCTTTGCGACACCAAAGAACATCTGTTAAAAATATTAGAATCATTGGTACTATCCGTTGACAATTGTCCTCAGAAAAATTTCATTCGTTTTTTTGAGAGCGCTGTCTTTAAGACGTTGAAGAAAATTTTAAGTTTTACAATATCGATTTTTTTACCGTTAACCATTTTATTTTACCACCGCCGTCATAATCGCATGTTCAGTCTTACGGGTCACAAACAATAAACCAACATACATATATGCATTAATATATACACATGCATATATGGATCTAAAAATTGTTTTCCCATCATTATTAAATTCTATGTTTAATTCCTACTTTTAATTTTCCCTTTTTTTTAAGAATGCGCCTAGGCGGGGAAGTGATGCTGAGGATGTACTGTCCAAATCCAAACTAGTGGGTTAGCTCAAAAGGTTGCAGTGATGAATATAAAGGAAGTTTAAAATTCATATATTTTGACTATACCCCAATAGCCAAATGTCACAATATTGTGACAAAACTACCACAAAAAATTGAGAAATGTCGACAAAAAATTGTCACAAAAATGTGGCGAAATTGTGAGTCTAGTTGACGCCTATTGTCACATCTGGGGTCACATTTTAGTTGATCAAAATGTGACCAGAATGTGGTTAAATTTGTCACATTTTTGTGCTTGAATTTGTCGCATTTATGTGAGAAATTTTGTCACATTAATGTAAGACATTTTGTCACATTTATGTTAAAATATTTGTCACAATTATGTGCGAATTTTTGTCAAATTAATTTCAGAAATTTTGTGACATTAATGTGAACAATTTTTTTCAATATTTTTGGGGTCCAATTAGTATTATATTTTAATTAATAAAATTTTGTGGATGTTACAGTATTTATTTACTTTTTATTTCTTTAATGCAGTTCTTTTCTCTTTTATGTACATAAATAAATATAAAAAATTCATTGTACTTATTTTTATCTTATAATATTATTAAAATTATTTACGTTTATGAACAAAAACATCAAATTTCAGTGATTTTTAACTATTTACATTAAAAAAAATTAATTCATTTTACTTATTCTAAATTAATACTAGAAAATTTAAATTCAAATACTAAAATTAAATTAGCTATATGCGAAAGCATTTGTGTTTGATGTTTTCTTTGTTTTCTGGTACCTTTCTTCTCTTCTTTGCACATAAAATTTTAATGCTTTTTTAGCTCATCGTCTTCCTTATCTGAAAAATAAAAATAAGTATAGTCTGAGAACTTTTAATAATATATCAATATAATCATAGATAATTAATATTTTGTTTTCTTTTTCAATATATAAATTTAAAAAAAATGATTTCATAAATACCTAATTAAATATATAAAATTATATTAATCAATAATAATACATAAAATTATTTTTGATATAATATATATATTTTTTTAGATTATTTAAAAAATATATACAAAATAAAATCACTTACATAAAACAAACAAATCACTGAATTTTAATTTTTATTTAAATAAACTGCGCACATTCACTTTCAATGAAAACTAATTACACATTACTAACTCTTACCGTTTACATGTTTAGTCATGCACGTTATGCATGTTTACAAATTTTTCATCAAAAATGTGACAAAAATTTGACATAAAAATTTGCGACTTTTTGGGATTTTATTTGAAAAAAAATTCACAATTTTTTGTCGTGAAATGGCCACAAAAGTGTGATAAAAAAATGTGACCACATTTTATTTGACAATTTTGTGAAAATTTTTTCACATTTTTTTTGTGACAAAAGGATTCACAAAAATTTCAACAATTTTGTCATCTTTTTGTCACATTTTATTGTGACAAAATAAAGTAAAAAAATGTTCAACAAAAATGTCACAATAAATCCACAAAAAAATGTGATCACAGTATCTGGCTGCTGGGGTAGTTTTTCCCTAATATATTTTTTATTTTTTAGAAAAATTGCATACTTTTAGGTGTGGTTTGGAGTACAAGACTTCAGCAAATGTATTGAAAAGGGAATGTTGCATTCTAATTTTATTTTAAATTCAGGTTGCCATATTGATCCTTAACAGGATATTAATTCCGTCATTGGTCAGTGGCACGACAACAAATATTAAGCACTATTTGTGTAGTGTCTATGTACCTTTTTTATATATATGTATATATATTTAAAACAATTTAAAAAAAATTTAATTTTCGTTATTTGTAACAGTGTAGGTATTTTAGTATAAACGGATCAATTAAATATAGATATGATAAAATAAGCTTTTTAGTAACGTATTTTTATTTCCGGATGGTATTGGGTTAGGGAAGCCAATTTATAGTTAATTAAGAAATTTATTTTTAATATATAAGTGATGTTTTTTTGTATTAGTTAGGATTTTATTTCAAAATCCTATCATTATGAAGTTTTACATATTTTTTGCAAGTTTTAGTATTTGTAGATAGAAATTATATTCTATATTTTACCGTGTAGGTAATGTTAGGCTACTATTATATATTTCGCCCAGCCACGGGACTCATCAGATAGCTTCTGGTTTTATATTTGATTTAGTAAATGTGGGGATAATTAACAAGTTCATATTAGTTTATTATGTTTAAAAAAGGATTTCTTAAGTGGAAAATGGAATACTTTTGTGAATTTCTCATAAATTTCAAAAAAACGCCAAAAGGAACCTGAGAAAGGATCTGATGAACCCAGAAACCTTTAACAGATTCCTCCCTGGTGATCTCTTTTTATTAATAATAGGGATATGGTAGGGTGTTTTAGAAAACTACTATATAAATCGCTGTATTCAGGTTTTCTTTTTTCTTCAGAAATCCTGTAAAATATTTTTCTTTCCCAGAAAAATTATATATATACATATATGTACGACAATACATTAAATTGGAGGAACCTTTTTTTTATTTTTCATAAAAATATATATAAAAAACTCTTTTCAAATTTTTTTTTTTTTAAAAACATTCTTTAAAAATTCCTTTTTTGATGTTTAATGTTCAAATCTGTGGTGTATCAGCCATTTTCTTTTTTCTTCATGAGTATGTGTTTATTTTTAAAAACATTTTTCAAAAATTGCTTTAGAAAATTTTCTTTCATATTATTTCTCTTTCTTTCATATTATTGCTCCAATTGTTTCAGAAATTCTTCAAAAATTATTCAAAAATTAGGTTCTTTTATTATTAAAAAATAAATTCCTTTTTTTCGAAGAGGTATCTTTGCATATGTGGAGGCATAATTAGTATATGTATGTTTTCTTTACACACATGTATTTATACACAATAAATGTGGGTGTAATGTGTATAAATTTTGTAGGGATTCTATGTATCCATTTTGAAATTTTTTTTTGTGTTTTTTATATATATAAAAAATAAGTAAAACCAAACAAAATCTTAACTATCTCAACAAAGTTAATGATTGTACATTTTATTATTCTATATATACATACATATATTATATATACATATACAGTTGCTCACAAAAGTATCCGGCCACCCTACTTGGTTCAAAATATTTAATGTTTTTCACTTAATTTTCAATTAAGTATTTTTTTTAATATTGGCTATAAAAAGCCTTTACTAACGCACTTTATAATACTAGAAAAACATATTAGAAAAATGAATTAATTATCAGAAAAACTTACATAGCTGTCCGAACTCATAAAACAATTGACACTAAAGTCGACCACTAAGTGTGTATGCATACGGGGGACTTCCCCAAAGTAAGTTTAGTTACCAAATAGTTTCCAAATAGTGCGTCATTCGAGAAAAATTGCTTTACCGAATTATGTATTTAATTGTTTGGTTGTCGATTTTTTCTGAAGTATATTTAATTTTGATATTTCTATGATTGGATATATTAAATGATTGATTGATATGATTGATTGAATTGATATTGATTGATATGATTGAAATGATTGATATGATTGGATATTATAAATTACAAGACTAAATAATGTTAAAAAATAATAATTATTAGATTTCTGATATTTAAAACTTAACGTCTAAGATTAATTCTACTGAATAAAAGAAGTGGCCGGATACTTTTGTGAGCAACTGTATGTGCAATTCTTCTTTCAAAAAAGAATTGCAAACATATCTATATATATATGTTGGGGAGTTAATTTATATAAGCATTTTTTCGAATTTTATATTTTGTACCTGTGAGTCCTGGGTATTCATTCTGTGTTTTGGTTGATCACTGTCCAATTCCTTGTATATTCTTTTGTGTTTCTTGTTGGTGTTGTTGGTGTGTAGTGGCTCTTCAAATGCCTCACTTATAGATGGAATTTCCGAAAAAAATTTCTTTGTTTTTTTTTTTGCAAACTTTTTTATTTAAAAAAAGTTTTCATATATAATTTTTATCAAACCAGGAAAATAAATTTTTTTAAAATACTCATATATATGAGGAATATATAGGATTGTCTGATACACTATTTTTTCTTTGTACTTTTGTTGTTTTTTAATTGTAGAAATTTTTTTTTAAAATAAAAATTTGAAAATTAAAATAAGCTCAGATTTTGTTTCCGATTGTTAAACATTTTTTTAAACGTTTTGTTTAAGATTACTATGTGGGATGGGATGTTTTAGTTTTGTGGGGTAATTTTGTCCAGTTCCCTATCTTCTATTGTTTAAAAATTATATAGTGAATTCACTATAGGGGTGAATATTTTTATGAGGGAAATTGAGCTTGATATATGTGTGAGTGTAGATGTAGGAATGATGAAATTGGGATATTTGAAAAATAATAGAATAACGTTTTTTGTAAAATTTTCCTACCGGTTAGGGAAGTTATTATGGCTTTGGGGTGTGTGTGTTTTTGAACGAGAATGATTTTGTATTTGTCCGTTAAAAAGGAACCGGAAGTATGCATGTGGAACACATGGGGATATTTAGAAATTCTCGTTCATACACTATACACTACTAACAAAATACACGTTTTCGTAAACATAAATTGTGTACTCTAAATACCAAACGGGAAAGCAAAGTTTAAGTAAAGCTTTTTTTTTTTAAATTAATTTGAAGTTTGCGCCAAATGCTTTACGGAAATGTTAAGTTTACGAACGCCTAAGATTGGGAATTTTTAAACCAAAATGTAACGTTAGTGTACACATAATTTGTATACGCTAAATTTCGAACGAAATTTCAATGTTTATGTAAAGTTTTTTCACATGTTTGTAGTTTTCGTCAAATTCTTTACGGAAATGTTAAGTTTACGAACGTCTAAAATTTACGAAATTTTCGAACCAAGATGTGACGTTTGCGTACACATACCCATTGAGCAATAAACGAATTCGCTTTTGGCGAACCCAAAACGTACCGCTTCTGAACCGCGTTTTCACCAATACTTTCACATAAAACCAGTTTATAAAAAATAAAATATTTTTTTTTGCGAGTAGTCATTTATAAAAATTAAAATGTAGGCACAATTTTAATTTTATTCTAACAATTAGACGTGTTCTTATTAATTGTGGTCTAAATAATTTAATGTGAAAGTAAAAAAAATATTTATTACGAATTACGAAGTAGTCTGTGAAATTAGGAATATTAGTGTTATTCATAAAAATATTGATATTAAAGTCCGAGAAAAAAGTAAAATTTAAATCCTAAAAAAAATTAAATACACAAAAATTATTTTTATTATATAGATTTTCAACCAAAAAATTAAAAATATTTGTTTTTTATTTTGAATTAAAAAAAATCCAAATTTTTTATTTATATGGATAAAATCAGTACGTAAACGAACCGTATTGGCGAATCGCTGGAGAACCGCCTAGGCGATTCGCCAGCGAACCGCTAAAATGTAGTCTAGGCGGCGTACTAATACATACCCAACAAAAATTCTGTCTTGCATAACCGACCCAAGACATGTCACTAGTATGGCTTGGGTAATTTAAAATGTGTTAGAAAGAAAGAGATAAGTATACAATATTTTTCGAAATAAAATATTTCATTATATGCGATGGTAAGGCCTCTGGTGACTATTACAAAAACTAAAAAAAAATTCTATTTTTTGCATATCTTTTTTATTCAGTGTAAGACAGTAATGTATTGTATTTGTCTTGCGGAAAAAAAATTGTGAATTTCTTTAATTACATTTTTTTCAGTCATATTTTGACTTATAATTATTGTTAAAAGTTTTTATTGATTAGTTTGAAATGTATTTTATTAGTTTTTAAATAAAAAATAGTGATTTTCATATATAATATGATTTTTTTTTTCACAAGGACAAACATAATACACGTTTTGCCAGACAAACCCAAGACACGTCATGCAAGACAGACCCAAGACATGTCATGCAAGACACACCCAAGACATGTCATGCAAGACAAACCCAAGACATGTCATGCATGACGACTTGTGACATTTGTATGGCGATGTCAGCAGTCTGTTTTGGGTCTGTCTTAAAGAAATGTCTTGGGTGATTCATGGGTATGTCATTGAAGACATGTTTGCTGGGTACAGACCACTTGGTTTTTTTTCTAATTTTCTTATTCCAACATTTACGTTTACGGTCCTTAACGGTTTACGGTCTTTTACGGTTTACGGAGTCTTATATGAAGAAATGACTTCGCCAGCGGTTCATTTACGGTTCGCTTTTCTTAAAGGGTAAATTGTATACGCTAAATTCAGAACGAAATTTCAATGTTAATGTAAAGTTTTTCAAATATTTGTGGTTTTCGCTAAATCTATAAGAAAAAGTTAAGTTTACGAACGCCGGAGAGTTACGAAATTTTCGAACAAAAATGTAACGTTTTGCGTACACATAAAGTGTATACGCTTAATTTAGAACTATAAAGCAAAATTAACGTAAAGTTAGTTTTCCAATCTATTTGTGGTTTACGTTAAATCTTTAAGAAACTGTTAAGTTTATGGACGCCGGCGTAGTTACGAAGTTTTCGAACCAAAGTGTAACGTTGGCGTAAACATAAAATGTATACAGTTTTTACACTCCAAATTCAACCTTTTACAAATCAAATTCAACTTTTGTAAATCAAATTCAACCTTTTGCAAATCAAATTCAACTTTTTGTAAATCAAATTCAACTTTTTCTAAATCAAATTCAACCTTTTGTAAATCAAGTTCAACTTTTTCTAAATCAAATTCAACCTTTTTAAAAATTATTTTAAAAATTAATTTTTTATAAAACAGCAATTTTAATAAATATAAATAAAGGTTATTAGTCAATAATAAATTCAAAAATAATATATAAAACTATAGCATATTCGTCTATAAGACTTCTCCTGCCGCAGATCCTACCAATTCCACGCATTTGAGAGATGTAATTGAACAAGCTACTGCAACATTTAACAATACAGTTTGTATCAATTACTATACACGTATTGCATATAAATACGTGTATAGTAATTGATATTGCCAAGAACTGCACCAGGAGAAGCCTTATACGCGAATATCCTAGCTTTATATATTAATTTTAAATTTATTGTCGACTAATAACCTATATTTATCTCGGAGCAACTGGGAGGTGCTCGACGGTACCTCAAAAAGTATATATGTATATAAAGACAATAGTTTAGGTTTTCAGAGAAACTCCAGAATTTATTTAAAAATGCTTCCTTTTATACTTATTTTTGTTTCATCATACATAGTAGTCTTCTAGTATCAGAGTGGTGTATTAAAGAGAGATTATCAATTGGTGCCAATCAAAAGACCCATCACTTCCCTAAACCTATAAAAATACCTTTTGGCGGGATAGCACGACAATTTATATTTATTAAAATTGGTGTTTTATAAAAAATTAATTTTTAAAATAATTTTTAAAAAGGTTGAATTTGATTTACAAAAAGTTGAATTTGATTTGCAAAAGGTTGAATTTGATTTACAAAAAGTTGAATTTGATTTGCAAAAGGTTGAAATTGATTTACAAAAGGTGAATTTGATTTGTAAAAAGTTGAATTTGATTTGTAAAAGGTTGAATTTGGAGTGTAAAAACTGTATGCTAATTTTGGAACGAAAAAGCGATGTTTACGTAGATTTATTTTTCCAATCTATTTGTGGTTTACGTTAAATCTGTAAGAAAATGTTAAGTTTACGAACGTCTAAAATTACGAAATTTTCGAACCAAAAAGTAACGTTTGCGTACACATAAATTGTATACGCTAAATTCCAAACGGGAAAGCAAAGTTTAAGTAAAGCATTTTAAAAAAAAATTAATTTGAAGTTTGAACCAAATTCTTTACGGATATGTTAAGTTTACGAACGTCTAAAAGTTACGAAATTTTCGAACCAAAAAGTAACGTTTGCGTACACATAAGTTGTATACGCTAAATTCCAAACGGGAAAGCAAAGTTTAAGTAAAGCTTTTTTTAAAAAAATTAATTTGAAGTTTGCACCAAATTCTTTACGGATATGTTAAGTTTCCGAACGTCTAAGATTGCGAATTTTTGAACCAAAATGTAACGTTAGTGTACACATAAGTTGTATACGATAAATTTCGAACGAAATTTCAATGTTTATGTAAAGTTTTTTCAAATATTTGTGGTTTTCGCTAAATCTATAAGAAAAAGTTAAGTTTACGAACGCCGGAGAGTTACGAAATCTGCGAACAAAAATGTAGCGTTTTGCGTACACATAAATTGTAAACGTTAAATTTAGAACGAAAAAGCAATGTTAACGTATTGTTAGTTTTCCAATCTATTTGTGGTTAATGTTAAATCTTTAAGAAACTGTTAAGTTTATGGACGCCGGAGCAGTTACGAAGTTTTCGATCCAAAGTGTAACGTTGGCGTACACATAAAATGTATATGCTAATTTTGTAACGAAAAAGCAATGTTTACTTTATTTATTTATTTATTTACCAAACAAGGCATAATACAATTTGTAATATAATAATACATAAAATAATTAATTTTAAAAAATAAAATAAAATAAACTTAATACAACCAATTAATAAACTTAAACAGTGATCACTTAAATAATTTGATTATACAAATTTAAGATTATAACTAATGAATTTTAGATAATAATTATAATAATAAAAAGAACTAATGAATTTTCAAGTGTAAGAAATTGTGTTAGAGTAAAGTGCGGAGAAGATTGTTTTTGAAAGTTGTTTTGGATATGTGAGATGAGAAATGTGAGCTATAAGTGTTGAAGATAAAGCAACATCTGTTAATGGGCTCATTTTTGGCATATTCTTTATTGTGGGAATGCACTTTAAGTAGAGTTGTATGTCTAGTTTGCCTAACTTCATCGTTGAACTTAATTCTATCAGTTATGGAAGAAACATCAATTTTGCCAGTTAATACATCAAATGTGAAACATGATATATGTATATTACGTCTTGTTGAAAGTGGAATTAGCTGTAGTAGTTTAAGTCTGTCCGTATAGCTTGGTAAATTTGTGTAGTTACTGGGGTCGTGTAAGTCGCGTAATGCGAAGAGAAGAAATTGTTTTTGGATAGATTCAATTCTGTCAGTGTGGACTTGGAAAAAGGGTCCCAGATAGGAGATGCGTACTCAAGAATCGGACAGACTAAGGAACAAAAAAGGGTTTTTGTAACCCATACATTTTTAAATTCCTTTGCTCTTCGTTTAATAAAGCCTAATAGTTTTTTTGCTTTAGAAATAATACTATCATAACTAATTTTAAAGCTTAATTTATCATCTAACAGAATTCCTAAGTCAGAAATGTGATAAATTCGTTGAAGATCCTTACCATATAACTGGTAGTCATAAATCAGTGATAATCTTTTACGAGAAAAGCTAATCGAATGACATTTACTGACATTGAGATCCAGTTTATTAATAATACACCAGTTTTCAAGTTCTTGAAGTTTAGCCTGTAAGAAGTGTGCATCTGAAGAACACTTAATAATGTGATAGATTTTTAAGTCGTCTGCATAAAACAAGTGTGGAATATCATTTAGATGATCTGAAAGGTCACTTATGAAAATGTTGAAGAGCAAAGGACCTAGATGACTACCTTGTGGGACACCAGAGACAGCAGAAATTTCAGATGATATAGAACCTTGGAATTTTACATACTGTGTTCTGTTGGCAAGGTAAGATTTTAGCCAATTAAGCAATGCACCAAAAATTCCTATTTTACGAAGTTTATATATTAGGATGCCATGGTCCACGCGATCAAACGCTTTGCTTAAATCAGTATACAAAGCATCGATTTGGTGACCCTTATCCATATTGCACAGTATGTCTGAAGTAAAAAGCATTAAGTTGGTTGTTGTTGAACGCCCCTTTATAAAACCATGTTGGTCATAAAAAAGCGGATTAATTACGGATAATCCCCCTTGGGCTCTACCTTGTCGTGGTTATAGGATGCAGAGACCATGAGAGCGAAGGCGACGGGAATGGAAAGATTTCTGGCAGGTTCAACCATGTCGTCAAGGTCAACTGGTCAATGATGCAACCGAAACTAACAGAGCACATCGAAGCAATGAGTCAAAACAAATGATTGACTACCCCAGGTGGTAAGCTCACTTCGGTGACAAATCCACCCTTCTCTACGGAGGAGGTCGGCCCCTCGGATTCTGGGGAGGGCCAACCATTGCTAGTGGACCTGAGGGAGAGGGAGCACTATCTGCCCGAGTATTCGGATACAGATAGTGAATCTTCTTCTTCGGGGGAGGAGGAAAGAATGGGGAAACCTGGAGTCTTTCAATCTCTGAATGCTGAGGTGAAGAGGCTAAGTAAGCGACTTAGGGGTGTTAAAACTTCGGAATCTACGACTCCGGAGCAAACACCTTTAAAGAAGCCAAAGGCCAAGAACCGCATGCCCCCAAGGGAAGAGCGGTCGCTGCTTGCTAACGGAGGAGGCTAGGAGTGAAAACTCAGAGCCATTGAAGGAAGTAGGCGAGGTGATTGCTGCTTTGAACGAGGGAGCGAGCGGATTAAAAGAACCTAGCCCTGCTAGCGAGGAACAACAGCGACTTGCTAGGAAGGCTAGGAAGCAGCGTCAAAGGAAGGCGAAGAAGGAGCGGTTAAAGGCGTCGCAAAAGGATGCCGAGACTGCTTCTTCTAAATCCAAATCGGAAGTCGCTTTAGAAAGGAAGAGGAGGCAGAAGAAGGCTAGGAAAGAGCGGTTGAAAGCCGCTTGCTCCAAGCAATCATATGAAACAATTCCAGTGCCCCCAAGAGGAAGGGGGATGAACTGAAGGATGTGAGGCAGAAGAAGCACGCGAAAACCCAGTTTTCGTATGCTGAAGCTGCCAGAGCAGGTCTTCAGGTGGGCGTCATCGATGAGGCCGAAGAGAGTGAGCTGACAGAGCAAAAGGTAGAAATGCTTAAAGTATCTCTACTAGATGCGATTGATGCTCTGCCCTTAGAAAGCAACGTCGATGTCGGCATTTTGAGAGCACGTTTGGATGCGGGGATCGCGGTGATTAGCTGCGTGAACCAAGAAACCGGAACGTGGCTCTTGAATACCCTTAGCAGCCTGAAGGGTCTATGGCCTGGGGTTAAGCTAAGGGGAGGTGATCTTGGTGCCATTAAAAGCATCAGGAGCACCATCAAAATGATAATCTGGGTGCCTGAGTCCTTAAACCAGACAAAGGCGGCACCAGAGGTCATTTTGAACAGACTCCAGCGACAGAATTACACATCCAACAACTGAATTTGCATCACAGTAAGGCGCCATCTGCGATGCTATGCCGGCACTGGGATGAAAAACAGATTGAGTTTGCACTGATACAGGAGCCATGGTTCTTTAAAAATAGGATCGTGGGCCTATCGGTTAAGAATGGAACTTTGTACTTTGACAGATCGGGAGACAAGCCTCGTGCATGCATCTTGATCAACAAAGGTATAAAGTGTCTGTTCCTTCATCAACTGAGTTCACCTGATCTTACGGTGCTTCGCGTGGGGGCGGGTGGAGGCAGTTTCACACTGTGTTCCGCCTACCTCCCCTATCCAGAGGGACCAGTCTCTCAAAAGCTGAATGGGTTAGTGGAGCACTGTGAATCAAAAGGTAAGAAACTTGTACTGGGCTGTGCCAACGCACACAACATGGTATGGGGCAGTAGCGATACAAATTCGAGGGGCGAAAAGCTTTTAGAATTTATCGCTGGTAGACGTCTAGAAATAAACAGAGGTGATACACCAACTTTCTTCAATATTAGAAGGAAGGAGGTGATAGATATCACGCTATGTAGTATGGATATCCGGGACAGAGTAGTAGACTGGAAGGTTAACCCTGACATTACTATGTCAGACCACAACGCGTTAACCTTCACAGTCGAATACAATAGGAGAAGAATCGCTTCCGTGCCCGTTAGGAATATTCGGAACACTGATGTGTCCAGATACAGATCAGTGTTGGAGGAGAAACTAATGGGACTGGGAGAATGGCGCCCCATAAGAAATTGTGGGGAAGTGGAAATTGCAGTAAATGCTGTTTCCAAAGCTATTAAAGATTCCTACTTACTGGCCTGTCCTGAAGTGCAAGTAGTAGAGGGCAACTCCACACCATGGTGGGGGGATGACCTTGAACGCTGCAGGTTAGAGGTCAGGACGGCCTTTAACAGAGCGATGTGTGGAGATGATGCTAATGCATGGCTCCATTATAAGGCCGTAAAGAGACAGTTCAAGAGTATCCTGCGAAAGCGGAAACGTGAATCGTGGAGGAACTTCTGTACTAGTATCACGGATATTCCGGAAATCTGTAAATTACAGAGAACCATATCCAAGGATCCTCAAGCAATTCTAGGGTTGGTGAAAACTGCCTCGGGAGAGCTTACAGAGGACCTGGAGGAAACTGCGAAGGAGATGCTAAAGACTCATTTTCCTGGAAGCTATGTATGCGCGTCTAGCTGGGCAACCCTGGAAAAAAGGGTAAGAAGGCGGGGCAGGAACATGGCTTCTAGCATAGTGACGAGGGAAAGGCTGAAATGGGCAGTATTCTCTTTTCAGCCGTTCAAATCTCCCGGACCAGACAGAATCTCTCCCGCCTCACTTCAATGGGGCTACGATCTAATTGAGGAAAGACTAAGAGAGATACTTATCGGTTGCCTTGCAACTGGTTATAATCCCATGGCATGGAGGGAGGGAAGGGTAGCCTTCCTACCCAAGCCTGGGAAAACTGACTACACTGTGTGTAAGTCTTTCAGACCAATTAGCCTAAGCTCTTTCATGCTTAAAACCATGGAAAAGGTCTGTGCTGACTGGATAGAGAGAGTTACACTTAGTGAGACACCACTCCACGATAGTCAACACGCCTATAGGGCGGGTCGATCGACGGAGTCCGCGCTTCACGATCTAACTAGACACATGGAGAGTTCGCTGGATGCGAAGGAACTAATGATGTCCATCTTCATGGATATCGAAGGGGCCTTCGACAAAGTGAATTTTAGTATGTTAGACGATGCTTTGGTTCGCAGGGGAGTTAATCCACTTATTCGTAAGTGGATTAACTTCATGCTGCGAAACAGAGCCGTTACAGTACAATGTGGCCAACAGTCTGTTAGGAGCAGGGTCTGTAGAGGCTGCCCTCAGGGAGGTGTACTATCAGCTTTTCTTTGGAACATCACTGTAGACTCGCTTCTGAGAGAGTTGATGGAAAACGGCATAACTACTATTGGTAATTATTGTGAGAGGACCGTATCTAAGCACTATTGCGGAGATCGCCCGTACAATTGAAGCATGGTGCAATAGAAATGGCCTTACAGTGAATGCTAGCAAGACGGACATGATGATTTTCACTAGGAAAAAGACTCTGGGGCCGTACAATGCTCCTACATTTTTCGGTCAGGAGCTTGTGGTGTCTAGCGAGGTCAAGTATCTAGGAGTTATCCTAGATAGTACCCTCACGTGGAAAGAGCACCTTGAGCAAAAGATTGAGAAGGCTAGGAGAATCTTCTGGCAATGTAGAAGAGTATTCGGCCTTAACTGGGGTATATCCCCAAAGGCCCTATACTGGATCTACACCATGATGGTAAGACCTGTACTGATTCATGCTGCAGTTGTCTGGTGGACCCGTGTAGACCATAAGACGACGAAGTATAAGTTAGGAAATCTGCAAAGATGACAGGTGCAATGCGCACGACACCCAGCGAGGCTATGGAGGTGCTGTTATCTCTGACTCCACTTGACATTTATGTCAAGAAGGTGGCGGGTCTAACGGAGCTGCGAATGGAACGTGACGGCACATGATGTCGCACGGGGAACATTACGGGGCATAGGAGGATCCTCATTCAGATGAAAAATCAGATTAGGGAACAGAATATGCCAGGTGATGGGAAGACAAAAAGTAGGCTTGTGGATAGATTTCACAAGACACGTATTGGCAATGGGGAGCATCCAGATATGAGTGATATTGAGATCACTATGTATGTGGATGGCTCTCGCAAAGATGAACTCTCTGGTGCCGGCGTCTTCTCAGAAGAATTGGCAGTAGAGGAGTCCATACCCCTGGGCAAGTATACAACCGTCTTTCAGGCGGAATTGCTAGCTCTTTCAAGAGCTCTTGATGTGCTGGCTGATCGACGAGTGCGACATAAGAATATTCTTATCGCACTTGATAATCAGGCGGTTATCAAGATGATGAGAAGTACGGACGTATCGGCGCGTCTGGGTGAGGAGTGTATTCGGAAACTGAATGCATGTGCTGAGATTAACAATCTCACTATTGCATGGGTTAAAGGACACACTGGTTTTGGGTGGTGGTTTTTAGTGGGTAAAAATCCCACACATCTGCGGTTACGCGCGGTAACCCGTAGTGTCTTTTCGAAGATTTTCCACACTCCCTAGCGCAAAAAAAAAAAAAAAAATTACGGATGATAATTTGTTGCAAACAATTTTTTGAAAGAGTTTTGGAATACTAGACAAAATAGCAATTCCTCTATAATTATTAATATTGCTCTTATCACCATTTTTATAAATAGGTGTTAAATATGAGGATTTCCAAGAAGACGGAAATATTCCTAGTGATAGCGATTTATTAAATATAAGATTTAATGGTGATACTAGTTCTTGAGCACAATTAGAAAGAAAACTGGGTGGTATTAGATCTGGGCCAGGACCTTTTTTGTATCCAAATTTAATATTTCATTGTATATTTCATCATGTGATAGAGATAATGAATTAATAACAGAAGGAGAGGTGTTTGTGAAGTTAAAAGCTGTATTAGAACTCGGTGACCGGTAAACTTCCCGAAATCGATTGGAAAATAATTTACATATTTCTTGCGGGCACGAAGAGGTGGTATCGTCTTTGAACATAGATGATGGATAGCCATAACATTTACGTTTCATGTTTACGAAATCAAAGAACTTTTTTGGTTGTGTGATTAAAGTTTGTCCTAGATTAATTATATAGTTATTATAAGACTCGCGTGATTTTGCTGTGAATTCAAGTGATAATTCTCTATGCTCATGGATTAAATTATCACTAGGGTTTGTAACATCTTTTATTTTACAATACAGTTTATTTCTTCCGTAGTCTTCTTAGATCTTTATTTAGCCATGGTTCCGATAACTTATCTTTTTTAATAATTTTTGGAACATGAAGCTCGTTAATATTAAAAACAGATCTATAGAAAAAGTCTACCATAGTATCCAGATCATTAGATAAACATAATTCGGACCAGTTAATCATACTTAAGGCACTATTTATACTTATAAAATCTGCATTCTGAAAGTCGAATACAACATTTTTATTATAAGATTTATTAAAAGAACTGGTAGTGATATTAAATTCAACTACAGTTGCTGTATGATGAATAGTGTTTGAGAATAGATTCTCAATATCACTGGCCTTACTTACGACTACATTATCATAAGCATTAGTAAATATTAAATCTAACCATCTACCATTATCATTGGGATTTTTACAGATCTGTTGTGAATCAGTACTATAAAATGCATCAATAATGGAATAATCGATGTCATCGGTAAAATTTACCGGTAATAACTGTTTATCGGATTCATCTGTAATAAATGACATGTTTGGACGATTAAAATCCCCAAAAACAAAAATACTATCATTTTCCGTTAAAGATGAATTTACTGTTTGAAAGATTCAAGAAAAATATTATAGGTTATTTCTTCAGAATTAGGTGCAATATATACAGCCCCAATATACGTACTTTTATTATCAATAATTATTTTAATAAATTTATGTTCGAAATATTGAGATTGGTCAGTTGGTATAGTTACATGAGATAGAGAATTGTGAACAGCTATGAGAACACCACCTCCTCTAGACAAACCTGTGGCCTGGTAGTCACGGTCATTTCTGTAAATAGTCCATTCACTACTAAGAATTTCCTCATTCTTATAAGAGTCATTGAGCCATGTCTCAGTAAAGATTAAGATATCAAAAAAGCACGATTTTGCGTCTATATATAGATTTTTCACCTTCCCTCTCATCCCGCCGCAGTTATGATAAAAAATTCTGATTGGTTTGTTTGGTTGGCTGCGGGGAAAGGGTTTACCAAAAGGGCGATTTTCTTGGTAAGATGGGACGGAAGAATTTATCTGTGTCCTCTCGTGCTCTTTGGAGATATGAAATTCTCTTTGTACTAATATGGGAGGCATATGATTCAAGGTCACTTCTAACTGCCTCTGGAGAAAGCCCGAAACTGACATGAAAACGAATAAAAATATCCTTTAATGTTTTGTAGTCAGTTGGTAAGCCTTCCTGCTCGATGGATACCATTACATTTGTTTTGGTCTTCCCTTCAACGCAAACTGAATTTGGCTGATCATGTAGGTAAGCAAGATAAAGCCTTATGATGCCAAAAATTCTATTATCTCTGAGGCGAGATAAAATATACCGCCCTTCATCTTCAGACACAGATTGCTTTGCAAGTTTAACAGCTGGTGGTATAAGTGGATCAATAAATGGTGGCGAAGAAGAGGAACTAGGTTGATGTGTGGGAACATCAGTAGTATTAGGAATTGTAATAAAGTAAGGAGTTGGATTTAGTGTTTGTGTATGTATAAAATTATGGTATTTATTTGCGTTTGTTTGGCTGTGTGTACTATTTTCGTTTACCAAATTTGAATTTCCCGCGATTAGAGTAGGTGGTATGTTAGTGTCTATGTAAGTGTGAGGTACACTAGTATTATTGCTATAATTATTATTATTATTATTAATAATATAATTATTATTATTATTAATATTATTATTATTACTATTTCTTGTATTTTTTCTATTACTATATTTAATATTATTAGTATTATTATTCTTAAAATTATAGTTTTGATTATTATTAGTGGATTTATTCCTATATTTTTTTTTATTTTTATTACCTAATTTCAGGGTGGTGTTTGCCTTTGCTGTGTGATTAACCCACGGCTTTATAAGTAAACTGCCTATTTTGAAAAATCTGCTATATGGGTTAATGAAAAGCCATTCGTATTTGGTAGGGATTTGTAACCCCAGCGATTTCATATTATTCTTAGCTCTGGCCTTCTTTGATCTCGGTTGCACTTTAGAGCAGGAGATAACATCAATATGTAGGTCTTCTTGCAAATAATTTAAAAGCTTGGTTTTATTAATTTGCACGCCAAATCCTTTTATATGGAAAGTTGCGACATCCTGAATATTCCAATTAACTTTTTTTAGAAGTATTATTGCTTTTCTCAACTGAATTTAGCGCTTCAATTTTCTTTAAACGGTTAGTCCAATCAGTTTTGGACCATGTAATGCCGAACTTGGTTATTGATGGTCCTGGTGATGTAGGAAGAGATGATTGTGTTGATGGTAGATCAATTGGTGTTGGAGATGGTGGTCTTGAATTACGTAGAGCTATTTTTCCAATCTATTTGTGGTTTACTTTAAATCTTTAAGAAAATGTTAAGTTTACGAACGCCGGAAGAGTAACGAAATTTTCGATTCAAAATGTAACATTTTCGTACACATAAATTGTGTACTCTAAATTCCAAACGGGAATGGGATTTTCTCTAGCACCCCTGGATGGATTGGGCTGATATTTGGTAAACACATTCAAATTAGTAGTCTGGATGAAATGACGAATAGTCATATTTTCATCTGGGATTTTTTCTGGTACCTCTGGATGGATTGGGCTGATATTTGGTAAAAACACTCATTATAGTGTTCTATAGTTAACTATTCCAGTGCTCCTTTGTTCAATTTGTGGTTGAATTTATCTAATATTTTTTTAAAAAAATATTTTTTTTTATTATTTTTTATAGTCATATGTTACACCATCTAAGTTATATTTTTTAGTGGTAGAACTCACGGGAAGGAATTTACCTTACAATTGCAATAGTACGTTTTAGATGTGTTCTAAAATGGTTGTATTAAGTTTTAGTTGGCAATTAAAAGGCCCATTAAGACTGCTGTAGAATTTTTGTCTAAATTCTAGTTATCTGTTTGTGGTTATTCTAAATTTCTATTATCCTATTTTTCTTATTTTTACTGTCAATGACTGTCTAATTGTATAAAAGGCTGTCTTGTTTATTGATGTGTAAGTTAAGTGTCCATTAAGACCAACGATATAGAAGATATATGGATAGGGCATAAATATAAAAATTTGAAGCCACGTCGGGTATAGTTGTCTCTTTTTTTGCTAGCCGAATTGTCAAAATATAAAAATGAGAAATTAGGGGCGGATTAGGTTTTTTTTAATTCGGGCATCAATTTTTAGGGAGATAATTTTTTTTTTTTTTGAAAAATACAAGTAAAGATCATCCTAAGGAATATTTTGGGTCGCGCAACGATAATTATACAAATGGGAAGTAAAATAGAGTAATTTGTTTAGCTAGTTAATATTGTTAATTTATATTGAGACTCTTAAACTTAAAAAAAGAAGCCAGCCCTGTAAATCTAAAATCAGCTGTTATAATATTTTTCATATTATTAATTTGACACTTCGGCGAGCAAAAGGAAAGAGAACTACCAAAAAAGTGGCTTCATAAACAATTTTTCAATATATTAAAATTTTAATGTGTTAAAAAGAGAGGGAACATTTATGCCACTTCCATATATTTCTTATTCGTAGATTAAGACTTTGTTTTTTATGTACGTCTTTTTTAATTAGGAATTGAATTTAAGTTTTTAATTTTTTTTAAAAAAGAAAGTAAATTTTTCTAAATATAAAAAAGATTGATATCCTCAGCGACAAAAAAGCAAATTTATAACAAAAAAAAAAAAAGATTTATCTGTAGTAGATCACATTGCGAAGAAGTGCCTAGTCATCGTGAAAATGTTGCTTTTGCGACACCAAAGAACATCTTTTTTAGGTATATAGAATCATTGGTACTATCCGTTGACAATCGTCCTCAGGAGAATTTCATTCGTTTTCTTGAGAGCGCTGTCTTTTAGACGCTGAAGTAAATTTTAAATTTTTTTTAAAATAAAAAAATATTTTTTTAAAAAAGCCGACAAAACAATGTTTTAATAACCGTTTGGTATTTTATTTCAATATCACCACCGTCGTCATAATAGCATGTCTAGTCCTATGGATCGCAAAAAGTACACCAACACACATCCATGCATAAATATATATACACATACATATGTATAGTATAGTTTTTCTTCTAATATGTTATTTATTTTTTAGGAAAATAGCGGTTTGGAGTACAAGGCTTCGTCGATATTATGAAAAATAAATATGTATATATATATATATATATATTATATATATTTATATATATATATGTACAAAAAATCCCCCTTTTAAACTTTAATAGATTTTTATTTTTTTGTTATTTGTAATAGTGTAGGTATTTTAGTATAAAAGGTTCAATTAAAATTAGATATGGTAACATAAGTTTTTTGTAGAGTGTTGTTATTTCGGGTTTGTATTGGGTTTTGGAAGTCAATTAATAGTTTATTAAGAAGTTTATTTTAATACCAATTTCTTTTCAGAAATTTTTTTTCTACACCACACCATGGTGGGAATTGTCAAAAATCTGTGGTGTAGGAAAGTGTAAGGTATGAAAAAAACATACTTTTATTACACCCTGACAAAATTCTTTATAATTTTAAATTGTTATACTTTTTTTCATAATTTGTGATTAAAACATTATTTAATTGATGAATTCTACGCGCCGATGTAAAAAAAGTGTAGAAAGTGTAGAAGGTGTAGTCAAAAGAACGCAAAAATTTTGTACACCATGGAGGGTGTATGAAAGTGTAAGAAAGTGTGTCTGAAAAGAAATTGGTATTAATATATAAGTAGTGTTATTTTTTTATAAAAAAAATAATAAAATTAATATAATTTTGTATAATACACTATGTGGATTTTACGTATTTTTGTATTAGTTAGTATTTTATTTAAAAAACCTATCATTCTGAATTTTTGTATTTTTTTTTTAAGTTTTGATATTTAGTAGGGTAACAAGGCGGGTTCTACTCCAGCTTTTAACAAACCCCAAAATTTGTGAAATTGGTATTTTTTTTCTTTAATGAGCATGTTTTATTTAATAAGCACTTTTTGGTGTGTCGAGATGTTGGGGTTGGTGAATTGGATGTTGGGGTTGGTGAATTGGATATTGTGGTTGAGGTTGTGGCGTGGGGTGGGGTGTGGATGTTGTAGTGGGCTTTTTTGGCATAGGTTGTGGTGGTGTGGGAATGTGGTTGTGGGTTGAAACATGTTGGGACATGTTAGCTAATTTTATTAGTAAATTTCTAAAATGTTCTAAAAGTCTGAATAGACTATTTTTTTTATCAGCAGTATTAATTAAGTTGTGTGTTTATGAATGGATGTTTTTATGGTTTTTTTTGTTTATTTTAAATATAAAAGACCTCCTTTGTGGATATATGTATTAAATTGATAAAGATGTGAGTGTTACAATGAAATTTAGTTAAATATGATTCTTATTTTTATTTAAATATACCACTTAATTCTAAAATATATTTAGTTTAAAAATTTGTGTTAACTGTTGATGGTTGATTTATTATTATGGCATTGTGGGAAGATCTTCGGACAATTACTACATTTGATGGTGATAACCCAAGCGGCAAAAAGTTACTATATACGCGCAATTCAATAACGTTTTCGTAACGTACAAACCTTTTCGGGACTATTTCTAAACTGTTAAGAAACAGAATAGAAACACTTGTATAGTATCATAAGAGTAACATTTAACTCTACTGTTTTAAAAATGTTTCTTTTTTTTGCCTCAAAAGTTACTACTTTGTTTTAGAACTAAACCGTTGATTTTCCGTGTCCCTTTCATGTGTCTTATTGTATACCATACATTTTGGACTTTGTGATCAAAATATCTACAAATTGTATAAAAAATATGTGATGCTAAATATATATTTTTTCGTTTATAAACTTTTTGGTAACCGTGTAATACCACAGATTCTAGAATATTACTATTTTTTTTGGTTACCTGAATGCCAGAGGTGTTTAATGTATATCAAAATTTATTTATACTTCATTTCATCTTTAATATTTTGCTTAACCCTATTTTGTTAAACCACGTTTAAAATATTTAAAATTATACCTAAATTTATTTTTAAATTAAGGTTTTTCCAAAATTAATTTTTTTGATAAATTCTATTTTTTTTTTTCAGGTATTTCCAAAGTTGTAATTTTCTTAATTAATTTTCTAATTCATAAAAAACCGCGTCATCAAAATTAAATTTGTTTTATCTTAAAACATCCAGAATTTAAAATACTTTAATTAAACACAATAATTTTTTTAAGTTTAAATTTTAATGAAATTCCTCTATAAAAAATAACCTTTCGCTTGAAAAATTCTAGGCGAGTGAATTATCGACTGATATCGACTACAATCGAATCGACAGCGAGTACGGTAATACCATTTAGAGTCGCCCAGTCGATAATTATTTCGCCAGCGAGAGAAAAAGCGAGTATGGTAATACCAATTCATGAGAGTCGACGCGTATCGACTGGCGAAGCGACTACGGTAATAAGGGTGTATGTTTATTGATGTGTAAGTTAAGTGTCCATTAAGACCAACGATATAGAAGATATATGGATAGGGCATAAATATAAAAATTTGAAGCCACGTCGGGTATAGTTGTCTCTTTTTTTGCTAGCCGAATTGTCAAAATATAAAAATGAGAAATTAGGGGCGGATTAGGTTTTTTTTAATTCGGGCATCAATTTTTAAGGAGAAAAATTTTTTTTTTTTTGAAAAATACAAGTAAAGATCATCCTAAGGAATATTTTGGGTCGCGCAACGATAATTATACAAATGGAAAGTAAAATAGAGTAATTTGTTTAGCTAGTTAATATTGTTAATTTATATTGAGACTCTTAAACTTAAAAAAATAAGCCAGCCCTGTAAATCTAAAATCGGCTGTTATAATATTTTTCATATTATTAATTTGACACTTCGGCGAGCAAAAGGAAAGAGAACTACCAAAAAAGTGGCTTCATAAACAATTTTTCAATATATTAAAATTTTAATGTGTTAAAAAGAGAGGGAACATTTATGCCACTTCCATATATTTCTTATTCGTAGATTAAGACTTTGTTTATTATGTACGTCTATTTTAATTAGGAATTGAATTTAAGTTTTTAATTTTTTTTAAAAAAGAAAGTAAATTTTTTTAAATATAAAACAGATTGATCAGCGACATCAAAGCAAATTTATAAAAAAAAAAAAAAGATTTATCTGTAGTAGATCACATTGCGAAGAAGTGCCTAGTCATCGTGAAAATGTTGCTTTTGCGACACCAAAGAACATCTTTTTTAGGTATATAGAATCATTGGTACTATCCGTTGACAATCGTCCTCAGGAGAATTTCATTCGTTTTCTTGAGAGCGCTGTCTTTTAGACGCTGAAGTAAATTTTAAATTTTTTTTAAAATAAAAAAATATTTTTTTAAAAAAGCCGACAAAACAATGTTTTAATAACCGTTTGGTATTTTATTTCAATATCACCACCGTCGTCATAATAGCATGTCTAGTCCTATGGATCGCAAAAAGTACACCAACACACATCCATGCATAAATATATATACACATACATATGTATAGTATAGTTTTTCTTCTAATATGTTATTTATTTTTTAGGAAAATAGCGGTTTGGAGTACAAGGCTTCGTCGATATTATGAAAAATAAATATGTATATATATATATATATATATTATATATATTTATATATATATATGTACAAAAAATCCCCCTTTTAAACTTTAATAGATTTTTATTTTTTTGTTATTTGTAACAGTGTAGGTATTTTAGTATAAAAGGTTCAATTAAAATTAGATATGGTAACATAAGTTTTTTGTAGAATGTTTTTATTTCGGGTTTGTATTGGGTTTTGGAAGTCAATTAATAGTTTATTAAGAAGTTTATTTTAATACCAATTTCTTTTCAGAAATTTTTTTTCTACACCACACCATGAAGGGAATTGTCAAAAATCTGTGGTGTAGGAAAGTGTAAGGTATGAAAAAAACATACTTTTATTACACCCTGACAAAATTCTTTATAATTTTAAATTGTTATACTTTTTTTCATAATTTGTGATTAAAACATTATTTAATTGATGAATTCTACGCGCCGATGTAAAAAAAGTGTAGAAAGTGTAGAAGGTGTAGTCAAAAGAACGCAAAAATTTTGTACACCATGGAGGGTGTATGAAAGTGTAAGAAAGTGTGTCTGAAAAGAAATTGGTATTAATATATAAGTAGTGTTATTTTTTTATAAAAAAAATAATAAAATTAATATAATTTTGTATAATACACTATGTGGATTTTACGTATTTTTGTATTAGTTAGTATTTTATTTAAAAAACCTATCATTCTGAATTTTTGTATTTTTTTTTTAAGTTTTGATATTTAGTAGGGTAACAAGGCGGGTTCTACTCCAGCTTTTAACAAACCCCAAAATTTGTGAAATTGGTATTTTTTTTCTTTAATGAGCATGTTTTATTTAATAAGCACTTTTTGGTGTGTCGAGATGTTGGGGTTGGTGAATTGGATGTTGGGGTTGGTGAATTGGATATTGTGGTTGAGGTTGTGGCGTGGGGTGGGGTGTGGATGTTGTAGTGGGCTTTTTTGGCATAGGTTGTGGTGGTGTGGGAATGTGGTTGTGGGTTGAAACATGTTGGGACATGTTAGCTAATTTTATTAGTAAATTTCTAAATTGTTCTAAAAGTCTGAATAGACTATTTTTTTATCAGCAGTATTAATTAAGTTGTGTGTTTATGAATGGATTTTTTTATGGTTTTTTTCGTTTATTTTAAATATAAAAGACTCTCCTTAGTGGATATATGTATTAAATTGATAAAGATGTGAGTGTTATAATGAAATTTAATGAGTGTTATAATGAAATTTAATGAAAGTTAAATATGATTCTTATTTTTATTCAAATATACCATTCAATTCTAAAATATATTTAGTTTAAAAATTTGTGTTAACTGTTGATGGTTGATTTATTATTATGGCATTGTGGGAAGATCTTCGGACAATTACTACATTTGATGGTGATATGATGATGATGATGATGATAAAATACTACAATCATTGAAGAACAATATACCTAAAAAAATACTAGTTATAGAGAAATTTTTAATCATACATAAGGATTTCTTGCTTGCTGAGCATATAGAGGAATTTGAAAATTATCGGAAAGCACTAATGAAATTAGTGAATGTTGAAATGAAATTTTCAATTCATGGTTCTCACTATCAAATTGTATATGGTCTTCCGATAATGCAGCATCTGGGCCAGATACATGTTCATGTAGTAGTATAAACTTGATTGAAAATTCTTGTTTAAGACTTATGAAATTTTATGTGAGATTGGCTGGTGGAAATAATTTATTACTAAGCTAAATAAAATACTTTATTACAAATGCTAATTGTAGCTGACAATAAATAAAATAAAAAAATCTGCTTATACATAGTTTTGATTTTTAGTAGTTTATTCACTAAGTATAATATAACATTAATGATGAGCAATAATTTTATAAAATGATTTTTAGAAAAATATGATTGTGTGGTATTGAAAGAACATAAAGATATAATAATTGATTTTTATATCAGATTTCCAAACACAACAATTAAATGTGATTGTACATATACATGTGCATGTGTTATGGAGTTTTTAAGAAAACAATATATAATGAAAATAATGAATTATTATAAGTAACAAATAAATTACCAAATAAGTTAATAGTATTTATGTACGAATACTTTATGAATAATATACTTGATATAAATAAAAAGAAATATTTTAGTTGAAAGATAATATTTTGGATTTTTATTTATCAGATAATTAATTTATGAATAAGGTAGTATTATAAAAGATATTGCTTTATACAACAATTTTATCAATCCGAAAATGTCAATTGACAAATTTGGACGCACTGATGACTGGAGAGAGAGGAAACCTTTACGAGGTCCACCAGGCGAAGGATTTAGTTTAACGGTTCAAGGTGATTATGACTTGAAAAATAAACGAGTTATAAACGTTGCCGAACCTATAGATAATTTCGATGTTGTTTCAAAACAATATGTTGATAGTGAAACTAATAGAGTAAAAAGAGAGTGTGAAAAATCTATAAATGAATTAAAATATGATTTATCGGAAATAAATACCCAGATAATATTTTTAAAGGAGGAAATAAATAAATTGGAAAACTTTTGCAGATCTGTTGATAAATTTGTACATAAACACAGTCAACAGTAAATACACATTGTGAATATATCCTTAACATTTACTTTATGAAATTATGTAAATAAAAAACATTTTTAGTTTAAAACATGAAAATTTCTGTTTTTATTTAACAAATAATATATTTAATTTTTATAATTATTTTATGTTTTTGTATGGAATTGAAGACTTCTCTGCTGTTGAGGATGATGATGATTGTTGTTTTGGATTTGGGCAAGATGATTTTGTAGATGACCCCAATAGTTTATATTTGCATTCTTTTATTTTATACATGTTCTTGTCTTCATTCAACAATTGTTTTTTGTCACTCATTCTAATTTCGTTATCGGAATTGTGTTCTATATATCACCTTTACTTGAAACTAAACTAGTTATTATTTTTCAGAGAATATATATAAATTGTTTTTGTTTTTAATGTATTTCACAATAATACATCTTTTTTGTTTATCCACGAATTTTGGTTAGAAGGAAATCCGAGCCACCTCACAAAAACTTTGTCACCTTTAGTTTTGATGATTTTTTCAACTAAATATAGATCTGGATTTTTAGATTTTTGTAATTCATACTCGTAAAATCCTCCTCTAATAGGGTTGCCTTGGTAATCTTCTAATAAGTAAGTTACTGGATTTGTCAGTTGTCTTATAGTTATCTTGAAAACTTCCGTTGTCCAGTTGGGTGTGTAACCTTTTTCAAAAACATGTTTAAACTTACTCACTCGAACTTACTCACCAATTTTAAATTTAGCAAATGGTGCAATTTTAATGTGATTATAAACTGTAGATAATAATTTTCTTTCATCACTTTTGGTGATTTCAGAGGGTTTTCTTTTAGTTGTTCTGTGAGTTGAATGATTATAATCATTAATAAGTTTCTGAATGATGTTAATCCATTTATAGTTTCCATTAAAACTGAATTATTTCCACATTTTTTCCTTTATTGTACGATTAAAACGTTCAACAATTGAGGCTTTTAATGAGCTAAATGTTGAATAATGATTAATGTTGTATTTCAACATCAAATTGAGGAAGGTTTTGTTAAAAAACTCTTTACCATCATCAGTTTGTAAATTTTTAGGATATCTATTTGAATTTTTGAAAATCGATTTAAACGACTCAGTAACCTTATCACCAGTTTTATTTTTTATTGGAATAGCCCATCCATATTTTGAGAATGTGTCAATTACAGTTAGTAAATATTTATAATTTGAATTTTGTTTAGCATATGCACCCATTTCTACAAGATCAGCTTGCCAAAGATCATCAAAACCTTTGATTATAACTCTTCGTCTTTTAAAGTTTTTTCTAATAGGTTTATGCAGCTCTTCAACAAACAACCTGCCTTTTACTCATGTTTTCGCTGAATGTAAATGTATAATATTACTCATCTTTTTGATTAGTCTTTTATTCAATTAGGTCTGCCTCCTTAAGTTCCTCAATTATTGAAATAATTTCATTATTATGAATTTTATTTCCAGCTTCTGGAGATGCCATCAAGAGCTTTAATCTATCAACAAGTTCATTTGGATCATCCCAATGAACATACTCTATAGGTTTTGATGAAAATTCCATATCCAATGGCAATCTTTTTGTATTCGATACCACCTTTTTCCACCTTTTCCAAAAAGGCTTCCACCTTTTTTCTTCCGAGTATTATACTTATGTGTCACAAGATTTTGAATTATATTTATATATTTGTTCCCTTTATTACTATTTTTTTGTGAATTTGAGTCATTCGGGTCTTTTAAATGAGCATTTGTTATAATTAATATTTTTTTTTGTAATTTGCCAAATCATCTTCAACATAGTGTTGAGGACTTTTGTGAAATATCAATTCATATAAACCATTTGTAATTTTAAAAGGTTTATAATTATCAATGTAAATGTTATTCTCATCAATTTTGAAAACAGATTTGCTTAAATTGTTGACACTATCGAAGTGAGGGCCATATGTTTTATCTAGTTCAGTCCTTTTGATTGGTGGTGGTGTCCATAATTGTAATGATGATGGTGAAATATTAACAGCACTATTTTTTCTAGGTGTTTCATAATTATCTCTAGTATCAAATGTGAGTGTTGAATTTGGTGTTGATGTTGTAAAGCTTTTGAAACTTAATTTTTTTTCAGGTTTTAAATGATCATATTCTTCTTGTTTTATTTCTGGTTGTATTATTTCATTAGATATTTTATCATATCGAGCAACTGTTATTAATTCTTTTAGAGGTTTGACAATGGGTTTGAAAGTAGTTTCCAATTCAGTTTCTTTGGCAGTTTCCCCCGTTTTTATAGTTGTATATTTACGCTTCAAAGCTTTACGAGTTTTTATCAACTCTTTTAAGACTTTTCATTTTGTATTATGATTTACTCAACTCTAAATCAATACTGAGTAAAGTTAAGCAATATTGATTGCTTTTATATCTTTACCAGGTTAATACTGATACTGATAACATCTATTATTGACTGATCAGATCATTTTACTGATAATGATCACATCGGTTATTGACTGATCAGATCATTTTACTGATACTGATCACATCTGTTATTGACTGATCACATCGGTTATTGATTGATACATATCAGGTTTTGATCAGTTTATTTTGTTATTCAATCACTAAAAATTCATCAAAAGTTTTTCGATATCCACCTTTATTACAGGGCCTGTTTTTATCAATAAGTAGAAATCCATACGGATCTTTCCAGCACTCACTACAGACATTTTTGAATTGATTAAATGACATATCAGAGTTTACATGATCATTGTAAATATTTCTTAAATTTAAATCATCTTGCTTGAATAATATTATGGAATTTGCATTATCACGTATCAAATGTTTAGCTATATGCGTATAAGATTGGCATAAATAAAAACTATCAATATCATTATGACGTCCCATACAAAAGTATGATCGTATATTATTTTGTCTTTCACATGCAACATCATCAAAAATAAAAACTGAATTCTTTTTAGCTTCAGATGGTTCCATAATTTCACAATTATTTGAAAATTCATAATAACCCATTCCTTTAATAGATGATATAAATTTTTTCAAATATTCATATTTTGGTTGATTTAATGATTTTGAATATATGTAGATGTTTTCAAAACACAAAACCATTTGAATCCAATAACATGGTCAACATTATATTTGTTTTACCACAATTTGATGGTCCGTCTATTAAACCTCGTATATTATTCGGTAACAAGGCACCATGTTTTGTTTTTTCAACACCACAACCTACAGTTTGATCAAAATTTTTAATTGTAATATTTGCATGTTGCTTCACAAACTTCATTCTTTTGACTATTTGCAAATCAAAATGCGATTAAATTATATATAAATATATTATTTTTTTGATAATTTTCGAAATCTATTTAGTTGTAAAATAGTTGTTAAGGTGTTCGTTACAAAGTGGCTATACATATATAAAAGTTATGATTAATTATAACTCTGACAATTGTAGAAAAGATATTAAAGTAGGAGGTGGTGTCTTAAACTCGCTAATAAATAAATTACCTTTTGAATTACATTTACCTGGATACAATTATTGTGGACCTGGAACGAAGCTTAAAGAAAGATTAAACCGAGGGGACAAAGGTGTAAATCCTTTGGATGAAGCTTGCAAAAAACATCATATAGCATACTCTCATAGTAAAGACATAAATCAGAGACATATTGCGGATAAAAGATTGACAGAAAAGGCTTGGGAAAGAGTAATTGACAAAAATTCTACTTGGGGTGAACGAGCTAATGCTCTTCTTGTTACAAATGCAATGAAAGCAAAAGTAAAACTTGGAATGGGTTCTAATATGAGAAAAAAGAAATCTAAAACTAATAATAAAAATTCATTTAAAGATGCAGTACAATCTGCCAAAATCGCAGTTAAAACTTTTAACCCAATAAATCAAAAGATTCCATAAAAGTAGCTCTTAGAGCTGCTAGAAAAACTTTGAATGGTAAAAATCGTAAAAAGATCAAGTATCCAAGGGTTTTGCCAATACCAAAATTAGGTGTTCTTCCTTTTTTAGTACCATTATTCGCTGGCTTTTCCGCTGTTGGTGCTCTTTCAGGTGGAGCTGCAGGCATAGCGAAAGCAGTTAATGATGCTAGTAATGCAAAAAAGGAGCTAGAGGAAAGTCAGTGACATAATAAAAAAATGGAGGCTATTGCAATCAATGATAAAAATGGTGGAGGATTATACTTAAAACCATATAAAAAAGGATTGGGGCTATATTTAAAACCTCAAAATCATTCAAAAATGATTTTTGATCTATTGATTTAAAGGGGAATTACGTATGTGGATTAGTAGATTTTCAAACATATAATTCAATACCATATGTGGATATTGATAATAATAAATTTCATATAGGTAACAAAGTCATCACGATACCTGTTGGATCTTATGAAATTGGTGATATAGAGCAGTACATTCGTGAGGAGTTGGGTATTAATGATAATGGTGAATCAGATCAAACAGATCGCAAAACCTTTGAATTGAAAGCAAATAACAATACTTTAAAATGTGAAATTTATACTGATGTAGGAGATATTGATTTCACTAAAGAACTGAGTATTTGTAAGCTTTTAGGTTTTAGTAAAAGATTACTACAAAAAAACAATTGCATATATCAGACCTTTATGTTGATATAAATAGGGTGAATACTATACGTATTGAATGTAATATTATTGGTGGAACGTATATAAATAATCAACAAGCTCATATAATACACGAATTTTCAATTAAAATTATAGAAGTACCATTGAATGTTATCTATTTACCAATAAACGTTGAAAGATTAACATCATTAGTTTTAAAATTTACCGATCAAGAGGGACATTTATTGAATTTTAGAGGTGAAAATATTACTGCAAGATTGCATTTGAAACCTGAAACATGATAATATATAATCAGGAATATCAACCTAACAATAAATACTTAAGTAATATAGGTCTGAATTTCAATCAGAATAAGGCACTGAACACACATATACGTCTAAGAACTTTAAAAGTTTTAACAAACCAAAATCAACTGTTTTTAAGGTCAATTGGATTAAAATTAAATAAAAACTAATCAAACAATGAGCAAAATTATGAATAGTTTTCAAGAACCTGTTTTTGATGAAAGTATTACCAATTCGCAATGGCATAGTTATTCTCCATTTTTGAATTCATTCAATAAAAACGATATTATACGAATTGCAATCCAACACCAAAATATAAATATATTACCATCTACTAGTTTACTTTACATAGAAGGTTTACTCACTACTGAAAAAGCTGAAGCTGTAAAGAACACAAAATTAATTAATAATGCAGTTGCATATCTTTTTGATGAAATTAGATATGAACTTAATGGTAAAGAAATTGATCATAATCGAAATGTTGGTATAACATCAACTTTAAAAAATTATATTTCTTTGACTGAAAATGAAAGCATTGGACCTTACAATGCTAGTTGGTCACCAAAAGAATCAATTTCCACTAATTGAGATTATTTTAATTTTTGTATTCCATTGAAGAGATTGCTGGGATTTTCAAAAGATTTTACAAATATTATACCAAATGCTCGACATGAATTAATTCTAACTCGTGCTAGAACTGATGATAAGGCTTTAATTTGTACCGATGCAGCTGAGAAACCCCTAATAACATTACCAAAAGTTCAATGGAAAGTGCAACATATATCACTATCTGATACGGTAAAGTTAAATTTATATAAGGGTATTAATAATGGAGGGTATTAATACCATATAAGGGTATTAATACCCATCATTACCTATAAATTCTACTCATCGTATTTGGAATGTAAAGACTACAACCCAATTGGAAAATCCGCGATTTATAATTTTCGCTCTACAAAAAAATGAACGCAGACAAATTACTGCTGATTCTTCAGAATTCCATCATTGTAATATAACTGATCTAAAAATTTATCTTAATTCCGATGTTTATCCATATGAAGATATGTGACTTGCTTTTAACAAAAGCAAGTCCCATATCTAAAAACCGTTATGCGATAGCTTATGATCCCTTTCAACTTTCAAAAACATTACTATAATAAATCGTTAGCAGAACCTTTAATTACCTTGAGTAAATTTAAATCATCTGCAATGATATTAGTATTAGATACTCGTCATCAAAATGAAAATCTAAAAACTGGACCTGTTGACATTCGAATTGTAATGAAATTTCAAGCAGCACTAGATGAAAATACATCAGCATATTGCCTTATGCTGCATGATCGTTTAGTTCATTACAATCCATTGAGCGCTGAAGTTAGCAAAATCATTTAAATGAAATCTCCATACTTCATAATAGATATTCAAGGTTTCAGAGATAATAAAAATAAATTCATTTTAAAAGAAATTGCAATACTCTCTTCAACCGGTGAATTACAACACTACATTATAAGACCGCCATATGGATTCCATTTACTCTCAGCTAACACACAAAAAACAAACAGATGGCTAGAGAGAAACCATCATGGATTTCAATGGTGTGATGGAGTTTCATATTTTCATGATACTATTAATCATATAAAAAATATGCTAAATAGCTAAATGATCGCATCAAAATATTTGTTAAAGGATTTGAAAAAAGGGAATAGGTTGCCAATACTCTGAATCATGCTAATATTATAGATTTGGATGATAATCATTATACAAATATCAAAACTTTAAAATCAAAATATGAGACAGAAATATCTAAATGTTTAGCAAATCATTCTGGTATATGTGCAGTACAAAATGTATGTTTATTAAAAAAAAAATCTTGATTATTGTATAACCTGAAATATAATCCTATGTATTTTATATAAGAAATAAAACTATTAAATTATTTAATGTTTTTGTTTTGTTTATTTTAGAGTTAATAATTTTAATAATTCTTAATACTATAAGTTAATCATTCTTAATACTATAGTGCCCCATGCTAATGTATCTGAAGTTTCACTTATAGAATATCTTTTATCATCATTAGAACTTAAAGCAATTTTGTTTTGATTTATTGTAAATATTTTATGTGCGTCTGAAGCTATCCGACATTGCCTTCTACTTATCATACTACTACTTCGTAGACAGTTCAAATAATCATCAAAATTTATTGTTTGCTTTAAAACGGATGTTTTTAAACCCTTAGCCTTTTTAAAAGCATCTTTATCATTTATTCCTATGCTATACATTTTAGATTTCAAACCCACAAATTCTGTCATGATTTCACCATTATTTTCATCCTTTATTAAATCTGGTACTTTTTTATTTACTAAAGGTATGTTAAATATGTTATTCTGAGGATAATCACTAGTGTCAAAATAATTAATATCTGTTTTCATCATATCATATATATTAAAATCTTTTATTTCATATATTAATGAATCTGTATCGGTATACAATAGTTTAATATTATTTTTAATTTTTTTCTTAATGTATTCATAATGAAAATCATATAGCTTCGTTTTAGAAATATCTAAAACTGTCATTCCTATATAAATAGGTTTATTAATTAAAATTTGAGTTTTTAATAATTCAATTGCAACCAAATTTTTGTTAAAAACAGTTCTACTATGAAAGTTTGGTTTAGATATCATTATTTTAGCACCATATCTACCATCCCATTTTGTTATTAATTTAATGTTGCAATATTTTCTTACATTTTCAATGGTTTTTCCAAATACTGCATTGTTCATTAATTTATATAAATTTTTTTCATGATCATTTTTTGCTATAGTTCTCATTGAAGTATTAAGCTCTATATATAGTTTTATCCAAGGTTTTTGGTTGAACTGTAGAATACGATGTATTTTTTTTAAAACTAATCCATTTCTTAAACATTGTTGTAAAGCAATATAATGTATGATATAGTGTCTTTTTGGGGACAATGTTGTCAAAAGTTTCTTAGTTTTACTACCTGGTAGTATATCATGTAATGAACAAAAAGGTAGATCACTATGATTATCATGAATTTCTTCAGGATAATCTAAATCGGCTTCTAAAATATATCCTACATCAGAATCACTGCTAATGCTTGACAAATTAAATGATTTGATATTGTATTCATTTAACCATATACAATTATCTGTTGGTAAATATTGTGACATGCTCCAACCATATGAATTGTTAACATCAAAATACATTAAATATTTTGTTTCATCTGCAGGATTATAATTTAGCATATATTTAGTATTTGCTTTACTATATTTATTCGAACATTGACTAACTCCACCCCTTATCCCTCTTTCTACAAATAATACCATATCAATATCTGTTAATAGTTCTAATTTAATGTTTGTGTATTTTAGCATAGCATCCCATGTAAAGCCTGGTAATGTATATTAATTGACTGGATCCAATTTATAAGTTTGTATACAACTTTTCGTAAAGTTTTCAAATACATCCGCCAATAATAATATATCAATTTTGAGATATAAGCCAGAATATTCACCAATATTTTTTATATGAAATATATCCCATATATTTTTTGCATGCATGTAATCCTTCTCTGATATTTCTTGATCATTCAATTTACTGTAAAAATTTTCTTTAGTTGGTAATTTAGAATAAGTTAATTTTGTCAATGAATCAATGAAATCATATGGAAAAACACCTTTTCGAGTCAATAAATTGAAATTGTTATCATTGAGATGACACCATTCCTTTTTTGTTATTTCTAAATTTTCTTTTGGAAGATATGATACTAATTTATCTAATGATGTCCCCAAAAATCTAAAAGAATCAATGAATTTTAATTTTATTTTACTTCCTTCAATATGTTTCGTAAATGAAATGTATTTATCTTTTGTTATTGGTAAAAGATTTATTCTTCCTTTAAAAGTATTAGCTAATGCATTTATGATAAAATGTGCATTGTATCCTGATAAATTATGAAATATTACAGGTATACTACGTGAACATTTAAAATCTAAATTACAAATCTTATGTGCTGCTCCTCTATATTTTACTGTTAAATGGCAATGATCTCTCACTTTTTCATCGCCCTCAGTATACCGCTTCTCACATATATGACATAATGGCGCATTGTCATATTCATATTGCTCAGTTGGAGTTAAAACAATCATTGGTTTTATATCATTATAGATGCTTTCAATATTTTCAGCTATTTGTTTTAATTCCTGAACAAACCATACCTGACAGTCATTACCGTGTACGCTTTATAATAAGACTTGTTGTCATCAAAGGAGCATTTTACATAATATCCAATACTATAAGCTTCATGTTCTTGATACTTAAAAGTATTTAATTCATTATCGTTATCATTTTCAAAATTGATTCTAAATCTGCATATATGCAAAATGGAACTTCAAGTTTATAATTATAATTTTTAAATGAAATCCATTTATTTTCTTCTGTAGGTAAATTAATTGTACAATTATTTTTGGTTTCACAATCTACTGAATGTAATTTTAATAAATTTTCATTATTAAAGTAATGTAGACATCTATCACAAATATATTTAGTTTTTTTTATTATGGGATAGTTGTGAACTTACCAAGCGTGATAAGTTCTTAATCCAACAATAGTGATACTTATTTATAGTATCATCATCATCATCGTCATTTTCAGTATCATCGTCATACTCACTATCAGTATCATCACTATCATGTTTTTTGTTAAGATAGTTATATTCCTCTTGAAAAAATAGAAGATTTACATGTCGATCAATTTTATGCTTCGTTAAACGTAGTGGTACTAGTAAAAAATTATTATAACGTTTTTCCAGCATAAATAAGTTTATTGACAAATTATTATTACGTTCGAATTTGTCAATTTGATTAAGAGGTGTTGGAAATGTTATACCATCTAAATTTAACACAGATGAATAGTGTGGATCTTGACTAATTCTTTCTGGATGTCTCTTTGCTGGATAAAGTGCAGAAACATTTGCCCAAGCAAAACATTTATTATCTATATTTGCAATATTTATACATCCTCTTTTTACATGTATTGACTGGGGTAAACTTATATATGTCGATCCTTAAAACCTTTCATTTTTATTTATGTTTATTACTAAGTTTACAACATGATGAAGCGTCCAACCACTATCTCTTTCTTGAAAATCTTGTAGTTTAGTTAGTATTGGTTCTCTTATATTTTCTATGAAGTGCTGTTTAGTATTGTCTTCTCTTTCCAAAGTTTTATTTTTTGTGTTAAAATGTTTTATTTCATTTATTATCACATCACTTTTTTTATAAGAAATTCTGCATGTAATACAGCATTTAATTTAATGGTATTATGCTTTTTCAAAATCGTAGCTATTTCTTTTTCGAAAATATGTACAGCTGCTTCCATGAAAAATTCTATATCTTTATGCAACAAGTTAGTGATAACACAAGTTTTAATTCTTCCTGCAAATGCTAATTCAATTTCAGTCCAAGCAACATGATTTCTGTTTTGAATCATACCACTGCCATGATGTAATTCGTTTTTTAAAACCTCCCTGTTGTTATTAAAGGTAATTAGTTGTCCCTCAATTTTACGTTTGGACCCTACAGATAAACCTTTACCTCTGAAATCGCTTTGTAATAAACTAATTCTTTTCTCACAAGCTTTCAGGTTTTCAACAATCTTCTATGACAAAAAAAAAAAAAAAACGATTTAAGATTTTTTAAGTATAACATATTTTTTATGCAAAATTATTTTTATTTATATATACAAAAAACATTTATTTATTTATTTTTTAATTAAATTGAAAAAAATGTATTATTTTTATTTTTAATTCTAAAAATTTGTACAAAATAAAAAAAATTAATTATGTAAATTTTTTTAAACTGTTTTACTGGAACACCCCAGTCGCTGTCTTCATCATTTTCATCTTCCTCTATTACTTGGTTGACATCATCATCGCCTAAGGGTTGTCCCAAATCCAGATCAATAAACTTAATGTTGGCAGAACTACCATAATGAGATACATTCATTATCGCATAGTTTCCTTTATTTAAATCTGATATGTCCTTATCACTGATCACTTTATACATAGTAGGTAAAAACACCCTAAACTGACTAAAGTCAGCTATAATTCGTGGTCCAAATTTTGTGTTAATTCGTTGTAGTTTTACTATTTTATACCGCTTATTTATTTTCAAGTCGGTAATTTTCTTTGTTTGTAGCATTTCTGTGCTACCAATATTATTTAGTTTTTTAATTAAATTTGACATTATTACACTCTTCTAATATTACAAAATTAAACTGATTATTACAAAAACTTTTAAGTAAAATTCTGACTGAAACGAACGACTTGAATTTTTTATAAGAACTGATTCTTTATTTTTTGATCTTTTTAAGTATATTCATTTTTTTTAAAGAATATAATACAGTTATAATTTCTAACATAAAAAATATTTAATTATAAACACAAAGCGTATTAAATTAAGATATCGAAATAATTTGAAGCATAGCCTTACTATTATTTCTTAGGAAAAAATATCATGGTCTTTATGCAATGTTTACACAAGTGTTTCTTAAAATTTACGTCCTCATCAGATTTGCTGATAAAAGAAATATTTATTATTCTTAATACTAAAAGAGTTATGATTTCTTTTATTAGGAATAATATTTTTTGGATAAAATTGAACCCATATATAACTCTAAGTCTAAATTTTATGTTCAAATTAATTTCGGTTGCATCGTAAATACAGTTCCAAATGCAATGTTTAATCAAGATTATGATATCTAGAATATCCTCTTATTTCTCGTTTTTTGTTTATCCTTGAAAATAATATATATATATATATATATATATTATATATCTACATATATATACATATATCCACTTAGGAAAGAATTTTTTGAGATTTTTTTGTGTTTACGTTATATATTTATATATACATATATACACTAAGTAAGGAAAGTCTTTTATATTTAAAATAAACAAAAAAAAAACAAAAAAAAAAACATAAAAATTCATAAACACACAACTTAATTAATACTGCTGATAAGAAAAATAGTCTAATAAAATTAGCTAATATGTCCCAACATGTTTCAACCCACAACCACATTCCCACACCACCACAACCTATGCCAAAAAAGCCCACTACAAAACCCACACCCCACCCCACGACACAACTTCAACCACAATATCCAATTCACCAACCCCAACATCTCGACACACCAAAAAGTGCTTATTAAATAAAACATGCTCATTAAAGAAAAAAAATACCAATTTCACAAATTTTGGGGTTTGTTAAAAGCTGGAGTAGAAGCCGCCTTGTTACCCTACTATATTTGTAGATAGAATTTATATTCTATATTTTACCGTGTAGGTAATGTTAGGCTACTATAATATATTTCGCTCCAGCCACGGATGCTCATCAGATAGCTTCTGGTTGTTCTAGGTTTATGTGTGAGACTAATATCTCAAAGTGTCATGTCTGTGTGTCTATATTTGATTTTGTTTTAGTAAACATGGGGATAATTGGCTCCGGTAAAACCAGACAAAAACATTTCAGTAAAAAAAAAAGGAATTTCAGTCAAAAATAAGAAGGCATCTGTGTCAAAATAATTTTTGGCTGAAGTGCCTTTTAAGAACTGAAAAGGAATTCTAGTTAAAACCTCAAAACCGTCTGGAAAAGGGAAAATATCTTCATTTGTTTATAATTTTTTATAAAAAAATTGGTTAATAAAGAAAAGGCAACTCAGTCAAACTTTTTTTGACCGGAATGCCTTTTTTTTTTAGTGAAGTTCCATCTTGAAAAGGCATTTCAGTCATAAAATTTGTATGAAATTATTTTTGACTGAAATGCCTTTTTATTTTTGACTGAAATGTTTTTGACTGGTTTTCCCAGCCCCAAAATTTTTCTTCAAAATTTTTTTTTATTAAAATTCAAGCCTTTGGTGTATCAGCCATTTTATTTTCCTCTTATTTCTCGTTTTTTGTTTATCCTTGAAAATAAGTTTTGATAAAAGTTTTAGAGAGTTTTTTCTTCATTTTATTTTTTGTAGTTTTTTAGGGGCTCCAATTTTATGTAAGTTTCATCAATTTTTTATCAGGATTTCTGTTCTTTAGTTGTTCGAAAATAAATTCTTTATATGTATTTACACACAATGATTGTGGATGTGGTGTATATGAATTTTGTAGGGTCTCCATTTTGTAGAAATTTTTGTTTTTTTAAAGAAAGGATTTTTTTATATATAGAAATTATATACAATAAAATAAAACCAAACGAAAAAATTGTTAACTGTCCCAACAAAGTTTATGATTGTATATTTTATTTTATATATACACATATATATGTGCAATTCCTTAATTTTGTATTCTTTATATAGGAATTATTCTTTTTTTCAAAAGGGATTGCAAATATATATATATATATGTTGGGGAGTTAATTTATATATGCATTTATTTTGAATTTTATATTTTGTACCTGTGAGTCTTGGGTAGTCATTCTGTGTTTTGGTTGATCCTTATTGTGTTGTTGGTGTGTGGTGGCTCATTAAATGCCTCATCTACAGATGGAATTTTCAAAACTTTCTTTGTTTTTTGTTTAGCATTTATTTTATTTTGAAGAAGTTAAATAGTTTAATAAAAATTGTATATATAAGCTAGAAGGCTTTTTTTTCCCTTATTTTATGAGTTTGTGTTTCTAGTTTATTTTTATAATATACTCATATATATGGTATATATATATATAAGAATCTTTTGTACACTTTTTGTTTAGCACTTTTATTGTTATTAATTAAAAAAAAAAAAAAAATTTAATATACAAAAAACTTTGGAATTTCAATTTAAATTTAAATTGAATTAAGACTTTTCATTTTATTTTTTAACACTCCTTTTTGAAATTTTTTTATTTAATTTTGTTTCAAATGTTTAAACAAAGGAAGAGATATTTTTTGAAACGTTCTGTTTAATATTACTATGTGGAATGGGATGTTTATGTATGTGGGTTTAAATGGTATAAGAACTTAATAATTATAAAATTAAATATATTAATTTTATATCATAAATGAATAAAATTTTGTGCTTTTCAATATGCTTATATTATAACAAAATTCACTAACATTTGATTTTTTCCTATTTTTCTATTTAAACTAATAATTATTTTGTTAAAATAGATCTCAATTATATTATTAAATATTATTTAATAAAAAGAATTTAATTTTAAAATTTATATATGGCTCTATAATAATCATTAAAATTATGATATGCAAATAATATAGGTAGGTATATAATATTTTTGGACATTTTCTGAAATTTTCTAATTTATATATTAATTCTAAAACTGACAGACTGTCTAGACGTAAGCTGAGATCATTCAGCTGTCATTTGTACACTTTCAGAAAAACTAATTTCATACATTCCCAAACCAAGGCTGTCAAACAAATCAACAGACTGTACCAGTTTTAAACAAGAACTGGATAATGCTATTACTCTAAACGTTCAAATAAGCACAACAAATCAACTTGATACTGAAGCTGAAAATTTTACTAAGTTAATCCAGCTTGCAGCATGGAACAACACTAAAAGTCCAACTTCCATTACAGTTAACTAAATATCTAGAAGCTATCATAATCTTGGTGGAGGAAAAAAGAAGAATTAGAAGAAAGTGGCAGCTGTCTCGAGACCCGGCAGATAAAAAACATTCTTAATAGAAAAGAACAACAACTTAAGAGAGAGATTAAAAGATTAAAGAACTAAACATGGTGACTTACCTGGAGAACCTGTCTGCAGATCGTAAAATGGAATATTCGGAATATTCGCTATGGAAAGCTACCAAATATCTTAAGAAACCTATTAATCACAATACAGCTATTATAAATTCAGATGGATCATGGGCAAAGTGCAATAAGAATAAAGCTGAGGCGTTTGCAGATTACCTTGCCGAAGTATTCTCGCCAAATGTATACAACGCCAATACTACTATTAATAACAACTCCCAAGCTGAAGTTCAACTTAATAACACACCCACGAACATCTCTCGTGTATCGCCACGCGAAGTAGCGAACGTAATTAAAAATAGTTTTAAAAAACAAGGCTCCTGGGTACGATCTTATCACAGCTGAAGTGCTACACCAACTTCCAAGAAAAGGTATAATAATGCTGACCATTTTAATTAATGCTACTTTTAGGCTCAGATATTTTCCAAGCATATGGAAGTTTGCAGAAGTCATAATGATACAAAAACCAGGTAAACCTGCCAACGAAACCAAGTCTTATCGTCCAATATCACTGCTTCCAATTTTGTCTAAGCTGATAACATTCCACAGTCGATCAAATACATAGATTAACAGCTGCAATAGAAAAAGCACTGGAGGAAAAGAAAATATGTTCAGCGATATTTATCGATGTTGCACAGGCCTTTGACAAGGTATGGCACGCTGGTCTTATAACAAAATTACAAAATATCTTACCTGTGCAACATGTGGAATTCATCACATCCTACTAACAAACAGACATTTTCAAGTCAAATTCCAGGATGAATATTCAGAAATTAAGGAAATCAAAGCCGGGGACCTCAAGGCAGTATCTTGGGCCCAATTTTGTACTTACTGTTCACATGTGACTTTCCAGAACCAAATGAAGTACTAGTAGGTACGTTCGCGGACGACACCGCTTTGTTAGCTACAGATAAGGATTTAAATTAAGCCACCAATAAATTGCAAAACGCAAATAATTTAATCCAGGACTGGACTAAGAAAAGCAACATGAAATTAAATAATAGTAAATCAGTTCATATAAACTTCACCAATAGAGTTATAAACCAAATTCCCCCAGTTTACCTAAACGGAAATGTTGTACCATACGCTTCCACTGTCAAATATCTGGGTATGACACTCGATGTTAGCTCAAATGGAAGGAACACGTCAAAATAAAAATTACTGAGTTAAACATTAGATACAGAAAATTGTACTGGTTAATAGGCCAGAAATCTCAATTATCATTAAGCAACAATATCTTGATCTACAACTACAGCTATAGTTACAAATAGAAAATAGCTACAGCTGCTTCCATGAAAAATTCTATATCTTTATGCAACAAGTTAGTGATAACACAAGTTTTAATTCTTCCTGCAAATGCTGATTCAATTTCAGTCCAAGCAACATGATTTCTGTTTTGAATCATACCACTGCCATGATGTAATTCGTTTTTTAAAACCTCCCTGTTGTTGTTAAAAGTAATTAGTTGTCCCTCAATTTTACGTTTGGACCCTACAGATAAACCTTCACCTCTTAAATCGCTTTGTAATAAACTAATTCTTTTTCAGATTTTCAACAATCTTCTATGACAAATAAAAAAAAAACAAAAAAACGATTAGCTTTCAGGTTTTCAACAATCTTCTATGACAAATAAAAAAACAAAAAAACGATTTAAGATTTTTTAAGTATAACATATTGTTTGTGCAAAATTATTTTTATTTATGTATACAAAAAACATTTATTTATTTATTTTTTAATGAAATTGAAAAAAATGTATTATTTTTATTTTTAATTCTAAAAATTTTTACAAAATAAAAAAAATTAATTCTGTAAATTTTTTTTCAACTGTTTTACTGGAACACCCCAGTCGCTGTCTTCATCATTATCATCTTCTACTATTACTTGGTTGACATCATCATCATCATGATCGTCTAAGGGTTGTCCCAAATCCAGATCAATAAACTTAATGTTGGCAGAACTACCATAATGAGATACACTCATTATGGCATAGTTTCCTTTATTTAAATCTGATATGTCCTTATCACTGATCACTTTATACATAGTGGGTAAAAACACCCTACACTGACTAAAGTCAGCTATAATTCGTGGTCCAAATTTTGTGTTAATTCGTTGTAGTTTTACTATTTTATACCGCTTATTTATTTTCAAGTCGGTAATTTTCTTTGTTTGTAGCATTTCTGTGCTACCAATATTATTTAGTTTTTTAATTAAATTTGACATTATTACACTCTTCTAATATTACAAAATTAAACTGATTATTACAAAAATTTTAAGTAAAATTCTGACTGAAACGAACGACTTGAATTTTTTATAAGAACTGATTCTTTATTTTTTGATCTTTTTAAGTATATTCATTTTTTTAAAAGAATATAATACAGTTATAATTTCTAACATAAAAAATATTTAATTATAAACACAAAGCGTATTAAATTAAGATATCGAAATAATTGGAAGCATAGCCTTACTATTATTTTTATGGCAATTAAAATAATATTTTTTTATGGCAAAATCGTGTACTGCTCGCTTGGATACCTCTGTCTTATGATGTATCTGCCAATGTAGTACTAGATATCCCAATCCAATATTGGTGGAACAGCTTACGCCGATGGATGCATGGCTAACGGGGTGGTTAGTCGCTAGTAATCGGACTCCAGATACCTGCCGACCTCTGGTTTTATTCTAGGCTTCTTGTGGTAATGCGGGGCTCTGGCACAGGTGACCTCTTTTCCCTAGCTACTCGTGGGATTCTTATGGACCAATTACAAAAAGCAAAAACTCAAGAGATGGATGCTGCTCCAAGTGCATCAAAAACACCAACAAAGGCAATTGTGCCTAGTTCATCTGAAACAGCAGAAGACACTAGTCCTCCAGCTTCAGATGGTTATACTACTCCACTTTCGGATGAGGAAGATATGCCTCCCCTTTCACAAGTAGAAGTGGCTAAATTACAGGAGCGCACTAGTAAGCTCCAACTTGTGGACAGTGAGCGGGTCAAGCTAAGTGGTGCTGGACGCAAACGTCTCAAGTGGCTGGTAGCACATGGCTATCAGTTAGCAGAGGCACGAAAATTGGCCTCCGAACCTCTTCAGACAAAAATTAGAACCAAAAGAAATAGATGTGATGGTTCAACTCCTGATGCACCAGAGAAAAGGAGAAAAGTTCCTTCCACTGGTACCACCAGCTCAACAATCATAAATAAACCAACCACCACTCTTGGTTTAGATAGAGGTAGTAGCACCGTACCTCCTAATGAAAAGTTGAGCTACAAGGAAGTAGTCGAAGGTATAAGATTGGGAATCCTTATCGAAGGACTACCCGGACAAACTTCTGACAACGGAAGAGATGAGTGCCGTTCAGGAAGCCATCATGGATAAGATCGTGGAGCAAAAGGATGCGGCTACCAAGCCGAAGTTCCTTGGCTCCACTTTCAGACCAGGATGGCTTGTGCTAAATTGTGCTGACAGTTCAACATTTAAGTGGGTACTGAGCACAATTTCTAGTATTGTGCCGTGGGATAATGCACAATTGATAGCGGCTGAGGAAGACATGATCCCTAAGAAGGTGATAGTCGTTGGCTTCTACCCAGCCTGCAAGGATACGCCTAACCAACGTATTCTTGATATTATCCAGGGCCAAAATGCAGACGTGCATTCAAATAGATGGAGGATAAATCGGAGGGAAGTGCACAATACTGCTGTTCAACTCACATTATCCATCGATCACCAATAAGCCGAGCAGCTCAAAAAATTAAACTTCAAGCTGAACTTTAGGTTTGGCCTGATCCAATTCAGGCTTAGGAGTGTCTTGTCACCAGATGAGGCTACTGCTGTACCTAGTAGTGCTGGGCGCACAGAGAACATTGTTCTGGCTGGAAGCTCCATAGCTTCGACTGCTATAGACTCTTCTCCAAAGCCTAGTACTTCTAAAGACAGCAGTAGCCAATCTCTAGCCAAGTTGATTTTTGACAATAAACAAGAAAAACCAAGAGCAGCTATGCTGCTCAATAAAAGAATAAACTTTCTTCCCATTTCAGAACACATCTCAAGGGATTTAGTTGCGGTATTAGTAGAGGTGCCGACTGAAGGAGGTAAGCAGGAGGTCATTTGGGCCTCAGCTTACTTTCCTGGTGATATCGATGACGCACCTCCTGAAGAGGTCAAGAAACTCATCAAGTACTGCAAACTTAAACACAAAAACTTCATCATCAGCTGTGACGCCAATGCACACCACACTGTATGGGGTAGCTCGGATGTCAACAAACGGGGTGAGTGTCTTTTAGAATATTTAATTGCTAACAATATAGATATTACTAACAAGGGTAATAAGCCTACCTTTATTAATGCGATTCGGCAAGAGGTCCTTGACTTAACCTTAGCCAGTCCCTTTATATCACCTTCTCTGTTCAATTGGCATGTATCCAACGAAGCTTCTATGTCTGACCACTGCCACATAAGATACAGACTAGTTGGTACATGTCTATAGACTTTCAATAATAGGGTCCCTAAATTAACGGATTGGTGCTCCTTCAAAGAGCAAATTGCGTCCGAGTTAGGCTCCCTAAATAGTAACATAGAGTCCATTTCCGACTTAGAACTAGTAGCTAATGAGCTACAACATATTCTAATAAAAGCTTATGAAAACAAGTGCCCTGTTAAACAGAAGGTTACAAATAGGTATGTGCCTTGGTGGAACAGTGAGTTAGGTAAGCTTCGTAATAATGTTCGTAAGCTCTTTAATAAGGCCAAGCGAACTAACGAATGGGATGATTACCATCTAGCTCTTACGAGATACAACAAAGAACTTAGGAAATCCAAAAGAAAGAGCTGAAGAGACTTCTGTGAAGGGGTAGACAAGATACCGACCGCAGCTCGTCTACAAAAAGTGTTCTCGAAGGATCATTCAAACAGTATCGGTCTACTGGAAAAACCGGACGGTAGTTTTACCAACAATGTTAGGGAAACTCTAGAGGTGCTTCTGGCAACTCACTTCCCTGACTGCTTAAATACTCCGTTATCCGATGACCCTGTAGAGACACGCAATAGTGCTGTCTACACTAGACCGGCAAATAGGATTAAAAGTCTGTTGGGCAGGCTGTTTACTCCCAACAGAATTAGATGGGCCATTAGCTCATTTAAACCGTACAAATCGCCGGGCGCAGATGGTATATACCCTGCCCTCCTACAGAAAGGGCTTGAAGAAGTTCTACCAGTTCTAGTCAAATTATTTAGGGCTAGCTATTGCTTCCAGTATATACCCTCTGCTTGGAGGATGGTTAATGTGATCTTTATTCCAAAGACTGGCGGGCGATCCTGTGCCCAGCCTAAGTCTTTTCGTCCCATTAGTCTTATGTCCTTCATTGTCAAAACAATGGAAAAACTAATTGACCTGCACATAAGAGAAACAGCTCTTAAAGTAGCACCACTACACAAGTACCAGTTTGCTTATCAAGCTGGAAAATCCACGGTCACAGCCCTACACATGCTTATTAGTAAGGTGGAGAGCTCCATTGCCTCTAAAGAGGTAGCCCTCTGCGTTTTTCTGGACATTGAAGGGGCTTTTGATAACACCTCTTTTGACTCTATACAACGCGCGGCAAATCCCAAAGGGGTTGAAGTCCCTACTTCTGGCTGGATACGAGCCATGCTAGAATGTCGTTGTATCACGGCTAACATGGGTAGTGAATCAATTACAGTAAAAGCCAATAAAGGCTGTCCACAGGGAGGGGTTCCGTCACCACTTCTATGGTCCCTAGTAATTGACGACCTACTTCATAAACTCTCTGACCTTGGCTTTGGCGTTCAAGGTTATGCTGATGATCTAGTAATCATCATCAGGGGTAAGCATGACACAGTCGTCTCGGATTTAATGCAGAGTGCCCTAAACACAGTGCTGCAATGGTGCCTGATTGAGGGTCTAAATGTGAATCCGCGCAAAACATACATAGTACCATTTACCAAAAGAAGGAAGCTTAACTTAAAGACTCCCATTATAAATGGTATTCACATTGAGTTTGTGGAAGAGGTTAAATATCTGGGAGTATTGCTAGATAAGAAGCTCACATGGAACTCACACGTCAATAAGACGGTTGAAAAAGCCACTAGGGCAGTTTGGGCTTGCAACCGACTTCTGGGTAAATCATGGGGGACAAAACCACAAATTGCACACTGGTCATATACGGCAATTATTAGACCCATTGTTACGTATGCGGCCTAGTGTGGTGGCCTAAAACAAATCAAAGGCAAGTGCAGACTCGGTTGCAAAAAGTGCAACGGATTGCGTGCCTGGGTATTACAGGTGCTATGAGAACCTGTCCTACTACCTCTATGTAAGCCTTACTGAATTTGCTACCGCTGCATCTGCAGGTAAAGAACGAGGCGCTGCTAGAGGCGCTAAGGCTTTCTAGGACTAATAAATTTAAACCAGGTGACCTAACAGGACACCTTGCAATCCTAACGAATTTCCAGAAGTCGTACATGCCTATGGAAATGTCAGATTTCATGGAAAAACGTCTAAACTTCGATAAACCCTTCAAAGTGGTCTTAACAGACCGCACCGTATGGAGCCAAGGCGGGTCCTCTCTTGATAGGAATTCGATGGTTTGGTATACAGACGGTTCAAAAACAAATGATGGGGTAGGTGTCGGTGTTTTTGGACCCCACCTACGCCTTTCCAAATCCATAGGCAAATCGCCTACGATCTTCCAAGCGGAGACACATGCTATTGAACTCTGCGCGAAGTAATGTATCAATAGACGTATTCGGAGCGCGGATATTATAATCATGTCAGATAGTCAAGCTGCCCTCAAAGCCTTGGATTCCTCACTCAAGCAGCTGGCCTACCTCAACAGAGTAACTCTGATGTGGGTGCCAGGGCATGAAGGAGTTGCCGGCAACGAAATGGCCAACGAACTTGCGAGAAACGGCGCCGGCCGCCCATTTATAGGACCAGAACCCTTCTGTGGGACTTATAAAAGTCACCTTATGGAGGAGATAAGGGAATGGGAAACTAACTTGAAATCCATAACATGGAGAAACTCTCCTGGCATGCGTCAAGCTAAGCTATTTATAGATTTCTCGAGTAAGAGAGCTCTTGAGGCACTCAGACTTAAAAAAGGCGAACTCCGTGTTGCAACTGGACTACTTACGGGCCACTGCCAACTCAGATATCACCTACACAAAATTGGTAAATCAAATGAATACATATGCCGATTCTGCTCTAAAGAGCCAGAAACTGCGGAGCACATCCTCTGCTCCTGCGAAGCGATCGCGCGGAAGAGGTTAACATATCTAGAAAGGGGTTTCCTCAACCCCCAGGATATTAAAGGCTCATCTATCAGGAAGATTCTAAGCTTTTACAAAAGTCTTGGAATCGACTGACAACAATTATAGCTGGTTTTTGCACAATAGATCTTTTAGGTCGCAGTGTTGAGTGGCATAAGTGCTTTTTCGACCCCTATTCTATTCTATTCTATTCTATTATTTCTTAGGAAAAAATATCATGGTCTTTAATGCAATGTTTACACAAGTGTTTCTTAAAATTTACGTCCTCATCAGATTTGCTGATAAAAGAAATATTTATTATTCTTAATACTAAAAGAGTTATGATTTCTTTTATTAGGAATAATATTTTTTGGATAAAATTAGAACCCATATATAACTCTAAGTTTAAATTTTATGTTCACATTAATTTCGGTTGCATAGTAAATACAGTTCCAAATGCAATGTTTAATCAAGATTATGATATCTAGAATATTAACATATGTGTTAGATAGATAAACTATTATATATATATATATATATATATATATATATATATATTATATATATATATATATATATATATTATATATCTACATATATATACATATATCCACTTACGAAAGAATTTTTTGAGATTTTTTTGTGTTTACGTTATATATTTATACATATATACACTAAGTAAGGAGAGTCTTTTATATTTAAAATAAACAAAAAAAAAACAAAAAAAAAAAAAAAACATAAAAATTCATAAACACACAACTTAATTAATACTGCTGATAAGAAAAATAGTCTAATAAAATTAGCTAACATGTCCCAACATGTTTCAACCCACAACCACATTCCCACACCACCACAACCTATGCCAAAAAAACCCACTACAAAACCCACACCCCACCCCACGACACAACTTCAACCACAATATCCAATTCACCAACCCCAACATCTCGACACACCAAAAAGTGCTTATTAAATAAAACATGCTCATTAAAGAAAAAAAATTCCAATTTCACAAATTTTGGGGTTTGTTAAAAGCTGGAGTAGAACCCGCCTTGTTACCCTACTATATTTGTAGATAGAATTTATATTCTATATTTTACCGTGTAGGTAATGTTAGGCTACTATAATATATTTCGCTCCAGCCACGGATGCTCATCAGATAGCTTCTGGTTATTCTAGGTTTATGTGTGAGACTAATGTCTCAAAGTGTCATGTCTGTGTGTCTATATTTGATTTTGTTTTAGTAAACGTGGGGATAATTGGCTCCGGGAAAACCAGACAAAAACATTTCAGTAAAAAAAAAGGAATTTCAGTCAAAAATAAGAAGGCATCTGTGTCAAAATAATTTTTGGCTGAATTGCCTTTTAAGAAGGATATTCAATCAAAAAACTGAAAAGGAATTCTAGTCAAAACCTCAAAACCGTCTGGAAAAGGGAAAATATCTTCATTTGTTTATAATTTTTTATAAAAAAAATGGTTAATAAAGAAAAGGCAACTCAGTCAAACTTTTTTTGAAAATATCTTCATTTGTTTATAATTTTTTATAAAAAAATTGGTTAATAAAGAAAAGGCAACTCAGTCAAACTTTTTTTGACCGGAATGCCTTTTTTTACTGAAGTTCCATCTTGAAAAGGCATTTCAGTCATAAAATTTGTATGAAATTATTTTTGACTGAAATGCCTTTTTGTTTTTGACTGAAATGTTTTTGACTGGTTTTCCCAGCCCCAAAATTTTTCTTCAAAATTTTTTTTATTAAAATTCAAACCTTTGGTGTATCAGCCATTTCTCGTTTTTTGTTTATCCTACTTTTGTAGTTTTTTAGGGGCTCCAATTTTATGTAAGTTTCATCAATTTTTTATCAGGATTTCTATTCTTTAGTTATTCGAAAATAAATTCTTTATATGTATTTACACACAATGATTGTGGATGTGGCGTATATGAATTTTGTAGGGTCTCCATTTTGTAGAAATTTTTATTTTTTTAAAGAAAGGATTTTTTTATATATAGAAAATATATACAATAAAATAAAACCAAACGAAAAATTTTTTAACTGTCCCAACAAAGTTTTTGATTATATATTTTATTTTATATATACACATATATATGTGCAATTCCTTAACAACAACAATATAGGAATTATTCTTTTTTTCAAAAGGGATTGCAAATATATATATATATATGTTGGGGAGTTAATTTATATATGCATTTATTTTGAATTTTATATTTTGTACCTGTGAGTCTTGGGTAGTCATTCTGTGTTTTGGTTGATCCTCATTGTGTTGTTGGTGTGTGGTGGCTCATTAAATGCCTCATCTACAGATGGAATTTTCAAAACTTTCTTTGTTTTTTGTTTAGCATTTATTTTATTTTGAAGAAGTTAAATAGTTTAATAAAAATTGTATATATAAGCTAGAAGGGTTTTTTTCCCTTATTTTATGAGTTTGTGTTTCTAGTTTATTTTTATAATATACTCATATATATGGTATATATATATATAAGAATGTTTTGTACACTTTTTGTTTAGCACTTTTATTGTTATTAATTAAAAAAAAAAAAAAATTTAATATATAAAAAACTTTGGAATTTCAATTTAAATTTAAATTGAATTAAGACTTTTCATTTTATTTTTTAACACTCCTTTTTGAATTTTTTTTATTTAATTTTGTTTCAAATGTTTAAACAAAGGAAGAGATATTTTTTGAAACGTTCTGTTTAAGATTACTATGTGGAATGGGATGTTTATGTATGTGGGTTTAAATGGTATAAGAACTTAATAATTATAAAATTAAATATATTAATTTTATATCATAAATGAATAAAATTTTGTGCTTTTCAATATGCTTATATTATAACAAAATTCACTAACATTTGATTTTTTCCTATTTTTCTATTTAAACTAATAATTATTTTGTTAAAATAGATCTCAATTATATTATTAAATATTATTTAATAAAAAGAATTTAATTTTAAAATTTATATATGGCTCTATAATAATCATTAAAATTATGATATGCAAATAATATAGGTAGGTATATAATATTTTTGGACATTTTCTGAAATTTTCTAATTTATATATTAATTCTAAAACTGACAGACTGTCTAGACGTAAGCTGAGATCATTCAGCTGTCATTTGTACACTTTCAGAAAAACTAATTTCATACATTCCCAAACCAAGGCTGTCTAACAAATCAACAGACTGTACCAGTTTTAAACAAGAACTGGATAATGCTATTACTCTAAACGTTCAAATAAGCACAACAAATCCACTTGATACTGAAGCTGAAAATTTTACTAAGTTAATCCAGCTTGCAGCATGGAACAACACTAAAAGTCCAACTTCCATTACAGTTAACTAAATATCTAGAAGCTATCATAATCTTGGTGGAGGAAAAAAGAAGAATTAGAAGAAAGTGGCAGCTGTCTCGAGACCCGGCAGATAAAAAACATTCTTAATAGAAAAGAACAACAACTTAAGAGAGAGATTAAAAGATTAAAGAACTAAACATGGTGACTTACCTGGAGAACCTGTCTGCAGATCGTAAAATGGAATATTCGGAATATTCGCTATGGAAAGCTACCAAATATCTTAAGAAACCTATTAATCACAATACAGCTATTATAAATTCAGATGGATCATGGGCAAAGTGCAATAAGAATAAAGCTGAAGCGTTTGCAGATTACCTTGCCGAAGTATTCTCGCCAAATGTATACAACGCCAATACTACTATTAATAACAACTCCCAAGCTGAAGTTCAACTTAATAACACACCCACGAACATCTCTCGTGTATCGCCATGCGAAGTAGCGAACGTAATTAAAAATAGTTTTAAAAAACAAGGCTCCTGGGTACGATCTTATCACAGCTGAAGTGCTACACCAACTTCCAAGAAAAGGTATAATAATGCTGACCATTTTAATTAATGCTACTTTTAGGCTCAGATATTTTCCAAGCATATGGAAGTTTGCAGAAGTCATAATGATACAAAAACCAGGTAAACCTGCCAACGAAACCAAGTCTTATCGTCCAATATCACTGCTTCCAATTTTGTCTAAGCTGGTAGAAAAAATATTCCTAAAACAACTGAAATCGATAATAGATAACAACAAACTAATCCCGGACTACCAATTTGGGTTTAGGGAAAAAAATTCCATAGTCGATCAAATACATAGATTAACAGCTGCAATAGAAAAATCACTGGAGGAAAAGAAAATATGTTCAGCGATATTTATCGATGTTGCACAGGCCTTTGACAAGGTATGGCACGCTGGTCTTATAACAAAATTACAAAATATCTTACCTGTGCAACATGTGGAATTCATCACATCATACCTAAAAAACAGACATTTTCAAGTCAAATTCCAGGATGAATATTCAGAGATTAAGGAAATCAAAGCCGGGGTACCTCAAGGCAGTATCTTGGGCCCAATTTTGTACTTGCTGTTCACATGTGACTTTCCAGAACCAAATGAAGTACTAGTAGGTACGTTCGCGGACGACACCGCTTTGTTAGCTACAGATAAGGATTTAAATCAAGCCACCAATAAATTGCAAAACGCAAATAATTTAATCCAGGATTGGACTAAGAAAAGCAACATGAAATTAAATGATAGTAAATCAGTTCATATAAACTTCAGCAATAGAGTTATAAACCAAATTCCCCCAGTTTATCTAAACGGAAATGTTGTACCATACGCTTCCACTGTCAAATATCTGGGTATGACACTCGATGTTAAACTCAAATGGAAGGAACACGTCAAAATAAAAATTACTGAGTTAAACATTAGATACAGAAAATTGTACTGGTTAATAGGCCAGAAATCTCAATTATCATTAAGCAACAATATCTTGATCTACAACCAAATTTTAAAACCGGAATGGCTATATGGGATACAATAAATCCAACGTTTTCAAAATAAAGTTCTACATAACTTCGTCAAAAAAAAAAAAGTTCTACATAACTTCGTTCCTTGGTACATCTGTGACAAAGGTCTCCACAGGAACCTGAAAATAAATCTAGTTGAAGACGAAATTAAAAGATTCGTTATAAAACATAATGCTAGACTCTCAGCCCACCAGGCTAAACATATTATGCAGACCAGGCAATGCATGGGGGCGCCGATCTAAAGGGCGCCTTTACTCTTTCGATTTAAATAATTATATATTATTCATTTCTTTTTATTAGTAAAAAGTTGTAAGAATTATTACTAATATAATTGATAAATATCATAGATATTTAATTCTACGTTCTCTATTGATATTTATCAATTATATTAGTAATTAATAATTCTTAAAATTTTTTACAAGTAAAATAGTAAAATCCGTGAAGGCAAAATTTTTTTAAATTTTTATTAATAAAAATTGTCAAGACAGTGTATGACGGTACACATGAGGAAATTAAATTTCGTACCAGGATCACCATATTTCACACAATAAAAATGAAACCATCAAAACCATGATATTTTAATCGGGAAAATTCCCGACAGGATTATTTAAGCTACAAACTTAATTTTCTTATTAGTAAAAAATTGTAAGAGTTATCTTTATCACTAATATAATTGATAAATATCAATAGATATTTAATTCTACGTTCTATGTAGATTTAATTCAAACAAAAAGGAAGGGCGCAAAAAAAAAATTTGCATAGGGCGCATAGAACCATAGAGCCGGCGCTGCAGCCCACATCAATGCAGAAGCATTAAAATTATTAAATAACGAAAATGACATAAGCAGATTAAAAAGAAAGAAACCTCTTGACTTAATATAATAACAACTTAAATTTTAGCTAACCACTTAAGTAATATCAAATTTAAGTAATATCATTGATTTGAAATAACTAGATAAATCATCATTTGAAAAAAAATATTGTTATATTTGGGCATCAGAGGGCGAATGTATCGCTTTTAACAAACAATTATTATTTTTTCATTTCTCTCTCTTTCAGTGAGAAAACTATTTATGCATATACCTTTTTCCCGTTTTTTGTTGTTTTTATGGCCTTGAGAATTTTTATTTTGCTATATAGAGAAAAAATTCATCTTGAGAAGAATAAAAAATTCAATGTAGGGATTTTTTTATTTTTTCATATTTTATATTACGGAAAATTAATATTTGTCAAAAAATTTTATACAATGAATGCTTATTATTTGTTTTACAGGATTTTTAAATTTACTTTATTAAAAAATAAAAACTTAAAAAAAAATAATTAAAAAAAAATATTGTCTTTGATGGGGGATTGAACTCGGATGTTATTTTTCATAATTTTTTCATACAAATATATGAAAAAAATCAGCTTTGTCCTTATGAATGATAACCATATAAACATATGTATATATAAAGTTGAAATTAAATAAATTTTTTTTAAAATGCTTTAAAAAAACAATTTTAAAAAAATTAATTTTAAAAAAAATATTGTCTCCAAAATGTAAACATATGAAAAAAATTATCTTGTCAGAGTGATGCATATTAATTATATATATATACATAATCATATGACACACATATATAATAAATACATATATACATATTGTATTATGCGAATATGGAAAGAATCAGCCATGGTTATAATATGACTATTCATAGACAGGCAAGATAAATTTTGCTTCATATTTTTCATATATTTATATGTATATGGTTCAATTCCCATCAGGGAATTCAACCATATACATATAAATATATGAAAGTATGCAGCGTCGGTGATTTATCTAGTTATTTAAAATCAATGGTAATATTTAAATGTATTTATAAAATTATCTTAATATTTTTTTAAAACTTGATTTATAATTATTGTGTATAATATAATGTTTAATGAATTTAAAAAAAAACTGTTAATATTTAGGTATATTATCTATATAAAATTTTCAAATTTATATAGTAATTCAATACAAAATGTTTATAGATTTGTTTTTTTGGGGGAAATTTGTCCAGTCCAGGAAATTTGTCCTATTGTTTAAGAATTTGGGAATGTATGGTGAATTGTATAGGAGTGAATATTTTATATGGGGGAAATTTGGCTTTGTATATGTTGAGTGTAGATGTAGGACTGATGAAATTTAGGATACATATTTGAAAATAATAGAATAACGTTTTGTAGAATTTTTCTATCGGTTAGGGAAGTTATTATGGCTTTGGTGTGAGTGTGTTTTTGAACGAGATTGTTTCTAGAAAGTTCTAAAATTATGTTTGTATTTGTCCGTTAAGGAGGAACCGGAAGTATGTGGAACACATGGGGAAAATTTTGACATTCCTTATTTTAGCATGAAATGTATTAGGCACGTGGGTGGTTGAAGTCTTAGATATGTGTTTTTCAACATGTGATAATGTGGTTTTGTTTTTTGGTGTGTGGTGTAGTTGAGTTGGTGTATTTTGTTAGTGGTGTATGTATATGGCCTCGTTTAGACTATCCGTATGCTTTGGTTTATTTTTGTGTATTTAATGGAAACTAAGTTCACACTTTAATTGGTGCGTAAAAGCGTAGTTTCAATATTTCCCGTATGTATATTGTCAGGCGGGCTACCACGTAAAAAATTCGCATCATCCGATTTTCACAAAACAGAGTTGCGAGTTTCGCATCTATTGGCACCGCGTAAGAAATTCGCATCCGAAATCAGTTTTGCCATATACTATTTCATATTTTGGCATAATTTTTCAATATTTTGGCATAATTTGTCAATCTTTTGGCATAATTTTTTATTTAAATATAAAAAATAATCAAATTTAAATGATCAAAGTAAAATAAAATGAATGAAATGAATAAAGCAATATTGAAAAATATTTACAATTTACTTTACGGATTTTTATTTTAATCATAAATAATAATAAATAACCTTTTCTTACAAAACACATAGTTATGTAACAATAATTAATAAATTAATAAGGCAATAACCAAAAGAATCACTTTAAAAATTAAAATTCGACATGTTAATTTTATGGCCATTAATCAACAAATTTTATTAACTTAATATTACAGACATTAATTAAGTATAACAATTGACCATTTTCATTTTGACTATGTAAATAAATATTTACACATTTTTCAATATCAATTATTATTCAAATAGTAATGCGAAACCCATTAATAATTTAACAATACTATAGTATTGTTAATTAATTATATTAATTTGAAAATTAATTGAAAATTAATATAAATTATAATTAAATTATAAATTATTTTAATATAAATTATATTAAAATATTCATAATTTTCAAAAACAATAGAAAAATAACCGTCAATGTGAAAAGGCAACATTTTTTTGAGAAACGCCGCGCTTGGAAAAGGCAACATTTTTTTGAGAAACGAGTACACCATTGATTAAGAATGACTTTAGACCGCGCGGCCTAAAGTCATTTTAGAAAATGACTTTAGACCGCCTACATTTTGTTCTACGCGGCCAAAGTCACGCGCCCTAAAGTCTATGCCCCTGCTGGCGGCTAGCGCGAAACAAAAAAAAGCCAGCGTCGAGTTTCAACAATGTTGGAAATTTTACGCCAGCGCTAGGCAATGGTGCTAAAATTTTGTTAATTTGTTTAGCATTATTAGTTTGTTGTATCATATTTGATACATATCGATAAAAAATTTATTAGCTTAAAGACTTTTGAATCTTATTTGGGACAATCATAGTTCCCATGAAAAACCTGTTAACTATGGTTTTATGTTCTTAGAAACTGCAATTTACAAAAATCCTTCTTTACAGGACATCAAAATTAATAACCAAAAAATCCGATTAATGGAAGTGCTTAAATAAGTTATAAAATTCTAAATTTTTTGTTTCGTTAAAAAATAAAATTTTGGGTCGGTAAGGGTTAAATACAACAGACTTTTAAACTTGTATTAAAAACTTTTTCCTCTAATATTATTTTGACTTTTTCATATATTTTTACCGCCAGCATTGTGTTTATTTTAGCTTGAACGCTAAGGAAATAAAGCTACAACTAACACAAGCATTGTGTTTGGCCCTTTACGTTAAATCTTTAAGAAAATGTTAAGTTTACGAACGCCGGAGTAGTTACGGAATTTTCGTACAAAAACGAAACTTTGGCGTACACATAGATTGTATATACGCTAAATTTAGAACGAAAAAACAATGTTAACGTAAAGTTATTTTTCCAATCTATTTGTGGTCAAATTTAAATCTTCAAGAAAATGTTAAGCTTACGAACGATGGAGTAGTTACGAAATTTTCGAACCAAAATGTAACGTTGGCGTACACATAAAATGTATATTATGCTAATTTTGGAACGAATTATATTCATGAAATTAATATAGATATTTACATATATATATATACTACATAAATTAATCATAATTGAATCATGATATTTTTATTTATCTTAAGCTTTGTTTATGTTAAAGTTAAGCTTTGTTTATGTTAAAATCAATTAACTTTTGTTTATATTATTCAGAATCATATTAATGTAAAGGATTCTTATTTATTTCCTATTTCACAATTATTAAGAATATTTCAAATTTTAATTGAATCATTGTTTTAATCAATAAAAGCATAAATATCTAGATTGTTCTAAAATATTTAAAAACATAATTGTTTATATACAGCTGTGAACATTAAAATAGCGAAACTGTAGCATTATTAAAATACTAATATTTGTTATAATTTTGTGCCATTATAAAGTTAGAATTGAAATAATTAATTTTCGGATACAATTTTTAAATTACTTAATAAAAAACATTTCAATGAAGAATACTTTTTGTTCAGCTCAAAGCAAATCTGAATTTTATTTAACCATTTTTTCACCACTACTGCTATTTTCATTTTCGCAACTGTAAGAATCCTATAAATACAGAAGAATCATAAAAATATGTTGTATTCTAATTTAGACTTTTTGAAGTTATCAGTTTATTTCTTTTAATAAAGTATTCAAACTTTTGAAGTAATCAGTTTATTTTCATTTAATAAAGTACTAGAAAGGAGTATCATTATTGAAGGAGTATCATTACAGTCGGTAGGATAGTTAAGAAAATCCATCGAGGATAATTCTGCTATCTAAATAGTTAATAACTAAAAAAGAATCTAATAATAAACTAATAAAAAAAAAGTGAAATTTATTTTATTAAAAAATTTTAGAATCCATCGAGGATATCTAAAAAATAATAATATATTTAAAAAGAAAAATATATATACAAAAGTATATAAAAATATATACATATATAAACATATATAAAATATATATAAAAATATATATACATATAAAATTTTTATTAAATTTATTGTTAAAAACACAAAAAATTTACATTTAAAACTAAAATAATAAGAAAATAATAATATATATATAAAAAAAAAATCTCAAAAAAAAAATGTTTTTATAAATAAAATAAATAATATCAGTGTATTGTCCAGATGAAAAATATGCAATTATCAGTACTGTAAGTTAATTTTTTCAATATTATATATTAAAAGAAAAAATCTTATGTCAACATCCTCAAATGAAAATAATTTAAATTCCGAATTAGTTAAGTTAATTACAAATATCGAAAATTTAAATATAAAAGATAATAAAAGTAATTCTTTAATTGAGGACAAAATATTAAATTACACTATGGCAAATTCAACATTCTTGAAAGTGCACGCGGATACCATCCCTGAATTTGATGGTGATATCAATGAATTGAGTTTTTTTATTGAAAGCATTGATAGTATTGTAGACGGTTTTTTTTGACAAAGTTAATGTAGAAAATATACAAAATAAATTAATATTTCGAACAATTATTAGCAAATTAAAAGGCCCTGCTAGAGAGGTCATAAATATTAGTGATTGTTCCAATATTTCAGAATTCAAAATTGAACTTATTCGAAATTTTAGTGATCCAAGAGACGAAACTTCTTTATCATTCGATTTAAATAATTTAAGACAAAACCTAAATGAAAATCCTTTTCAGTTCCATGACAGAGTTAGGAAATTATTAAACCCAATTTCAAATTATTTATCTATCCATGAAGACCAACCTGTTAATCGTAAATTTAAATTACATATGTATACTCGCCAGGCTCTGCAAGTATTTTTGGCAGGTTTAAGAAATCCATATGGTTTAATGTTACGGACAAGACAACCAGATACTTTATTAGATGCTGTTAATTTTAGATCGCAGCAATATTTTTTGATACGGTCTTTTGTTCATATAAAATAAAGATTCGCTTTAATTTACCATACACTTTTATTAAATGTCACAAAACAAATATATAAAAACTTATCACAACATTTATTTACAATCTACAAAATTATTCTCGATACCAAAATATTATTCAAACAAAATTACACACGATACAAAATTTATTCTCGAAAATTACAAGTCAAAATTATATTAATTACTCAATGAATATGAATTGCACAAAATAAAATCGACTATAAAGCTGGACAACTAAAAAACGAAAAAATAATAATAATCAAATATATCACAAACAAAAAAGATTCACATTCTCATATATTACTGTAACATTATCATAAAAAAAAATACACCTTCAATAATGGAATGCTCAACGGGTTGATTAAAGAACAAAATTCAACTAGAACAGCTCTTAGTCATTTAATTCAGCAAATTACTAGACAATCTTCGGAACAACATTCGCGACAACATTATGAATTAAGAATCAAAAATGTTAACACTTATTGGTCAACTATTACAGATCTGAATCTATCCATATGGGAACTACTAGATTTAGATTCTGGACATCCAGAGTATTCTATGGACGAATATTACAAAATGGAAGATTTAGTCAACGACACGGTTCTTAAATTATCAGAAGATCGTGCACGCACCACATCGTGTAATGAAAATCAAAATAATAATTGTCATCATAACCAACAATCACAAATCAAATTACCAAAAATTACTTTGCCAGTTTTTGATGGGGATTATCTGAAATGGGACCAGTTTTACGATATATATACACAGATGGTGCACAACTCAACAATGACCAATTCTGAAAAGATGTTCTATTAAACAAATAATTTAGTTGGTGAAGCTAAAACATTAGTACAACATCTACCAGTATCGAACGAAAATTATACGTCAGCATGGACAATTTTGAAAAATCGATAAAACAATACAAGAATCCTGATTAACGCATTATTACACAAGTTATTATCGCAACCAACTATTCACCATGAATCTGCACAAGCAATCAAATCATTGCACGATGTTACCACTGAATGTGTATTGGGACTACAAAACAAAAATATTCCAGTGGAGTTTTGGGACGCCATACTCCTATACCTGCTGATAAAAAAATTAGATAGAAACACACATATTTTGTATGAGCAGTCGTTGACAAACCCCAGAGATCCTCAACAACTAAAGGGATTATTTGATTTCTTGGAATTGCGGTTCCAGTCTTTAGAAGTGTTAGGTCCAAATGGACAAAGCCACTTGGACAAATCTAAAGGTAGTATTCCAAAGACATAATAATACAAAATCTTCTTTTCTAATTTCAGCGCAAAGCAGGTGTAAACTGTGCCATCAAGAACATCAAGTGTTTTCTTGTTCAAAATTTCTGGAGCTTACACCTGCAACACGTTTAAAAAAGCTCAAGGATCTGAAATTATGTATCAATTGTTTGAAGGATGGTCATCTGTCATCAAGCTGCTCTTCAGGAAATTGCAGAAAATGTACTTTCAAGCACAATATATTAGTACATGATGCATTCGGTTCATCCAACCAGCAGCATTCAAGATCAAGCAGTCGTCAGTCCAAAGTACACACACCGCAACAGCAGCAATCAACAAGTGAATCATCTAATTCAAAAGCAACAGTAGCCGCAGGTTCAGGCATATCACATGTATTTCTAGCAACAGCTATACTTGAAGTGCATAATCTTTTTGGACAACCTATAGAATGTCGCGCACTTCTAGATTCAGGTTAATTTAATTACATCCAGATTATTTAAAAAATTGGGGTTAAAATTCAATGAGGGTGAGTTAAATATTACGGGTATTGGTGGTTCGCAACAGTTAGCTCATAAACGCACAAATATAATGGTACAATCAAAATGTACGAACTATTCTAAAACAATCGAAGTATTTGTACTGGACAAAATAATTGAAGATCAGCCAAGTAACAATATTTCATCAAGAAATTGGTCAGTGCCAAGTAACATTACACTGGCAGATCCAAACTTTTACAAAAAACAAGGTATAGATTTGTTGATAGGTGCTGAAATTTATAGTGAATTGATGATGGTTGGTCAAACGTCAATTGGAAGAACGAGCACTTGCCCAACGTTGCAAAAAACAGTATTTGGCTGGGTGGTGCTTGGGAAAGTTGAGGACGTCAGAGGGTCATCACAATTCTGTGGAATCAATACGTTAGATGAACAGCTTGAAAGATTTTGGCAATTAGACGAGATCCCTACAGATGGAACAATATTATCTCCAACCGAAAAAAAATGTGAGAGTTTCTTTAAAAATACAACATATAGAGATTATTCTGGGAAATTTGTAGTAATACTGCCATTCAAGGAGGATCCCATGCGACTCGGATCGTCTAAAGAAACAGCAAAACGGAGATTTCTGGCACTTGAAAGAAAACTGACTAAAAATACGAATTTACGAGATGAATATGTCAAATTCATGAAGGAATACGAAAGTGTGGGTCACATGAAGCTCGTATCTGAAAGCGACATCACACAGCCACATTACTTTATTCCACATCATTGTGTACTGAAACCTAGCAGCACTACCACAAAACTCAGGGTAGTATTTGATGCCTCATGTAAAACTCCAACAAACGTGTCACTCAATCAAATTTTACACAAAGGTCCGAAAATACAACAAGACGTTTTTGATGTCCTTATTCGGTTTCGTCAATATAAATATGTTTTCACTAGCGATATAGAGAAAATGTATAGACAAATTTTTGTGGATGACAAAGATCTCGATTTTCAACTCATTTTTTGGCGAAATGAACCTCAAGAAAAGCTCAGCATCTACAAACTGAAGACGGTCACGTATGGGACCACCTCAGCTCCGTATATTGCGATTAAATGTTTACAATCGCTAGGAGTGAGAACAGAATCTAAATATCCGCTGGCTTCACAAATGGTTAAGACAGATTTTTATGTTGACGACCTGATGTCTGGAAGTGATGATTTGACACAAGCTGTTACGAAGCAATCACAGGTAATTTGTTTGTTAAAGTCCGCAGGTTTGAAATTACGCAAAAGGTGTGCAAATGATAAGTTACTGTTGAAAAACATTCCACCAGAAGATATTGAGCGGTCGTTGGATCTAGCTGAGGCAGGGATCCAAGTTTAGATATAATTGCTATAAAGACAACGTGGAATGAGCAGAAGAGAGTGACCAAACGTACGGTATTATCAGATGTGGCACATATCTTTGATCCCATAGGTCTGGTTCTGGTTAGTCCAGTTGTAATCACAGCGAAGATATTTGTCCAAGAGTTATGGAAGCAAAAATTTGAGTGGGATGCATCTCTTCCAATGAATCTTCACACCAAGTGGCAAAATTTAAAGTACCTTGACAACATCGTCATCCCAAGGCATACACGCACTTCGAAAGTATGTATAGAAAGTCAACTTCATATATTCTCAGACGCATCTGAGCATGCTTTTGGTGCAGCAGTCTACATAAGATCGGTAGATGAATATCATAACGTGTGTGTCAGACTATTATGCTCGGAATCAAGAGTAGCGCCAGCCAAAATAGTAACCATTCCCAGGTTAGAACTTCAAGCAGCTAAACTCGCATCTGAATTGTGTGAACGAGTACAAAATACGTTACATTTCAATACCGCGAATATATACTACTGGACTGACTCTGAGATAGTTCTACATTGGTTGAATTCGGAATCATCATCGTTCCAAACATTCGTCGCCAATCGCATATCATATATTCAACGTCACACCATAATTAATAATTGGAGACATGTATGTACGAAGCAAAATCCGGCTGACTATATTTCTAGGGGAGTGTATCCAGAACATCTCCAAAATCTAAACATGTGGTTCCTTGGTCCAGAATTTTTACGAAACCCATCATCAGACTGGCCAGGTAAATTCAAAATGAAGGTCGAAGTAGTGATAGAGAAGAAGCAACAAAAATCAGTTTTAATTGTGTCAACAAATTTTGAGCATTTTATTTATAAACTTAATCATAAAAATTCTTTTAGCATTTTATTACGAACTACAGCATACATCTTGCGATTTATAACCAATTCCACAGTTACCAAAGAAGAAAAGCGAACTTCGTTTCTGTTAATGTCAGAAATAAAACAATCAATGGTGATAATTATAAAACAAATGCAAGAGGGTAGTTTTACAGAGGAAATAAAATGTCTTAAAAGAGCTGGACAACTCGAGAGCAACAACCGTATCGCCAACCTCACACCGTTTTTGGACGAAAATGGTGTTTTGAGAGTTGGCGGTAGAGTGGAGGCTGCAAACTTGCCATTTGATGCGAAGCACCCAATGGTACTTCCATCAAATCATCAATTTACGAAACTAATAATGATTGAGCTTCATAACCAACATCATCATGTTGGAGCGCAGACGGTGTTAGCTATAACCAGACAACGATATTGGCCAATCAGAGGGAAAATTCTCGCAAATTCAGTGGTTCATAATTGCATAAAATGCTTCAAGACAAAGCCAAAACCGATGACACAATTAATGGGCAATTTACCACCTTCAAGAGTAGAACCTGGCCGTCCATTTATTAATGCAGTTGTCGACTTTGCCGGGCCAATTTGGACCCATTTTAAAATTCGAGGTAAGCGACCAATAAAGTCCTACATTGCAGTGTTTTGTTGTTTTTCCACCAAGGCGGTACATTTGGAGATCGTATCAGACCTCTCATCAGATGGATTTATCGGCGCATTGAAGCAATTCTGGAGCAGAAGAGGACATTCCAGAAAAATATTTTGCGATAATGCCACTAATTTTGTCGGAGCTCAGAACCAGCTACATGAATTATATGAAGTATTCAACAAAAGACTACATCAGGAGAAAATTTATTCAGAATGTCTTCACCGTGGTATAGCGTTTGTATTTATTCCTCCTAGAGCTCCACATTTCGAAATTGAAATTGAAGCGATTCTTAATTCCAGACCAATAACACCTATGTCGTCTGATGCCAACGATTTTACAGCATTAACACCTGGACATCTTCTTATTGGGGATCACATCACTGCCATAATTGATCCTGACACCACCTCATTAAACGTAAACATTCTGACCAGATGGAAGCTGGTAAGATACTTGAAACAGCAGTTTTGGCAAAGGTGGCAGCAAGAGTATTTAAGTACGCTACAACAACGGTACAAATGGAAGGTCAAGAGCGATAATGCTGAACCTGGGTTAATGGTTATAGTAAAGGAAGATAATCTGCCTCCCACCCAGTGGAAACTTGGTCGGATCGTGAAAACATACAAAGGTAAAGATAATTTAACTAGGGTAGCAGATGTTAAAACGTCATCAGAGTTGTACAAACGACCGATTCACAAACTTTGTCCTCTACCGCTTGATGATGCAACCGCAAATGAGCAGCCAGAAAACAGTTCTACAGATTTGAAAAAGACAACAATTCTACTAGATTCTAGATTTTGAAAAAGACAACAAAAAAAAAGGTTCAAATATAATTTTTTGTAATACTAAGAATTATGTGCTCAAAACAGAAACTATGTTCTCACAAGTAAAGCGCTAAATTGACACATTTCATTATTGAAGGTGTATTTTTTTTTGTTTGCCGTTTGACGGTTTTGGCTAATCAGCATATTAATTTTATACAAATTATAAATGTTAAATGATATACAATGAAATTACAGTGAAGCGCTAAAGTACAATGTACACAATATCATTATTGAAATTATAATGTTATTATGTGGTATTGAGTTAATGATACCCATATTGATTTGCTACGCTGTATAGCAATTGCTATATATTTGTACATGTAGAATATATGAAAATGTGAATATTTTATAGTTAATTTAAATTTGTTTAATATATTATTTGATATAATGAATTTATAATTGAATATTACATTTCGTACAAATATCTATGGAAATTTGTCCAGATGCAGTCAATTTTATAAGACAAGAAGAAAATATTAGATACTTACAAAACGGAAATAATAATGTAACAAATCAGAAAAAAATGTCTCCTAAACCTCAATTAATTGCTATAAATAATAGAAATACAAGGTTTGAAAGACCACATTACTATAACAATTCATTTTTACCCCAAAATTCTAATTTTCAAAATAAACAAAATTTTCCAACAGGACCAATTCATATACAACCTAGACAAAATATTCCGATAAGAAAATTCCCCACAAATCAACAAGTATTTGGTAAACCACAAAATGTTTGGAAACCAAAACCTGTACTTAACCAAGAAAAACCAACACCTATGAGTACATCAACAAGACAAACCGATACAGTTCGCAAACCAATTAATCTCTACTTCAAAATGGTATTCTGAAGAACTTTTTAATACTGAACAACTTTCTCTTCCAAAAGAAATTAATCCAATAATTCCAGAAAATCAAGTATGTCCAAGTAATCAAGAATTTGATTATGAATACAGTGAAGGAAATTCCGAGGAAATCAATAATAATGAAGAATATCAGGATTTTATTCTGGACAGGGAATCAAACGAAATAACATAGTAGAATTTCATAATATTAATGAAAAAAAAAATTTACCATTTATATCTATAAAAAATCCACCCTTGAAATTATTAATTGATACCGGTTCAACTAAATCATTTCTTTCTCTGGAAATTGTCGATAAATACTTTAAAAAATATAAAAAATACAATCCTTTTATTGTATCAACTTCTTTTGCTTCATCTAAACACGATTTTTCAATTTCAATCAAAGCTTTTAAAGAATTTAATGTTAATGAAAACTTAGAATTTTATTGTTATAAACTTCATAATATATTTGATGGCTTATTAGGTACAGACATATTAGAAAAATTGAAAGCACATATTTCATTCCCAAGAAGCCTACTCACAACACCATATGTGGAAATTCCTATTCAAAAAATGGAAAGTAATCCTAAACTTTTATTACAAAAATTAATTCCAAGTAAAACCATTTCTAAAATCAAAATACCAGTTACTATTAAATCCGGTGATATTATTGTTCCACAACAAAATATACGAAATTGTATTATACCCGAAATTATAACTACAGCAGAAAATGGATGGGCTATTGTGGAAATTCATAATAATTTATTAATAGATATAGATATTACAATTATATATCCTATAAAAGTAACTCTAATTGATAATAATTTCGAATATTATCATATAGATATTCCAGAAACAGATAATTATAAGAACCCACATGATATTGCAAATTTAATAAGAACAGATCACATGAATGCAGAAGAAAAAAATAATATTATTTCTCTTTGTAGAAAATATTCTGATATATTTCATTTAGATGAAAATAATTTAATATTTACAAATCAAATTAAACATAAAATTCAAACTCATGACGAAATACCTGTTCACCAGAAAAATTATCGTTATCCTTTTATCCACAAACCTGAAGTTAATTCTCAAATACAAAAAATGTTAAAACAAGGTATAATAAGACCAAGTAGTTCACCTTGGTCTTCTTCTATTTGGGTAGTTCCTAAAAAACCAGATGCTTCTGGAAAGAAAAAGTGGCGCATTGTAAAAGATTACCGAAAATTAAACGGAAAAACAATTGATGATAGATACCCTATCCCTAATATTACAGATGTTCTTGATAAATTAGGCAAATGCAATTATTTTTCTACCCTAGATCTTGCTAGTGGCTTTCATCAAATTGAAATGCAAAAAGAAGATATACAAAAAACAGCCTTTAATGTTGAAAACGGTCATTATGAATTTTTAAGAATGCCCTTTGGTCTTAAAAATGCACCAGCTACCTTTCAAAGAGTAATGGATAATATATTAAGAGGATTACAAAATAAAATATGTTTAGTTTATTTAGATGATATAATAATATTTTCCAGTTCTTTACACGAACATATGATTAATTTAAAACAAGTCTTCCAAAGATTACGAGAAACCAATTTTAAAATTCAACTCGATAAATCTGAATTTTTAAAAAAAGAAACAGCATATTTTGGACACGTTATTACTACAGATGGAATTAAACCAAATCCCGATAAAATAGAATGTATCAAAAAATTTCCAATTCCAAAAACTACTAAAGAAATAAAAAGTTTTTTAGGTCTCTTAGGTTATTATAGAAAGTTTATTCCTGATTTTGCTAAAATTACTAAACCCATGACTAGTTGTTTAAAAAAGGGAGTAAAAATAGATTTTAACCCACAATATATTCAATGTTTTGAAACATGCAAAGAACTCTTATCGAATGAACCAATTCTCCAATATCCTGATTTTTCTGAAAAATTCAATTTAACAACTGATGCAAGTCAATTTGCTATTGGCGCGGTGTTGTCACAAGGACCAATAGGTTCTGATAAACCAATTGCGTATGCTTCTAGAACTCTTAATCAAGCAGAACAAAATTATAGTACAATAGAAAGAGAACTCTTAGCAATTGTGTGGGCAACTAAATATTTTCGTCCATATTTATATGGTCAAAAATTTACTATTTACACAGATCATAAACCTTTGCATTGGTTATTTTCTATTAAAGATCCAAATGCAAGATTAACTAGATGGAGACTTAAACTTGATGAATTCGATTATACAATAATATATAAAAAAGGAACATTAAATAGTAATGCAGATGCATTATCACGTATTAAAATAAATGAAGTCAATGTGAATACAGTTGATAATATTGGTCAAATTAACGATAATGAATCCATAATAGGTAATATAAATGAAGATCCGAATATAAATGACGTAGAAGATTATGAAACAGTACATACTAGTCTAGAAAATCCATTATTAGAAATTCCAATATCAGAAACTCCAATAAATTATTTCAAAAATCATCTTATTTTTAAAATAGTATTTTATAATCCAAAACCACCAAAAATAATTCAACTTTTTGGAGATCGAATTAGAACTACTATTGAAATTTCTACAAATAATTTTGAATCCGAAATCATAGCAATTTTCAAAGAATTTTCCATAACAAACAAAAAATATGCATTTCAAATTGATAAATTTGAATTTTATCCAAGATTTTGTCGAATAAAAATAATCTCAAAAAACCATTATTTAATCAGAGAAATATTTACCACAGGTATCTTCTTCTAATACTCATGCCGATATTCCCGGCAATGGAAATTAAAATAACTAATCTTAAATCAAACCCAGGAATATTACCATTTAGATTAGAAAAGGCAAAATTAAAGAAAATTGATCATATATTTATTCATTATTTCGATTTAGAACCAATCGAAATATAATTATCCAATATAATAAAACAAAATGAATATATTAAAGCATCCTTTATAGTAAAACCAATGTATTCTGCAGAAATTAAAAACCTTCAGAATCTCATAGATATCCAAATAAAAAATGCGAAAGATAAATTATATACCTTATTTCCACATTATAGAACAAAAAGAGGTTTATTTGATGGAATAGGAACAGCAATAAAATTCTTGTCAGGAAATTTAGATGTTAAGACGGTGAAAGATATAATAACGCAATTCGTACTTTGACTGACAATCAAAATAACATAGCACAAACACTAAATAAGCAAATATCACTAAATACAAGAAACATAGAAGAATATGATAAAATTTTAAATGTGATTAAACATAATATTGAATTAATTACAAAAAAAGTTAATAAAGGAATAGTTACCAAAATTAATGATGATTTTGACCTCAATAGATATATTTTTGCTCGAGATGCACTCAGTGAAATAAATATGATAATTAATATAGTCATTGATAAATTAAACAATATAGAAAACGCAATAGCATTTTCAAGATTGAAAATAATGCATAATAGTGTATTAAAAATTGAAGATTTAGAGTATATGATAGAAAAACTAATGAAACATTATTCTATTAAAGAATTATTTTTTGGAAATAATACAGAAAAAATTCATAATTATTACAATATTATTGATCTTGATTATTATTAAAAAGAATTGTTTTTATAATACACTTTCCAATTGTATATTCCGAAACATTTTCCTATTATTCATTATATCCTATTCCTACTAAAAAAAATACAATCCTAATTCCTAATAAACATTATTTAATATTGGGAAATGAGAATTATCAGTACGAAGACCACAGTTGCAGAAAAATTTATGAAACATATTATTGCACTGATGAATTTCAATTAAATAAAATTAAAACAAAAGATTGCATAAATGAGATTCTACAATTACAAAATAACAAATTATCTATTTGTAAGCAAATTCCTGTAATAATAAAAAATAATATAATTGAACAAATAAATGCAGAATATTACATAACTATTTTTCTTAATGAAACAAAAATAAAATTAAATTGTGAAAAGACTGTTTTCACTTCATTAAAAGGTGTTTTCATAATTCAAATACCAACAAATTGCAGTTTTGAGACAGCAAATGAAATTTATAGTAATAATGAAGATATTTTAATTAGTCAACCATTACTGTTACCGGATGTAATTGTTCCAGAAATTAAAGAAGAAATACGAAATTTAATATTAAATAATATATCATTACTTAAAATTCGAGAACTACGAGAAGAACAAGAAAGAATCCGTTTGGAAACTCTAAAACATGTTCCTAATATATATTATACAACTTGGATCAACTATGCAATTATTTCATTCATAATTGTTATTATAATTACAATAATATTAAAAAGATTATTTAATAAAAGAAAAACTTTCGAAATACATACAAATAATGGTAGTACACCTAAAGTACGAGAATTGCCTGAAAAAGAAGAAACATTACATTTAGCATTTGATGAATAATTCACCATATATGGGTCTTTCTAAGAAAGGAGGAATTATATTCTTGAAATGAATATAGATATTTACATATATATATATATATACTACATAAATTAATCATAATTGAATCATGATATTTTTATTTATCTTAAGCTTTGTTTATGTTAAAGCTAAGCTTTGTTTATGTTAAAATCAATTAACTTTTGTTTATATTATTCAGAATCATATTAATGTAAAGGATTCTTATTTATTTCCTATTTCACAATTATTAAGATTATTTCAAATTTTAATTGAATCATTGTTTTAATCAATAAAAGCATAAATATCTAGATCAGCGGTCGGCAAACTTATCTCGAAAGAGGCCAAAATGACAATTTTATAAATATGAACGGGCCAGTAACTAAAAAAATTTTAACGACTTATTTTTTTTTAAATATATGGGTTAAGTTTTAGTTTATATCAGAAAAGTCTTGTCTGAACGTTCCCTTTTGAAAAGAAACGTCAATTTCAAATATCAAAAATTTCTACAGCTGGTGTTTTTTAGTAGGGGTGGGAAGAGAAATCTTAAAAATAAATTTATTTTTCATGATCGTCCGTGTCAGCTCTCAGAATAATAAAAAGAAAACAAATAAGAAAAATAAGAATTTATGTTTTTTTTAAATATTTATTATTATAAAAAGTAAAAGTTAATTAACGAAATTATAATTTTTAATTCAAATTAAAATTAAACAAAACGATAATAAAAATATAAAACTTAACAAAACTTTCAGACAATTAAAAAATTTGTATTAAATTTGTATTAAAAATCCTAGCTTATTATTATTATTTCTGGGGATAAATAAATCATTATTATTTCTGGGGATAAATATAAAGTTTTTAATAATTATATCAAATTTTATATTAATTAAAATTTCTCCTAACCTAAATCTTCACAGAATTTTAAATTTCAAACGTTTTACAAAAAATTCGAACACAAATGAAAATGAATGTCAGAAATGTATAAATATGACAGATAATCCAGTAAGCAAAACAAAGATAACCGAGTGAGCAATGAAATTCAATCAACCAGAAGGAAATCAAGATTGAAATTTTACACCCAGTAAACAAGAGTAACTTAAAATTGCAACATAATATTCCGAATTTTAAAAATTAAAATTCTCATCTGATTCAAACAAAAAATAAATAAAATATCAAAATAAATTTTCGTTTTTCTTAACGAGCTTGATTTGTTTTCAATTAATAATGAGTGCGCCGCATGAAAAAGCAAGAAGGGCCGCATACGGCCCGCGGGCAGTAGTTTGCCGAACCCTGATCTAGATTGTTCTAAAATATTTAAAAACATAATTGTTTATATAAGAATCCTATAAATACAGAAGAATCATAAAAATATGTTGTATTCTAATTTAGACTTTTTGAAGTAATCAGTTTATTTCATTTAATAAAGTATTCAAACTTTTGAAGTAATCAGTTTATTTTCATTTAATAAAGTACTAGAAAGGAGTATCATTATTTGTTTTAATTATAAATTAAAAACAAATAATTATAATTAACGAGAAGCAGTGTTTACGGATAAGTATTTTTCCAATCTATTTGTGGTTTACGTAAAATCTTTAAAAAATTGTTAAGTTTACGAACGCCGGAAGAGTAAGGAAATTTCAATGTTTATGTAAGGTTTTTTCAAATGTTTGTAGTTTTCGTCAAATTTTTTACGGAAATGTTAAATTTACGAACTTCTAAAATTTACGAAATTTTCGAACCAAAATGTGAGGTTTGAGTACACATAAGTTGTATACGCTAAATTCAGAACGAATTTCATTGTTTATGTAAAGTTTTTTCAAATATTTGTGGTTTTCATTAAATCTATAAGAAAAAGTTAAGTTTACGAACGCCGGAAAGTATAATATAAAGTGTATACGCTAAATTTAGAACGAAATAGCAATGTTAACGTAAAGTTAGTTTTCCAATCTATTTGTGGTCGTCGTCTAAATTTAAATTAGCTTCTTTATCTATATTATATTGGTAATTAATATCACTATATACATTTTGTGTAATCACAATCAAAAATTTTATACTTCAGTCTCAAAACTTCAGTTTCATCTTCTTCCACGTTGGAACTTCTAGCAGTATGTAGTAGAATTTAATGTCTTCCTGAAATGAAAATATTGAAAAAAGGGAAATTAAACGAGAAAAAAAATATACAACATATATACAATATAATAAAAAAATTTAAAGAAGAAAAAAGTTTAGTAGCTTAGCTAAGCTATTTCACTTTTTGGCGACCAGCATTTTTAACATTTCTATGAGTAAATTCTTAAGATAGAAGAACCAGTGGTTTTAAGTAATTCTCTTATTAACCTGCATTAATAACATTATTTTATCAGATAAATCTTGTATCAAGATTCACGGAAATGGTTTCTAATTAATTTTATAAGATGTGGTGCTTTCACCCATATTTTTATTTCATTTTTATCTTTTGGAAAGCTGAAGAATTTTATATTTTTAAAATTCTTTCTTTTTTTCCAGCTCACAACACAATATCTCATTTTTAAAAGTTATAATTAAAAAACACAACACAATTTTATCTTATAAAAATATATTATTTTTTCAATCCTGTTCTCAATTTTCCCCTTATTAATTAATACAGGGTGGGGCACGAATGTTGCTACAAAAACAAATGTGAATATTTCTGTTATTTTTAATTTTCTAAAAATTTTTTTTTTTAGAATAAAAGGTGGTACATAATTTTTTTTAAATGAATAGGATTGAAGAAAAACGATTCAGAACAAACACAGCAAAACTTTAAACACACTAGCAAAAAATACAACATCTCGTTTGCACATAACCCAATTCAAAAAAATAAGGACAGATGTATGGTACACAAACACTAAAACAAAATTATTATCAAACCAACTTAACCATGTGTAACACATTTAACACAAGTGTAACATATGCGAAAAAATCATATTATCATACGCCAATAACCAAAACATCAAAAACCAAATTAAACAAAACTATAATACACGTTTCATAAATACAGGACATAACAGAACCGAAAAATTCACCATAGTAAAGAAAGATATCCAATTCAAAGACGAATAAAAATACATGAGTATTATTGAACAAAGCTACATAAAAAAAAGGAATCACGATTATAAAAACAGACTCCACCTCACGCCATTAATGGGAAAATTTGAACCTTATTTATAAATAATTAAAAATACATCACTAAAAACAACATTAAACCAAAGAAAATGAAACGTAAAGAAGAATGCTCAAAAACCAATTAAACTCCCACATTAACATTATATATATATATATTAATAAAATTGTCACAACATAATGATAGCTAGAGATATTACTACATATACACACATATATACATTTTTAATAAGTTTTCTATATATAGAAAACAAATTTTTATATATATTAAAAAGGTAAAAGGTAGGCTGACAAGAAGTAAATATTGGCAAAAATGTAATCCTGGAACACCTAAAAAAGAATATACATTACACGGATGACATATATTTAACATAAACATTCAATGTTGGCTACCACAGAATAAAAGCAAACGGGTACTCAAACAACTTTATAACAAAAACTATACAAAGACTGATAAATACTACTAACATCTTTGAAAATAATAACAAGATAAACACTATAATAGAAGTTTTAAAATCACACAACATCAATAACAAATTTATAAAATTAAACATATTCAAAAACCAAACAGAGCCTCGAAATACTCAATTCATCCTTACACACTATTCAGAACAAAAACAGGAAAACTTTAAACACACTAGCAAAAAATACAACATCTCGTTTAGCACATAACCCGATTCAAAAAAATAAGGACATATGTTTGGTGCACAAACACTAAAACAAAATTATTATCAAACCAACTTAACCATGTGTAACACATTTAACACAAGTGTAACATATGCGAAAAATCATATTATCATACGCCAATAACCAAAACATCAAAAACCAAATTAAACAAAACTATAATACACGTTTCATAAATACAGGACATAACAGAACCGAAAAATTCACCATAGTAAAGAAAGATATCCAATTCAAAGCCGAATAAAAATACATTAGTATTATTGAACAAAGCTACATAAAAAAAAGGAATCACGATTATCAAAACAGACTCCACCTCACGCCACTAATGGGAAAATTTGAACCTTATTTATAAATAATTAAAAATACATCACTAAAAACAACATTAAACCAAAGAAAATGAAACGTAAAGAAGAATGCTCAAAAACCAATTAAACTCCCACATTAACATTATATATATATATATTAATAAAATTGTCACAACATAATGATAGCTAGAGATATTACTACATATACACACATATATACATTTTTAATAAGTTTTCTATATATAGAAAACAAATTTTTATATATATTAAAAAGGTAAAAGGTAGGCTGACAAGAAGTAAATATTGGCAAAAATAAAAGTACCATAAAAAATTGTCACACATAACGTAATTAATTTCTTTACGACTAAAATTAAAGTTCTTATTATTTTAAAGTAAAAGACCATTTTTATGAAATAACACAAAATACATAAATATCCACAAAAAACTTGATAAAAAACCTGTTAACAAAAATAAACAAATAAAAAATTTAAAATTAAAAAATCAAATTTAAAACAATATAAATCCTCAATAGATAAGAAACTCTATAGATAATAGATAAGAATGCTTACATGGATCTTTTCATTGATAGTCAAATCATAACACAATTAAAAGTTACACAGTAAAGTAAAATGTAAAACTAAAAATAGTATAGATTCTCTTAGTAACCTATTTATTAAATTGATTAAAATTTCCTATAAAAGAGTTTGTAAAGAACCGTTTTTTAATAAAAAGGAAAAGTAGTATAAATTTTGAAAAATATATAAATAATTGTTTTTTTGAACATTTTTTTTAAAAATTTATTACAATGAAAACATCTATACCATAATTTAAGAAAAGTTATGTCAGCTAATAACCACACTATATGTATATTTATCATATTCAGATGTTAAATACTGTTGCGAAGTATATACACAAGTTGGTATAATCTTTAACAAAATACAAAATATAAAAAATCTTAAATTTTTTTTTAAAAAATGAAGGAATATCCTGAATTGCAGAGTATATGAATTTTGTGTTGTACATTGAAAAAATTTTTTACGTCAGTCATACATAATTATATAGATATTAACACAATCAAAAATCTGTACTGTAAAATCAACGTATTAAATAAAAACAAAGTATAACTTATCTAAGTATTTGACAAAATAGATTAAAAATCTGAAAAATTCTATTGTTTTTTAAAAAAAGGATTTGGTAAGTTATTTTTTTTTAAACAAATAAAACATGAAAAATCAATGGTCTGTTAAAAATAGTTTTTTAAATATAAAAAATATTTGGAAAAATGTTCTCTTTTAAAAAAGAGGTTTTTGTATAAAAAATAAAATGTGAAGTTTTTAAGATTGAAAAAATGTTTTTTCTAAATTAGTTTTTTTACAGCACAGGATAACATAATTAAAAGCCTCTTTGTGAAAACAAATAATTATAACATTCATATGGTAATTTAAGATAAATTGGTCCTAAAATCAAAAAGAAAATTTATATATATGTATGTACACATATATATATATATATATTTATGTTAATGTGTATGTATATAAAAACCTAGTTACATAAAAGTTAACAATTTCTCTCAACAAAAAATGTTTTTCTAATTAAAATAAATTGCTCAATCACAAAATACACGGGCCCTTAGCTACTTTAACCCAAATCAACTAACAAGCCTGAAACCATATCACTGAAACAAAATCTATAAAATAAGTAAATCACACATACTTTCACTTGAAAACAATACTAATTTCATTAAATTAAAAAATTAAACACAAACCATAACTGAAGACTGATTTTTAATCTTTTTTAATTTTATCTTATTTATTTTTAAATTTAGTTATATCTATTATTCTTGAATCATATATTTTATAATTACCGCAGGTAAAATATAAATAATAATGAAAACGGTATAATTAATTTTAACTTCAATAAATTCATATAAAAATAAATTAATTTGTTATATGAAACATAGTAATACGCATTTCTCTGTCCACAATAAAAGTTGCTATTGAATTTTCTTGTTATAATAATTAAAAATTAATAACTTTTGTACATTTCATACAAATTTTGTGTACATTTTGTAAACAAACTAGTACCTTATTATTTTATTTTATTTTATAACAGTACAATTTATTTTACTTTTTTTGTTGTTAGAACGGCAACTGTTTAAATTTTTCAAATTTATATGAAAAATACTTTTTGTTTGAAAAAACTGAAATTTATTAATTAAAAATTTGTGTTTGAAGAGAAATTAAGAGTGATAATTAAAAATTACTAAATTAATAGAGAAGTGGAATTATTAATCTTAAAATAAATATCAAGCGTAGTGTTTAATTATGTGAATACAAAACAAATCTTCATTCTACTGGAATATCTTCTTATAGGTGATTTATGATTATACAAATATATAAATTTAATTGGTAAAAACCATATTAAACTATTTCTTTAGACATAAGTTAAAGTTTATTTTAGAAAAGTTAATAATTTAAAAAAATATATTTTATATTTTTTTTGTGATGAAAATTTTAACCAATCAGAATTAGGCTAGGGCAGTTTTCAGTGACATGCGTTTTTCGTTTATGAGGGAGTGCGTTATAAATTATGAGCATAATTTTTATATAATTTTATTGTTTATTTTAACATTTCCAAAAAGAAAATAGCGAAATTATGCTTGGGAAAATAGTAAAGAAATAAATTAAGGAGATAATGGGAGCCAATATAGAAATTTTTTTAACAGAAATTGTTGTATTCAAAGAATTGAATTGTTAAATAAATATTAAAGTTCATGTTTATGAAATATTTTTTAAATAAAAAATCAAATTGTGATTAATAATATACAGTTTTATTAAAAATACTAATACTAATAGTTTTTAAAATATATTGCAGCCACTTGACCCCTTTATAACTCCTCTTTCTGCAATTATTCTACTTCAATGCTCAAACCAATATATTCTATATCTATATTATATAAAGAAAATTAAACATCTCTGTACCTACAAACAAAACTAACACTAAACATTATCGTATTAAAAACCGCAACTCATATTTGCAAAAGGAAAATAATTTAAATTAAACTTAAAAACATATACCTTAAACACACAAAAAATTAAGGATTCTTATAAATCCAGAAAAAAGCATCCACAATATACCTATACCACTCAAAATCAACAAAAAATACAACACATTAAAAAATAAAAAATAAAAATAACCCAAACAATTCACAACGAGACATGACAGTCTTATAAACCACTTCCGTGCTGACCACCACCAAATTATTTACTGGGTAACACAAAATGGCAATATTAAGGTTCAAACAAAAATAGTATTCGCGTGCATTGTGAGCGCAACTTAAATCTGATGGTAGACATATACCTATTATATGAAAATGCACTTCTACGCACCAATTCAAATGTGTACATAGTTTCTATTAATTGTAATTCTTCTCTACACGTTATCCCCAAATAAAAGAATATTCGATAGAATTTTTATCGAATTTCTCCCCGAGCAAAAATTAACCAAAGTATACGGACTTCCTCAAAACAGCCTCATATATTTTTTAAAAAAACGCGCTTTTTTTGTCCCCTTTTGAACTTACTTAATCTCACAAATCAACAAAAAAATACAATACAAAAAAAACACGACACCTATAAAAAACCATATGGAACTTCATGCTGACCATAAAATCATTATTTTATTTACTGCCATTTTGAATTAAAATCAGGAATTCAAAATGGCAGTAAATAAAATTAATAAATTAAAAATAACCCAAATAATTCACAACGAGACACAATTACAGGTAATCCACCACCAAAGTACTTACTGGGTAACACAAAATGGGAGTATTAAGGTGCATACAAATTTTAATCGCTTACATTGTGGACACACCCAAATGTCTGTTTTCCTTTGACAAAAATCAAAGTAATAAGATGCCCCAACTTAGGCCTCGCTTGCATTGTGGACGCACCCAAAATCGGATAACGGATATAATCCAAAATACAGTGAGTGTTTTCTTTTATTCATTCCGAATATTCCGAACGCGCCTAAAATGTCAAAAAACGTTCTTTTATTCATTATATTTATTCTATTCCTTCCATTCCATGTTCTTTTATTGACTCGGAATATTCCGAATACAATTTTTTCGTACTAAGTAGAAAGGTATAATAAAAGGAATATTCTTTATTCTAACCCCTAATTTTGAATGAAAAACATTTTTTTATAATTTGAACTTTACTATAATAATAAAAAATATGTTTTAAAACTATAATAATTTAAATTAATCCTAGCATATATAATTATATGAAAAAAAGAAAACAGTTAATTTTACAAATCAAAAAATATTCCATTTATTCTTTTCTCATTCTTTTAATCGAGTGCGTTTGGAATATTCTTCCGTGACGTCATCAATATTCTATACCTTCTATTCCTTCCACGGAATGAATAAAAGAAAACACTCAGTAACTGCAATGTTACGCACTAATTCAAGTGTGTACATGGTTCCTGTTATTTGAAGCTCAATACTACGCGTAACAACACTACACCCAAAAAAGAAAATAGAATTCCAAGAAAATTTCATTAAAATCCCAACCCGAGAAAAACTAACCCATTCAATATATAATAGATAGAATAACGCTTTGTAGAATTTTTCTACCTGTTAGGGAAGTTATTATGACTGGTGTGATTGTGTTTTTGAACGAGTGTTGTACTGGGTATTCTTCACCGCGTGAACCAAAATGCGTGGGTGGTGAAAATTAATGGTGTCATTAATGGGTAATTAATGGTGTAGTTAATGGTGTAATTAATGGGGGTAATTAATTGGTAATTAATGGCTTTTTAATGGTGTGATTAATGGGTGTTTTTAATGGGCGCTGTTAATTGGTGTTCTTAATGGCTATTCCTTAATGGCTGTTCTTAATGACTGCTCCTAGAGGGTGATTTTAATGGCTGTTCTTAATGGCTGCTGTTAGTGGCTACTCTTAGTGGCTGTTTTTAATGGCTGCTTTTAGTGGCTGCTCTTAGTGCCTATTTTTAATGGCTGTTCTTAATGGCTGTCGTGTGCTGCCGTGGTAATTAGGTCATCTGGTTATTGCTCTTTCGTCACCTGTGTATATGCCGTTACGCATGGTTAGTTTTGTCTTTCTCTGTTCTGTATTCTGCTACTTCCTGTAAGTGTAAATGGATTAGGGGCTTAGGGGTATTTGTCGTGTGGCTTGTGTATACTGTGTATACAGGTTTTTGCAAGTATGAGTGAGATTTAAATTATTTTGAAAAAAAGTAGTGACTTTGTTGGGGATTGATCTGGGTACGTTGTGTTTAATAAGTCAGCGCTCTACCCGTAAAGGAAAAACACCAACAACAATTTACTATGGATGATGACGTATTTTATCCAGCCTCTCAACAACAACTACAACTGAATAAATATCAATATAGAGATCAGGCTGACAAACAAATGGAAATTGATGATGATGGTGGAATGGATGAAGAGGAAGAGATCCAAAAACTTGCTTTAGAAGAAATATCACTTGATAAACCTTTAATCAGAAGATTATCAGCAAATAAAAATATAAGAATGTTTGATACAAACAAAGGCGACATAATTACAGTAGCATTACCTGACAAATCACATATAAATACAAGGCAAAGAGCTCAGTGGCTGTTTTTAATGGCTGCTCTTAGTGGCTGTTTTTAATGGCTGCTTTTAGTGGCTGCTCTTAGTGCCTGTTTTTAATGGCTGTTCTTAATGGAATAAGTTATTTTGAAAAAAAGTAGTGACTTTGTTGGGGATATTATTGGGGATATTATTCAAAAATTAATAGCAAGAATAGAAAATTTAAAAATACAAACATGATTCCATTTAAACACCCGTTTACGATGATTATAGCAGGCCCTTCGGGGTGTGGAAAGACAACTTTTGTATGCAATTTGATTAAACAGCATAAAAACTTAATTAAACCAAATATAACTAAAATAATTTCGTGTAACCCTGAATAAATGGCTGTGCCGAAAAACCTACCTTTTGCAAATACTGAATTTTTGAATAATATACCAGAGCAGATTAAAAATGAAAATGATGATAATATTTTAGTTGTGCTCGATGATTTAATGCTTGAAACTTACAATAAACAGGTGTGCGAACTGTTTACGAAGGGTTCACACCATAAAAATTTATCAATTATTTTATTAATACAAAATATTTTTCACCAAGGTAAATATTGTCGCGATATTTCTTTAAATGCTAAGTATTTAGTTTTATTTAAAAATCCCCGTGATAAATCGCAAATATTACCTTTAGCACGACAAATTTTTCCTGAGAAAACTCAAGATTTTGTAAGAGTATATAATGAGGCTACATCAATTCCACACGGCTATATTGTGTTAGACTTAACACAAAACGTTAATGAATTATATCGTGTACGTCATAATATTTTTGAAAAAAATTATTGTGTATGTTACTGCTCACCATATGATTTAAATAACAAAACATTTTGTGAAAAATATGAAACGATTGAAGAAAAACCGTCGTATATTACGATTGCTCAAAACTTCTAATAAAAAACTTCGAAGTAGTATTCTAAAGACATGTGACGATGATACTATAAAAGCTATTGACGAAATAATAATTAATACCTTAAATGGTAATAATAAAATATCAAGACACGTTTAAAAAAGCATAAAAACACACTAAGAAATCTAGCTTGCTCCAGAAGGAGTTTAAAAGTGAAACGAAAAATACTTATCCAAAAAGGAGGCTTCTTACCTGTTTTAATAGGTACTGTTTTATCAGGTATTATTGGTAAATTAATTAGCAGTTTTCAAACACAAAATGAATAATATGCAGCGAATGATTGTAATACCAACTGATGTTTTTATTAAATTGAAAAATGTATTAGATAATGATAAAAACTTGGATATATTAGATCAGAATATGAAAAAAGTCTTATATAGTAAAAATCTTGACAGCGTTCAGAAATGGTACATGTACAGGCAAAATTGAATGAAATATGGTAATCAAAAAAGAAGAGCGTCATTATTACCTACCCAATATGATAATTATAAACCGTTTGAGATAAAAGTTTCTTCGAAAAATGCAGAAATGCTCAAACAAAATTTAAATTATTAAAAAACAAAGAAATCCAAACCACACCGCCATATTTTGATAATATTAAACAACAATATGATGACACTTTTAATTTCGATCCCGTAAAGGAAAAACACCAACAACAATTTACTATAGATGATGACGTATTTTATCCAGCCTCTCAACAACAACTACAACTGAATAAATATCAATATAGAGATCAGGCTGACAAACAAATGGAAATTGATGATGATGGTGAGTGGATGAAGAGGAAGAGATCCAAAAACTTGCTTTAGAAGAAATATCACTTGATAAACGTTTAATCAGAAGATTATCCGCAAATAAAAATATAAGAATGTTTGAAACAAACAAAGACGACATAATTACAGTAGCATTACCTGACAAATCACATATAAATACAAGGCAACGAGCACACACAACTAATTCTTTTATAAGACAAAGCATTTTGTCACAATACCCAGAAGAGCGAAATCCAGTTAAACGAAAACTAACAATAATTTAACACCTTCTGAAGCATTTACTCGCGATCTGTTGCTACGAGAATTTGAAACAGAGGTTATGACTATCTTATTAAGTGACGATAGCTATAAAAATTCGGTTTATAAAACTGTTTCAGCACCAGATCAATTAAAACTTGTACGACTGTCAAAAACTTTTGATACAGAAAGTTATTTTTTAAATCATAGCTACACTATACTGGAATTGATGAAAGAACTATTTCAATAAAAAAAAGATATCAGTAATTACAAATTAGTAATTATCGACTATTTTAAACGAGCAATGGAAAAATATAATGATGAGAAAAGTGGCATGATAATGGTGTATATTGATATTATTCAACCAGTAATATTTGGTAATAAAAAATAAGGGCATTGCGCGCAATAAATATTAATAATTGTAGAAAGTTAAATAATACAGAATTTAAAAATATACAATATGTCCCTGAAGAAAAAAACATGTTTGAGACTATAGCTATAAAGATTTCTGATCAGTATGGTAAAGATATAAATTTTGTACCTAATTATTACCCCACAAAAATTGTATTACATTTTAAAAAATTTTAATAATAAAAACTATATAAATAAAAGAACACTATAAATTGTTGTTATTTTTTTTAAACATGCAGCGCGAATACATTAAATATTACTCATCGCAAGCTGGTGGTAATATAAATGAAATAGGACCACTATTACAAACACAACAGACAATCCAAAGAGGGCGTGGTCTTGGGAATTTATTTGCAAGTTTATTCCGTTATCTCAAACCATCATTAGTTTCAGGTTTTGATTTTCTTAAAGAAGAAGCTTTGCGAACAGGTGGTAATATTTTTTCTGATATAGTATCAGGAGCCAATCCAAAAGAAGCATTTCAAAATCAAGCTAAAGCAGGTATACAAAATTTAAGAACCACAGCAATAAATAAATTACATTCAATATACGGCAGTGGTAAAAAGAAAAGAAGTTATAAACGCATACAAAAACGTAAAAGTATAAAAAGGCGTGTAAAACGAAAATCGCATTTAATTGGTAAAAGGCGAAGAACAAAGAAAAGAAATAAAATTAAAAATCGAGAATATTAGATATTTTTAAATAAAAATGGCTGTCATTGAATGTATAAAGTCTGAATTGGATCTTTTCGCAACACCACCTATACAAACAGGTATATTGCATACAGAGGAAGTAGCATATAATCCATTAGCATCATTAGATGCCTCTCCTTCTACAATAGAATTTGTTGCACTTGGACATGGTGATACATATAGAGATCTTTCATCTACATACATAAAATTTAAAGTCCAGATATTAAAAAAAGATGGTAGCCAATGGAGTTCTAACGATAACATAGGAGCAGGTACTGATATAAAACCAGCACCTCAACCAAGCGTAATAAATAATTTAATGCACTCAATGATTAAACAAGTAAATGTTACACTTAATGGTAAAAATATAACTAGTTCTGATTCTTTCTACAATTATAAAAGTTATATATTGTCTTTATCAAACTACGGTAAAGATGCCAGCGAAACTCATTTAGAAAGTTCAGGATGGGTCTTAGACAAACCAAATATTTTAATAACACGGGCTCCAGAAATCGTCAAAAAATGTATAATAATTCTGCAATGGTAGAATTAATGGGTAAATTACATGTGGATTTTTTTAATACACCGACTCTGTTTTTAAATAATGTTGATGTGAGAATTTCATTAACTTTAGAAAAACAAGATTTTTTCTTATTTTTTAACGATACGGATGAAAGCCATTTGAAAATTCATGAAGCAACACTAAATATGAAACATGTCACAGTTAACCCGAATATTTTATTAGCACATAATACTATTCTTGGAAAAACGAATGCAAAATATCATTATAAAAGAGGAGAAGTAAAAACATTTACTGTAGCAGCAAATGCTTCTAATATATCACTCGATAATGTATTTATTGGTCAATTACCAAATATATTATTATTTTGTATGGTAAATAACGAAAATTTCAATGGAAAGAGATCAAAAAATCCATTTCATTTTGATCATCAGAATTTATATCAGTTTCAATTATACGTAAATGGCGTGCCGGTACCCAATTCTCCAATTGAAACAAAATTTTCCGACAGTGGTTGTAATACAAGAGCGTATTTAATTTTATTTAGGGGTACAGGAATACATCATTACGATAAAAGGCATCAAATTACAAAAGAGCTTTTTGGAAAAGGGTTTACAATTTTAGCTTTTGATTTATCTGCCGACGGGACCGGAAACGAGCAATGTCAAAGTCTCTTAAATCAAGGTACCATCAGAATTGAAGCAAAATTGAAATCTCCCCTGACATCAACATTAACATGTATTGTATACGGAGAGTTTGATGCATCTTTAGAAATCGATAAAAATCGAAAGGTTTACGCAAATTTATAAATAGCTGACATACCTAGTTTTATTTTTATTACACTACTGTACGTACAAGAAGTGACATTATAAAATGTTAAATATTAATACTCAACCGTCATATGCTTTGGTGGATATATCTTTTACCTGCGATAAAGTTCTTAATTTTGCACGTAAAATAAGCATCGCAGGAATTGAAGAATCAAATAAAACAGTACAATATGATTATAAATATTTATACCCGACAACAAAAACAACAGCAGAAAAACAAAAATTGCGCAACAAACGGAAATTTATACAACGACAACATAACTCAAATTTTAAATAAAAAATTAAATAAGTTTGCCATAATATTAGTAAATGGTAAAGCCAAAAAAGATTTTTTGGTCCAATATATAAAATGTAAATCGATAATTTATGATATTTCCAGAGTAATCGAACAGCATGAATACACAGCAGATCACAAAAATTCTTCAGAAGAATAAATACACACAAAAAAACCATTTTGTATTGTTGTTAATTCTGACCCTGATAACAAACCTGGATTACATTGGTTCGTATTAAACTTTCCGAAAAAGGGGTGTGCCGAATATTTCGATTCGTATGGAAATCAAACAAAAAAAAAAATATTATAAACAAAATTAATAAATATTCAAAGCAAGCTTGTTTTAAACGTAATAAAAAACGTCTACAAGCCGATTATTCAAATGTGTGTGGGTATTATTGCTGTGTAGTGCAGAGGAATTTCAATGCAGAATTTTTTAAACAAATTTAACTCTAGGGATTTCAATCACAATGATAATTTAATTTTAAATTTATATCATAATATTTTTAAAAAATAAATATTTTTTATTAACAAGTTAAAATGTCAAAATAAAAAAAAAGGAAATAAAAACGCAAAATAATGTTTTATTTATTCATTTATTATACATTCATTACATAGCAAAGGTATTTCTACAAATAGTTTTGAAAAATTAAATGAGGTATTAAATTTTGGTAAAAATAAATGCTCACTGTTTAATTTTTTAACATTATAAATTGTACACTTTCTAAAATATTCATGGATATAATCTTTAACATATATAAGATTTGTGTAGTTAAAATAGGCATGACTCGATATAAAATCTCTTATTTCGTTTACTTTTCTCCATTCTTCAGCGGTGAGTTACATTTTCAATCTCGTTATCATTGCATATATTTTGAACAGTGAGCATTTACACTGTTTAATTTTTTAACATTATAAATTGTAAACTTTCTAAAATATTTATGGATATAATCTTTAACATATATAAGATTCGTGTAGTTAAAATAAGCATGACTCGATATAAAATCTCTTATTTCGTTTACTTTTCTCCATTCTTCAGCGTTGAGTAAAAATGTTAAATTTTCAATCTCGTTATCATTGCATATATTTTGAACAAAAAGTACCCAGAGACTGTAGCTAAATTTCATTGATTTAATGTATATGGATTAAAGCCAGATGATATTTTTGCTGTTTTTTCCTCATTTAAAAAATAATGATATGCCAGTAATAAATTACTATCATTTATATTATGTGCTTCCATTTTAACAATGAAAATATAACTAACGAGCGTGTGAGAATATTACAATTAGGTACACAAGGTTTTTAAAAATCAATTTTATTGTTATAATCATATAATTTCTGTTATAATCATTTTGATGTATATTGCTGACACTTAACTCCTGTTGTGGATACGGTGGTTTAAACGAATAGTGCTCTGGTAATAAAGACCCCTGCTTTACCAAAGCCAATTCTTTTATAAAAACAAATTGAAAATCAACGAAAATAATTTTTTTCTGCATTACAACCGCTTACTTTGAAAAAGTTATATAACTGATGTTATTTCAGTTTTTTAATTAGTTACAAAGTGTCAATATGAGTAAACAGTCAATTATAAATGAGTTACATAAATCGGTGAGAAAAAATTTCAAGAGACGAAATGTTAAGCAAAATGGAATTAACGATACATGTAAATATCTCTTAACAGTTATTGATATTTTCTCAAAATTTGCCTACAGAGAACCAATTAAAACAAAAAGCGGTACAGATGTAACAAACGCCATGAATAATATTTTTACTAAAAGTAAAAAAATACCAAAAAATTTTCATTCTGATCAAGGAAAAGAATTTTTTAATAGTATTTTTCAAAATTTAATGAAAAAACATAATATAAATCATTACGACACGTACACAAAATTAAAAGCGTCTATTTGTAAACGTTTTAATAGAACATTAAAAAATAATATGTGGAAACAATTTAGCTTACGTGGAAACTATAATTGGATTTGAATTTTAGATGATTTAACATATAAACATAACACCGTTCAATAAAAATGAAACCATATCAAGTAACTAAAAAAAATGAAAATCATATATTGACAACAATATACAATAAACCTAAAATTTACAGAAAAGCAAAATTAAAAGTCAATGACTTTGTACGCATCAGTAAAGCTAAAGGAATTTTTCAAAAAGGTTATGAACCAAATTGGTCCACTGAAATATTCAAAATATCAAAAGTAAATACTACCGACCCAGTGACCTATTTTTTAATTGATTATAAAGAGCAGCCGATAATGGGTACTTTCCAATGAATCCTAGGGCGCGTCGGCGGTAGTGTGCTACCGGTAGGTTTAACCATGCCGAATTGGTCTAGGAGGAGGTGCCTGACTAAAGGGGTCCAAAACACTCAAGCCAAGGTGTGCAATCATCGTGCCGAGGGCTGCATGGAATCATATGTATAAATGTGATATCTCCGTAGGGTACCAGGCGACCTCCTGCGGTAACTAGCCTTGCATGGGAGCTCTGCGGATGTCGACTTCTATTTCTCGCCGTACTCGTGGGTTCAAAATGAATAACTTAAAGAATAAAACAAAAACAAAAATTGCCGTTGAGGAGAAATCCTCCATAAACTCAGTGTCGTCCAACCTTTCTGTACCTAACTCCCCGTCCCCGTCAACCTCATCCCAGTGAGTGCGCGAGGGTGTGGAAGCAACTTCCGCTTCTTTGGAAAAGACCGCTGGAATCACCGATAACGAGAAGGAAGTTCGCAGTGGTGCATTTGCGGGTACTACTTCCAGTAACTCTGCGTTAGAATCTAACGCATGGTTCCGTGTTGTGGTGAGCAAGCGCACCAAGGCGGACCAAATTCGCAACAATCGGAAGCTTTCCAGAAGAGCGATTAAATCGTTTGGATCCAGGAATCCGGAGGATCTTAATCCCGCAGAAAAGAGGAGACTCGACTGGGCGAGGACTCTTCTTGCTGAACACCCCGCTGGACCAAGTTCCGGCGTGGTATCCAATCCACCATTGGCAAAAGCGTTCAGAAGAAGAGAATTCGCTCAGCCGATGACGAAAAAGTCGAGCCTAAAAGACAGCGTAAGGTACCAGTAGCTACCTCAGAGAGTTTGCACGTTGCGATCAGAGATCTTAGTGACCAGGATCACAAGATCCTGCTAAAGGAACCACCAGAGCCCTACTACAGGAACCACCAGAGCGTTGGTTGCTAGTTGAAGCTGCAATTACTGACCAGCTGTTGGCAGACCCAGCAGGCTTCTCAGAAGTAGATTCGTTCACCATCATTGCACGAGGATGGTACAAGGGGGTGCGGACCATGATCTGCAAGAACGAGTCCACTCTTGAGAGGCTTGAATCCTATATCTCTCAAATCGGAGTGCTATGGGATGGGGCGAGGTTTGATGTAGTCACCAGGTCGACATTAATCAAGCCTCAAACCTGGGTCACTGTTCCTGCACCGGTATATGGGGACCAAAAGATCCTCGACCTGCTTCGAAAACAAAATGCAGGAATACCAATGGCTGGTCTGAAAATAGTCCAGAGGGATCCCCCGCAAAAAGGGTGGCAGCGCATTCTTCTTGCGTGGGAACAAGAAGCGGTCCCTATCCTAAGGGAGAGAAATTGGACGCTATCCTTCGGTTGTGGCACCATTATTGTAAAGATGCCGCAAGTGGAGGCAGTAGACGAAGTAACTGATCCTCAATGATGAAGGTTACCCAAGTTAATCTTCATCATTGTAAGGCTGCATCGGCAAATCTGCTTCGGGTATTGGTGGACAAGCAGATTGATGTAGCCCTGCTACAGGAACCTTGGATAAACAACAACCAAATCCAAGGTCTAAAAACACCAAACTATAGACTGTATTACTCGGATACAGGTAAAAAAAGAACTTGCATCTTAGCTAAGAAAAATATTAACATGTTTCTATTGAGCAATTACAGCAATGGAGACCAGACCACAGTAAGATGCGAGGGGACTGAAGGTAGCAATCTTATCTTCACGTCCGCCTACTTCGCATCTGACTCGGAACAATCACCACCACCAATTGGGTTCTCCAACTTGATTAGGATGGTGGAACAGAAGAATCTAGACAGCACAGACATTAATGTAAGGGGTGAGTCTTTATTTGAGTTTCTTTGTACTACTAACCTACTAATCTGTAACAAAGGTGCAGAATCTACTTTTGTGATAAGAGGTAGGAAAGAAGTCTGAGACATTACTCTGATATCGAAATCAGCTAGATTTAAAGTTGACAATTGGTTAGTATCGGACCTAGAATCTTTTTCTGACCATAGAATAATTCTCTTTGATGTAACCATTGGCTTACACCAAGGAACCATGTTTAGGAATATTAGAAGAACCAACTGGGATAACTTCGTCGAAACAGTCGGTACGAACATTAACTCACTCATGGGGGGTGAGTTAAATAGTACAGTTGACATCGACAAAGAAGTTACCGGCTTAACGAATATTTTAATGAACGCATACGAATCGTCCTGTTCCATCTCTAATAAGTCTAGGAAAGATGGATCAAAGTGGTGGTCCAAAGATCTTGACACTTTGAGAACTAAGGCAAGGCGGTTGTTCAAGAAAGCAAAAAGAACCGAATCAGAAGAGGACTGGGACCAATACCGACTCAGTCAAAAAGAATTCGAATCTTCCCTTGCATACGCGAAGCGAAGTTCATGGAGACGCCTCTGTGAAGATATTGAAAAGACAAATGAAGCCTCTAGGTTGCGGAAAATCCTAGCGAAGGACCCGGAAGTTCCAGGTTACCTTCAAAGGGACGACGGAACCTGGACTGAGACAAGTCAGAAAAGTCTAGCTATCTTAATAGAAACTCATTTCCCAGGGAGTACCACGCATCTTGAGATTGCTAGCTCTCAGGAAGGTCCTCTTAACTTGGAAAAGGACTTCCCAGAACGAATAATTACCTTGGAAAAAGTTAAGAATGCCATTATGTCGTTCTCCCCTTTTGCTCTGGTAATAAAGACCCCTGCTTTACCAAAACCAATTCTTTTATAAAAACAAATTGAAAATCAACGAAAATAATTTTTTTCTGCATTACAACCGTTTACTTTGAAAAAGTTATATAACTGATGTTATTTTAGTTTTTTAATTAGTTACAAAGTGTCAATATGAGTAAACAGTCAATTATAAATGAGTTACATAAATCGGTGAGAAAAAATTTCAAGAGACGAAAGGTTACCTTCAAAGGGACGACGGAACCTGGACTGAGACAAGTCAGAAAAGTCTAGCTATCTTAATAGAAACTCATTTCCCAGGGAGTACCACGCATCTTGAGATTGCTAGCTCTCAGGAAGGTCCTCTTAACTTGGAAAAGGACTTCCCAGAACGAATAATTACCTTGGAAAAAGTTAAGAATGCCATTATGTCGTTCTCCCCTTTTAAATCTCCAGGGCCTGATGGTGTGGTGCCCATCATGCTACAAATGACCATGCCACTAATTGGTCCTTCCCTGGTGAGGATCTTTAAAAGTTGCTTATATCTGGGATACATCCCGGAACTATGGTAAGAAGTTAGGGTAACCTTTATTCCGAAGGCAGGTAAGCCAAGTCATACCGCGCCCAAGAGTATAGACCTATTAGTCTTTCATCGTTTTTCCTGAAAACTATGGAACGACTATTGGATTACCATCTCAGAACGATTCTAGAAAAGAAAGGATTTTCAAGTGCACAGCATGCTTATGTCAAGGGAAAATCGGTAGAGACTGCTCTGCATGAGGTGGTCTCTACGGTAGAAAAATCTCTCTTGTATAAAGAATACACCCTAGCAGCATTCTTGGATATTGAAGGTGCCTTCAATAATGTAAGAATGGATGCAACAGAAAAGTCGCTAGCAAGAATGGATGTAAATCCATTCGTAGCGCGATGGATCGCATCAATGCTCAGGTTTAGAACAGTTAATTCTTCCTTGGGAACAGGGAAGATAAGAATTAGGACTACTAGAGGCACCCCTCAGGGTGGGGTTTTGTCCCCACTCTTATGGCTTCTGGTGGTAGATGAAATCCTTCAGGCACTACCTGGCCTTCGTGTAAAGGTAGGCGCCTATGCCGATGATATAGCTATATTTGTTTGTGGAAAATTTCTAGAAACACTAAGCGAAATCCTTGAATACGGTCTTAAGGCTTTATGTAAATGGGCCGAGAAATGTGGATTAAACACAAATACTGACAAAGAAAAGGGGTAAAGAATTCAGACATCCATGTCTGAATGGCGTACCGCTTCCCCTGTCGGAAGGTGCCAAATACTTGGGACTGTTCCTACATCCCAAGCTAAATTGGAAACACACCATTGAAGATAGAGTAAAGAAGGCATCAAATGCCTACTTTGCTTGTAAAAAGATGATAGGGAAAACATGGGGTCTTAGTCCAAGAATTGTCCACTGGATGTATATGTCCATAATAAGACCAGTTCTTACATATTGCTCGTTGGTCTGGTGGAATTCCTTAGAAATTAAGTCTAATGCCATGTCTATGACAAGATTACAAAGAATGATTTGTAGTGGGATCACAGGGGCAATCAGGACTACGGCCACTAGAGCTATAGAAATGAGGCTTCATATACTCCCGATAGAAACTTATGTAAAGTCCATAGCACTCACGAGTGCTCTCAGACTTAGGGAATCTGGGTTATGGAAGAGTGGGAACAAAGAGCACGGTAAAATACTGATGGACGCCATGGCGTCGAACCTACCCCATATTACAGATTATATTACTCCAACATACGACTTCGATCTATCGTATGAAATAGTTATACCAACGAGGGAGTTGTGGGCCCATAGTAGTGTCACGACAAACTCTGAGTTGGCTGTTTATACGGATGGATCGAAAATGGAAGAAGGAACGGGGGCGGGTATCCACTCTCTAGAAATAGGACTCGATGAATCATACCGGTTACCTGATAACTCGAATATCTTTCAAGCGGAGATCTATGCTATTCAAAAAGCGGCTCAAAAGCTGCTTGAGCAAAACCTGAACCGGCATAAGATATCCATCTATGTTGATAGCCAGGCGGCCATCAAGGCAATGGGATCTTTTGTCACTAAATCGAAACTAGTTAAAAAATGTCAAGGATTCCTAAATCAATTGACACAAAGACACTCGGTTAGAATATACTGGGTTCCAGGACACTGCGGCATTGAAAGTAATGAAAAAGCGGATTTACTTGCTAGACAAGGCGCGGCGCTATCCTTGGTCAATGTTGAGCCGCAAATTGACTGTCCAATTGAATTCGCGAAACGCTTAATTGAGGAAGAAGCGATCAGAATGGTTAACAACACTTGGGAACTATATCCTCAGTGTCGTCAAACCAAACTATGCTGGCCGCGGCTATCCAAGAGAAGATCGGAATTTGTCCTATCCATGAATAGAACAACGTGCAGAAAACTGATCGGTCTCATTACTGGTCATTGCTTGATCGGTACACATGGTACTTATCTAGGGTTTCCCATGGTTGACTTATGTCGCTGTGGAGACGAAACGAAAGAAGCACACTAGAACACACTAGAACATCTAGTGTGCGAATGTGACAGCCTTGCACGTATCAGGTACAAATACTTGGGCCGAGACACTTTAGATAACTTATCGACCCTTTCAACCATACCTCTATGGAGAACGGTTCTCTTCATAAAGGTAAGTAGAATATTTGACAGGATTAGTGCTTAGTTTTGGACCACGCGCGGGGACCACAATGGAACCACCGAGATCTCTCGTGACGTATGTTGACCAAAGTTCAACACACACCCCTTCTTAACCTAACCTAACCTAATGGGTAGTTTTTATGAATTTGAATTGCAAAAAACGAAACATCCAGACAAATATCTCGTTGAAAAAATAATTAGGCAAAAAGGAAAACAAGTTTTGGTTAAATGGCTTGGGTTTGATACCGCACACAATTCATGGATTGATAAAAATGATATTTTAAAATAAATTATTGTTTGTTAATTAAGGTTCTATTAGAAATATATAGGTAAAAAAGGAAATCAAGTTTTGTATAAATGGCTTGTAATTGATAAATATGATATTGTAAATAAATATTTGTTTAATAATAAGATGTCGATTTTTCTGAATATAAATTCTTAATTAATGAGATAATTAGTAAAAACATTAGTAAAAAGGTTGCATTTTCATATACAGGATTTGATATAAAAATCGAACATTTTAGATTTTAGAAATTACTTTCAAGTTGAAATTAAGAATTGATAAAAATGATATTTTAAAATAAATTATTGTTTGTTAATTAAGGTTCTATTAGAAATATATAGGCAGAAAAGGAAATCAAGTTTCGGATAAATGGCTTGGGATTGATAAAAATGATATTTTAAATAAATATCAGCATCGCGGGTTTCTTTAAAGAACTTTAAAAAATTTAACGTAAAATTTTGAAAGGCTTTTATTTGAATAAATTATTTTTTTCAATTTTATAAAAATATGTATTTATATAAGTATTTTTTATTTATTAAGTTCTTATATTTTAATTATAACTATGTATATATAAGTTTTTTTATTTATTAAGTTCTTATATTTTAAATTATAACTAATATTGAAAAATATGTATATTTATATAACAAAAAAAAGTATTAAATAAAAATTAATAGTTATGCAAATATTTATTTTACTTATAAATTTTTTTTTCTTATTTTATAGCCATATGGTAAAAAATTATAATCATTTAAAAATCTCCTTTTTGTTGCTTTTGGTATACAGGTTTTTATCTCTGGTACAGTAATAACAGCATGATCTTTTGTTCTTCGAAAATTGTTTGAAAGAATTTTAACAGGTTCCCGGCATTGATGATCGAGAGTCATGTTTTTTATTACATCGAAATTTATTAACTGTAAATTTTTATGGTTTAGCGAAATACCTTTTACTTTGCAGGTTGTTTTATAATCGCTCGCCGAAGTTGAAAAAACTTTAAAACCATAATTTTTCGGACCTCCGCTTACAAATTCAGTTATATAGCTACCTGGTCCGTAATCGGAGTCGAGTTCGTTTGTCATATCCCCCACAAAGTCGCCTGTCGGTGGTTCGTATAAATCTGGTGAGCTTATATATATAACTGAATCGGTGTCGTAGTAAAGCACGCGATCGTCAAGTTTTTCCAAATAGCTGTACAGTTAAAGTCGTGCTTGTGCTGTTACAGTTAAAGTCGTACTTGGCGCTCGTTCTTCTATATAGTCCCAATTTACTACTATTGTATCTTCGTTTATTGGTAATATATTATTTATTATTACGGAACAGTCTGATATCATTTTAAAAAGATCAACAGCTTGATTTAAAATTGAAGTTTGAGGTAAATTTTCTCTCTGGCCGACTTTACCCCAAAAAGAGTTTAAAATTAATTTTACTAATGATCTTAATTCACTATTTTTTTCGATTTTAGAAAAATCCAGTCTAATGCCTTCCGTTTTAAAAAAATTCTCAACATAATTTAATTTTTGTTCAGTAGTTGAATATTGCACTGGAAAGCCTGAAGCTGTTTGCTTCATTTCTTTAAATTTGTTCATCTTTGTAGCAAAAAAACCCCGTTTTTTTATTCAAATCATATTGTTCGATTTTATACTTCCATACTTCATATATTAATATTATTTTATAATTTTTTTCAACCGCTTTTATAACTTCGTCAATAATCCATGTACCGGTTACAGCCCTCTCTTCGTCTGTGTGAGTATATTCAGTCATATTCAATTTTTCTGAGCAAGTTCTGCATAGGCTGAACATTAATTTGTTGTTTTGCTTAATCGGAAGTACACGGTGGTATAAGTTTGCTGGTGGTAAAATTGTGCATTTTATTATTCCATCGATTTTATTTAAATCAAACAATTCACATTTATCATGACCAATATATATTTCAGGATGCCCTACTGGGAATTTTCCATATTTGCACACCCAGGGGTATAAAGAACATACAACTATATATTTTATTTTTTCATTTGCCTTACATTTATAATATGTCCTAGTGTTACCTGTTCTTCCACCATAAAATGCTTCCCTAGGGTTTAATGGTAGTGAATTTAATAAGTTATGTGAGTGTAAAAAATCCATTTCAATATTTGTTTGTAGTTTTTTGCGAAATACACATTCCCACATTTCACATATTTCGTATCCAAAATCCTGCAAACGTTTACTTCGCATCACTGTAGACTCGAACCTCGTATTCAATGTTTCATTCGAATTTTTAAATAGTGGTTCATTTCGATTATGCTTGAAACAGTCAGGGTGACCGTGAAAATAGCAACCATAAAATTCAAAAATCTGTCTTGTTGCATGACAAAAACCATCCACTTTAACTCCGTTTATTATAGCCTCGGTACCTTTTATTGCATGCTGAATATCTATATTCCTTTGTTTTTCTTCCCATAACAGCCATTGTATCGCGATTTTTGACTGATTATTATCTTTACAGTTATTTTGTGGTAAAATTCCGATCGTTTTTGGCATCAAACAATTACGTCGAAATACTAAATTGCAAAGTAGAAGCAATAGTACAAGCTTCTTGAACGGACATACATTACATTCCTCTAACAACAAATTCCTAAATTTAACGCAAGCTTCTGTTGGTATACACACAGCATTTTGACAATATGTCACTAATTCATTTTGCATATTAAAAGTATTATTTTTGTTAGTGTTGTACCATGTTAAAAAATCATCTCTATCGTATCGTTATTTTTCATGGTATCATGACTATAATATGTTATGTCCGGTAATGGTCCTGTGTAATTAGAATTTTCTGTTGTGTTAAATAAATGAGGAAAATATCCTTTTTTAACTGCAGATTGTAACTCAAAGGCTTTAGGTAATTGCGCTAGTGGCATTGGGAAATAATTTAAAGAATCAATAAATTTAATATTTTTCAAACACAACATTATTATTTTTGTCCCTTGCATTATTAATTCGGGTTTCAAATCGGTATATAGTAGCAAATAATTCAAGATAAACTGATGGTCAAAAGCTTTTCCATTATGCGCTATTACTATATTTTTTTTAAATTTTTTACTTGAAGAAATCAGATGTTTTACAAAATTTTGTATTACTTCTTCTTTGTAAATTCTTTCTCGAAAACCACAGCTTTGACAAAAATATAATGTACTGATATTAATACATTTACTGCAGCGACTAGCAAAAACACATAAATTTGGCTCGTGCAATTTTATATCGTCAATGACAATATCATTAATTTTTTTATGAATATTTTTTTCCTGTCGAGTTTCCAAATCATAGAAAATAAAAAGCGTGTTTTCGATGGATGGTGAGTGTGTATCTTGCTTCATATAACACTGATGATCATGCGCTACATACATTCGACAGATTTTACAAAAATATTCCCCGAAAATGTGCTTTCTTTCTTGTCTAAAAGTTTTCAAGCATTTTAAGCAACGCCTAAGTAAATTACAAACACTTTTTGAATTTGAGCTAGATGTTTGATGGTTGTTATAACATAGCTGGCTTTTAAATATACGATTACACAGGGCACAATTAAATTTTGTTAAGTTGATTTCTTTTTTGCATGGTGGTAATTGCAGACAATTTGGACATTGTTTTACACACCTATGTCTATTTTTTGTATTATACGGTATATTACAAAGCTCACAATAATAACCACAACAACAAGCTGCACTAAGCGAAGTTATTACATTGTAGTGGTTATTATGATATAATAAATTTAATCTTTTTCCATTACCGCTTCCTTCGTATATTAAATCACTACCTTTACCACCGTATTTATAAACCACAATTTTATAATTGTTCAAATGGTTTTGAAATTTCTCAAGTTCTTCAATACCAGCGCCTTCGGATGGTATTTGTATAGCGGTTGTTTTTAAGAGCTCTAATGTATGAATGGTTGGGATTTTTTTTGATCATTACAGATTAATTTTTTTATCTACGTCATTTTCTACGTCAGCTATAGCAACAACTAGCGCTTTTGGAATACAAAGAAAATCTGTATTCTTTATTGTTATAATACCCCTTCTTCTGCTACACTCTTCAGCATAATTAAAATATTTAGATACTCTCCCTTGTCCTTGTGGCATTCGCACCGTAGTTACACTCAAGCAAAAAGTATCGCTACTTAACCCTTCCGATTTACTCTGGAATATTTTACTTATTAGGTTCCATAAATCCTCTGATGTTACGGAACCTGCTTCTCTGAAGCTCAGCCACCCTGGTCCCCGTTCTGCAAAACTTTCCCCGCAAAAGCTTATACCTACTTGGTCGCTATGTAGAAGATCGTTGGTCGCGTAATTAACTATCTCCTCGATAGCGCTTTTTACCCATCGTATAGGATCTTGTGCCGCCGGAATTTCATTAATTTTGAACTCGATTCTACGACCCCGTAAATTAAACCGCTTAATCACAACATTCGATTCGTTTTTAATTAAAAACTTTGCAATTTTTAAAAACGATTTTTAAATTTAAATTAACACTATGTAAGGCTGTGTGCCAAAGAGTTTAAATTTTAAATTTTGACACAAAAAATTAAATTTTTTTTGCTGGTGAGTTTTTTTATATTTACTATTAAGTTTGCTGTGCCAATTGGTTTAATTTTTAAAAAAAGATGGATTAAATTTTTCTTTTTTTTTTGCTCACTAATTTTTTTAAAAAAACTAAAAAATTTTTTTAAATTTTTAAAAAAATAAAATTATAAATATGTACGATGTATTGATCCATATTGTAATGGATCAATACATATGAGATAGGGATAATATCCCTATCTCATATGTATTGATCCATTACAATACTTTATAATTGATATAACATTTTTTTTAATCCTTTTTTATTATTATTAATATGTCTTTAATTTCTTGTAAATAATAAATTTATTTTTATTAATAATTCTAGTATAAAACATTAAAAAAAATCATAAAATATTGGAATGTATCAATACATATGAGATAGGGCTCGTAAATAAAAAATCTGATATATGAATATTAAATAAGGTCTGGAAGGTCGTTAAATTTTGACTTTCTGTATTCACCACGCTAGTGTCATAATTTAATTTCATCAGTCATAATTTAATTTTAAACTACAAATTTAAACCCTTTGGCACACAGCCTAAGTACACTATTCAAGTTTTTGAAGTAAACTAATACAAAAATTGCGTTTTATTAATTTTATATACAAACAATTTCTTACAGTGCATTTTTTTTAATTGGATATGAAATACATAAATTTTTAATATAGCGGTATTTATTTCTGCATTACTAGCTTCAAAAATAATATTTACCCAAAAAAAAAACTAAAGAGTTAATATTTATTAAATAACCCCAAAATCTTTAATATTTTTTAGATCATTAAGTTCGATGCTTTTCACATTTGTATAAACATAATCAAAGCGTAATATTTACAATAATATTTTCAAAACTAATTAATTTTTTTTTTGTGGGTTTATAAAAAATAATGGACTTTCAATTTAATTATAACTATGTATATTGAAAAATATGTATATTTATATATGTTTTTAAATTTTTGGTTATAAATATTCTCAGCATTTAAAAAAATCTTTAAGTAAAAGGAAATAATAAAGTTCAATAATCGCAAAATCTTTAATATTTATATAAATTTTAAACTAATTATCGATTTAGACTTATTATTAATATACAGGTTAATAAACTTATTTATTTTTTTAGGGATGTGTATAAAAATTAATGGGCCTTGAATTTTAAAAATTTTTAATTGCAAGTATATAAATTAACTAAACTAATTATCGATTTAGCCTTATTATTAATATACAGGTTAATGAGCTTATTTTTTTTTTGGATGTCTATAAAAATTAATGGGCCTTGAATTTTAAAAACTCTTAATTGCAAGTATATTAATTAACTAAACTAATTATCGATTTAGCCTTATTATTAATATACAGGTTAGTGAACTTACATTTTTAAAATAACTACTATTAAGTAAAAGGACGTAATAAATTTTAATATTCGCAAAAAAAAAAAAATTAATGGGCCTTGAATTTTAAAAATTCTTAATTGCAAGTATATAAATTAACTAAACTAATTATCGATATCGATTTAGCCTTATTATTAATATAATTTTTCATAAATATTTTTAAAATAAAAATAATGTACCTAAAAAGTATTTTTGTCTGTAAAATTAACGTATATATAGTGTGTTTTTTGACAGCAGAGTATATCTTACAGGTTAATATACAGGTTAATGAACTTATTTATTTTTTTTAGGGATGTCTATAAAAATTAAAGGGTCTTGAATTTTAAAAATTCTTAATTGCAAGTATATAAATTAACTAAACTTATTATCGATTTAGCCTTATTATTAATATACAGGTTAATGAACTTATTTTTTTTTTATGTCTATAAAAATTAATGGGCCTTGAATTTTAAAAACTCATTAAAATATATATTCATTTTATATAAGATAATTGTAATAATAAATTAAAATTACATAATAAAATGATTCTTATTTTATTACTTAAACTTTACATGTTTTTATTTCTGAAAATTATAAGAAAATTATAAATTTATATTTATGTAAAGTCTTATCAAAAAAAATTCCTACATATATATAATATTTAAACAACGACATAACATGTGATGTGAATATTACAGTAAATAAATATTCATATACACACTCAAATACCACACGTAATATTAAAAAAAAACAACACCCTTTTGTGTATAGTTGTGTAGCCTAATCGGTAAGGTGGTGAGAATTTTTTTTATGTTTTTTTGTATTTTTTTCATTGAGAACATGTGATAATTCCATGTATGAAAAAGATTATCTGTAAAATCGATGAAGAGGCAAAAAGTAGGTAAATTCCTCTATACATGAAATTATAGGATGTTCTGAATAAAAATATTGAGCGGAAAAAAAAATCCATCTTTGAATCATCTGAAAAATTTGCCTTTATCTGAAAACGGGTGAAGGGATGAAAGGTAGATAAATTATAAAAACAACTTATTTTTAATTTATTTTTAAATGAAATATTTTTTATTTATATAGAAAATTATTATTATAATAATATTTAAAAAATATTTATCCCAAAAAAAATTTTATAAATGAAAATTCAATTTTTTTTTAGAATATAAACAATTTTTTTTTTACTACTTACAGTATATTTACATATTTTTTATTTTCATTCTCCCTTTTGTATTCACATTCTTGACCAAACCGGTTTCCGTTGCTTATTATTATACAGACTTTATATCTGTATATAAAGAACATGGAACGAATAAATGTAGATTATATATCAAATATAAACCATGAATACAAAATAAGTTGATGGCTCAACAGGAAGAGCGCAGTCTTAGTAAACACAATGTCCGCAGTTCAATCCTCACAAAGCCACAACTTTTTTTCATAATTAATTTAACCTCACCCATACTTACGAAAACCAGTATACACAAGCCATACAAAATATAAACCTAAGCCCCTTATCCATTTACACTTACAGGAAGTAGCAGAATACAGAACAGAGAAAGACAAAACTAACCATGCGGAACGGCATATACACAGGTGACAAAAGAGCAATAACAAGATGACCTAATTACCACGACAGCCGTTAAAAACAGCCACAAAGAGCAGCCATTAAAAACAGCCACTAAGAGCAGCCACTAACAGCAGCCACTAAGAGCAGCCACTAAGAGCAGCCATTAAGAGCAGCCATTAAGAACAGCCATTAAAAACACCCTCTACGAGCAGTCATTAAGAACAGCCATTAAGGAACTGCCATTAAGAACACCAATTTTTTCAATTATTTTTCCAATCTGTTTGTGGTTTAAGAGCCAAACACAATGCTGGCGTTAATTTTTTGTTGGAACTTTAAAAATGTTCCAACATATGGAAATCAATATAAATAAGCACAATGCTGGCGGCTAGCGCGAACCAAAAAAAAAGCCAGCGTCAAGTTTCAACAATGTTGCAAATTTTACGCCAGCGCTAGGCAATGGTGCCAAAATTTTGTTAATTTGTTTGGCACCATTGTTAATTTAAATGTCAAAAACAGCTGCCATTCAAATTTAACCCTTAATAGTTTGTTGTATCATATTTGATACATACCGATGAAATATTTATAATTTTTTTACGAATTCCAATTTTAGCTCAAAGACTTTTGTATCTTATTTGGGACAATCATAGTTCCAATTAAAAACCTGTTAACTATGGTTTTATGTTCTTAGAAACTGCAATTTAATAAGTTTCTTTGGTGATAAAATTTAATAAGTTTCTTTGGTGATAAAATTGCAAGTATTAAACATGTATTTAAATATTGTAAGTAAATACGTAAGTATTATAAGTATTTGTAAGTATTAAAGTATAGTTAAACACCATTGTATCAAATTTGAGACAAAACCGAAAATCCTTGTTTACAGGAAATCAAAATTAATAACCAAAAAATCCGATTAATGGAAGTGCTTAAATAAGTTATAAAATTCTAAATTTTTTGTTTCCTTAAGAAATAAAATTTTGGGTTGTTAAGGGTTAAATACAACAGACTTTTAAACTTGTATTAAAAACTTTTTCCTCTAATATTATTTTGCCTTTTTCATATATTTTTACCGCCAGCATTGTGTTTAGTTTAGCTTGAACGCTAAGGAAAATAAAGAACGATGGAGTAGTTACGAAAGTTTCGTTTACGAACGATGGAGTAGTTACGAAATTTTCGAACCAAAATGTAACGTTGGCGTACATATAAAATGTATATATGCTAATTCTAATTTTGGAACGAGAAGCAGTGTTTACGTATAGTTATTTTTCCAATCTATTTGTGGTTTACGTTAAATATTTAAGAAAATGTTAAGTTTACGAACGCCGGAAGAGTAACGAAATTTCAATGTTTATGTAAGGTTTTTTCAAATGTTTCTAGTTTTCGTCAATTTTTTACGGAAATGTTAAGTTTACGAACGTCTAAAATTTACGAAATTTTCGAACCAAGATGTGACGTTTTTGTACACATACCCTTTAAGATATAAACGAATTCGCATTTGGCGAACCCAAAACGTACCGCTTCTGAACCGCGTTTTCACCAATACTTCCACATAAAACCAGTTTATAAAAAATAAAAAATTTTTTTTTGCGAGTAGTCATTTATAAAAGTTAAAATGTAGGCGCAATTTTAATTTTATTCTAACAATTAGACGTGTTCTTATTAATTGTGTTCTAAATAATTTAATGTGAAAGTGAAAAAAATATTTATTACGAATTACGAAGTAGTCTGTGAAATTAGGAATATTAGTGTTATTAAACAGCTGCTGGCTGTTTTTAATGGCTGTTTTAATGATTGGTGTTAGTGGCTGCTCTTAGTGGCTGTTTTTAATGGCTGTTTTTAACGGCTGTCGTGTGCTGTCGTAGTAATTAGGTCATCTGGTTATTGCTCTTTTGTCACCTGTGTATATGCCGTTACGCATGGTTAGTTTTGTCTTTCTCTGTTCTGTATTCTGCTACTTCCTGTAAGTGTAAATGGATAAGGGGCTTAGGTTTATATTTTGTGTGGCTTGTGTATACTGGTTTTCGTAAGTATGGGTGAGGTTAAATTAATTATGAAAAAAAGTTGTGGCTTTGTGAGGATTGAACTGGGGACATTGTGTTTAATAAGACTGCGCTCTACCTGTTGAGCCATCAACTTATTTTGTATTCATGGTTTATATTTGATATATAATCTACATTTATTCGTTCCATGTTCTTTATATACAGATATAAAGTCTATAATAATAAGCAACGGAAACCGGTTTGGTCAAGAATGCGAATACAAAACGGAGAATGAAAATAAAAAAATATGTAAATATACTGTGGGTAATATAAAAAATTTAAATTGTTGCATTTGAACCATCAAGCTTCGATTTGTATCCCAACGCGCTACCAATTCGGCTATCAAAGATAGTCGGTCGCGCTTGGAAATTTGTTTAGATATATGTACATATATCATGCATTGATCAATATAAAATAAATAAGCACATACTGTTATACAAAATAATATAAAAAAAATATAAGCGCAAATTTGTGTGGATTTTTTAAAGGAGGAGTCTAAAAATACTTTTCAGCCTTCTTGGATTTTATGGAATTTATAATAATCAGCAAAGGAAAAAGCTTCGTACAAGAATGTAAATACAAAAGGGAGAGGCAAATAAAAATATTTATAAAAATCTGAAATGGGGTCATGAGAAATATTATATATGGGATGTAATACCATAGTTTTCATTAGTTAATATAATGTTATTAACGAAAGAGCATATAGAAATACTGGAGAATTTCTTAAAAGATTACAAACCGTTTCTGGATGACCGTAATTTAAAAAAGTAAGAAAACCTTGTTGAGCGTTTGATTATATTAAATAAAAATGGTTCAGTAATATCGCAATTTGGTGAACACTATAAAAGCTGTATTTGGTCTGATAATAAAGCAACATGTGGTCCCGATACCTGTGGATGTATATCCGTTACATATAAATACAGAGACGCTTTAAAATGTATAGAGAATTTTAAAAATATTTGTGAAAAATTAATAGCAAGAATAGAAAATTTAAAAATACAAACATGATTCCATTTATACACCCGTTTACGATGATTTTAGCAGGCCCTTCGGGGTGTGGAAATTTATGATTCTAAACATGTTTATCATAATTTAACGTATAATTCAACATATATTTAACAAAAAAAATAATTTAGTTGACTTTTTTGGCAATTTTTTGAAAATTTCTTAATTTTTATAAAGAAAAATTAAATTAAACATATTTAACAAAAAAACATAATTTAGTTGACTTTTTTGGCAATTTTTTAAAAATTTGTTAATTTTTATAAAGAAAAATTAAATTAAACATATTTAACAAAAAAACATAATTTAGTTGACTTTTTTGGCAATTTTTTAAAAATTTGTTAATTTTTATAAAGAAAAATTAAATTAAACATATTTAACAAAAAAACATAATTTAGTTGACTTTTTTGGCAATTTTTTGAAAATTTCTTAATTTTTATAAAGAAAAATTAAGAATAACAATTTAAATCAGCTAAATGTATGTTTCTAAACATAAAAATCGTAATTTAACTTATAATTCAACATATATTGAACAAAAAACATAATTTAGTTGACTTTTTTGGCAATTTTTTTAAAAGTTTCTTAGTTTTTATAAAGAAAAATTAAACTTAACAACTTTTTTCAGCTAAATTTATGTTTCTAAACATGTTTATCGTAATTTAACATATAATTCAACATATATTTAACAAAAAAACATAATTTAATTGACTTTTTTGGCAATTTTTTTTTAAATTTCTTAGTTTTTACAAAGAAAAATTAAAAATAACAACTTTTTTATATTTCTTTTATAAAATTAAAAATAACAATTTTTTAATTTATGTTTCTAAACATATTTATCATAATTTAACATATAATTCAACATATATTTAACAAAAAACATTATTTAGTTGACTTTTTTGACAATTTTTTAAAAATTTCTTAATTTTTATAAAGAAAAATTAAATTAAACATATTTAACAAAAAAACATAATTTAGTTGACTTTTTTGGCAATTTTATTAAAAATTTCTTAATTTTTATAAACAAAAATCATATTAAACATATTTAACAAAAAAACATAATTTAGTTGACTTTTTTGGCAATTTTTTGAAAATTTCTTAATTTTTATAAAGAAAAATTAAATTAAACATATTTAACAAAAAAACATAATTAAGTTGACTTTTTTGGCAATTTTTTTAAAAATTTCTTAATTTTTATAAAGAAAAATTTATGTTTCTAAACATGTTTATCATAATTTAACATATAATTCAACATATATTTAACAAAAAACATTATTTATTTAGTTGACTTTTTTGGCAATTTTTTAAAAATGTGTTAATTTTTATAAAGAAAAATTAAGAATAACAACCTTATTCAGCTGTATGTTTCTAAACATATAAATCGTAATTTAACTTATAATTCAACATATATTGAACAAAAAAACATAATTTAGTTGACTTTTTTGGCAATTTTTTGAAAATTGCTTAATTTTTATAAAGAAAAATTAAATTAAACATATTTAACAAAAAAACATAATTTAGTTATTTTTTTTGGCAATTTTTTTAAAAATTTCTTAATTTTTATAAAGAAAAATTAAAAATATCAACTTTATTCAACTGAATTTATGTTTCTCTCATACCCTTTGAATTAATTACAAACGGATTTATAATCGTTTGATCTTTTTTTTTAATAGAATTTTTTCCACTGTTCATAATTCCAGCTACCCGGAAGTAATGAGCATAAGTTTCTTAATTCAACGTATGGTATTTTTGAAAAAGTCGTGTTAAGATAGTTTATATGTTTTTAGTTTGTTTTGTATATTGAATGCGTTAGTTTTTCTCGGGTTGGGATTTTAATGAAATTTTCTCGGAATTCTATTTTCTTTTTTGGGGGGTTAAATTATGTTTTTTTGTTAAATATATGTTGAATTATATGTTAAATTATGATAAACATGTTAAGAAACTTAAAGTAGCTGAAAAAAGTTGTTATTTTTAATTTTTCTTTATAAAAACTAAGAAATTAAAAAAAAAATTGCCAAAAAAGTCAACTACATTATGTTTTTTTGTTAAATATATGTTGAATTATATGTTAAATTATGATTTACATGTTTAGAAACATACATTTAGCTGAATAAAGTTGTTATTCTTAATTTCTCTTTATAAAAATTAACAAATTTTTAAAAAAATGCCACAAAAGTCAACTAAATTATGTTTTTTGTTAAATATATGTTGAATTATATGTTAAATTATGATAAACATGTTTAGAAACATAAATTTAGCTGAAAAAAGTTGTTATTTTTGATTTTTCTTTATAAAAACTAAGAAACTTTAAAAAAAATTGCCAAAAAAGTCAACTAAATTATGTTTTTTTGTTCAATATATGTTGAATTATAAGTTAAATTACGATTTATATGTTTAGAAACATACATTTAGCTGGATAAAGGTGTTAATCTTAATTTTTCTTTATAAAAATTAACAAATTTTTAAAAAATTGCCAAAAAAGTAAACTAAATTATGTTTTTTTGTTAAATATGTTTAATTTGATTTTTTTTTATAAAAATTAAGAAATTTTTAAAAAAATTGCCAAAAAAGTCAACTAAATTATGTTTTTTGTTAAATATATGTTGAATTATATGTTAAATTATGATAAACATGTTTAGAAACATAAATTTAGCTGAAAAAAGTTGATATTTTTGATTTTTCTTTAACCGATTCAAAAAATAAGGACATATGGTACACAAACACTAAAACAAAATTATTATCAAACCAACTTAACCATGTGTAACACATCATACGCCAATAACCAAAACATCAAAAACCAAATTAAACAGAACTATAATACACATTTCATAAATACAGGACATAAAAGAACCGAAAAATTCACCATAGTAAAGAAAAATATCCAATTCAAAGACGCACAACAATACATGAGTATTATTGAATAAAGCTACATAAAAACAGGAATCACGATTAGCAAAAATAAAATTACCATAAAAAATTGTCACTCATATTTCTTTACGACTAAAATTAAAGTTCTTATTATTTTAAAGTAAAAGACCCTTTTTATGAAATATGCTTACATAGATCTTTTCATTGATAGTCAAATCATAACACAATTAAAACTTACACAGTAAAGTAAAATGTAAAACTAAAAATAGTATAGATTCTCTTAGTAACCTATTTATTAAATTGATTAAAATTTGCTATAAAAGAGTTTGTAAATAATTGTTTTTAATAAAAAAGAAAAGTAGTATAAATTTTCAAAAATACATACATAATTTTTTCGAAATTTTTTTTAAAAATTTGTTACAATGAAAACATCTATACCATAATTTAAGAAAAGTTATGTCAACTAATAACCACACTATATGTATATGTAACATATTCAGATGTTAAATACTGTTGCGAAGTATATACACAAGTTGGTATAATCTTTAACAAAATACAAAATATAAAAAATATTAAAAGCATTTTAAAAAATGAAAGAATATCCTGAATTGCAGAGTATATGAATTTTGTGTTGTAAATTGAAAAATTTTTTTACGTCAGTCATACATAATTATATAGATATTAACACAATCAGAAATCTGTACTGTAAAATCAACTTATTAAACTAAAAACAAAGTATAACTTATCTAAAGATTTGATAAAATAGAAAAAAATTTTGAAAAATTCTATTGTTTTTAAAAAAAGGATTTGTTAAGTAATTTTTTAAAAACAAATAAAGCATTAAAAATCAATGGTCTGTTAAAAATTGTTTTTTAAATATAAAAAATATTTTGAAAGTTGTTCTCTTTTTGAAAAAAGAGGTTTTTGTATAAAAATAAAATTTTAAGTTTTTTAAGATTGAAAAAATGTTTTTTCTAAATTAGTTTTTTTTACAGCACAGGATAACATAATTAAAAGCCTTTTTGGGAAAACAAAAAAATTATAACATTGATATGGTAATTTAAGATAAATTGGTCCTAAAATCAAAAAGAAAATTTATATATATGTATGTACACACACATATATATATTTATGTTAATGTGTATGTATATAAAAACCGAGTTACATAAAAATTAACAACAATTTCCCTCAACAAAAAATGTTTTTCTAATTAAAATAAATTGCTCAATCACAAAATACACGGCCCCTTAGCTACTTTAACCCAAATTAACTAACAAGCCTGAAACCATATAACTGAAACAAAATCTATAAAATAACTAAATCACAAATTCTTTCACTTGAAAACAATACTAATTTCATTAAATTAAAAAATTAAACACAAACCATAACTGAACACTGATCCATCAATTTTGGTCATCCCTGGAAAATGCTGATTAAATTTTGTGTTCCTAGTTGGACACACATCTCATCCTTTTTTAAAGAAATGTACCTAAATATAAAACTACGGCTGACTGCTGCCGACCTTCCAGTTTTTACAACCTACAAAAACACATATGGACATCCATACCGGACCTATATACATGCTATGCAGGTATATGTTGATCCAAAACTGTCTGATCACGGTCATGATGAAGCAATGGGGAATCTCTTTGACCATAATCATGATGCAGACATGTTGGGAGGAAATACTTCATACTATTGATGTGAACTTTATATACACACATATGTGTTTATATAAATGTCCACACAAAAATAAGCAATACGCTTAAAATTATGAAAAATAGCTCTTTTAGAGCTCCTCCATAATTTTACAGTTTATAAACTTTTGCCAGGTTTTGCCATTTTTTCAATGTTTTTAACATTGATAGGCCAGTTTCCTTCGAACTTGACCACTAACTAAAAAATTGTTACTGCTTACCGCAAAACAATTTATATATACAAGTACTTCTCATCACCGAACAATTTGTCTTGGGTTTGTCTTGCTTGACATTTCTTGGGTGTGTCTAGCATGATATGTCTTTGGTCTGTCTTGCATGACGTGTCTTGGGTTTGTCTGGCAAGACGTGTATTAATTTTGTCTTGGTGGATAAAAAGTTCATATTATATATGAACATCACTATTTTTTATTTAAAAACTAATAATGTTTAAAAGTAATCAATAAAATTTTTTAACAATAATTATAAGTTAAATATGACTGAACGAAATGTAATTAAACAAATTCACAATTTTTTTTACACAACACTAACACCATACATTGCTGTCTGACACTAAATAAAAGAGATATACAAAAAATAGAATTTTTTGTTAGTTTTTGTAATAGTCACCAGAGTCTTAACCATCACATAGAATGAAATATTGTATATTGAAAAATATTGTATACCTATCTCTTTCTTTCTAATACATTTTAAATTACCCAAGTAATTAGTAACACATATTAGTAACATGTTTGGGGTCTGTCATGCAAGACAGAATTTTTGTTGGGACATTTACAGTATTAAATACCGCAACTCATATTTCCAAGAGGAAAATAATTTAAATTAAACTTAAAAACATATACCTTAAACACAAAAAAAATTAAGGATTCTTATAAATCCAGAAAAAAACATCCACAATATACCTATACCACGCAAAATCAACAAAAAATAAAACATTAAAAAATAAAAAATAAAAATAACCCAAACATTCACAACGAGACATGACAACCTTATAAACCTATAGAATTCCATGTTGACCACCACCAGATTATTTACTGGGTAACACAAAATGGCAGTATTAAGGTGCATACATAATAAGCTTCGCTTACATTGTGGACACACCCAATTGTCGGTTTCCTTTATTGACAATAAATGACAGTATTAAGGTCCAAACATTTATATTATTCGCGTGCATTGTGAGCGCAACTAAAATCTGATGGTAGACATATACTGAAAATATTGAAAATGCCATTCTACGCACCAATTCAAATGTGTACATAGTTTCTATTAATTGTAAAGTGCCAGTCACAGTGATTTCGATTCGAACGGCACGTTCGAATCGAAAAGAACCGTTCGTTTCGAAAAGAAATTATAGTCACAATGTATTCGTTCCGTTTATGTAAAAAAAATATGTTTAATCTCTATTTGATGTATTAAAATAAATATTTTCTGCATTTATTATACAATACTGGATGCTTCTTAACATTTTCAATAAACTCCCCCATAATAATTCAAAAAATTTAAATTTCAAATGTATAATTTATAGGTTATGTCATTCGACCCATCCGGCAAAGTTAAAATATTTTTAACTCTTTTCGAATGAATTCGTTTCGACACGTTCATTGTGACTTGCAATCCGGCATACCATATAAAATATATGGGGCTGTCAAAAATTGAAATTTTCGATTCGAACGTGCCGTTCGAATCGAAATCACTGTGACTGGCACTTAATTCATCTCTACGCGTTATCCCCAAATAAAAGAATATTCGATAGAATTTTTAACGAATTTCTTCCCGAGAAAAAATTAACTAAAGTATACGGACTTCCTCAGCACAGCCTAATATATTTTTTAAAAAAAAACACGCGGTTTTTGTCCCATTTTGACTTACTTAATCTCACATATCAACAAAAAAATACAATACAAAAAATTCACGACACCTATAAAAAACCATATGGAACTTCATGCTGACCATTAAATCATTATTTTATTTACTGGCATTTTGAATTAAAATCAGTAATACAAAATGGCAGTAAATAAAATTAAAAAATAAAAAATAGCCCAAATAATTCACAACGAGACACAATTGCAGGTAAACCACAACAAAACTACTTAGTGGGTAACACAAAATGGGAGTATTAAGGTGCATACAATTGTAATCTTGGCTTGACATTGTGAACACACCCAAATGTCTGTTTTCCTTTACTGACAAAAATTACAGTATTAAGGTGCCCACAAAATTATAATCGTTACATTGTGGACGCACCTAAAATCGGATGACAAACATAAGCCAAAAATACAGTAACTGCGTTGTTACGCAATAATAAAAGTGTGTACATGGTTCCTGTTAATAGAAGCTAAACACAACGCGTAAACCCCCCAAAAAAGAAAATAGAATTCCGAGAAAATTTCATTAAAATCCCAACCCGAGAAAAACTAACGCATTCAATATACAAAACAAACTAAAAACATATAAACTATCTTAACACGACTTTTTCAAAAATATCATACGTTGAATTAAGAAACTTATGCTCATTACTTCCGGGTAGCTGGAATTATGAACAGTGGAAAATTCTATTAAAAAAAAAGATCAAACGATTATAAATCCGTTTGTAATTAATTCAAAGGGTATGAGAGAAACATAAATTCAGTTGAATAAAGTTGATATTTTTAATTTTTCTTTATAAAAATAAAGAATAACAACCTTATTCAGCTGTATGTTTCTAAACATATAAATCGTAATTTAACTTATAATTCAACATATATTGAACAAAAAAACATAATTTAGTTGACTTTTTTGGCAATTTTTTGAAAATTGCTTAATTTTTATAAAGAAAAATTAAATTAAACATATTTAACAAAAAAAACATAATTTAGTTATTTTTTTTGGCAATTTTTTTAAAAATTTCTTAATTTTTATAAAGAAAAATTAAAAATATCAACTTTATTCAACTGTTAATTTTTTCTCGGGAAGAAATACATTAAAAATTCTATCGAATATTCTTTTATTTGGGGATAACGCGTAGAGATGAATAGAAACTATGTACACATTTGAATTGGT